>VDFB02026320.1:115151153-115382156 GCA_007258455.2 Sequoia sempervirens | reverse complement strand
TATCATTCATTAAGAATGAGGATACTAATAAGAGTGGTGCTACTATTCATTCAAAAATCCATGAAAAAATCAATCACATAAATTTAACAATAAAATTAGAAGGGGTACAAAATAAGTGAAATTAACAAAAAAAAACATTATGAAGTTATTTTTAGGGTAAAATATGTGTAGCCTATAATATGAAATCCTTCAATAAAGATTATGAGGAAACAAATCCTTATATTTTTATATTATAAATGCTTCGAAGGTATTCATATTAAATTTTAAAGCCCTAAAAAATGCATATTAGGAATTTTAGAATAAAAAGGTGGCTAGTTGGCATATACAACCCATAGAAGAAAAAATATTATTAAAGAAACAAAACTACAAGGTAGAGGAGGAGGATCATCATGTTGAAGAACTCATAGGGAATATTCATCATGAAAAGGATTGGGATCCTTCCATCCATATTGTGGACCTTGGATGGATATGGGGAGCAAGAACACCTCAAAATAATGGCAAGTGATCACAATAGCCTCAAATCCACTCTACACATTTTTAGATGCATTACCTTATGGATATCTAGACCAACCCCTTTGGTGTGCAATAGATAGTGAAAAGGATTCCTACAGTGAGAGTAGCTCCACTAAGGAGCTAAAGGAAAAATTATTTGTAGTAGACCATTAGGTTAAAATGTACTCACGATGCATGACACACTCCCTTAGTGGTTAAGGAGTTCTCGTATATGTTCAAACTCCAATGCCAACTTCTCATCCTAGGCCTAGATTTTCATAAAAATAGAGGTGATAACTTATCAAGCAATAAGTAACAATAAATAATTTTAGAATAAAAGATAACACCATTCCTAGCATTCTAGAGTTGAAACATAATTGAAAATCTAAATAAATTCCAAATTCTAACAATAAAAACATGACACTAAGCCATATCCTCAAATATAGTATTGCTCTAAGAAAAAAAATAGATGGAAAGAGAACAAAAGAACATGAATCCACTTATTGGGGACTTAGGTACAAGGGAAAGCCCAAAAAAATATTCTTAAAGGTTTCCACTTTGTAGAAAATTGAAGCTTCTAAAGGATGATGAAGGAAAATGTGATCTATCCTTTCACTTAATGGAATCCCTTGATAAAATAGGCACCAAATGAAATAAACAATTTGTAGATTAATCTTGTCTTGCCAAATCATAGTAATTATGTAGAGCCAAGTGTAGGGAAGGATTTTAAGCCACACCACAACTACAAATTAATCTTACTAAGATAAGGAGAAAATGGGATAATAACTTTGTAATTAGGCCTAAGGATAGTTTCTAAAAGTAGTTTCAAATTTTCATTGCCAATCTTTCCACCAAGCTCTAGGAGGTTGAAGCCCTAGCTTATGAAGCATGACATTTTGAATGATATTTTGTATGTGAAGAATTGAAGGAAACATATAGCAATAAGTTTATGTTTATTCTATAATGTGGACCAATGGATCTAATATTGAGAAGAGATACAATCTATAATGGTGCAAATGCCTTTAAAAGATGTTGAGATATTTAGTTCCAAGAGTTTCATCCAATATAAGTTCAGAGGAATTAATAATGGGTGACCATAAAAGATCTTTCATTGTTAAAATAAATCTAATACTAAAACCATCTTCAATCTATTTTAGATAAGGATTCATGGTCTTAAAAAAAATTTGAATTATCTAAGCAATAAATTAGCCTTCAATCTTGATAAGATCATCAATGATGAGAAAGGAATGCAAGCCAATCCCTTGTCAATAATTATATCTAAAAGAGAGAATAAAATTGAATATAATACTTGAGAAGAATTTTCCTAGCCTCCAATCCCAATAATGGCATAAACAACCCACTTAGCTTGAGGATATATCTATAAACATCAATATTTCCATACCTCCCTTGTCTTGACAAAGATAAAAAATATCAAAAATAATCCTATTAGATTCAATGAGTTTGTCTAGTATTTTACCATAGAAATACTCACAGAAGCTTAGTGAGCCTATTATAAGAAAACTTACATAGGACCTAGCAAGAAGAATAAAAAGAATGGGTATCTAACAAGACTTTAATAAAAATATAAAAATTGTTAGGTAAGAAAAGAGGATGAAAATTTGAAAAAGCATATCTTCTTCATAATACATTGTAAGACATACTAGGCCAAATATTGGTTGGTCTACTTTCAAAGGTGAAAGGAATGAAAATAAATTTGAACATTTCTTCCTTATTTAATCACTTCTCTACTTGTAGTATTTATTCCAATCTAACAATTGAAAGGGGTTATGTTGCTAACATTGAGTATTGCACTATTGCAGATTTGAGTTGAAAGGTTTAGAGAAAAAAATATAAGCAAACTATAAATTATTTAAATAGTCCTAAGTTCATGCAAGCATGAGAAAGTAATCATTGGAAAAATACCCAATGACGATTTATTGGGATAAAGAGGGATGATAAATCACCTTAGCCAAACCCTATGAAGTGTTATGAGGTAGAAAACAGTCATTTTTAAAAAAAAAGCAAATATAAAGATAGGGAAAGAAAACATCCTTGGAAAATACATGTAAAGAGATTGAAACTCTTAGAAACTTTACTTTTAATTAAAGAATAATAAAAATATTTAGAGAATAAAGTTTACATCTCTCAAAAAAATTGTCAAAACTAAGGGATATGAGCATGGATAAGTGTAATATAGGGGGATTCACTACTCACAATTTCTCTTCATTCAGAGAGCCTCACAAGGTGAACTTCCCTATACTACCTCAATGGAACAGCGGTGAGAGTTTCAGAATCCAAAAGAGCAAGTCATAGAGATTCCTTGGACAAACTATCAAGCTCTCGACCAAACAATGACAATGTAGGAAATGGACGACAGCGTGGTGCACTGGTGTCCTAGAGGTGCCCTGACGTCTCATACGGACCAGAGAGCGAGAATGTCATAGAAAATTCCTAAGCAACAACTAGCAATCCAATTACTGAGAACTGATAGAATGTGATGAAGTAGTAGAACTAAAGTAGAGAAAATAATAAATGATAAGGATAAGGAGAAGAAAGGAAAGACTTACGACCGTGCAAGTGATGAACTAAAGTGGTGGAGTGTTGATGTTGATGTTGTTGTTGTGAAGTGTAAAGTGTTTAGAGAGCTAAGAGAGGGCTCAGAGAGAGCTCAATGCTCGGGAGAAGATGGTAGAAGATGGAAGAAGATTTGTAGAAGAGGTGAAGAGATGTGAAGAGTTGAAATGCTTGTTCAAGGAGTGAATATGAAAAAATGATGAAGAGAAACGGCCATATTTGGTTCGGTCAACCGAGGAGGGCGTTATAAATTGACCCCCAGTGGGAAGTGTAATGCCTCTGTAGGCTCCAGACATGGGAATCTATCAAGGACGTAAGTGCACTGTGCGAACATCTTCACGCCGCATGGGTGTCCCTAATAGAAATTCCTCCACCGACGTTCAAAACAAGTGCCAAGTGTGATGCAAGCAACAGGCTTAGGTGGAATTAAACCTCTGAACTTGGTTTTCTAAGGTGGATCAAGTAAAAAATGGGATTTGTGCATGGGGTGCAAATTCGCTCTTATACAATAAGATAAATGGGCATTCAACCCATCCATAAATTTTCTAGAAATATAGTTTAGGAACAAGATGTGTTTTCGAGAGGCCTTAAACCACTCAATGGGTTCCTAAATGATTGTACTATTTTCAATAATATAAATTAATTTTAATTAAGTGTGTATATTCAAGGTGAAAAATAAAGGGAAATGGGTTGCAAATGTGGAGCACCAAGAATCTGGAAAGAATCTTGTAGAAGATGTTGAGAAAGGTGATGTGTTTCTAACTAGTGACAAGCTCTAGATCCCAATCTTGGTGATGAACTTAATATATTTTTGTTGATAATAACACCCAAGGATTGATTTCAAAGAGCTTCATGGTAAACTTAGAGAAAGTATAGACTAGTAAAGTACCACATAGCTTTGATAAACTTATAAGAAAATCCATCTAATAAAGGTGTCAAATCATTGGCCATTTCTATGAGATTTTAGTGAAGTTTCTCCAAGGGAGTAATGCATCACAAACAATTTTAGTAGAATAAATAAGCTTGGAAGGGACTATATCTAGGAATTGTTTTATAGATTTATCCCACTCTAGGATCTCCTCTTGATCTTTAAATTGCAGTGGTCTACGGAGACCTAATAAATATCTAGGACGGTTGTAAACTGGACATAAGAATATTTAATAGCCTTAATCAACAATTTGGCTTCCTTTATGTGAAGGATTTGAAAAATTATTCAAAATCCCTATCCTTGACTCAAATCCAATGAATGGAAGTACAAATTTGAGCACCCTTCACATGATGACTCTATGCAATCTCAAGCTTATGCTTGAGTTGATCAAAATGAGACTACATGTATGAGAATCAAAAGATTTATTTTCTAGCTCACTATAAACTTGCATAAACTCCTCCATAACTTCATCAGATGTTTTCAAACTCTATCCACTTTCTTGCAAAACCATTGTAGGAAGGTGACAATTCAAGTAATTGTAAGGCTCTACCATTCAATCTAGCTTGTTGTAATTGGAGGATGTAGCTTCATATTATAAATCTAAGTGATAAGGTGTAAAATATCATTGTAAGAAAGGAGTGACATGTTAAATAATCAATAATTGCTCAATATTTTCAAAGGACAATTATCTCACAAGACATAAAAAGTGATGGAATTATGGTCAAAGAATAATATTTAGATACACGTGTTTAACTGTCATTATGATTAAGAAGCTATAATATTTGTTGCTAAGAAAATAACATAATAGAGGCATTCAAGGGACTAGTTGAAGTGATCTAGAGGTTGGACCTCATAATCATGGGTTTGATGTGGTATGTTGCTACCAAAATTTGGGTTTTTACTATTTTTTAAAATATAACTAGGATTCACAATCTCCAACACATAAATGTATAGGAAAAATGGGCCTTGTTTATCCTTACAAAACTCCATCATGCCAAATTTATTGTATATAATCTAATTAGAAAAAATCAAGTTGATAGAAATTCAACACCATAATGTTTTTCATTTTGTGCCATCATTAGGTGCATAAACATTAGTAATGCCAACCAAGTGGCCATGAATATCAAGAGTAGCCCACACATCATGATGGTTGGGATCATCTCCAAAAGGAATAATAGATGAAATTAATAGTGATGATATTAAAATACTCATGTTTTCATACCCATCTTCATGCAAGGTGGTGAGATGTGTGGCATGAGACAAAATTTTCCTCGAGGAAGCCAATAACAAAAAATAGAAACCTTAAACTCATGTATGTAAATAATATTAAAATGGCCAAGTTATTGGAAAGAAAAATGAATTAAAAATTAGAATATTTTGTAAGGCCACACACCTTCCAAGAGATAACATACATATGGCAGGATACTCTATAGAGAGCTCAAGCTAGCTATTGTCATTTTTAACACTACATGCTTGTTTCCTAAAAGTGAATGTTAGTATGCAAAATATAATCATTGAGAAAAATAGAGGTTCACTTGTTGCTCACTTCTACCCTTGGTGAATCTTTATTGCTTGGTGGGTAGGTAGAGAGTTCCTAGATGTTGTATTAGATCACAATAGATGTACTAAAAATAAGATGGTGACTAGTTACCATAGTTAACTATAAAGAAGATATAGGATGAGAACCCATGGTTGAGATTAAAAATTCATTCTTCCATTGATACTATTGGGATTTAATCATGATGCTTTCTTCACTATTTTTAGTTATCTTAAATGTAGCAAGTTTTTAACCATCCATTATGTTTTAGTTGGCTTCTTTTGCTAGAAGAGTAGGAGTATCAATTATAGTTTTAAGCGGCATTTGAGGCATAAGTAGACAATTCATAATCTATGATCAAGAGGAAGACACTAAAACTAGGTGTTCAGAAGGCTAATTCATGCACAATTTTTTACATAAAATGCAAACCACTTGCCTAAATATTCACCTTTCTAAATGTTTGAGGTGAGGTCCACCTCAATACACACACACACCCCTATATGACCAAGCCAAGAATATTTTTTTTATTCATAAAAAATAAAATAAATTAAAGGCCAAATAATGTTCCATAAAGGCCCACATAGGGATAGGTGGACTTGAAAGGTCCACTCACATGAGAAATTTAAGAGAGGCTTGTCCCAATACTTTGATGTCTTTGGTCTAGTTAGATAACACCAACAAGGTGCTTCTCTTAAACTAGTATTTAAGAGCACATGAATCTATTGGGGGTCACTAAAAGAGATTTCTAACCATAGTGAGCTTAATGATATGGGACTCGTAGGATGATTTACTTGAGTAATAATGGATTACAAAGATGGGATATGACTAACATATAATGGGCAATAAGGCTATATTTCTCATACTAGTTCTGAATGAATTCAATAGCATCAGTATTATTTGCCCTTGGTATAGATTTCCATATTCACTTGGGTGCCATTCTCACCATTCCATACAAAAGTAGTTGTAGAAGACATGGTGTTGGAAATTTATAAAAGATTACCTAAAATCTAAATTCTAAAGGAGAAGTAAATATGAAAAAATTCAAGAAAATACCACTATAACAACATAGAAAGGGCCAAATAATAAACCTTGTTTTATATGTTGAACATACCATAAATTTACACAAATCAAACCAAAGATCTCAAGAGAAAAATAAATGAAAGAAAGTATTACATAGTGACTTGTCCTTGACATTGTAAAATGTTTAGGAGTAGAAATAATAATAATTTTGAATTCTATGTTCAGAATTGACTGTTTAAGAGTGGAGGAATGTATTTGTATCATCTTGGGGATAGAAGCTACCAATCCCCATGCTCGTCATCTCCTTTTCCCCGCACAAGTGATTTTTATCTTTCTTTCCAATGCTTTGGATTTTCTTCAATCTCTGAATGAAATTGAGGAATTGGCTAGGAGTTATATTAAGTTTCAATTTTGAATGGATAATGTTGTTCTTCGAGTTATCCAACAGTATAAATTTTATAATGGGGAAGGATTTGTTGGGGGCCTTTTCCCCAGAAGATTGGTGCAAAAATGTCAAGGTATTGAAGAAATTTTTGATGCTATTCGGGTGGCTTTGCAACACAGAAATGAAAACATTTTGTTGAGGGCTTTAAGGAAAAATAGGTGGAGTGTTTGCACACTAATGGAAATGGAACTGGAAATTAAGGACAGATTTTATGCTCTGTCTTTTCTTCGTGCATACACTTCGCATCTTGCTAACCAAAATTTCTAGTTGGACTTGCAATTACGGGTTAACTCTCCAAGCCATATGTCTTCTTCTACAAGAGTAAAGCCTCGTGTGCCATCTCGCATGGAATCTCAGGGCTCTCAATACTATGCTTGAAGGACTGGCAATAGAAACATTCCAAACACTCTGCATTCAAAAGGAATGGATGAGAATTCGCAAGTTGAAAGAGCTACAGGTGGAAACATTCAATAGTTTTATGGTTCTCTATGAAATGGATTTTGGGAAAATTAGAATTTTGTATTGGGCCTGTAAATGTCGTTCAAAATGTTTATGGGGTTTTAAATATTTCAAAGGGTTGGGTAGGAAAATCATAATTTTGTATTGGGTCTGTATATGTCATTCAAAATGTTTATGGGGTTTTAAATATTTCAAAGGGTTGGATTGATGATATTATTGAAATGTTTTGTAAGGGCTCATATGTTTAAAGCACTTATAATGGCAAGAGTTGGGTCAATGATCATTTACTGACATTATGTAAGGGTTGGGTTTTTAATCATTTTGAATCGTTTCGCATCTAGTAAGGTGGTTTATTGGGAAGGTCGTCTCAGGTAGTGTCATAGGTTAGTTTGGGATAATGCTGAATTTTGAAGTTTCAACATTATTTGTAAAAATGATTTGTATATTTTTTCATGTTCAGGGGCTATAACCGGAGGTTTTCTTACTGGTTCTTTCCTATCGGTATGCCCCCCATAACCAATTTTTGTAACCTTTTATTTAATATATAATAAAATATAATAGTGGCTTGCCACTTTCGCCAAAATAATAATAATAATGATAATAATTGTTGTTAATAGTTGATCTTTATTTTTTAAATACTTGAAAATTTGCTCACAATTATTACTTTCAAAATCTCTTGCCAATTAAAAGCTAGAGTACTTTCATATTGTTTGCTAGTTTTGAATATTTAATGAAGGGTAAAAGTACAAAGTTGTGTCACACTTCTATAAAGGAAGCAGCCAACCCTGATCCAACTTTTAAACTTGAATCACTAAAAAGTGATATATATATATATATATATATATATATAATTTGAAATGATATAAACTAATAAAATATTTATTTTTTAGTATATTTTATGTTTGTATTTTTTTGAAAAAATTAAAAAATATTTGAATATATTTTTTTATAAATTAACACTATAATTTAGTTACTAATAAAATGTTTAATCAACATTAGTGAAAATAAAAAGAAAAATATAAATAATAATTAAACTATTAAAATATATACATTTTTGAAAACTAAACTTATGGATCTACAAAAGGGTATTTTTATATTTTTTTTTAAAAAATTACACAAGTAGAAGTTGTTGAAACATTAGGTTTTTCAAATAATTTTAATTTTTTTGGTAAATTGGACTCAAAGTGGTACTAAATATGTATTTAGCCAACAATTTTAGTTGGAAAAGTTGTGGAAATATATAACTTAGCTTGAATAAATCTTACAAGATCATAAGATCATATGTTTGACCAAAATTAGTTTTTAGTTAAAATTACTTAAATTCACCTATGTTGATGAGTTGACTGAAAGTGTGACACAACTTTGTGTTGATACCTTGAAGTCAAATGGATATGGTATAAACCATAGGAACCCACATGTCAACACTAGGATAAAATGTGTAATATATGTAGGGTAAAATCATGGTTGGTTTATATATTGGGCAATTTTACTTGAGTTCCAAATTTATAAAAAGAAATTACATGCTAGAAACACTCTCAGGTGTGATGATAAGGAGTAAAAATCAATACTTGAGTTGGAGGAGGTTGTTTCAAGAATGGAGAACAAGAACAAGGGTGTGTTAGTAGATATAGAGAGGTTGAGGAGCTTGTTATTTAAGCTTAGTCTCGTCAAACTCTCTAAATATAAAAGCAAGTTTGGGAAACCATAGGACTAGAAGACATTGTAAGTCGACACTAATGTCATTGCTTATGTTAGGCCTATTGGAAGCTAGAAATACAATGCATTAATTATGAGTAACACCATTAGATACAAATTTATTTTTAATGAATTGTCAATGTCATTTCAATCAAATATAAATAATTAATAGAGTTGAACTTCTATTCTTGAATTAATATTTGAATAAGATGTGTGCATATAGTAACATAAAATCAATATTTGTCATCTACATTAAAAATAATAGGAAAATCATAACATCTATAAGTAATTTTTCACACAGGATGACTCTTTTGATGGTAGAAATAATTTTCATATTAATTTAGCCCACCACCTCAAAAGATAAATGAATTATGCTAATAAGCGATAATAGTTTTCAATGTCATTTCAAACATATATATGATATGGTGAAAAAATAACAATTATAAAAAAATTATAGTTGAGAATAAATAAAATCATATAATTGATCTATGAAAGTAATGAATTGAAACTAAATAAAAAATAAATCTAAGAAAATACATAAATTTTTCTTTACATTTAACACAGATCAATAATATATAAGAGAAATAACTTGTATTACTATTTTTAGAATATTAAAATTAGAACATATTAACAAAACTTTTTAAAAAATTACAATAATATAACTCACTAGAACTTTAAGTCTTATTTAGATTTATTACAATAAAATTCCTACCATGATAAGAACCAATTATATTAATTACTATAAAATTGTTGATGGTAAATCACAAACTCCTTAAAAGTTTCATCTCTCTCCTCTCTTCATGCCAACACGGGGACCCATATAAAATAAAATAAAAACTTGCATGGTATGTAACGAAACCCTTATATTCATATTCATAAGCCTATAAATGTCACCATTGGTAATTCAGCAATTTCTCTACTATTATTCTCGATTTACGTATCATCTTTTCATGGAGATGATTGACAGGTTTTACGCAGAGCTTTTTGGTGAGTCTTTATGGTGATTGATTATTATTTTGTTGACATGCATATATCAGATTTGATTTTATTATTGTTTTGTTGACATGCATATATCAGATTTGATTTGTTTTCTTTTTCAGATTTGATCCGTTTCGTTGCAAAAATCATATTTAAAATCAAAACAGCTTTTGTTGTACAAAGTTGTTCATTTTCTCTACATTGAGATTCTCCTCATCAATTTGAATTTTGTGGAGTGCAGAATATCTTTTTTATTTATTTTTAGTTGATGATTTGACAGTTGTTTTTTGGGGGGTTTTGTTTTATTGTTTTGTGTAATAATTTTTTTATTTTTTGGAGGTCACATGTTTTTCCTTAAAACTTTATAATCAATCTGATCCTATATAATAAAAAAAATAAAATTAATTATTTACTTTTAACTCCTAATTTTAATACATAAGTTTTTATCAAAAAATAGTTTTAATTTTTCACTTTTAGCTCTTAATTTTAATATATAATTTTTTTATTAAAAAATGGAGGGAATATGTCTCCTCGTAAATAATTGTATTCTACTAAAAAATAATAAATTGCATATATCTCGAGGGAAGTGAATTTAAGTCTCTATCGACAGAAATTTTGAGACTTTTTCGTTTGCAACCTCCTTGGAAATTGGGTTCATTACACTTTTATAGCTAATTATATTATTATTTTTAGTTGGATGGTGAATAATTTTTTTAATTTTTTTTTAATTTTTTGATTTTTAAGAATATTTTATTATATTTTTGTAATGGTGAAAATTGAATATTCATGTGATTTTTTATGTTTGAATTTAAGATAATTAAGTTATTTTTTATATTAATTAGTATGTAGGTTAACATATTTTATATGAAAATTGATAAATAATTTTATTTTAGTTTGTTCTTATTATCATTCATCTTTAGAATTCAAATTCAATTCTATATTTAATCATTTAACACGTTATAGTTTAGAATTAAACTAAGTCACTTATGCATGTATGAATTTGAACCTTACATTTTTTAAATTGAGATCATGTCCAAGGCCCTTTCTAGTTATTATGAGATGAGAGAAACATAAATTATTTCAAATTAAATACAAGGGTGGTGTGTTTAAAGAAAAACCCTAATTAATTTGAGTCATCTAGGATTAATCTATGAATGGAAAGAATCTCTCAAATGCATGCAACAAAAATAGATTCTTACAACATCAACATTACATCATCATCCTAAGAGTATTCTACACAATTACTTATTATCCTTAAAATTTATTCATTCTCACTAAATGGACTTGCTTAGGGGCTTGACCAAAGGAGAACAAAACCTTGTCTAGCAAGTTCCCAAATAGTGTCTTTAGACATCATTTTCTAGACATGGACATATTAGATTAAAAAGAACCTTTTCAAGTCAATAGAAACTCTATCCTAAACCATTTTTATAGATGGGGTTTAGATCCACATGTTAGGTTCACTTACATAGGCACATATATTAGATCCAGCCTGCATGGCCTTGAATCTAACAATCAATGAAATTTTTTATTATGTAGAGCTTGTCATTTAGTAGATTCATATTTTCTAGTATAGTGGCAAATTAATTTATGACATTTATAATAGTTGCTTCTTTATTGGATTGAAAGTTGAACACATTTTGATTATTTTAATTCAATTCTTTAATCAGTTATAACATAATAATTACAATATCACTTGTTAGTATCAATTATAGAATCCTAGTGTATTGGTATTGTTTATTCATTGCTCTATATAAGTGAAAGCATTTATTTTTATTTATAAAATGATGAATATGATACTCCTGCATGACCCATGGTTTATCCTTCATTGTTAGGGTTTCCAAATTTAATTTTGTATTTCATTTATATTAATTATATATGATTAGGTTTACATCCACCCTTATTTGTGTATTATTTGCTTCTTCTTTTTAAGTTTTTCCTTGTATTGCTTGATCTCTATTTGACCCCTCCCAACCACCCTTGGTTTGCACTTCATTACTATATCTTAAATCATGGATTCTCATAATCTATTTTGTTAGTATCTATGCATTCACATCTTGTTAATTTTGATATGTTTTTATATTATGTTGTATTTGATCCTTCCATTCTTAAAGATTTAATGTTTTTTATCCTATAGTCGAGGTTTGATTTTTTATGGAAGGATTATTTCATTATGCGTGTGAATTTACTTCTTTATATAGATTTGGTTGTTAACTTTCATTTCATTTTTTCATACACTCACTTCACTTATTCACACATTTCATCTTGAATATTCTTCTTTTATGACCAACAATAGTGTTATCCATGAGCATGATGATATTTTTTCTTTGAGTAGTTTTCCTTCATATGCTTGGTTCATGATGATAATACACGTGTGATGGATATTGATTAGCCCCGTCTTATAGTGATACATTTAGGGATTCTACTTTATCCGCTATGATTATACCTTACGTAGTTCTTCATGAAATTGTTAAGACTTCTAATTCTACTATTACTACGTGTCATGATAGTTCTACATAGAAGTGGTTCAAAAAAGCTAGCATAGTTTTTCAAGAAGCACATATATGCAATTATAATGTGTTGTGTAAATATAATGTCTTTATATGACAGTCCTATTTTTATATCATCTTCCCCTATTATTCATATTATGTATGTATCCCCATGTGCTACCATTCATGTTGAGCCATCTCCTCCTAAGGAAATATAACTACTTTTCATTCCATAAATACTCCAAGGAGTTGTCATACAATTTGTCATATATATTAATAGATAGCTAGGACATAGAATATTACATCTTATCAATTTTTCCTATCATCTAGTAAAATAATTTTACTATCTCATAATTTTTTTATAAGGGTTTCAATTTAGTTGATAAAATTAAGAATATTCTATCTATTTTTTTTGGTATTTTATGCATTCATCTACGATATAGATCATGTTTTCATATGATGTTACTCCTAAAAATATAGTTACCATTGTTGAGCTTATTTATTACAATAACTCTAGGATTTCATTTGTACCTCTTATGTTGTCTTCTCCCTATTTTATTTGGGAGCATCAACTATTGTATATCATCATTAAACATGGGGATATTCAAACAAATAATCTTTAGTTCATAGTAGATCAAATTTAAATATTAAAATAGTACAAACTTTTTGGAAATAATCAAGGTTAATTATCCTAATTTACTGAAATTTGAAGTCACTATTAAGTGGTTTGATAATATGGGATGTGAATCTATAAGTTTTTCTATTTTACTATTGTTAGCTAACTTAAATTCATAAAGGGTTTAACTCCTTCATTGGGATGATGTAATAACTTTTGAAGAGCCATCTATATATATGTATAGTTAATTTCCTTGATATAGTAGTTCAATTTAGGTAGAAATTAATTCACTTGTATTTATTTGAAAGGTTCATATTATTTTCATGAGAATTAATATTTTTTTGTGTCATCATACATCACTTAATTTGGTCAACATATATCCTAAATTATAACTGAGATCTTCTAATCCAATTTATTTTACCTTTTGCTTTTGTATGTTGTATGTTGCTTTCATGTTGCTTTTTATCGTTATTATTATTATTATTATAAATTGTATAATGAAGCAAGCTAGTAATTGCATGAATCTTATTTCAATGAGGTTTCTCTAGGGACAAGAAGATCTAGATTTTTTGATATTAATCTTTTATTTTTTAGTGCAAGTAGAAGTTTGATGAGAGGTATTATGAAATATAATCATAGTGTATGTTATGGAAGACATTTTCATATTACAAGAATGAGAAGGTCAATTGTTGAAGAGATTCTTAACACCCTCAATCTTATATATATTGTTTTGATTAAAAAGCAAGGTAAGGGCCCAAGAGTCACATTAGCAGAACAGTAGAACCAAAACAAAAATTGACACAAAGGCCACTCCTAACACCTAAAGCCTAGGGAAACATGCAGGCCAAACAAAAAGCTCTAAATATTACCAAAAGATGCATGCAGGTAATACCAAAAAATAGGCATGCAGGCTAGAGATAGTAGGAAAAAAATAACAAGAGAAACAACAAGATCCAAAACATCCATCAATCCTTAGGACCATTTATAAGGTCCCAATTCTCCTTCAGAGTGTTGAGAGAACCCATCCACTAGTTCCTTGACTTGTTGTTTCTACCTTTAGCCAAAACAGTGGTGCCTTGATGCTTACCATGTTTCTTCCTTTGTTTTTTAATCTTGTACTGATCAGAGTCAATTCCCATAATAGTTTTTTGCATCATAACATCCATTATGGATATAATATTGCCAAAAGCATTTTCCATTTTCATGAACTTCTCCATAATGTTATCAGATCAATCTTAGATTCAATAATAGAGAGGTTGACACAAAGGTCATTAATCTACACTTTAAGCATTTCCATAGAATCCATGACAGCCTCTTTCTCTTTCCTAGTTTCTAACCTGTCCTCCACTTTGTTAAATTTTTCTTCATCATGTCCATTCTCCAACTCATACTCTTCATTCATATTTTACTCTTCAAAATTAACCCCCTCTTCACTGTTATTATCACCTTATTCCTCATAATCCTTATCCACCTACTCCTCTTCATCATGCTTACTATTCTCCTTGCTTTCCTCCTCTATGTGAGGAAAAATCTCATCATTCAAAGGATCCACCTCATCTTCCTCAAAAACATGTTCTTTACCTTTCTATTATTTTCATCTATTTTGGGAACCAGCTTTAGCCAAATGAGTAGACCTACACCCTCCAAATTAGATAGGTCATGAACACCCTCTACTCTTATCTTTCTTATGGCCAAGTTCATATTCATTGACAATTTCAATAGTTTCACCCTTAGTCAACCCATATTGGAATCCAATTTCTTCTTTTTGGAGACATGGAGCTTAGAAGAAGGTTTTATTTTCTTCAAGGTGATTTTTAGTAAATATCCTTCTATGGAAGTATTTGGAGCTTCAACAATTTTTAAGGTACCCTTTTTAGATTTTGAGATTTTACCCCTAGGATAAGGGTTTTTTGGAGACAAATGAAGTTTTTTTTCAATAATTTTGATCTCAACCAACTTAACAACAAAGGTAGGAATAGGTTGTGGAGTAGAGGAAAGAACAAATGTGTTGATAGTTAAAATGGCGCCTTGATGCATGGGGGAGAAGCCCCTTATCAATATACTGATGGAGGGATGAAAGCAAGAAAAAAAGGAAAATTGATCATCTCCTTATGACTAATGTGATTTAAAATTGGGAAATGATACCCATGAACCATCTTAAAACTGCCCTCTAAAGTAAAGTACCTCATAACATGTAGACTTACCAGACCATAGGGGGTGGGAAAATTCTCCTAGTTGAAGTCATTTTGAAAGCATTTGGTTTTCTCTCCTTCAAAGAAGCTATCAATAAATCTTGGGTAATTTCCATTGCTAACCTGAGCCACCTTGATAACATTGCACTTCAGCACCATCGCATTTGTGATAAATTGAGGGGTCATCAAGAAGTGGAGAGTACCAATGGAAGCATCACCATTCTTCCACAAGTTGTAAAACTTCAAAGTGAGTGTGTCATTGTAGCCTTTCATTACATGGAAGAAAGGGGTTAGACCAACATTTTCAAAGATTTTCCAAAGTTCCACATTTTGTAGTAGTGGAATGCAAGACAATGGCTCTGAGCATTTCCTTGGACCTCCCATAATTATCCATCCAACCTTCCAAAAAAACAATTATTATCCAATAAACCAGTCACCACTACTCTAATAAAATAGGCCTTGAAACTAAGAATGCAATGTTTACCAACAGAGGTGACTTGGAATCTTGAACTAGAAATATCACATGTCCAACTACGACTCAAATGAGCAATAAAATACGCCTGATAATAATTCTACCTAGCATGATTGTAGAACCCACTAGCACTCCTAATAATATTAAAAGTGTTCTTTTTCATCCTTCCTAAAAGATGGTGAATAAGATTTGAGATAACATTTGTGTTGAGAAATAAATTCTCACACGTGTAGGATAATGTATATATTTCCAAAAAATCATTAGGCTTTATTAAGAGAGTTATAGGCCCTCTTGAGTCATTATCCATAATCATGATAATGACATCTTTATCATTATTATCAAAACTTCCACTTTTCAAACCGATACACATTTGTTTATCATCAATCCCCATCTCTTTCTTAAAAATAATGTTTCTATCAACTTTCATCATTGCAAGTGTAATGACAAGTTTTAACTCCTAATATTTTGTTTGAAATTATCTCTTTAATTTTGGTGAGATTTGAGCATAATTATAGTAAACCCATTGAGGGCATGATATGCCTTCATTAGAGGTTGCATCTGCACCCCCATTTCCTTCCCTATAGTTATGGATAATAGTGAAGTGAAGGAAGCCCCTATTTAGATTTTTGCATTCTTCCATCATGTCTCTTATCATCCGGGGAGCATTACATTCTCCTTTAATAATTTCTATGATTAGTTTGGAATCACCTTCAATTATTACTTGGTTTAATCCCAGCTCATTGACCCTATTTATTCCCCACCCAAGCAACAGTGGATTTGGTAATATTGTTAGTGCGGGTTTGTAAATTTTTTGCAAAGCCTTCAATTAGATCACCATTTTCATCTCTAGTGAATCCTCCAACACCTGCCAACCCCAGAGTCCCTTTTGAGCACCCATCAAATTTTAATTTTATCCACCCTCCTTTAGGGGGTAACCATTTCTTTTTCTTTTTTCTCAAAATTTTAATCCAATTTATCCTGGTTAGGTATTTATTAATCCCCCACTTTTTTTTTATTTTGATCTCACAATAGGAAGGCATTATCTTAGAGAAACCATAACTCGTAGCATTTAAATTTTCTTGCACTTATTGTTTTATACTAAAAAACACCTCTTTGTTGTTTCTCTTCCAATCCCTAAAGATTCTATTGTCCTTTCTTTCCATAAACCCCATGAGATGAAATGGGGTATTTGTCTCCACAAATTACCTATATTTGGGTGAGAAAAAGGATAACTATTCCAACTAGCCACAAAATATTTGATGGATTGGGGAAGACCCAATCAATCGAGAGAAGGAGCACATGAGCCCAAACCTCTCTAGAGAACATGTGCTCAATATTCTTTGCATCCTCATACCAAAGAAAATATATATTCATAAATTGAAATCCTCTTTTTAGTAATATTATCAATAGTGAGAATATTACCAAGAATAACAACCCACCAAAAATAATTTACTTTAGAAATGAGTTTAGAGTTCCACACTTGATTCCAGTTAAAGTGACTAGAAGTGATAATATTTTGTTCCATTAGGGTATAATTTGGCATACTTGAACAAATCCTAGAAGGAAGTCTTGTCCATATCCATTCATCTTCTTTTTTTTATAATATATTAAGAATTCCCCAATTTGTTGCCTTGAAAGTTAAAAACCAACAACCACCTCTTGTTGTCTTTCACCCCTTAGAATCCTACTTCCAGTTATTTGTTCCCTAAAATATTTCCATCTTGGCTTGTCTCCTTTCCACTCAATATAATTGTGAAGGTATCTACCATTATTTCTATTAAGCATATCCTTAATTTGGTTGAGTTGAATAAATGAGGATGAAGTAAGGCCATTGTTCCAACATCTTTCCAAAAAAATGTTTTATTTTTACTATCTACTCTCCTTCTAATCCCTTGCTTGATGATATTTTTTATTTTTAACAAGTTATTCTAGATAGTCGATCCTTTATGAAACATAGGTGGAAAGGAACCTCCCATTTTCTTCATTAAAAATATATCTAGTTTTCAAAATAGCTCCCCAATCTTTAGTGCCTTCTAAGAAATTTCATCCAATTTGATAAGAAGGGCCTTATTAAATGTTTTGAGCCTTCTAATACACAAACCTCCAAACTTTTTAGGTAAGCATAATTTTTCCTATATTACAAGGGAAATTCTCAAATGTTCTTTAGTTCTAGTCCAAAGGAAATTTTCTAAATTTGTTCAATTTTATCCACAATGAAAGTAGGGATCTTGAATAATGAAAGGTAGTAAACTGGGATGTTTTGGAGTCAACCCTTAAGGAGCTATAAATTTACCTACCAAACTTAGGAGTTTTCCTTTCCAACCAGCCAACTTCTTTTGAACCCTTTCTATGATATTATTCCAATAGTTATTTGGAGGTTTCTTAGAGATAAGAGGGAGACCAAGATAGGTTTCCAAAAGAACAACAATTTGGCAACCTATAATCCTCATAACTTTTTCCTTAATAATCTAATCTAACTTGAATAAATAAAGCATAATTTTTTTGTAATTGATGTGATGTCAGAAGCCCTATCATAATCCTCAATAATAGACTTCCAATATCTCACCTCAACCATTGAATCTTCCTTTAAAAAGATAGTGTCATCCACAAACTGCTAGTGAGAAGCTAAAGGAAAAGAAGAGTTTTATCAATCTTAAGTCAAGCCTCTTCTAAAGGTTCCTTCCATGAACTTTTAGCACGATAATAAACAAGTATAGAGAGAAAGGAACACCTTGTCTGAGCCCTCTACCAAAAGAGAAGTAACCCCTAGGGATTCAATTAACCATCATAGAGCACTTCAATGTAGTAACTGTTAACACAGATCGACTGCCACTACACTAAAAGCCTAAGCTGTCAGTAAGGGCGACATCAGAGCGGTTTGAGGGGTACTGACGAGGTTTGAGGGTCCCATGTGACAATATTTTACCCCCCAGTCAAGAGGTTGACGAAAACAATTGACTATGAGATGAAAAGAGTCTCAAGAGTGGGAGTCAAACCCTCCCCACTAGAGTCGCCAATTTTGTTAACACAGACCAACTACCACTACACCAAAAGCCTAAGTTGTCAGTGAGGGAAACATTGGAGAATTTTAAGGGGTACCGATGAGGGTTGATGGTCCCATGTGACAAAAGTTTACCCCCCCAATTGAGAGGTCAATGAACACAGTCAACTATGAGACAAAAAGAGTGTCAAGAGTGGGAGTCAAACCCTCCCCAGCATAGTTTCCAATTTTGTTAACATAGACCGACTGCCACTACACCAAAAGACTAAGTTGTCAGTGAGGGTGACATCAGAGAGGTTTAAGGGGTATCGACGATCGACGAGGGTTGAGGGTCCCACATGACAATAATTTAGCCCCCAGGCGAGAGGTTGATGAATATAGTCGAATACGAGATAGAAAGAGTGTCAAGAGTGGGAGTCGAACCCTCCCTAGTAGAGTCACCTATTTTGTTAACATAGATCAACTGCCACTACACCACAATCCTAAGCTATCAGTGAGGGCAACATCGAAGAGGTTTAAGGGGTACTGACAAGGGTTGAGGGTCCCACGTGACAACACTAACGCATGCCTTAATCAACTTTAGAAATTTTCCTTTGAATCTAAAGAACAACCAAAAGAAAAGGCCAAGAAACTTTGTCATATGCCTTAGAGATATCCAATTTTAAGACCATGCCCAAATTATTACTAAACTCCATTGAATGGATATATTTGTGAGTGGATATGACATCCATAATTTGTCTTCCTTTGACAAATCCATTTTTATTTTGTGAAAATAGTTTATAAAGGACACCTTTAAGCCTATTTACCATTATTTTGGAGATCTTTTAAATAATGTTATATAAGCTTATAGGTCTATAGTCTTGAAACAAATAAGCATCCTCTTTCTAAGGAATAAGAAATATAAAGGTAGATTTTAACTTATTTATCAGTCTTCCTAATCTAAAAAATTCCCTATCAACATTTAGAAGGTCTGTGGAAATAACATCACATAAGTCTTGAAAAAAGTAGGAGGAAACCCATCAAGTCCAAGAGTCTTATATGCACCAAAGGAGAACATGACACTTTTTACTTCTTGCAGCATGAAAATTTCCCCAACTCCTTGAGATCATGTTCAGTTAAAATATTGGAATAACATCAATGAGCTCTTCCAAATCAAAGAAATCATGATTAGAGTCATCTAGAGTTTCTTTAAAGAAGGAAATAACAACAACAACAACAATATCATTATCCTCTAAAAAAATAGAACCATATTCTTTAATGAGAGATCTTATTATATTTATGCTTATGTGTTTCATTGTGAATTGATGGAAGAATTTAGTATTTCTAGATCTTTCAATTAACCACTAGATCTTAGATCTTTGTTTCTAGAATATTTCCTCCACCTTTGACAACTTGGACCATTCGTTACGTAATTGAATTTCTTCGGTGCAACTATCCATATCATTATTTACTTCTTCCATTCTCCCTTAGCTCTCCTTAAGGTTTGTAATAATGGTCTTCTTAGAGTGGAATATATTACCAAATGAAATCATACTCCAATATTTAACCTTTTCTTTTACCCTTTTAAGTTTTTGATCTAGACAATACATAGGAGTACTATAACAAGGAATTTTCCACCAAATTTCAGCCAAATCTTTCAATTATAAGTGAGAATTCCATATAATTTAATACTTGAAAGGATAGGGACCCTTAGTTACATCCTCATCTCAATTTAGAAGAATAGAGTTATGATTTGAGCTCATTCTAGGAAGAGCAAATAAAGCAAGTTTAGGGAGAATGTTCCAATTATTGGATATCAAGAACTTATCAAGTTTAACTTGAATATGATCACTGACCTGTGTCCTATTAGACCAACAAAATAGTGATCCTTGAATATGAGACCAACAAAATAGAGATCCTTGTAACTTAATATCTATTATCCCCACAAAAGAAGTAAGTCCACCAAATCCACCATACTATGAGAGAAATCATCTAAACCTCCCAATTTTTTAGAGGGAAATAGTGGAGTGTATAATCTCCACCAAGCATCCAACATTCCCTTTGGCTACCAGAGATGAGAGAGGATAAGGAATCCCAAATATGAACCATTGTGACCCTAGAATTGGGAGCATAAATATTGATCAGGTTTCATTTCTCAAATGTATACAAATATTCCATATTGGCCATCAAGTTTTTTTTGCAGTGATACCATTTTGACACCTTTAAATCTAGTAGGATTTCATAAATTAGCTATCCTACCTAAATCCACTTCTGCATTACTAACACTATAATCAACAAAAGGCCAAATATTTTTAAAAATCTAATCAAAAGTAGACTCTTGCATCTTGGCTTCTTGAATGAGCATAATATCAATTTTAAGATCAACTAAACAACTCTTTATAAGATGCTACTTAAAAGGGCTATTAAACCCTCTAATATTCTACGACATAATATTCATAACTAAATAATGAAAGATTTGATACCATTCTGATATTGATGTTAGGAGGAAAAATCATCTGGGTCCTCTCATTTATTCTAT
The DNA here is from genome assembly GCA_007258455.2 of Sequoia sempervirens. Taxonomy (NCBI): domain Eukaryota; kingdom Viridiplantae; phylum Streptophyta; class Pinopsida; order Cupressales; family Cupressaceae; genus Sequoia; species Sequoia sempervirens. The sequence goes on along the minus strand of VDFB02026320.1, from coordinate 115,360,740 downwards.
TTATTTGCCCCAAAAGGCTATCCAAAGTTTCCTATTTCCTAGAAGCAACATCCCTTGTAGTATCTTGTGCTGGGGTTTCCCTTTAGGAAGGTCTACCTTGTTTATTTTCTCCTCCAACATCTACCTTTTTCTTCTTTTTAATTTATACATTGACTTGAGTCCACTCCTTAGCCAAAGTACCTTCAAATAACTTCTTAGGAGGAGGTTGAGCATTACTAGCACCAAATCCCAACAGTGAGAGGGATTCCTGCAAATGTCTACTATGGCCTCCAAGAAAGCTATTGAAAGCTCCATCCTCCATATTAGACTTCTTCTCATTCGAGGCCATAAATACTTTCTCTTACTAAATTTCCTTTTTGTTAGTATTAATTTCTCCATCCTCTAAACCCCCATTACTTATTGTGAGGGGAGAGACATTATATCCCTCCTTAGCCAAATCATCTTTATATAGAGTTGTTGCCCAATTTTCACCTACGGGCTAAATCAGTTGGGAAATCTATGTTTCAAGTGTTCATAAAGGCCAAATGGGGATGTTGTTGTGCAGGATTAAATCATACATCTGATGCTAGGTCACAAGAAGCTTAGTTGGAAAGCCTTCCTCAGTCAAGTTCAGCATGAAAATCCTCTAAGGAGTGAGTCGCAAAGACCTTCCAGATGTCTCGCCGACTAGAAGGGGTTCTATTCATTTTTGAAATGTCTCAGTCGGCCAGACATTTTAAATCGTTGTGGGTTTTAGAGATCTCCCCGACAGGCGAAAGTCTCCTTGACAATGAGATGAGTTCGCCGAATGGAGGCATAATCACCATGAGGTCTGGCCGACAGAGGGTGGTCTTTCCGAAAGGAAAGAATCTGTGCTTAGGGAAATAGAACCATTCGCCATGATGTCTTGGCGACTAATGAAAGTCTTGGCGAAAGAAGATGTCAACGGGGAGAAAAGGTGGGTCTCGTTGTAATGTCTCGGCGACCATAATGTCTCACCGAAACAAAGTGCCTTTGCCAAAAAATAAAGACCTCGCTAAGAGGTCTCACCGACCAAGCAATGTCTACCCGAAATGAGGTACGCTCTCGGTGAAAGAAATAGGAGCTCAGAAAGAAGTCTCAGCAACCGAATGATGTCTCACCAAAACGGAGTGCCTTTAGCATAGGATGGTGATCTCAGGGAGATGTCCTACCGAAAAACATAGGTCTCAACGATGGTATGGGGGGCTTCGCTGTAAGGTCTCACCATCAAGGTAAGGTCTCGTCGAGGTGAAGCGGTCGTGGTGAAGGAAACAAGCTCGACGAGAGGTCTCGCCGACTAGTGGTGGTCTCCCCGACAAGAGAGGAAGCGACATTGGCGAAAGAAGGTGTTCGCCATGATGTCTTGCCGACCTGATAGGGTCTTGTCAAGATGAAGTGACCTCACCGAGAGAGTTTGACATTGGTCTGACGTCTGGCCAACATGGCGAAGTCTTGCCGACGAAGGAGCACAGTGGTATAATGATGAGGGCTCACTGTAAGGTCTTCCCGAATGTGAAAGGTCTTGCTGATGGTCTGGGTGACCGCCACTATGGATGTTGATATGACTTTTAGGCTCACTATGAACTCTTTCTGACGGTAGTGAGCTATGTCGCTAACCGCTGAAGGGCATAATCTCATTGGGGAGACACAGTCAGTGTCTCACCGACATGTGATTCAATCTGAATGACCTTTGACCGTTTGGCATCCCATGTAGCATTTGTTCAACCAATCTGAGGAAGCTATAGGAGAGACATGGCAGTTTGACCCCTGTGGTGAAGATCAACGGAACATAAGCAACGTAGATTCGCTTTGAGAATAAAGTGATGGATTAGTTTGATTTTCAAGAGGTGTCGTCGGTAAATAAAAGGGTGGAGACCGACAAGGACAGGTGGGATGTCAACTGGAAAGGAGTGGGTGACATTAATGATAAGAACTTCAAAGCATTCAAGCAGCTCTTCATGGAGGCCATTCCTCGAGGGCGATCTTTCACACTGACATGGGCAGTAGGGATACACTTGAACGTAGCATTAACTTCATTTAAAAAGATCTAAGGGCAGATTTGTCTGAAGACAAATATTTTTGTAAGCCCTAGGGGCCGACATCTTTTTGTATATAAGGCATTTTTGCCTCTTTGTAAAGGAGTTCTTTTGATGCTTTTCAAAAATTTGTGACTTTTGCAATCCTTTCTCAGATTAGCAAACTTTTGTAACTCAATTTTTGGAGATGAAATTCAGTAAAGACCTTGATTATTATTGATTTGAAGCTCTTTCCTACTTTCTCTTTGCATTTTTGTGTTCAGTCAGCTGATTGATCAAGCTTTTAGTGAGGTAAATGTTTATTTCCTTCGAGCTTTGTCTCTGATTTTAAAACCTTTATGCAGAAAGCATGTTTTTGCAAGTTACAAATTGTGTCAAAAGATGTAATGAATTTTAGATGTGAAATTAACTTTCCTTCTAGGAATCTTAGCACCAAGACCTATTTGTGAAACACTTTTGCAAAAATATATACAAAAGTGAGTTGTGCAAATTTATCTTCAGTCATTGCAAGCAAGTGTATGAATTCTGGTTTCAAATCCAAGTAACGTTTAGGTGTATCACCATAGGGTTTAGTTTTATTTGTATGCACTCCTTCTCCCTTTCCCTTTACAGAATCAGTAGTTTAGGTGATACCAAAGGAATCTAGCCTTCTCCGGAGGTTGACCTTTGTCTATAAGTGACCCATAGCTTTGGAGGTCTTCCCATGGTACACTAAGGTGTTGAAACATCAGTTTTAGCAAGGGTGCAACTTCAGGTGATAATAGTTTTGGCATGCCCAGTGGGACTCAATCAAAAGTAAAACTCCTAAGTCTTGTTGTTTTGATATGCTAACAATGAGCTAATAGCCTTTTAGAGGTCGTTTTTAAGCATATCTAGCGACTCTGAGTTTGGGAAGTAATAGAAAAGCTAGTGCATTAAAAATAAATCCAACATACTTAGAGATTTGGTGTTTACCTCAGTATCATTCGGCCTTTGGAGGTAATTTGAACAACACATGGCGACTCTGAGCTCAAATCTTTTGGTTTCACAGGCACAAGTGTTGCCTCAAAGACATCCATACCAGAACATATTGGACTTGCTCCAACAGATTGACCATACATTATGGGATCTAAGTCAAGGTCTTCACAATATGGAGATTAATGATATTAGTAAGGTGCTTGCATGCCTATCTAGGATGTTGGTTGATATCAAGGTGCAGAAAGGTATCATTATGCAGCAGCAATAAATGGCTGAACAAGTCTACTTTTATGATCAAGAGACAGTGGCAAAAATAATCCAGTTCGAAGAAGGCCTCGAACATGAAATAGCTACTAAGGAAGGACAAATGAAGTTCTTGTCTGCTTAGGTGCATAATACTCAAGCTTACTCAGATTATCAACACCAACTAATGGAGGAGTTTCAAAAGAGGCAGCTTGAGGGGAGTTTTAAAGAACAGAGAGTTGTTGCAGAAGAAGAGTAGCTCACCGATCAAGTTAGTTCATTCACCATGGAGGAGATTAGAATTCCAAATCTGTTACATCTAGCTATGGAGGAATATAGAAAGCAACAGCAACAAATGATTGAACAGAAGGAAGACATTGGAGAGTTGCTAATTGGTAATAATTAACATGACAATGGAGGCTTATTTTAGGAAGAAAAGCCTGGAATTGAACCTGTTTCTATCCTCCAAGGTGAGAGTTTTGATGTTTCTGAGCGTGTTCTCAATGAGGAAGCCAATGTTGAGCTTTTTGAAGAGTTGTGCACATGTATTATTGAACAGTTTTGTTCAACATTGGATGGCCAAGAATCAAAAGAGGTTGAGGGTTATGATGATCTTGAGCAGCAACTTGTAGAAATGTTGAAAATACAGGAGGAGCCTCATGAACCTATTGTACAAGATTATATCTGGTTAGAGGAGCTTCCATTCTATTGTGCAAAAGAACTTGAGATTTCATCACCACTAGAATTGTTTCCTTCCTTTATTGAGGAAAATAAGCCTGAATCGGAATGTAATTCTTCATGTGATGATGAAAATTATAAGTAGCTTCCTTTCTGGAGTATGAGGGAGCCAGAAGCTGATGTATTGATTGAAAATGTGTTGGAGGAAGCCATCTCATTATTCTCCATTGAAGGAATGAATGTTCATTTTGGAAAGCATGAGCATGCTGAGGAGGCTTCTATTTTCCCATCAAGTCAGTCACTAAGGTTAGATCTTTCCATCTAGCAAGGTGATAAAGTGGCAACTCATGAGCAAAAGATCAGCAAGAAAAGTGCAACCTTTACCCTTATTAGAGGCTTCCCTATCAGATATTTTTCCTAGATGGAGTTCAATACAACACCAATGATCAATCTTGCACCCATACATGAAGACACAATAGAAGATGTTATCATGGATGCACTGGCAGCCAAACAAGAGTATGTTCAGCCCACTTACCCTCCTTTGGTTGACAATACATATGGTCTATCTAGTGAGGTAAGTGAACTCATTTACCTCTTTCGAAAGGCAGTGCATCATCTTGTTAAACATTTTTTTGTGTATCATTTTTACTTGGCTATACTTAAGCATGCCAGTCATTATACTTTGAAAAGAAAGGGTAGCTATTTCAGTCATCCTGTAAATGGTTTTGTTTGACCAGTTTCTTGATGGTTAGTATAGGGTAGGTTTAGTTGCAATTTTTCAATTCCCTAAGTGATATCCCAACATAGTTAAATAGTTTCACTTCTGTAGTTTTCTTGTTTTCAATAAGTTTCCAACTGTTCTATGAGTCTCAAGTGAGTTACAGCCATGTACAAAATGCTCCAAGTCCGTTCCTAAATTTTCCTAATGACTCCATGCCCAATGGATAGGCCTAGGCTACTAGTTCTCATGTTTAGCAGGCAAACATCCAGCTGAGGTCGCCAGAAATGTTGCCCAATTTTCACCTACGGGCTAAATCAGTTGGGAAATCTATGTTTCAAGTGTTCATAAAGGCCAAATGGGGACGTTGTTGTGCAGGATTAAATCATACATCTGATGCTAGGTCACAAGGAGCTCAATTGGAAAGCCAGCCTCAGTCAAGTTCAGTATGAAAATCCTCTAAGGAGTGAGTCGTCGAGACCTTCCAAATGTCTCGTCGACTAGAAGGGGTTCTATTCATTTTTGAAATGTCTCAGTCGGCCAGACATTTTAAATCGTCGTGGGTTTTAGAGATCTCCCCGACAGGTGAAAGTCTCCCCGACAACGAGATGAATTCGCCAAATGGAGGAATAATCACCATGAGGTCTAGTTGAGGGTGGTCTTGCTGAAAGGAAAGAATATGTGCTCGGGGAAATAGAACCATTCGCCGTGATGTCTCGGCGACTAATGAAAGTCTTGGCGAAAGAAGATGTCAACGGGGAGAAAAGGTGGGCCTCACTGTAATCTCTCGGCGACCATAATGTCTCACCGAAATAGAGTGACTTCGCCAAAAAATGAAGACCTCGCTAAGAGGTCTCACTGACCAAGCGATGTCTACCCGAAATGAGGTATGCTCTCGGCGAAAGAAATAGGAGCTCAGAAAGAAGTCTCGGCGACTGAATGATGTCTCACCAAAACAAAGTGCCTTTGGCGTAGGATGGTGATCTCGGGGAGATGTCCTACTGAAAAACATAGGTCTCGACGATGGTATGGGGGGCTTCGTTGTAAGGTCTCACCATCGGGGTGAGGTCTCGCCGAGGTGAAGCGGTCTCGGCGAAGGAAACAAGCTCAGCGAGAGGTCTCACCGACTAGTGGTGGTCTCCCCAACAAGAGAGGAAGCGGCATTAGCGAAAGAAGGTGTTCGTCGTGATGTCTTGCCAAACCGATAGGGTCTTGTCGAGATGAAGTGACCTCGCCGAGAGAGTTTGACATCGGTCTAATGTCTAGCTGACAGGGCGAAGTCTTGCCGACGAAGGAGCACAGTGGTATAATGATGGGGGCTCGCCATAAGGTCTTCCCGAATGCGAAAGGTCTTGTCGATGGTCTAGGTGACCGCCACTATGGATGTCGATATGAATTTTGGGCTCACTATGAACTCTTGCCGATGGTAGTGAGCTATGTCGATAACCACTAAAGGGAATAATCGCATTGGGGAGACACAGTTAATGTCTCACCGACATGTGATTCAATCTGAATGACCTTTGACCATCTAGCATCCCATGTAGCATCTATTCAACTAATCTGAGGAAGCTATAGGAGAGTTGTGGTAGTTTGACCCTTGTGGTGAAGATCAACGGAACATAAGCAACATGGATTCGCTCTGAGAATAAAGTGATGGATCAGTTCAATTTTCAGGAGGTGTCGTCGGTAAACAGAAGGGCAGAGACCAACAGGAATAGGTGGGATGTCAACTGGCAAGGAGTGGGTGACATTAATGATAAGAACTTCAAAGCATTCAAGCAGCTCTTCACAGAGGCCAGAAGTAAATGTGTTGCAAAAGATCAAGGAGGCCATTCCTAGAGTGCAATCTTTCACACCGACATGGACATCAAGGATACACTTGAACGTAGCATTAACTTCATTTAAAAAGATCTAAGGGCAGATTTTTCTGAAGACAGATAATTTTGTAAGCCCTAGGGGCCGACATCTTTTTGTATATAAGGCATTTTTGTCTCTTTATAAAGGAGTTCTTTTGATGCTTTTCGAAAGTTTGTGACTTTTGTAGTCCTTTCTCAGATTAGCAAACTTTTGTAACTCAATTTTTGGAGATGAAATTCAGTAAAGACCTTGATTATTATTGATTTGAAGCTATTACCTACTTTCTCTTTACATTTTTGTGTTCAGTCAGCTGATTGATCAAGCTTTTAGTGAGGTAAATGTTTATTTCCTTTGAGCTTTGTCTCATATTTTAGAACCTTTATGCAAAAAGTATGTTTTTGCAAGTTACAAATTATGTCAAAAGATGTAATGAATTTTAGATGTGAAATTAACTTTCCTTCTAGGAATCTTAGCACCAAGACCTGTTTGTGAAACACTTTTGCAAAAATATATGCAGAACTGAGTTGTGCAAATTTATCTTCAGTCATTGCAAGCAAGTGTATGAATTATGGTTTCAAATCCAAGTAATGTTTAGGTGTATCACCATAGGGTTTAGTTTTATTTTTATGCACTCCTTCTCCCTTTCCCTTTACAGAATCAGTAGTTTAGCTAATACCAAAGGAAGTCGACCTTCTCCGGAGGTTGACCTCTGTCTATAAGTGACCCATAGCTTTGGAGTTCTTCCCATGTTACACTAAGGTGTTGAAACGTCAATTTCAACAAGGGTGCAATTTCAGGTGATAACAAGAGTAAACATAATATTTTTCACAATTGAACGAGGCCCCTTCAAATGAACTCTTTCATTCTCTTTGTTCAAATCTTTCATACATTTCTAAATAACCTCTTCCTTACCATCCTTAACCTTTGTTTCTTTTGTCTTGTCTTTTATTATTTCTAGATCGTTATTTCTATTAGATTTATCATATTCTCTTCAAATATTTCCTCCCTTTTCTTCCCTATCAGATCATTCTATTGTACAACCCCATTCTTATTATAAAATTCCATCGAGCTAAATCTTGGGGCTTCGAATCTTAGTTATGTTGTTGTTTGATAGTTGTCATTTTATTTTTTTCCAAAGGTTGTCTATTACATGCTACACTTAAATGTCTAAATATCTTATAGGTTTGACAAAATATTTTTGCATTTTTGTATTCTATGGTTTAGTTCTATAGACCAAATCTTGATTTCTAAGTAATACCAGAGGGAAGGATTGTATTGACAACCACATTAACACAAATTCTTGCAAATACGAATCAAGACTTTTATTTAGTAATCGTGTCAAAAATAAGCAAGTGTCCAAAGGAGTTAGCAATTCCTTGGAAGATTTTAAAATTAAAAAATTCTAAAGGGAGACTTGGAAGGTGTATCCAAGTAGGATCCATCGAACCCGGATCAACTGATAGGTCGAACCTTGGCTTCCATTTTCTTAAGGAGAGGAAATTATTAACGTTTTTTTATCAAAAACCCAAGGACTACCCATAAGCACCTTAATCAAATCTTCATAAACCATAAAGATAAAAAGAAACATGTTATTGGCCATTGCACTTATACTAACACTACCCTAGAGCTTCTAGACTACTTCCAACCACTTCCTAACTTAATCAATATTGGGGTGAAAGGAAAGAAACTTACCAATAAGGGAGAGTTGAAGTTTAGCATTTGCTTCATCCATTAGATCATCAGGGACAACAACCTCCAGCCCTTCCACTAAACATGAAGTCATTGATGGATACAAAACCCTACGTTTCTCCATGGATGAAAACCTAGTACCCATTAATTTATCAACATAGGAAGTAGGGTCTTCCTCCGAGAAGAAGGAACCAAGAACAAGTGGGGAGACACTAGGTCCTTCATATTTCAACCAAGAATATTCATAGAATATGACACCATGGGCCCATTTACACCAACTTTAGCTAACAAAGAAGCAACCACTTTGGATGGGGGTGTCCACAGGCCCCCCCACCTACAAGCGCCATAACCAAAACCTTGAATGGAGCAAAAAATTTTGAAATTACAAAGCACAATATCGTCTTTGGAATCTCTAATCCTATATTAGGTATGTTGAAACAATGAGATAATTAACTTCAAGTTATCTTAGAAACCATCATGTAGAATATGTCAATTGTATAAAACTAATATCCTCGTGAAGAAAAAATTAAAGTATATCTAATCAAGATATCAAAATAATATGGATAGTGAAGCACTTTGTACTTCTTATATAGTTACTATTTAAACTCATCTCATACAAATTTTACATTTAAATATATAAAATCCATCTCTCAATTTCTATGCAGAAAAAACTGAAAGGAAACTTGCAACCATCTAGTGACAATTTCCACATAGCCAAAAAGAGAAATCTATCCAAAGAAGTATTTAGAATCCACATGCAAGAGAATAGACAACATACACATCAAACTATGACACAAGATATACCCTGGAAAAACCCTCAAGAGGGAAAAACCCAGCCTCCAAAAGCATCCATGACTCATGTATTATTCAGCAATAAACATTACAATACATCTTCAAAGTACCCCATGAACACCTTTGAATCAGCAAGCCCTCTACAAGCACTGCATGTGGACAAGTATGTAACCACACATCCCATTCCATGCTTCAACCCTCAAAAATTCTAACAATAGCTAACCTATCAAGTAGCCAACATTAAACAACTACCCATGTAGTTACTTTTATAGAAACAAGCTCCCACAAAAACACCAAGTGGTATTACATAAAACCATGTGACTAAAACCATGGGATTACAAAACCATGACCCCACATTTAATGTTGGGTACTTTATCAAATTGCTTTCCCCAATATTAAATAAATGCATTTTTAACTTGCATTATGTCCTAATGTTACATAAAACATTTAAAGTGGCCCCAAGAATATTAACTCCCAGTGATGCATATACTTCTATGTCCCCTAGGTGTGTTAGGGTTAGAAGGCATATATCTAACAGTTAAATGCAAATTTGATCAATAAAATAGAGAAATAAAACACATACAAAATTATAGCAAAAACAAGACAACCCAGAGAATTTAACGTGGTTCACCCAATCCGGGCTACATCCACAAAACCGCAGCCATCCAATGATTTTATTATCTAGTGCAAAACTTATTATAATCTTGTGAATAATCACCTTTTTCACATACTGTAATGCCCATCCCAACCCCTTATAACAAGCTTTTTAGAAGCTTCCAAAACTAGGGTTTTATATAGTCAATTTTTTCTTGTCGATGACAAAGCGAAAAAATGGGAAAAAAAATTTTGACCCCAGCGATGATACATGAAGAGTGTACAATATAGCATGGTCAGTCACCACATACCAACAATCTCCCACTTGGAGACTGATCAGTCTCCACACCAAACAATCTCTCACTTGGAGACTAATCTTGGACGACACCGCTGCACTTAAAACTCCCACTAGAAATAAGCACCTTGGACCCTGTTGCTCTATTATACTTGAATTCAACCTTGAAGGCCAACCAAAACTAAAGATGATCTTATCTTCTCCCTTATCACCGCCTTCGTAAACATATCCACTAGATTGGCATCTATATGTATCTTTTCCAGCTTGACCTATCCATCCTCCAACATTGACAGAATGAAATGATATATCAATTGTATGTGTTTGGTTTTAGAGCGCAAGGCAAAATTCTTTACAAGATGCATAGCACTCTGGTTTTTTGTAAACAAGTAATTCTCAGCCTATTGTTTTCCCAACTCCTCCATGAAAACTTGCAGCCATATCATCTCCTTTGTCACCTCTGTTGCAACAACATACTCCAGCTCTGTGGTGGATAAAGCAACCACCTTTTGCAACCGAGAAATCCAACTCATTGTTGTCCCGCCAACTGTAAATACATAACCTGTGGTACTCCTCCTGGTATCAATATCCCCTACCAAATCTGAGTCAACATAGCCTTTTAAATCAATATTAGAGCCCCCAAAACATAAACATTTATTCCAGATGTACCTCTCAAATACATTCCAATGCTCAACATCGGGATGACTCATATACCTGCTAACAACTCCTACAGCATGTGCAATATTTGGTCTTGTGCATACCATGGCATACATTAAACTATCTACAGCTGAAGCATATGGTACTTTGGACATTTTGTCTTCCTCCTCTTGTGTCTTTGGACACATATCCTTAGTCAATTTAACATGACTGGGCAAAGGTGTGCTGACAGCTTTTTCATTCTCCATATGAAATCTTTGCAACACCTTTTCAACATAATCAGCTTGAGATAAAAAACAATTTTCTATTTTTCCTATCTCTTGTAATCTTCATACCAAGGATTTATTTTGCTACCCCCAAATCCTTCATAGCAAATGAATTCACTAACTGTTGTTTTAACACCTTTATGTGATCCATGTTAGACCTCGCTACAAGCATATCATCAACATATAAACATAAAATAATGTAGTTATCATCATCCAACCTCTTAAAATAAACACAATGGTCTGAATTACATCGACTATAGCCATGCTCAATCATAAAGCTATCAAATTTAATATACCATTGCCGAGGTGCTTGCTTCAAGCCATATAAACTTTTCTTCAATCTACACACCAATTTCTCCTGGACTTTGACCTCAAATCTTCCATGTATATTTCCTCTTCCAAATCACCATAGAGAAAGGTTGTTGTAACATCAAGTTGTTCTAAATGCAAATCTTCAACAACCACAATACTTAAAAAAGTATGAATATAAGTCATTTTAACAAGTGGAGAAAATATTTTATCAAAATCAATACCCTTTTTCTGTGCAAATACCTTTACAAATAATCTGACTTTAAATCTTTTCTTACCTCCATCCTCCTCTTTCAACCTATAAACCCATTTGTTTGGTAAATCCTTTTTACCTGCACGCAACTTGCATAATTCCCAAGTCTTATTTTTCAGCAAGGAGTCCATTTCTTCTTCCATTCTATGATCCCACTAAACCTTGGTATCCACTTGCATAGCTTCATCATAACATTTTGGTTCACTAGCATTAGTTAATAAAATAGAATACAAAGAGGGAGAAAATATTTGTGGAGGTCTACTTATCCTTGAAGATTGTCTAACATTCACTGGATTTTGTGGTATTTGTTGTTGTTGTTGTTGTGGAGCATGAGGAACCACTGGAACATCACTATTTAGTGTATCATCCAACACTACATAATCATTTTCTTTCTTCTCATGCTGCTCGAACTGATCTTTGTACAACACTTTCTCATTGAATATGACATCCCTGCTTCTCACTTTTTTTTATTTTCAAAATCCCAAATCCTATAGCCAAATTCATCAATTCCATATCCAACAAATATACATTTCTTTGATTTTGCATCAAGCTTAATTCTATTTTCAAAATCTATATGTGCAAATGCTTCACAACCGAATGTCTTGAGAAAAGAATAACTCACCTTCTTATATGTCCATGCTTCCTCTGGAATACCACAACCCAAAGGATTAGAGGGACCTCTATTGATTAAATAAAAAATAATGTTTACAACCTCTTCCCACATGTTTAAAGGCATCCCAACATGCAATGTCATAGTCCATGCACACTCCATTATTGTTTTTCTCATGCGCTCAACCACTCCATTTTCCTGTGGAGTCCTTGGAACCATTTTTTGCCTACGAATACCATTAGAGGAACAATAATCTTCAAACTCTTTGCTGCAATACTCACCACCATTATTAGATATGAGACCTTTTAGCTTTTTACCTATCTCATTCTCAACCAAGTTTCTCCATTTCTTAAAAGTTTAAAATACATCAGATTTCTACCTAAGGAAATAAATCCATACCTTCCTTATTGCATCATCAATAAAAGTGACATAATACCGAGAGCCATCGAGAGAAGATACTTGAGCTAGTCCCCATACATCTGTATGCACAAGCTCCAATTTATCATCTTTCTTTTGCTTCCCATCCTTGAGAAAACTCTCTTTTGTTTTCCATACACACAACTTTCACATAAATCCATATTAACACATTTCAGACCCGGTAAAACATTCTTTGAATGAATTACTTTCATACCTTTTGCACTCATATGCCCAAGTCTATTATGCCACAATGTTGATTCAGAATCCATAGCAACTGTCTGATTTTTTTCCTACCGAATTGCAACAACTGTTCCTGAACATTGATTTTTATCCGCAATAGCTAAAGTAGAAGGAACAATATGACCTGTACAAAGATATAAGGTGCCTACTTTCACACCTTTTTCTACCACTAAGGAACATTTTGTAACCTTCCAATTTTTATCACTAAATGTAACACAACCTTCATCATCTAGTTTCCCTATTGAAATTAAATTTCTTTTTAACTTTGGAATGTGCCTTACCTCATGTAGTAGCTAATGATTCCCATTCTGCAACTTAATCTTGATTCTTCCCTTTCCAAAAATCTGATAGGGTTCGTTATCTCCCAAATAAACCAGCCCAAAATCCCCTTGGGCATAATCAAGAAAATAACTTCTATGGGGCGTAGCATGAAATGAAGCCCCTGAATCTAACACCCTTGAATCATCAGCATTATCAAGGGAAAGAATCAAAGCATCGTCATCAAATTTATTACTTACCACATTTTCCTCTTTATTTCCTTCCTTTTTGTCTCCTTTATTTTTTTGAGACCAACAATCTTTCTTTAAATGACCCAACTTACCACAGTACCAACAATCCCTCTTATCTCTAGATTGGGACCTTTTGTCCTTTGATTTTCCTCATGACTTCCCACGACTTCCATTATTGTTTCCTCTCTCCTTTGTTCTACCCCTGCTTTCTGCATTCAAAACACTACTTGATATGGATGATCCACCCAAGCTTTTCCTACGAATTTCCTCGCTCAAAATAACACCAACAACATCATCAAATTTCAGTGTATTCGAACCAAAAAAAAAAATTGCTAACAACCATTACCAAGCTATTCCAACTTTCAGGTAAAGAAAACAGAATCAAAAGAGCCCTAACTTCATCAAAATTTACATTTACAAAAGTTAATTGACTGGTAACCATATTAAACTCATTTAAATAAAGCAGCTGACCCACCTTCTACCATTTTCATATTAAGTAAACACTTCATAAGAAATACCTTATTCGAAGTGGAAGGTTTTTCATATAACTTCGCCAGGGTTTCCATCAAGTCTTGAAATGTCTTTGTTGTTGTAATATTGAATGCCACTGATTGTGCCAAGCATAAACGAATGGCTCCTAGTGCCTTTCTGTCCAGAAGATACCAATCCTCATCACTCATTGTTGTCGATTTCTTGGCTATTCCTTCCAACGGCCTCCATAAATCCTTTTGATAGAGATAATCCTCCATCTACGTCTTCCATAACTGATAGTTTTTTCCATTGAATTTATCTACCTTTAATTTACCTCGTTTGCCATTGCTCCCACTTAATCGTGAGACTCCCACTCAACCGTGAGACTTTCCTATAGACGATAATCAAACACAACCCGCTCTAATACCACTTGTTAGGGTTAGAAGGAAAATATCTAACAATTAAATATAGATTTGATCAATAAAACAAAGAAATAAAACACACACAAAATTATAGCAGAAATAAGAATACACAGAGTATTTAATGTGGTTCACCCAATCTGGGCTACATCCACAAAACCACAGCCATCCAATGATTTTATTATCCAGTGCAAAACTTATTACAATCTCATGAATAATCACCTTTTTCACATACTATAACTCCCATCCCAACCCCTTATAACAAGTTTTTTAGAAGCTTCCAGAACTAGGGTTTTACAAAGTCGGTTTTTTCTTTTGTCGGTGACAAAGTGAAAAATGGGAAAAAAATTGACCCCAGCGAGGATACATGAAGAGTTTACAATATAGCATGATCATTTTCCAATACCAACAAGGTGCACCACACACATAACAATAAATTAAACATTATAAACATTATGCAAGGTGTACAATACCTAATTCCTAACATTCTCTCACTTGTTGTATACATTGCATAACAGGTAACAAGTAACCTAAAAACATGAACAAGGGAACAATCCCTCTAGCCACATATACCATCAAGGAATCAAAGTGCTCCATATGCTCCATCAAGATACCTGTAACAAGGAACAAAGTGACCACCATCCTAGGCTTGAATGCTCTCATCCTCCATCATGCCAATACATAAAGATATGAAGCCATCCAAGAGAAGCCACACAATCTATCACAATGAAGTATAAGTCTTGCCTCAACTGATATCCCAAACATAAACACTCAATCCAAAGGTATCAATTTTCACCAGTAGTTGTCAAGATACACTAACCATAGCTGAAATAACACCCACAACAAGTGCTAACACATCCAACTATCCATACCTCCAAGGTATACAAAACATAGTAAACTCATGCCATCAACATATACACCCATAATCTGTAATCACAAATTCCATGTGCAAACCAGTCAAAGAATGGCATACACATCCAAGAACTCCCACTACATGGGTAATGCAAAACTGAAAATGATTAAGGCATACCAAGTCTACCAATTGCATCACATAGAGGGTGTAAACAACATCAAGTAGTACCAAGGAACATCCACAATGATACACAAAACTTGTAAACCAGTAACATGTAAGAACAACTCCCACCACAAGTCTCAATATCTCTCCCATGTTCTCCACACAACAAAGAACATAAGTGAAGAGATAAAACGAACCTCCATGTCATCACCAAAGAACATAAGTGAAAACACATGACCACAAGCTAATGATCATAATAGCTCCAACCAAACCTCAAAACCAATGTAAAGTGAAACCAAACATCCATGAAGATAACTAGGACCAAAGAGAGAAACACTACACATCATACACATGTAGTGTTACACCTCGTTTCTCAGTTAACAGGTTACTTTTACCTTCATGAGTAAATATGATGATAAATGTAAATTGTGACCTTAATATGTTTAATAGGTGAATGAAATGTTGAAATATGAATTAAGATGTTATTACTTTTGAAGGAATGATTATGTTTCATACTGATGGAAAATGTGATGAATGAATATGTATTTCAATGTGAATACTTTAATGCTTTGATGATGCAAATGATTATAAATGCAAATGAATTTCATGTGAATGACTAACTACCTTTGTGATGCACTAAGTTGGATGCAAGAAGGAGTCAAGCCTCGAGTAAGAGAGGGGGAGTATCACTTAGGAGAAGAACTTGGTCTGGTAACCCTAATATGCCTATTTGAGCTAACACACACTCACACCCTAGTTGGTTAAGAATAGTCAAGTTAGATTGGGAATTGATAAGTATACCCTTTGTCATAGTTTGGGAATGATTTGAATTGCTCTTGGTTTGTTGGTCTTGATTTCATGATTGTTCTTATGTTTGAATTACGTGATTAAATCTTTGTATTGAGTTTGAGTTCTTCTTCGTGTATTTATGTAATATATTAACCAATGATTATATATAGAATGTATATGTGTGTGTGTGTGTGTGTGAAAATGATAACTCATGCATAATGAATGTATATGTGCATGCCTATAAAAAAGTATAAATACTTATGTGTACCCATCCACAAATACATCATATGCATAGGAATATCGATTGAACATATAAGACGTATATATACACACATTTTGTATGTATGCACCAATCGATGAATACGTAAATATGTGTTCAAGGATAGATATTAAAACAATGTTATATATATTAATATATATGTATATAATTACGTTAATGTAAACTTATATACATGCATATTAATATATGTATCAATATATATATATTTATATATATATATAATTATTTTAATGTGTTTATATATATATTCCATTGGCAAATAATGCCTTAAATAATCTTGTGAATATATATTCTTATTTATATTATATATTGTTATATATATATATATTAAAAGTGCTTTGTAATAAACATGGCTCATATAAAAGCGCTGCCATATATAATGAAATGGCTAAGTTATAACCTACACACTTATAGCGCATAAGAGACTAAGTCAAATGCATTTAAACAACACATAAGTTTTAAGTATTGTATCATTTACAAAAGTAAATGATATACATTTGCTTGTTGTATTTGTCAAACCTACGCTTGGAGGAGAAGGTGTGTAACATATTTGGTGGCGCCATATTTTGCAAAGTTTGATAAAAAGTCTAGTATTGCACTATTATCCAACGTACTTCTTTGTAAAGGCATGAGACTTAGTCTTCGTCCATGAGTTGGATGAGGTAGTCGATTTGCTTTGCAATAAGGAAACTTGCAGGTTGCATTTTTTAGTAAGAATCATTGTTTTCATCAAGAAAAGAGCGGCTCAAATCTAACAAAGAAGTTAGACCATATGTGTTTACAAAATAGTGTTTTAAATAGCCACATCTCACTTCTTGAACCTAGTCGATGCATTTGGAATAGGAAGGTGGAAAATTTAGTAGCTTAATTGTAGCATTAAGATGCTCATGTTTTTGTATAAATAGGGGCATTCTCTCTACTTTTGGTTACACTTATTCATTCTAATTTCTTTATCCGTCATTCTACTATAGTTTTCTATGCAAGTGTATTTTTGAGAATTTTTGGTGAGAAAGAGAGTTGTTTATGAATTTGTATTTGTTGAGAGTTCTTGGTGAAGAGGCTAGAGTTTGGAGATAGGTTGAGCTTTAAAGGAGTAGCAATCGTGATTGTGGAGGTTGAGTTTCGAAATTAGTATTATCAGTTGGAGCTTTAAATCCAAGCATGTTGATTTCTATTTCTCTAATCTCTTTATGTTGGCATATTATTTATGAATGCCATTATTGAGGAAAGATGTTTTTGAATGCATGTTAAGCTTATTTTTATGAATTTGGATTATTTCTTATTTTGGGGATAAGCTTGCATGATTCTTGGTTGAGTCTTGATTTGGTGAAACCTTTTTATTTGGAATATACATATGTACTATAATAGAATTTGTGTGGTTATAATGTTGTTAGAACTATACTTAGATTGTCAAGGCTATATGAATGATTGCAGGAAATGTGAAATGTGAATATGTTGTTTTCTTGAAGTACTTTAATGAAAATTTTAGTTTCAACATGGGTGGCTCGCTTGGTTATTCTTGGGGTTAGAATAATCCATAGGAAATGGAATAACCTAGTTGTTCACTAGTATGTGTGCATGTATAGTTAACTTGGTTATTCTCGGGTTAATAGAGTAACCCAGTTATATAGTTTGTTATGTCATCTCCTTAGACATAATGTTTGTTATGATTGTGAATGGTCAAAACCAAATCGAGCTAATCCATGGATGGGAGTAATCTATATGGTCAGTTGAATCATTTGATTGATGTTTTACTTTTAGATTGAAGCCATAAATTGAGATTAGTCTATAAAGATAATTTGATTACATTTTGATTAAATTCATGTTGGGTTGGGATTAACCTATGTGGCCAGATTGATTACTTGAATATGGTATACCCTTGAAATAAAGTCATTTACTGCTAGGTATGGATCACACCTTGAAATGGAGTCTTTTAATGTTGAGTATGGGTTATACCTTTGAAATAGAACCATTTTATGTTTTTGAATTGAAGTAATTTAATGTTGTGTTTGGATTGGAGTGGTCATGCTTGATGTGTCTGGAACTTACTTTTTGGTAAGAATCCATTTTTTATACTTTTTGGAATGGATTCATGTGTCTGTATGGGTCATTACCAAGTCAAGCAAAGGGGTGGGTGAACAGATGACCTACACTCGAAGTACTGGATGTTGAATTCTTCAACCAAACTAGTGTAAGTAGCCACTATTTTCAATATTAGTTTACTATGATTCATGATTGCATACTAGAAAGGGAAGTCATACATGTAGGTTGTATCCAATGTATGATAGCTATAGATATGTAAGACACAACACTATGCTTAGGAAGGTCGGTATTATGAGGTTACCAAACCAATCTCTTCGCCAAAGGGTAGGGCCATCTTACCAGTTAGGTAGATGTGTGGGGGACCATAGTAAGTCCATGGTTGGCAGAGAAGCACTTGAGTGATATTCTCCCTCATACAGTTGGTGGTCGGGACTTGAGGATGTAGTGCCAGTTTGGGGACACCTAGAATATAGTGCCACTTAATGGGGACATCTAGATCATTCTACTCTAATTGAATATCTATTTTGATAAGCTCTTGGAAGCTGTGTGTATCCATGTATGTCTATCTTTATGGAAAATTGTAATTGGAAAAATGTTATCATTACATGGGATTATGTAATAGATAATCATTATTTGGAATTATGTAATTATGTACTTTATGAAAATGCAATGGAAATTTGAAATGGGATTAATTTTGAATATGCATCTTTTATTATTAAAATGCAATGGGGGTTTGGAATGGGTTTATTCCAAATGTGCATCTTTTTATTGATATTAGAAAAGAAAACATTCAATGCCTAAACGCTAGAAGTATAAATTGTTCACGTATGGGTAAAACATAGTAAAAATCAATGGATAGAACAATGGGCATGTTTACATGTAGAAATTCCTTCTACATGTACACCTCTAAATGCCAACACGGTGTTAAGTATGATCTCCTCCATAATGCCCAAAAGAAAATACATAATAAAACCTAGCCATTCAATCACCAATATCTAACATAATATATGTATCATGTAACTAACATGGATGTAAGCCTCTCAAAATAAGAAGATCAAACTCAATATAACCATTCTTGTAGACACCCAAGTTTGACCACTTCCACATGGTCAAACTTATCTCCTTATTCATCCCTTTCGTCAATATTAATTAAATCACTCATTTAATTAGTATTTCATTCTCTGTATAAAGTTCCTAAAGTATTTAATTCAATAATTAAATACTTTTACCTTTTACTTCTTTCCTCTTTAAATTAAATAAATACATCACTTTATTTAATTTAGTCAGGTGACCCCTTTGAATTTAAATCAATTTTTAATTCCTCTTTTTCTCTCTCATTGTTACATCCTTCATAACCCACTTCTAATCTAGATTAATTTAATTAATTTTGGATTAGGATGTGCACACATTAGCCAAAAAATTAATGTCACATCCTCACACCTTCCAATTTCTCCTTAATCTTTTATTAATTCTCCTAATCATGTGTTTGCACAACCTTAATCAAAGTCATTAGCCACATTTAGCATATATTTTTAGTCAACCTTTTCATTTTCCTTTCTTAGCATTGACCCTCTTTCCCATGTGAATTTAAAATTCACATTTATTCCTCCTAGAATCTCCTTTTCCCATGCATCTTCTAGAATCTTTTGACTTGTCACATCAAGTCACATGTGGACAAGTGCTTCCCTTTTGGAACCTTGTCTTGTCCATGAGATTCTTCCAAGTATGTGAATTTTTAATTCACATTTATTTTCCCAACTACTTTCCCTTTTCCCATGGAGATTTTTGAGGAATTCTAAAATTCCTCAAAGGTCACTTTCATTCCCACTTGGAGACAAGAAGTTCCTTTTTGAGGAAATCTTCTCATCCCCCAAGGTCCTTCCTCCACATCATGTACCCTCCTTCCACCTCACTTACACATCATCACATCCTTCGCCACTTCACATTCCACATGTCAAGATGTGAGGGCTTGTGAGTCCTCAACTCACCATAGCCCTTCATCTTGGCCTTGTTGGCTTAATCTCAACCATTGAATTCTCTAGAGAATTCAAATTCTTCTATAAATACCCCCTCCTTTCTCTTATTTAGGGGGTTCATGATTTTTCTACCAAACTTTTTCCAATTTGACATTTGAGCCATACTTAGCAAATTTTCACACTTTTCCTTCATAGCACTTGCATCCCATACTCATATACTTTCAACCATCTTTGCATCCCATCTCACATTTTTTCCATCAAGAGGAGCATACACAACATCAAAGATCAAAGGGCCAACCAAAGGAGCAACTTAGCAAGGCATAATCATTTCATCTACATTTTTTAAGTTAACGTTTTTTCCCAATCTTGAGGTGTTAGGTGTTTGTTTTTTTTTTTTGCATTTCTATTGTTACTGCATGTTTAGGAACAAGGATTTTCACCTGATCACAATTCCCATATCAAGAAATCATCCCAATACATCTCATAAACTCAATATCAATAAATGTGCTCACAATGCATGTAAGGAGATAAACATGCCAACACTCCTCATATGAACCCTCCAGAACCAAATATCCATAGCTCAGGATCCATATGCATGAGAAGATAAAGCATAAACATAATGCACCTAAAAGAAATAATGGGCAGTAGATCTCAAGTGATAATTTGTCGAGTAGACCAAGAGTAGGGAATGAGAATGCTCCTCCAAGATATCCAAGTCATCATGACTCATCCAAGAACACTTTCCTCATAGGTCCATGTTGTTCTCACATCCAACCAAGGTTTAGTCTCCTCATACTTCCTACTGAAATCTCACCAAGTGTAACCATCTCAACAACATGTCTCTAACCACAAGAAAAATCCAGGCCTCACCTAAGTCTCCATGTATCCATGAGCACCTGTAACTGATAAATCCATTCCAAAATCCAAATGCAACATAGCATCATCTTGAAGTAATCAAGTAAATGATCATGTACTCAATACAAAGAGAACCAAACAAGATCAATGTCAAAACTCCAATCATGAATCAAGAACATAAGAATGACAACATGATCTAACCATCTCCTCCTAGGAGATCACATGCAACAATGCATACATCTTGGTCTCAAGAGAGCATGTATCATGCCAAAACTCTAAACTAGTATCAAGAGTAAACCATGACATAATAACAATCACACTCTAAACCAAGAATCAACATCTCCAATCGCATGAAGATAACCACCTCCTATCAATGAAACCCAAGATGTTAAAGAACCCTCACCATATAGAAACATGATCCAAGAGTCCATACATGACACCTGTTATGCACCAAATTTGCACCCTACTGAGATTTTCAAGCTTAGCAATCTGGCATAACATGGGACTCAATTTCTACATGTGGGATATGCAATACTGAAAATGAGACCTCCGGATTCTAGGCCAATTCCTGCTGAATAAAAATCTATTTTTATTCTCTTCAAACCTAAAGATTTTAGGGGGAAAAGGGGAAGAAAAGGGATAAAAATAACTTGCAGATTTAAACTAATTAATGGGTGATACACCAAAATCACTTTCCTTAGCACATAATGAACCTACAACCATTTATATGATGATACAATAACTGGTAAAACCCTCAGCACATAAATATTTCAAAGGAAGATCTGAAATCATAATGATATTTAAAGGATGTTAATCACAGTAAATATATCTAAAAATTGATACAACCCTTAACCTGTGAAGAGAATTCCTAGTCACAAAGATGACAAAATGAGACAAACTTAAAAGGTTTCAAATAAGAAACACAGAAAAGAAAGATCAATCACCAATCTGCATACAAACATGACACTAGAAATAGATCCAAAATGTTGTATAAAGGCCCTCAAAGGCTCTGAAAATACATACTCCAAAGTCTGATACAATACTTGGAACCAAAATAGAACCCTGTTCTCCAAAAAGTACAAAGCCTCTTCCACTCCAAAATGTTGCATCCTTAAAAAAGAAAAGAGGAAGAGAATAAATAAGCTCAAACTCTTCACCCTAACCCTATAAAAAAGGGCCCCACCTTGGATAAGGGGTTGGATTTGGTAAAAATGCCCTAAAAGAAGGCTCTCAAACTTTTCAACAACTTACTTACCCAAAATAGGAAAAAGTCTCCTAGACCCGGATAGGAACAAAAATCCTCATAAAGAGGACTCAAAAGACTCCAAAAAAGGTGTCACATCAGTCAAAAACTCCTCCCCAAAATCCAGCAACCCAAAACCTCCACTTGACATAAACAGATTGTCATATCTCCAAGATTTAATGCTCCACTTGAAGGCTCCTCTTGTCATATCTCAAATATCTTCAACTTGCATTAATAACATTTATTTTTCAGAAGTGATTTATAATTGATCACTTTAAAAAATAAAGTTTACAATTTTTTAAAGTGCAATTTGGAATACCACCTAGCAAGATCAAATTTAATTATGCATTTAAATATCTTTTATTAAAGATGATTAATAAAAATCATTTTAATAAAGATTTACATCTGCTTTTTAAAATGCAGAAATTAAAACAAACTTCCTAAGCTTTAAACTTTGCATTTTTATATAATCATTTATTAAAAAAGATTAATAAATCATTTTTAATAAAGATTGATATTTGAATTTAAATGCAAAAATTTAAAAAAAGACTCTAAGCTTTAAACTTGCAAAGCCTTAGAGAAAAACGTCTTGAGGAGGATGAATAAAGCTTAAATAAAAGGCAAGAAAGGTCGAACTCATTTAGGGTTCGAACCCTAAAAAGAAGCAAAAGACATTTCATTTCATTTTATTTCGAATGCTTCACCTTGCTGGGCACCGCCACTCCTTAAACACTAGCCACGAATTGCTTTGTTCTAGTATTTTCCACCATGAAGAACTTTGAATCTGTTGTTTTATTGGTAGAATCAAGAGCAAACGACATTTTTATAAAAACATGAGAGCGTATAGGCGCGATTTTTTCTATTTTTATATGATCTTCTTTCATTTCTGAGAGACTTTGCTGAATCTTGGCATGAATCTACACTTTCTTTGACCGCTATGAAGATCTGAAGTTGTGAACTTGTTGTATTCTTCTTCAAATGCGAAAAAATGAAGATCTCATGAGGTATTTTTGAGATAAAAGTCTGGTTATTTTCTACATTTGTGCGAATCTGGGCAATGAATCTGTATTTTGCTGAAAGTCTTCATTTCCTGAAGCTTCCATTAACTTCTTTGAAGTATTTTTTTAAAAAACTCGGATCTGGTCTTTTTCTCTCTGAATCTGCAATATTTCACTTACAAGTTGCCATAATGATCTCCTTTCTGATTTTCTGCAAAAAAACATATCATTTTGAAGCTACAACAGATAAAATACTTCATTTTTTGTGTATTACAGCCACGTTTTTCTTTTAAATCTGAAGTTGGGCATGTTTAATCTCATAAATCTGATTTTTCTTCTGAAAGCAAGCTCTTAAATGGCATACTTAGCTTCCTTTTAAAAAAAAAAAAATCACTCTAGTTTAGTGTTAATTTTTTCTCACTGTATATGGCTGCATTTTTTGTTTCTATGCATGATGGATTCAAAAATATGAAGCTTTAATCCATGAAAACAAAAATTTGTTTCTGTGTACTTCGTCACTTTCATGCATAGGCATACCTTGTGAGCTTAAGATCAATGTCGTGCTATAACTCTGTTGTTCTTGACGAAAGAAGCTTTCAAATGATTAACATTGATGTCCACCATACTACTGTGCATAAACTTAACCAAGAAACATTAACATCCTCTAAAGCTGAAAATGAGTACTTGATATGCATGAACAAAAGTGGATGACATAAATTTATGTATTGTTGATAACTGCTTTAAATATATCGTTGTTTCAGTACAATTACCTGGAAACACTTTTCGTTGTTTCATTGTCTGCTCTTTTACTTTGATCTGATGCTATTTCCATAGCTGTTGGCTGTTGTATTTTTGTTCTTTGCCTGTAAAATGCATATAGTGAGCAATATCATTCTCCTCTCTTGTCTTGATGAAAGAGCTTATGTTGATGTGACTTTTATTTGATATGCCGAGCTCTACCCTTGTGGGAGCCCGTTTTACTCCACATATCTGATTTTGATCATGATGAACCTGTTCCTGCACACTGAAACAAACACGTCAGCAAAATAAAAGAAGCTGAAAGCTTCCATTGAATTACATTCCTTCTTTTCTAATTTTTTGCAATTATCTGATGAATGCTTGATCGACTGTATGCTATATTTCTGTTGGTAGCGTAGATATGTGATAGGATCTGATCCATCTTTGCTTAGAGATTATCTCTAACGTCATCTTTTATCTTCCTTGCAGACACTTTTGGAGCTGGAATGGGAATTGCAACTGAAAATGGAGCTAGAGCTGACGTCTTCAATTGTCAACAATTCGTCATTCTAGGCAATTACAAATCACCTCCTACCCTATGTTTTCGTTATTTTCAGTTGTATAGCATACAGTTATTTATGCATTCTTCCTTTGATTGTAAGAATCAGAAAAGTTACTTCCACGACTTGTGTGGAATTCAACATTTTTACAAAATGAATAAAAGCATTATTATGCAAATATTTTCAATTTTTTGTTTCAGATGTTTGCACAATAAACGATGATTCACATGCAAAATGGTCTCAATGATGATTACTGAACATTCAATTAGCAAAACATGAAAAAAATTGTACCTTAAAATGATGAACTTCATCCAGTTTTACTTGTTTTTTAGTTTCCTCAACAAAGTTGAAACTAAACCAATAAACTTGACTTGAACTGAGCTGTAAGTAAAAAGTGGGTAACAACACCAACAAACACTGTAGAAGATCATCCACCATCAATTGGTGAATCCACATCACTACCAACAACTCCCACTGAATCGTTATATTAAGTCACACATGGCATCGTGATTTAACCATATCCTAAATGAAGATCATCCAGGTCTACATAAACAATTGAAATATTAGTAACATCAAGTAAAACCAAGATCTCCAAAACAAGAAGATACAACCACCAACAAATGATAAGGAATATATCCAAAAAGTATGCCAATCCAGATCATTGTCAAAAGCTCCCACTGAAAAGTGTAACCAATCCATCCAAGACAAAATGATAAAAACATCATGCTACAAGTCCCAAAACTGACTATCCAAGTACTATAAACATCATCCATCCTCTCATCTCAAAGCACACATACCAATGTACAAATGACCACAGACAAGGCCAACTAACAAAGTCTGCAAAAATAATGAATCAAACTTGGTGGATATAGACAATCCACAACAGAGTCATCCCATTATAAGAAAATGGGTAGCTAACCCATAACCTGCATAACTCATAGATCAAATCACTGAAACATGCAAACTCATCATCACATTAGTAAACTGTAAAATGAGATATCAGAGAGAATAATCCCATAGACCAAATGACTCAAACACCAAATCAACCTCAAATATTATTTTCCAAACATGTCCACACTTAAGTACCATAGTCAAGGAACCAAAAATCATCTAGGAGATAAGAAACAACCTCCTAATGCCAAACCAAATCACCACCAAAACACCACAAACTTGATTATGTCGTGCCAATACAAAAGTGTACCTGAATAATCATGACACCATAATCAACACCAATGTTGTACCTACACTCAAATATCACCCACAAGAGACTCTAAGTCTCAAACTATGTCAACCCATGTCCTCAATTGAAGACAACCTGTGTACCTATCAGCATCAAATTCCAACTCTAAAAAGCACATGTAAACCTGTACCAAGAAGCATCAAAATGACAATCAGCTATACCATCATGAAAAACACATGAAAACATGTACTCCCTCAAGGTTTCACCTCTTGACTCATCTGGATGCTCACACAATCACACCCTGAATCTCAAGCACCCACAAGTGTTCAAACAAGTATACAACTCTCTCTACTCATAAAAATAAGAAACTATTAGCACCACTATAAAGTACACTAAACATTCTCTCCAACGCCTATTCAAAATTGAAAAATTGATTCTTTATGCAAAAGTTATGCTCAAAATTATGAAACCTAGAACATCGGGATTTTAGGCTCCAAAAATTGGTCAAGAGAGAAAAATTAGGAAAACAAACCTATACCACAACATAGTGCTCAGAGAGAGCTTTCCGATGAGTATAAGAAGTCAAAAAAACAAACATGGATTTGGGTGAAAGTTATGCCCATTTGAAAAACCCTGCTATAATTTGCCCAATTTGACCTATCTAGTGGTTGATGGGCAGTCACCGGTTGAGCCACTGGTGGCCCGCCGACGACGGTGGCATGATGGTGGCACTAGGGTGGCACACCGCTGGTGACACTACTCAAGGGTTGGTGAATTTGAAAATATATTTAAATTTGATTTAAAATTGGCAGACTTGAATTCCTGACTACGGATTTGAAATAATATAAACTTGTTTTGATGAAAATTTTGGGCGATGAAAATTTTGATAGCTTGTTGGGTTGGGCGGAGATCCCCTAGTCAATCGAGGGTCACGGTTGGGGGAGCTAAGCCCCTGTCGGCCCGACAATCATCGTCTGTTAGGCCGACAGTCGCCGACAAGGACTTTGTGCCCCATACAATGCTATCAAGTCTATCATGGGCAATGTACCAAAGGGTACGAGGGGGTTTGCGGACCCCACACCCCATAAATTTTTTTTTAACTTTTGAAATTTTTTAGGCCGAAAATAATAATTTTTTATTTATTTATTTTGTAGGAATAATTTTTTGAAGCGACAAGATAACTTTTTTTCTACAAATTGTAACTTGATGGTTGTACGACAATGGCAAAGAGGCCATATTTTTTTTCATTTTTCCACAGTGGCCAAAATAGGGCGAATTTACAAATTCTTCCTTGCCATTGATCTTTGTAATATGACTCTACTATTCATGCATGATGAGAGCTTGACAAAAATTGCTATTGGTATCATCATGGTTGTTTTCTCTGAAGCTCCCCTATACCTTGGGCTCCCCACAAGTAAGCCCAAGAAAGGAAGAAGCCTTGGGGTGAAGCCTCTAGTAGTTGTCCCCAAATAGAAATCTCTTAAGAGTTGCCATAGCTTGGTGATGCAGAAGTTGGAGTTGGTTGACTAACCCACAATATGTTATATGAAGTAGCATTTCTATCTAGATTGAAATTGTTGGGCCTTAGAAGAGAAATACTAGTTCTTTCATCACTACTCATCCTCTTGACCATAACTATCATATTTTTTTTCACTATTGTTAGCTAAATTAAATTCACGAAGGGTTGAACCACTTCATTGGGATCATGTAATAACTTTTCAAGAGCCCTCTAGTAAATTTCCTTGATATAGTAGTTTAATTTAGGTAGAAATTAATTCACTTTATTTATTTGAAAGGTTCATATTATTTTCATGAGAAGTAATATGTATTTGTGTCATCATATATCATTATGTTAACATACATTCTAAATTATAATTGAGATATTTCAATCCAATTTATTGTGTATTTTATTTTTATATATTGTAGCACATGTTTTTCATGCTACTAGTTATTGTTATTATTATATATAATTGAGTAAGTTAGTTATTGCATGGATCTTGTTTCAATGAAGTTTCTCTGGGATAAGAAGATCTAATTTTTTTTTCATAACCCTTTATTTTTTAATACAAGTAGAAGTTTGATGAGAGGCCTAATGAAATATAATCATAATGTATCTTATGAAAGACATTTATTGACTAACATTGTATTAAAAGAATGAGAAGGTCAATTGTTGAAGAGATGCTTAACATCCTCGATGTTATAGATATGTTGAAACAATGAGTTAGTTAACTTAAGGTATCTTAGAAACCATCATGTAAAATATGTCAATCATATAAAACTAACAACCCTATGAAGAAAATTTTAAATTATATCTAATCAAGATACCGCAATAATGTGGATAGTGAAGCACTCAATGCTTCTTATATAATTACTAAAACATCCATTAGATTTCATATAAATTCTACACTTGAATATATAAAAATCATCTCTCAATTTGTATGGAGAAAAAATAACATCAAATATTATTGTGAAGAATGTAAAAAATGTATATTTCATTGACAACTTAAAAATTATTTCTTAAAATTATTAGAACTCCCTCTCTCCCTCTCTCCCTCCCACCCTCCGTAATAGATTCTAATTTTCTTGATGTTTATAATATGTGAATGATGGTGATCCATTATACCATAAATAAAGTATTATTATTACTAGGAAAGTTCTAAATTTCTTTCAAATCTCTATGTTTCTTTTAAATCTATAACTATAAATAGAGTGAGTCCATTATAGAGTATTATTATTATTATTAGATAATTTCTAATTTTCTTTTAAATCTTTGTGTCATACCCTGGTTTAAAATAGGATATTATTACTAGTGTTGTGATAACCTCATTCTAATATAGAAATAATTTTGAATGAAGCTTGAAAGAAAATAATTATTATATAACCACTTCGATAAATGAGGCAAAAACAAATATTAATATGTTAAGGTGATAAATCTCAAAACAACAAAATGTAAAATGAAAATGATAAGTCAAAATGTGATTGTTTTATTTGTATTGTATTTCATTTAGTGTATTTGGTTTAAACAAATAGTTTTATGATCATTAGTATTTTACGTAATATATATCTTCTAAGCAATCAATCTTAAACACATCAAGAAATATTGTTCTTGAAACACTTTTTTTTAATTAATTTACCATATATAAATAAAATAAAAGTCTCATATTTCAGATAGATTTTTTAAATATTAAAATTTACAATTAATAAATGTAATTACAATCTAAATTTATAATGGATTCAAACCCTTCCTAAATTTATCTAACCAAAAAGATGTTGACTGTAAGGCCCACATACCAAATCAGTGCCATACAACGTAAGCCTCAACCTACAGAAGACTTGTATTTCGTTATGTAAAAGTAGATATGGATATCTAACATAATCCAGATGTATCCATTTAAAAAATAGAAGTAGTTGACTAAATTACAGATGAAAAGAAAGCAACAGTAAAAGTCCACATAATAATGACGAAAGTGTGGTTCAGACCACTTTCCTCTGGATTCCCAACAGAATCAAAGTGCTCTTTTATTTCGATTACAGAGCTGGAAAAGAAAACATCAGAATGATCTATGCATGCCAACCATGAATATTCAAAACAACAACTAACAGAAAAATTCTGCAAAAACCCTGTCGACCATGTTGACGAACAGAGGAGACCTGAGTCGAGAATAATAGTAGAGAAACTCCTCAATATCCACCAAAGTTTCTGCATCCTCCATTACAATTTCCTTAAGCTTTCTCTCCAATTTAAAACACGCCTCTGCCCTGTCAAGGGCAGAAACAACAGTAACCTTTTCTTCTTCATATACTTTCCCCTTCTCTCCACCATTATTTTCAGCCACACTTCCATTTCTGATATCCCCAAAATTCAGAAAACTGCCCACAACAACTTCTCCCTCTCCTCCTCCTTCACCATTGATCTCTGTAATATGACTCTGCTCTTCATGCATGATGAGAGCTTGACATAAATTGCTATTGGTATCATCATGGTTGTTTTCTCTGAAGCTCCCCTGTACCTTGGGCTTCCCACAAGTAAGCCCAAGAAAGGAAGAAGACTTGGGGTGAAGCCTCTGGTAGTTGCCCCCAAGCAGAAAGCTCCTAAGAGTTGTCACAGCTCGGTGACGCAGAAGCTGGAGATGCTTAACCGACCCACAGTATATTATACGAAGTAGCATTTCTATCTAGATTGAAACTGCTGAGTCCTTATAAAAGCTGGACTGGCTCTTCTGAATCCACCCACTGAAGAAAATCAAAATCAAAACCATTCATATAATCTTACATTCCTAGAAAACAGAGTAAAGAAAGGTGAGGCACTTACAAACTTGTGGTTTATTATAGCCTTCCTCATACAGAGGTTTGAAGGGAATGCAATCCTTAACTAACACCACAGCTGTAAATAAAGGCCCCCCTAGACGTGCTCTAGCAGGCAGCCACCTTTCTTTGAACGTAAATCTCTCGTGCTGAGAACGAAATCCAACTGTTAAAGCAAGACATATCTCAACTCCAACCTAACTCAAAGAAAATGATCAAAGTGGTTGGATTTCAACTCTGTTTCTTCTGGTACAATATCCAGCTTAAGTTTCCTCCATCCGATGAATTCATTGACCAGCTTGCTTTTTCTTCCCACTTAGTTGTTGTGGGTCCTTCTCTGATCCCACTGTCATTATCACTCAAATCTTTATCTCTGCAAAAAGGCTTCCCAAAATATTTCTATGGTCGCCAAATAAAGCTGTATTCTACCTCTTCTCAGACAAAAAGGACCGGCGTCCTCTCTTAGACTAACAAAATTTCGGTGTAATACGCTATATGAGATGATTATAACTAAAATGCATCCAAGAAGGAAAACAAGCAAGGGGATGTGATAAGGTACTTGTGAAGGCAGTTTATTGACTAGCCATTGTCTGTTGATGGTAAGGGAAAAACACAGTACATATCTGATTCCTAGTTATCGTTTTGGTAGGTTTTTTTTGTGTGGTTGCCATTTACCATTAATAAAACCAACTATACCTATAACAAAAACATACGCAACATGTGGAGAAGCCGCAACTTGGATTGAAAGAGATTGAAAGGGAAGACTTTAATTATATATTTGAAAATAGGATATTAAAGAATCAATACTTTACAATGGGCCCAAGGAAGAAGATTCCTTGGGAACTTACTATCCTTATTCTCAGCAATCAATTACTCTCTTACTACGTGACCACATTATATATACACAACTTTAAGGAAAACTTATCACATATCTCAAGGTTGGGTATGACCAACCTCCCAGGTTAAAAATGTATTACATCAAATGCCTTTCATCATTTGAGGTGAGTTACTTCTCCCACATGTTAATTCTCTTCTTACATTTTCTTCTTGGAATGGTGGTCTTAATTATGTTTTTAGAGTAGCTATGGATCTATTAGATCTAATAATGTTATTGGCCTAAAGAATACTAGTGTAGATTTAAACTACAATTTGTAGATTTCAACTACAATTTGTAGATTTCAACTACAATTTTACTTATTTACTAATTATTAATTAAAACAGATATCTACATCTTAGATAGTTAAGAATATTAGATTAGTTAAAAAGTTGATAAGACAAAGTTTAAATTGAAGAATGCAAATTGTTTGTGTCTTTTCTTTAAGCTTTTGATAATGATTGGTTAAAACCTTTGATCAATGCATGAATAAATTCAAACCTCTATGACATACCAAAACATGATTATATGATCTCTTGAGACTTGTATTGTAACATGTGGTTCCAAATGTCTTAATTTACTCCCAACAATACCACTAGAATCATCCTACATCAAATGATATGTTTGCTATGGTCCCTTCATGCCCCTTTAACACCTATCCCAAGTGTTTGATAGCCTCTATAGTAATGATTCAACTTATTCAAAACCTAAAATATAAATAAACAAGAGACACATTTGCGTCAAGTTCTTCCCATTGTGAGGTGTGCTTGGTTGTTTTAAACATTTAGTTAATAGAAGTAGTTAGGGATGCAATGTGATTGTTTGTTGTTGTATAATGTTATTATTATAGTTGATTAATATTAATAAATAAATAAATAAATCATATGGGATGTGCTTTTAAACATTTAGTTAATAGAAGTAGTTAGGGGTGTAATGTGATTGTTTGTTGTTGTATAATGTCATTATTATAGTTGATTAATGTTTCATAAATAAAAAATAAAAATTCATATGGTTGTGTTTTATTGTTTTAAAATTTTAGTTAATAGAAGTAGGTAGGGGTGTAATATAATTGTTTGTTGTTGTATAATGTTATTATTATAGTTAATTAATATTGCAAAAATAAAAAATATTCAATTATACAAATATATTATTGTAATAACTCCATACATATATTTATTCTTATCTTTTTGATAATGTGATATTTCTGTAATTTTTGCCTTGCTAAATTATATTATTACATGCATATTTTTTAAAATAGATTTTATTGAAATATTAATTGTAGAAAGATAAATTTTACTTTGATATTTATTATAGATAGATAAATTTTATTGTGATATTTAATACACACTTGATAACAAATATAAAATATGCATTGAGTGTACTCACATTTATTTAATAAGCTTTGGAAATCTTACCAATTATTAAATAAAATATGTAAATTAATACTTGTAAGTCAACAATGTAATTATATGATGATGTATGTAATAGTGCTCATGTCATTCAAGTCATTAATAGTTTGAAATTTCATTCAATGAATTTAATGCATTGCATTGCACATAATTTAGAAGAAAAAAAAGGAAAATCCTAATTTTTGCATTGACTGTTGACAACATGAACCAATAAAAAGAAAGATAGAGAATATTTTAACAATTTTAGAAATAGACAATTAAAAATAGACTATATAAAATTGTTGGTCAAGTTTTTAATTCTAGATGTTCATTGGTTGAATTGTCACTATCACTCAAAAAAATTGCATGCAATGAATGCATTAGTATTGTGCCTTGGCCAGAACTAATATAATTACAAAATAATCTAACTCTTAACACAAAATTCAAAACTTACAAACACAAAACAAAAACAAAATAAATAAACAAACTATTTTTAGTGATGCAATATTTTATTAGTCTAGGACACTCTTTCATCAAAAACCCTACATAAGTGCCTTCTTGAAGATATACAATTGAAAAAATATAGTAGGGGTTGAGCTTTGTGGGTGTTAATTAGGTTGTTTCTTCTTCAAATTATTTTTTTCCTCTAGTCCTTTTGATAACCTTTATATTTTAGGTTGTGTTTAATTTCTCCTCTTTTAGAGCATTCTTTCCCTTGAATCTATATTTTATTATGTAAGAGCTTCTTCTTCTATTTATGCTCATCTTTTATAATTGTACAATTAAGACACATTAAAATGGGTGAAATGCCTATATTCTCTAGCAAATTGATCCCATATGCATTTGTAGCTTAATCTTGTTCAATACCTTGCACAATCCAAGTTTTTTACATCATGATTTTGTGTAAATTATCCATTGGAATCCCTCTTTCATCAATTATGCTAACACAAAATCACCTTGTTGGAGTCCTTCATTTCTTATTCTCTAATTTGTGCACTCAAATTGCATAGTGTTGTCTACTACTTTTCAAACATTGTCTAACTTTATTATGTACTTAAATTTGTTAAAAACACCCATCTAATATAGCACACTTATTTTAATTACATTTTGTAATTCTATTACTCCTTTTGGAATGCACCATATACTGTAACCTAAAATGGTGTTTTCCCAATAATCCAATTCATTGGATTATAGTACAGGAAAACTCTACTTTTGCCAACACTAGATCTCATTCTTTTGAAATTTCTTCAACTAAGCATCTTAAGGCCATTTTCCCAAACTCTAGTTGACTACCTCCATTACTTCATTGGTTTGTGGATGACAAGTTAAACTGAATTTTAACTTAATGCCCAATTTATTCTATAATTCCCTCCAAAAATAACCATAACTTGTGTACCTCTATTGTACACTATGCTCATATGCAATCCATGCAATCTCATAACTTCTTTGAAAATTAATTTGTAGTGTAGAATGCATCAAGATTTTTAAACAAGCTATAAAATACTCCACTCTTATATCATGTCACCACTAGGAAATAATTGAATAGTGACCTCTCTACATTCTTGTCAATCTCAATGTAAAACCCATATTGGCTACATATCATGGTCTCTTAGGCAATGGTTCATACAATTATACTTTCATTAGTCCTTTTTCATATTAAAATGCATGACATCTTTATAGTTGTACTTGAATATTTCTACACCAACTCCCATCTTTGGCCAATAATAACCTTCCTTTAATAGTACTAACATGTCTTATGAAACATAAAATGACATGTTAATTCATTTATTTCACTCCTCTCTAATCATGCTATCTTGTATAGAGCATTGAATTATACTCAATAATTATATTCTAAATAACAATTCAGCCTTAGAAAAATGGTCCAACCATTATGTTATGCCTTTACTTATTAGGTTTTGGCATATCATCCATTCAAAGTTTCTTTGAAATTTATTTCTAGATATATAAATATGTTATTACATCGACTCCAACAACTTCTACTCTCAACTCTATGAGAAATATACTCCTCATACTCAATACATTAGCTACTCAATTAGAATTTCCTCATCTATGATTCAAAACAAATAGGTAGCTATAAAAAATTTACCCACTTTATTGTAAAATTTACTCATTTATTAAAATGTAATAGCACAAGCTATGGGATTATCTTGCAATGGTCAAAAACTAAAATGACATAGGAAAGTGCAAGAATTGGAGAATAGAAACATGTTCTTCAAAGATGGTGAAACCCATGTCAAGTTGCATGCAAGCTTCATCCAAGACAAATTTCCCAACCCTTGGGACAAGGTATGTTCCATTTTGATGATATTTATTACATTGGAGGACTGCTTTAAATGTTACTATTGCTATCACCTCCCACTTTTAAACCACTTTAGAAATAAGGTTTTAATTAGCTTTCCTTTTTATATGTTATCTTTGCTTGAGCTATCTATGAAAGAAGCCATTGAAATGATGGCTAAAAACCCAAACAAACAATCCATTCCGCTCCACTAAGGGCTCATTTTCAGACTGTATCTGATGCAAGGGACCAACACGCCCTTTCTTGCAAACTCTCAACAAATAAATTAATATCAAACACAAATATTGAGTTGTTGGAAATTCAAGAATACTAATCTTCAAATTTCATTACAAAATTCTCCAACTATTGGAAAATTACAAAGAAATATGGAACTAAAAATCAATACAGCCTTATGACTGATGCAAACCACTACAAATCTAATTTATATTAGATATAAAATAGTAACTTACAACAAGTAAAATCTTAGCAAACCAATCACAACATCACCGGTTTTCTTCACAACAATCTTGCCTACAAAACTTTAGAACTCTACCAAAGACCCCTATCCAATTCTCAGCACAACATAGGACACCTCCAACTATAGCAAAAACCTCTAGAATTCACCAACCATGGATGAAAGACCACTCCCAAAATCCCATGCCATGAAATTCTAGTTGCCACATTCACCAAGAATAGTTACAAAAGGCTCCTCAATTCCCAATGCCTGAGATTAGAAGAAGAGAAATTGACAAGGAAAATGAAGAAATCTATAGGCAGAGATAGGTAGTGGTTCGGAACTTGGGGGAGAGTCGCGAACCAACTGAAATGTGCTTGACCTAGGGGCCTATAATTCCCCCCCACCTAGAAGTAGAAGCGCTATAACCCCCCTACCCAGGGCCCCAACCCCACCACCAAGGGCGAATGGTATGGTACCAACCCCACTAGGGGGGGTGGTAGATATAGCCCCCTTGGTACCATCCTATTTTCCTTGGGGTGGGAGGAGATAAAGATGGGCCTTGGATGGTGGGGTCAGCCACCAACCCCACTGCCCTATTTTCCTCAGGTGGGAGGCCCCATCTATCCCCCCCCACCTGTAGCGGCCACCCCACACAAGGCAGACCCCACTAACCATATTCGCCAACCCCATATTAGAAGAAGAGAAATTGACAAGGAAAATGAAGAACTTATTTAATTTATTCTCTCTTGAACCTCTAATTCCAATGTCCAAGAAATAATTTGTTGGAATGTGCCTTGGAAATCCCAAAAAGTAAATAATAAATTACATAACCAACTTTCGAGAAAGTTGTGACCAAATCCTTCATTAAATATTGGCTTGCATTATAAAATTTTATTCATCAACAACATTAAAAAGTAGACAAAAACAAATTTTTTTTGGGTTGATGTTGGATCGCAAGTTCGCTCGATGGTCCTGTATTAGACATGTCGGGTAAGTGAAATTTTCCATGAGTTGGAAAACTCAAGAACACTTGGAGATGCATGGAAAGGTAATCACATGTTTGTTTTTTATGTAATTTTTCTCCTTTTCCATGGAAGAATTTCCTCTTCCACTCTTTTGTTCTTCATCAACTTAAACACACAAGCCACCTTTCTGACCACCACATTCTTTTGGGGTGTTATTTTCTTTTCCTTTACTATGTTTCTGCAATAAATTTAAATCCAATCTACTTTCTTCTCTTGAAATCTTCTCTTTGAATGTTTTTAAATCATTGTGTTCAGTTTTTTCCTTTTCCTCTATATGTTGCTTTCCAACACTACAACAAACAATGGAGTTTCATTTCTTTACTTGCTTCTCCTTCTCCTCTGTAGAATTCAACACATACTTTTTTCCATCTTTTTGGATGGTGTACACATTCTTCCTACCATCATAAATGGCCTCCCTATCAAATTGCCATGGCCTTCCCAACAACATATGACAAGAACTCATAGGAATTACATCACACAAAACTTTGTCCTTATAGGACCCAATTTGAAAAATTAATCAAACACTGCTCACTCACAATCATTTCATATTCCTTTTATAACCAAGAAACTTTATACGGATAGGGTTCTTACACCTTTTCTACCATCTCCTCTGAAACTGGGTTATCTGTACTACCATAATCTACTATAACTTTGAAACACTTACCTCCAGCCTTGCAAACAATTTAAAAGAGACACCTTCTTTTGGATGGTTCCTCCACAACCACCTTCAAATTTACTAACACTGTCCTCATCATGAAAGATTCACTTTCTTCAGGTTCTTCAGCTTTCAGGGATGCCCTGTTGTTCCTTCACTGAGACTTCACATATAAGAGGTGATAGTTCAACTATAAAGGGCATCTATATACAATTAGCGCAACACTTTTCAATGATGCACACACACATTCCCAACATTTGCAACCATATTCTACTATAGGAAGGAAGATAAAGATAACATGTTGATCGGTCAAAAGGTATCTCTACATACATGCCTCTTCATTTGTTCTACTTTTTTGCATACAACCAACAAGAATACTTTTCCATGAACTAGTGGGAGTTCACCTCTCATCCTATGAAGTTGTAGTAGTTTGTTATCATAGAATCTAGCAGCACTTGATTCACGGATAACCCCCCTATGAAACTTGTCTGTTTCATAGTTTCATGATATTCAAGCAGGCAAAATGAGGAAAATTTTAATTCACCTCAATGTGCAGTCCAAAATCTCAAATAGTCTATTTGATTGTTTCCCCTCATCTGTCTTTCGAAGAGCTTCAAAACGAGCATCTTTGTCAGCTCTCAACTCTTGAGAGTTAGTGAAATTGTCAAACATGTTGGAGCGCTAAAAATTAGTGCTCCTACATACGCCTTAGTAAAATTTTGAACTCCAAGTGTTGGAGCACTGGTTTTCAATGCTCGTACACTTTGTTTCCTTAATCAAAATTGCACGAGTGGTGATTTTCATCGCTAGTGCATTTTTCTTTTAATTCATGTTTACACATGCACAAGCAATGAAAATCACCACTTGTGCATATGTCTCACCACTTAGTGCACCTTCATTAATGCACAAGTCGAGTTGCATTAATGACACTTTTAAAAGGCTTTAAGTGATCTTTAGTTAATCATCTTCTTTCTAATCTTCATCCACCTCTCCTATGTGTATTGGGCACTCTCCAAACCTCCTATGACTCGCATTTTAGGATTCCTTCAAGCTTTGAGTTAGGGTTTCGGTGTTTCTAATTGGTATGTTTTTTGGTCCTTGCTCTTTGTCGGGTTTCTTAGTTCTTTTCCTTTAAATCTCTGTGGATTCTTGTTGAAATGTCGCTCTTTATGTTTTATGTGTTTAGGTTTTTGATCTTTTGATGTTTTGTTTTCTTCTTCCCCTTGTGAGCTCACACCCTGCTCTTCATTTTTGTTCTGCGCATTTTACTTTGTGCCCTGGTCTTGATTTATCTCCATCTTTTTTGTCATCTTTTGTCTTTCCATCATTTCTTACTAAGTTTACATAACTCACCAAGCAATGAAAATTTTGGTATCCGCATTTTTTAAAGAATGAAGCTTTATCGTTCAAGGAGAATCATTCTTTGAAATTGCTTGAGTAGTGTAAATCACCGCTCGAACAATATTTCTACCCTTTCCCCAAATGAAGAAGCATCATTTTTTTCCATTTTTGCACTCCTATGATTTTTCATAAACTCCAAGTGTAGGAGCAGTGAAAATCATCGCTCCTACATGGAGTATCTCTTCCAAACAAGTGTAGAAGTGGTGAAATTATCCACTTATACATTCAACTTCAAAGGGATGAAACAAGTGCTTGAGCGCTGAAAATTAGTGCTCAAGCATAAACTACAAACCTTCCCCATATATGCTCAAGCGCTAAAATTTAGCGCTTCAACACTTATTTTACAATGAACTTCACCAAAATGTCAAGGCGCTGATTTTTAGCACCTTGACACTTCCTGCATATCAAAGTGCTAAAACATGCAAAAATGCTGAAAATTAGTACCCCTACATGTAAATCAACATCTCAAGTGTAGAAGCATTGATTTTCAGCGCTTATACACAAAAGACAATTTTTCCTTCTTAAGCTTTGAAATCACTTTGTTTTCACTCCAAACATTGTTTCTTCGCCCATGCTCCATTTTTCATGCCAAATTGCTCATTTCTACTTACTCCAAGTTGCTTGCTTGCCTCACGCTTCCCAATGCTATAGTTTTTCCTAACATCTGTTGACTCACCATCCTTGTAGTTTCTCTCCAGATCTCATCAAGTGATCCCGAAGGTGATATCCTTTGATCCTAGTTCTTCTAGCTGACAACAATGAAGCCTCCATCGTCTACTAAGAAAGAGGGAAAAATGAAATATAAATACCAAGGTGTCTTTCTACCAACAGTGGTGATCTCAAAGGTGGATGAAATCAAGGACACCAAAGTTGGTCATCAGAATCTTGAAGACTTTGTAAAAAGAATTGAACAAAAGCCCTTAGAAGACAGCTTGAGAGACATTGTCCACAAGAATTTGCACATAGTGTCCACATTCCTAACTTCTGCTCATAATATGAAGTTTGTTCTCCAAGTTGCATCTCACTACATTAAAGATAGAAAAAGTGTAATAGACTCCTCAGGACAAGTCATGATGAGACTAGATCCTAAATTCTTTGGCATTATTTTTTGAGTTCCCCACATGGAACAATACACAATAATTTGAATGCAATAGGCATAGGTGTTTTATGATGTAGATCCAACTAAGGCTAAAAATTTGATTAATAGCCAATGGTTGAAAACACCTAGGCCCACTATCTCAAGATGGCCAAAGGGGCTTCCTCAAAGTGACTTCAAAGAGGATGTTAGGGATATGACTACTCTCCTGAGCAAGGTTAAAGGATTGCCTGAGTCACCTCATTTTCAGGAATGGATGTATGAATACATTTAGATCATCAGGAGAAAGAAATCTCATATTGATTGGGGAACCCAAATTAGTGATGAAATTCATGAGCAATTGTTAAATGTGCCAACCACTCTGAATTTCTCCATGAATTCTTATTTGGTGTACGCTACAGTTGTGATGAGGCAATTTCCAGGGCTATCTACAAAGGGGAACTGACACTCTGTACCTGTGTATAAGTATTTTTATCAGTTGGAATTGAAGGAAAGTCTTCATTATTTCAGGCGGGTCACAAATGCCTTCTTTGCACCTCTACTTTTCAGTTTTGACCCAAATCTCAAAAAGAAGAGAGTATCTGATGAGGCCTAGAAAGTGGTGAGTAAGGTTAGGTGTATCTTTTTGCAATTTCCAACTTTCACCTACATGAGGGTAGGTTGCTATACTGGGTGTCCTTACATGTTGCCCAAATATCCCTCAATTAAGTGGATACTCATGGAGCTATGTAGACAACTTATCTCAGTTCACAAGGAATGGGTGAGAATTCACAAACCAAGTTTCAAGTTTCCATTAACGATTGGTAGATATACCATTCACAGTGTACAAAAGGAAAAGTCAGTTGTTGTGGAAATGCAGATCATGACAATAAGGACATACAAATACAGATTTGACTTTGATTACTAGGATGTGAATAGGAAATTGAAGAAATGTTGCCAACACAAGTACCGCTTCAAAGACATATGGGCCGAATGTAGAGATGAAGAAAATATCAGCAAGATGGACTCTTGCAGGCTAACCGTAGAGCAGATCAGAGATCTTAGTGTGGCCGATCTACTAGAGGATTTCAAAGATCCTAGTGACATCCTCAACTCTACGTACGAAGAAAATGAAATTTCTAGGAGACCTTTGCCTACAGTACAATAGTCTAAAAAGGAAAGTGTCTCCATTAGGGAAAGGCTTGCCCCCATATTGCCCAACACAACAAAATGGTTGCACAAACATGGTTTTCAAATGAAAGCTTTTAGGAAAGAGTCAGAAGGAAAAGTACTTCGAACTGAAGCCATCCAACAACAGGAACTCCACACAAAAGACACGCATGCGACTACTTCCTCTTCTTCCCGAAAAGGCCCTAGAATCAAGTTCATTGTTGGTACAAAAGATACATGGGTAGTTTAAGAAGAAGAGGCCATGAAATTTGAACCATCTCACTCAAAAGGAAAATGGCCTGCTTTTGAAGAGAAAGATTTTGAAGAAGAAGGAAATGAAAGCAAGGAATTTGTTGAAGAAGAAGATTCTGAGGAAGAAGACTCTAAAGAGGAGGAAGAATCTACAGAAGAACAAGAGTCTGAAGAAGAAGGTGAACAATAAGGTGATAAGAAGGAACTTGGGCATGACGATGAACAAACTCTATCTCCTTATGAGAATGTTGTTAAAAATCTTCCCCAAATGTCATCACCTATTACTCCAAATGTTCCTCATACACCTCCTAATCCTACCACTCCTCCACCTCCTCTTCCTACTTCACCTCCTCCCACATCTACCATACATGTAGTGGACATTTCCATTCCCCCTATAGTATCAGTCATCCCTACCACTCCTCCTATAGTTTCAAACTCATAAACTGTTGATGTAGATTGTCAAGCTCTCCCTTATCCATCCCAAGCCTGTCGTCTCCATCTTTTGATATCACTTCAGAAGCTAAATTTGACAGATTTATGAATGAATCTTTGCAGATTCAACTTGGTGTGCAATCTAGCTAGTATTGGCATGGTGTGATGGTTTATTGGTGGCATTGTTGTCCTTGCCACCAAGGTTCGAACCCCGTTAGGGTGGTATTGTTGGATGGTTGTATTCTGGTTCATAGCTCTAGTCAAAAGTGTTTACCCCTTGAATGAAAAAAAAAACTTGGTCTGCAATCTACTAGAGCAATCATGACAGATACTACCCCGATTCTTATCATACCAAGAATTTCTATAGAAGTGACTGTAATGCAAGAGTTGACTGTGAGTCAAGAAGTATATACTTCCTCTCTTCCCCCTTGGTTGGTATCTCAAGTATTGAAGCGAAAGAAACAAATGATCTCTCTAGATGAGCTCAATCTTGAAGAGATAGCATGTCTAAAAACTAAGGGGAAGGAAAAGGAAAAAGAGCATTCAAGGCTTCATGTTGACAAGACTGATCATGAATTATATATATTTTATTATATAAATATATAGTTATAGTTTAAATATATTAAACATTTATATATATATATATATATATTTTAAATTACCTTAGTATAAATATATATATATATATATATGTGTGTGTGTGTGTGTATTAATATAAATATAATATATATATATATATATATAAAATATTTAATATATATATTTACATATATTTATATTCATCAAATATATATATATACAAGCATATTCATTATATGGTAATACGATAATCAAGTAATCCATTTGATAGAGAATGATCATGACATCTATAGTGTCTATTCCCACACATATGTATATAGAAACATAGTCGTTTCCTCATGTATGTACCTCAGTGGGTATTTCTACTCACATATATGTACATTTGCTAATGCTCACATACATGGGTTTATGTATATGTATTTATATATATGCCCATAGAAATGCTACATTTAGCGTTTATATGAAACGACATAAAGGCGACCTTTCACAAATCCCAAAGTCTCAACCTAAGCACAATCAACACAATGTCAAGAGGAAGGAATCAAAACTCAAATAGATAAAAATCACCCAATACAACATACAGAAGTAACAAGACTCTCAAATGTAAACCCATCAGCTAAGGATGACTTACCTATTATCCACACAATCTGACTCAGTTCACTCAATCCAGGGTGATCTGTGTGTATGCTCAGATAGTTTACTTTATTGGTTACCCAACCAAGATCTTCTCCCGAATGATACTTCCCCTCCCCCTGGAGAATGAACATTTTCCTACAACGACTAACACATGCACTTGGCAGTCAATTGTTCA
Organism: Sequoia sempervirens; assembly: GCA_007258455.2. Classification (NCBI taxonomy): domain Eukaryota; kingdom Viridiplantae; phylum Streptophyta; class Pinopsida; order Cupressales; family Cupressaceae; genus Sequoia; species Sequoia sempervirens. The sequence continues at coordinate 115,318,333 of VDFB02026320.1, read as the reverse complement.
CAATATAAGCATCATATATAAACATCTTCAAAGTTAGAATAATTATAATTCAATAACCATCTATTCTCATTTATGTAGTATTTCATCATGATTAACATCAACTGAGATAACATCAAATGAAACAACATCAAGTGAGATAACATTCATATTGATAACAAGGTACAAGCATCATTAATTCATCTCCAGAATTCAAATTACATTCACATTCACCCTATCTAGTAATGGTAAATAGTAACTTCTCAATTTGGGGTGTAACAATGTGAACTGGAAGCCTAGTGGAACTTTTAACACTCTCCATCTTTTCATTATTTCATCATCCTAGTTGGTGAATTTTGCTTTTGACTGTGACCTGATGTGTGTGTTTAGCCATTTTGATAGCTTATTTTTTGTTAACTGTAATACTTCTTTGATTTCCTTTTTTCTATTTTGAAATATTCTTCTATTGCGCTCCTTCCACAAGTTCCATATCAGAATGGAAGGCACTGCCAGCCATATGTGACCCTAGAATGCATCTTTACTTAGTATGGGATAGCTCATGAAGTGGTCCTATAATCTGTTTCTTTTTGGCATTATCCACCCTAATTTCTCTTGTAGCCAGTTCCATCCATGTGTTGCTTACATACAATTTAATAGTAGGTGATTTGTGTCTTCTTCTTTATGATATAATACGCACCTGCTAGGGCCTTCAATACCAATTGTTCTTAACCTATCCCCTGTTAGATTTCTTCCATGCAAATTTTTCCATGCAAAGGTACCTGCCTTTGGCCAAATTCTTTTTCCCCGACATAGTTTTCTTGCCCATTCACTTTTTGCTTGTTTTATTTGGATCAGGTATCCTAACTTAATTATGTAATTGCTTGATCAGGCTCCACACCAAATGATTTTATCTGATCGTTTATTAACGCATATTTGTCTTTCCTTTAAAATTCTATTAAGGACTTCTTTAGCTTCTTCTTTCATATTTAATTCATCTAGGTTGATCCACCTGCCTGCCCCATTTCCATCTCCCTTTACATAATCTCTAACATATTTTCCATACCTTTCATTTATAGAAGGTTCACAAGGGGCCAACTAGGGATATTCCACTAAGGGTTTGTGCCCTCCCTAGGAATCTTTCCAAAAGTCTGCCTTAGCCCCATCATTAACTTTCCATAACAAATGATCTGTAATTATATGTTTGCAATCTAACATGAAGTTCCATACATGAGATCGACTTTTGGAGTTGGCTATTGTGAGGATTGTTTCCGGATCCTGACTATCAAGGTATTTGTGTTGCATTATTTTAGACCATAGTGTATCCGATTTTTGAAATATTTTCCATATGAGTTTTGCACCTAATGCCAAGTTTTGGGCTTTCATATTTCTTATACCTGCCCCACCTTCTTTTTGTGTTTTGCACACTATGTCCCAATGGATCAATGGTACCTTATGTCCCTCATTTGATCCTTCCCGTAAGAACATTTTTAGGATGCCTTCCAATCTTGAAGCTTCTTTCCTTGTTAGCTGCATACATGACATTGAGAATATCGGTATGGCTAACATGACAACCTTCATCATTGTTATTTGGCTAGCCAAAGTCAGTCATTTTCCTCTCCAATTTCTAGACTTTTCATTTCATTTGTCTATTGTATGTTCCCAAATACTTGATTTGATAATTCCTTTAAATAGGGGTACTCCCAAGTATTTACAGGGAATTTCCCCTATTGTGTATCCTAAGGTCTTGGCAATCCTTTTCTGCAAGGCTTTCTTTGTATGGAAGAAGTATATCTTAGATTTTTCCTTGTTTATACGTTGTCTCAATACTTCTATAAATTCATCCATGCACTATTTGATTTTTTTTGCTTCCCTTAATGAGGCTTCCCCATGGAGGATTGTATCGTCAACAAATTGATGATGTGTTGTAGCTTCTATGCCTCTTGATATTTGGATTCCTTTCCATTCCTCACGTCTTTGATATGTTTTGATGAGCCTATTGACGGATTCAACCATGATGACAAATAAAAAAAGGGGAGATCAGGTCTCCTTGTCGAATTCCATTTAAACCTTCGAAAAAACCACATGGTGAGCTATTTATTAGGAGTGAATATATTACAAAGGATATAAATTGGAATATCATTTCCACCTAGTTCTTGGAAAATCCAAACTTCTCCATTATTCTTAGTAGGAATCTCCATTTAAATTTATCGTAAGCGTTGCTTACATCCAACTTAATCAATATACTTGCAATCTTGTCTTTATTGATGGTATGAGCTGCATCATTGGTGAGTATTATATTGTCCACAATGTCTCTTCCAAGTGTGAATCCACTTTGATTTAGTGAGATTTTCTTCCCTTGTGTGCTCTTAAATCTGTTAACTAATGCCTTTGATAGTATTTTATAAATTGTGCTACATAATGATATGGGTCTATAATCCACAAAACTAGAACATACTTCATTTATTGGGATTTAAACTATCATAGTATTATTCATATCCTTAACAAACTTCTTCTTTCTAAAGTCTTCGCATATTTCCCAAATCTCTTTTTCTAGGAAATGCCAACACTTTTGGTAAAAGTAAGCTGGAAACCCATTTGGTCCCAAAGATTTATGTGGGTATAATTGGAAGGTTGCTTTCTTAATTTCCTCTCTTGTGAATGGTCTTGCCAATTTGGTATTTTCTTACACAATTATTAGCTTCAAAATGTTTTCTAATAAATTGTTATACTTGAGAACATCCATGTCACCTTTTGTTGCTAACACCTATTTGAAGTATCTTATTGCTTCCTCCTTTATTTTTTCTAGGTTTTCTGTTATAGTCCCATTTGGAAGAGTTATCTTAGATATCCTTGGAACCTATAAAAATGGGGTGACGTGGATTAAGTGCTACCACACCCACTTTTAAAGCTTCCACTCAAGGATAACCCTAGAGATCTCAATGCAAAAGAGAAAGAGATCTTGCAATAGGACTATCCTAGGGGTTGAAAGTAGAATAATAAGGGGTTCACCACCAAGTTTAGACTTGGAAAAGATAATGAAATGCAATCTATACAACTCTAAACCCTAACTAAATGCAAAGTGACACTAAATGACCTAGAAAAGTGAATGAAACAACACAAAAAATTACAAAAAGGAAGAGGTGCACTTGGGAATCTAGAAATGGCTAGATGGAGATCTGGAACATTAAAAATTATGACTTTAATGCTGAGTGGGACTCATTTGCCAAGCTGGGCAAATCAATCCATAATCTGGGAAACTGTGCAAGAATAAGAGTCTACCAAATGGGTATCTGAATCTGCAAAATCCTGAAAACTAACTAGAACTGAGACTCATTCGCCAGAAGTGGTGAATCAATCCAGTTGGTATTTTTTGGAACTTCAAAGGCTAATCCTACTCTTCTCTATATATTCTAATAGGAATAAAGAACAATTAATGAACAAATGACAATGTTGCAACTCACCAAACCCTAGCAATAAAGTGCTGCAAATATGCTTGAGATGGATGCAATGGATGTAGCTCTTGACTCTTGTTTGAATGATGTTGATCTTGAATGAAACACTTTCTTGAATCATAAACCCTACATCACAATTGTTAGCACAAAAACAAACATGATGCATGAAATCCTTGACATGATGATTGATGCTTGAATGTTGTTCCAAAATACTTGATAATCTACCCTGAATGCTTTGGTGAAAGCTTGAATGCTCTTATGAACTCAAACTTGCTATAAAAATGCTCATTCAACTTTCTAGGTGTAAAATGAGTGAAATAACCTTGTATTTATACTCAATTATGCAAGAATTCCCGAAATTACAACATTACAAGCCAACATCAGATCCAAGAGAATAAAATCCCACTAGAAATTTGAATTAATTTTGATTTTGGGCCACACGGGACTCATTCGCCCAAGGTGGCAAATGAGTCCCATTAGCCATAATGTATGGGACTAAAAACCAAAAGTGCTTAGAAATGTGTGAAAACTGGTTTGGGACCCATTCGCCCAAGGTGGCGAATGAGTCCCAAATCACTAAATCTAGGTCACACAAGCCAGAAACACCTAAATTATGATTGGCGTTGGGATAATCCTTGAAAAGATGCAATAAATGAAGCTCGTGGATGCAAAATAAGACCAATTAAAGCATAAAGAAGCCCAATTATCAATGAAAAGCTTAGAAAAGTGTGAAAGTGTGTTACAACACTTTACAACACTCCAAATAAGGCAAGATTAAGATTGATTTTGATTAAAAAGAGGTTTATTAGGTTTAATTATTTGATAAAACCTCAAAAAAGTGTGAAAGTGTGTTACAAAACTTTACAACACTTTAGCAAGGTACCATTTAAATTCATTAGTTCACAAGGGCCCAAGAATTAATGTGAATGTGTCAACCATATTACAACACTAAATCAAGGCAATATTAAGCCTAGTTCACAAGGAGGGCCCAAAAAAGCCAAGAAAAGTAGAAGGGATACTTTTTTCATGACTCCAATCCTCTTGCAGGAGTTTTTGATTTTGGCTGTGTTGTGAAATAATTTGGTGTTTGCGTCGCCTTCTTTCAACCACAATTCCTTGGATTTAGCTCTCCAATACTCTTCTTCTTTGCCTAATACCTCATTGTATTCTTGCATTAAGATCCTTTCTTTTTTATAGTCATCTTGGTACATTCTTGTTGCCATTACTTTGCTATTTAGAGCTTCTAATTCTTCTTCAATTCTTGCTTTTTCTTTAAAAATGTTTTTAAAGACCTCTTTATTCCATACTTGAAGTCTTTTTTCGATGTATTTTAGCTTGTTCATAAATATGAAGCTTTTTTATGCTTGAATAATTTGGTGCTTTGTTCCACCACTCTTCTATAAGCTCGATGAAGCCCTTTTTCTGAACCACATTCTTTCCAATTTAAAGTATGATTTCAATGTTCTTCCTATTTCCTTGATTTCTAGTTTGATTGGTAGGTGGTTTGAGCCTATTAATGGTAGGATTATTACTTCTAAAGTCATGTTATTTGCTAACCAGTCTTGTGAGAACACAAATCTGTCTAGCTTTTCCTTTATGCAACTTCCCCCATTTCGTTTATTTGACCACATGTATGCTCCATTCTTAGTTTGGGCATCTAGTAAATTATTGTTTGCTAAAAAGTTCCCAAAAATTTCCATTGATGCAATTATAGTATTTTTCCCTCCATAATTTTCTTCTTTCCTTAGTACAGAATTGAAGTCTCCACCCATCAGTATTCTTTTTCCCCCTATATTTGTTATTTTTTGGCTTAGAGTGTTCCACATGGTTTCTTTGTCTTGATTTTTGAGAGGCCCATAGATGTTAAAGATAAAGTTTGCATATTGCTTCCAAGGCTTTTAGCTTCACATAGCATCCAATTTGCTTCCTTGACCACTGTCTACACTAAAACTGATTTAATTCTCTAAAGAATCCCTAATCCACCTATTCCAAATGATTTTGATAAGGATTCTTCCCACCCTCCTATGTGCATAATTCTTTTATTCACCTCTTTGATTTTTGTCTCCTGTAATAAGATGATATTTGTATCTTATTTTTCCAATTGACGCTTTATTATGCATCTTTTATTTGGGGCATTCAAGCCCCTCACATTCCATGTCATAATAATCATGACTCATCTTGTTGGGAGTGCTCTTCTCCCTTTTTTTCTTTTAGAAAGTTCTTAATACTTTTCAGACCTTTCTCCATTGCCAATTCTTCACTTTTCTGCATATTTGATTTTCTTCCTTTTTTGTTCTTCTTTTGCTTTACTGGTTCTAAAAACTGAGCCACTATTTGGGAGATATTTCTATTTTCAATTATGTCAAGGTCTTCAAAGTCCTCATTTTTCGCTTTCTAAGCTAAGCTCCTCTTCCTCCTCCATCTGACGGTTGTTTGATTTTGATTCTAATAAGGCCCTTTGGGTTGTTGTTTTTCCTCTTTCTCCCTTATTGATTTTGATATAGGTTTTGCTAACTATCCCTCTTTTCCCGAATTCTCCAAATTTTCCTGTGTTGGGAGGTCCTTCTTTGTTTTGTCTTCTATTTTTGCTTTCCTTCTCCATACTTTTTTGATCCTAGGTTGTGTTTTACATTCTTTTTTTAATGATTTCTCTTGTTGCAATTTGTACAATATGTGACTTGGGTTTCTATTTCAATTCCAGATGCCATATTCCTACTTTTGATTTTAGCTTTATTTCCTTAGGGATCTGTTTTATTGTTGCTATTTGTAATCTAGCATATAGGTAGGAGTTTCTTTTTAATACTTTAGGGTCTATTTTAAATAGTGTGCCCAAAGTTCTTCCTATTTTTTCTAGACAATCTTCTGACTGGTATTCTACTATCTAAGATTGTACATTCTTATCCATTTAGCCTCGCTGTACTTTCCATGTATTCTTGGGTGAAAATTTTCTTCCCATTTCTGCATGTAGATTGTACACCCTTCAAATTCCTCCAAACCTTTTTCTAGCACGACATCCCTTTCTTCTTCTTTGAGAAAAATGATTATGAAGAAGTTGTTTGGCAAGAATTTTATGCCATGACTTACTTCAATCTTTTTCCTTGTCCATTCTTCTATCTGCTTCCTTTCTCTTCTAGGGCCTCTGATTTTGCATAGTATCATCACCTTTTTTAACATTTCCGAATCTTCTTCTGTTTCTTCTACTACATAAATCTCTACTAGTTTTGTATGATGTTTAGCCGATTCTTTCACTTTATCTGCTGTCCTCGATCTAGGGTTTTTATGGTTTCCTTCTATTTCACCCCTGAAGATCTTATTCTCCGTAATATAGGTTTAATTCTCCGTCGTTCTATTCTTCTCCTTAGTCTGGGTTTGGGCTCCCACTTTTTATGTTTCATATTGTTGGTATCGGGTCTTCTTGTTGTTTGTGTGATCCCTGTTCCTATTGTTGTTTTCCATCGTCTTTTGTCACCATTTATCCCTTGGTTTGATTTCCAGATTGTTTGGCCATGTTATAGAATTCGACACTTTGAAATCTACTGCCAGTTGCTCTTCTCTCAAATTCTGCCTTCTAGATGAAATTTGTGGATTTATGCCTTTCGCTTCATTCCTTTTAATTGGCTTCCGGTGTTCGATAGATTTGTCTCTATGTTCTTGTCCCATTTTCTATGGTTAGTTCCTTTTCTGGGATGACTGATTTTGTTTCTTTGTTATAATCCTTCCCGAGCCTTGCAGGTATGAATTTGCAGTGAGATTCTGATTCACACTTTAGGTTTGCTTTGTTGCAGTTGAGTTTCTTTTTTTACATCAAGTTTACAAACAGAACAATAACTATTTTTTAAACAAACACACATTTATCATTATATTACCTTAATTATATTATACAATAACCTTGTATATTAATATTTATAATTATATAGTACTATAATCTTAAACAAATTATTTATTAATATAGATTAACATACTATAGTCTTAAATAAAATTTATATAAAATTATAAATTAAATGAATTTAGTTTTATATGAAATTATAAATAAAATTACAAATAATTTTTTTAAAAATTAGGTAACAATTTATTAATATTTTATTTTTACATGGACCTCAATAATGAGCCACCGTCCATTAGAGAGACATCTTAAATTTAATTTGTATTCCTTAATGAGAGTGATTAATTCATTTGAGGGTAAGTTCATTATTTATAATAAAAAATTATTTATAATTTTTTAAAAAAACTTAAATATTGATTTTTAAAAGAGATAAGAAGATAAGATCTAATGAATATTCTATTTTTATTGATTTTTTAAGTTGTAAAATATTGATTTTTTAAGTTTTTTTTACAGATGTACTGACCCTTATAGGGACATATGTGCTACCATTATAAAATTACGCCTCTGAACTAAAAATATGTTAAAAAAAAACAGTATTCTTTTTAAAAGATTGCCCTTACTCATGGTTCCCGCTACTGAGAAGTACTTGAAAAAATAAATCCCCAATTTTGTTTTGCTTACGCCTTATGCAAGGTCTGCCTTCACCTTGCCCTTACTTGATCTCTCTAGGTATTTTATTGTAATGCATTTTCCTGCTGTCTGCACACGGCCGGCAAAACCCCGCCCCGCCCTGCTCACTGTCGGCCATGGAAGAAGTTGAATATATTCTGGTCGTAATTGTAAACAGTTTTCACTGGACTCTAGGCGGCTCCATACTGTACTCCTCCGTTATTCAGATATATTTTAAACCCTGTCGTCCGTATTCACCTCATTTGTTTTGCCAACGCTAATCTCAACTTTCATACATTGCAGGTCTCCATTATTACAGGTTAGCCGTTCTATTTCTTTTCCTTTCTAATGTTGTTTTTCTCTTCAAGACTTTAATGAAAAATATCCTTAATTTGCGGTTTGTCAAAATTTGGAAAACTATCTTGTAGGATTTTCTTGTTTTAGATTATTTTTGTTTATTTAGATGCACTTTCTGCCTCCTGTGAAAGCAAGGTTATTTTCTGTTAAATTTTGTTGAAAACAGTGGATCGCTTGGGACAAATCAGGACGAATTAGGACCTTCCATGGCATTAAGGGCAGGTCGTCCGTTTAACCAGTGCCAAGAGGGGAGGACTCCCCAATGAAAGAGGGGGAGGGCCTTGATCGATAAATTGTGGTCTTCCATCCACCTTTCCCTCGCATTAAATTTTCCTCCGTGATTACTTAAAGCAGATACTGCTTGCCGATCATCATCCATGTTGAATGCTGCTTTTATGATTTAGAAGGGATTTCCTCAGTATCACAGATTTTGATTATTAACTTCCGAGGTTTTAACAGTATTTAGACATTTTTTTACAAACTGATAACAAGAATATTTTACTTGATCGAAACTAAACGGGTTGTATTGATTTTTGACCTTTGATTCATTTTAGAAAGTTGTATCCATTTGAAAGCGAAGCATGCATTATTATTATTTTTTCTCTTTTAACCCGACACAATTTGGCTAACACGCATCCCCAAAATATGGTGAGGAGCATACCCATGCACATCCTACTTAGCTAGAAAGGGCTTTGCTTTATCCAGAGTTGTCCTGTTTTCCCCGTGTTTTGCGTTATTTAAACAGGCCAGTGGCTTTATTACTCATCATATCGTTCATGTGGGAGACCGCACATTGGGGAAATGGGCAAGTCAATCAAGTTAGAGACACCATACCTTGCTGGGAACTTGGATAACATTAAACAAATGTTGCGAAGGAAGAATACTGCTTAAAATGAATATTTAGAGAAGCATTAGAGACATAAAGGCATTCTAGTGTATGAATAAAGATAATGGCCTTATTCTGAGTGATTCATCGAGACCTTTGATTATCTTGATCAAGAGCAATGCTATTATAGAGAGAGCTTAAAGGGATATCTCAGCAACCACACTTTCATTTTTGGAATATTTATTGTATGCAAATGATGACATGTCAAATATTCCCTAAAAATTTCATATTTATAGGGAATCACTGACTCTTTGGAGAGTTTTTTCTGGAGATTCTTCATTTCTTTGAACGTGGGTCTAGAAGGACTACAAACTTTAAAATTTAGAAACTTTCACACGGTGATTTTAGAAGTAATCTATCAAAAATTCAAACACTAAATTATATTCTTATATGGATGGGCCATCTACAAAAGACATGTCTGTTTGAGAAATTGCAATTAAATTGGGTCAGAAGGCATCAAGTCTGGCTTGTTGAAAGTATAATGGAATACTTCTAAACCATGTGAAGATCGATCATCATTTGCACAACAGAAAAAATAATAGAATATGTATATCAAACCTGGCATTGTGTTGATTATGTTAGAAATACAAAATTTAGGGAAGATTGAGATTTGTTATTTTATTATTCTAAGAACTCTTGAATCTAAATCCAAAGTTGGTAATAACTATTGGATAAGATATTTAGTCCAATACAGATACATGGACAACTATGAGCAAAGATTCATAATATCTACTGGATAAGATATTTAGTCTAATGGACAAAAATGAGGAAGGATAATGAAATTTATAAGGGTTTGTGAAAGATATAAGAATAGATTAATGAAATTTTATACCATAAATCCTTCAAAGGATTCTATTCTATGAACAATGAAGGTGAAGGGATTTTTCAACTCAATAAGATAGTGAGTGAGATAGGTATGGGTATTCTAGAAGTTTGTAAGCTTTTACGTATAATAATTAAAGGATTTTCAAAAGCAACAAATGTATAATGCTAACAATTCAAGTTCTCTATCAAGTTAATTGATAATTATTCTATTATTCTCACACAACAAGAATTTCAAGATATGATTAAAGTTAAATTTTAATGTTCTAAATGTTCCCAACTTAACTCATGATAGGTTGAATGTATATTAAAAATAGTTGATAGACAATGGTTCTTTGGTCTGTTGGTGAAGTTGAATGCTCATGAATGTGCCCATTAGAGATCAAGTCTTGTTGATTGCAAGGTCCTAACATCATAAGGGATGAGGTTGGGATCGTTAATATTCTAAATGTTCCCAACTTAACTCTTAATAAGTTATGCATATTAAAAAGAGTTGTCAATCGATTGTCCTTTGGTTTGTTGGTGAAGATGAATGGTTCTGAAAGAGCCCACTAGAGATTGTTGAGTGCAATGACTTAACATCACAAGGGATAAGGTTGGGATCATGTCTAGGGAAACTTTAGTGGAATTGATACCTCTTAGTCCTCAACTCTCAATGGAAAAGGCTCGTGCTCCAAAACAATCTTGGGAATGTTATAAAATCTTCCCATAAAAAAAAGAAGAGTTTTTCGGCTTTAAGGTCTATACAAAAATTTCAAGACAATGTTTGAAACATTGAAGCAAGTTTGAAGGTTGTCTTGGAAGAGGTAGTGGAGGAGATCATAATGGATTATAGACAAGCTATGAGGATAGCATGGTCTCCTAGAAGGAATATATTGGGAGAGGAATTGACTACCCCTAAGAGACTAGGGGAAACCAAAGAGATCATACTCATTAAATCCAATAGAGGCAACACCATTGTAACATTGAATAGAAGTGTTTATGAGCTTAAAGAAATGTATGGACACTTGCAACTAAAAATAACTTCAAGAAAATTGTGGATACAATCAGTTTAAGAATGGTTGCAATTATATCAATAATTTATTTATTTATTTTGATAAATTAATAGATTTTTCAAAAGAATGAGAAAAAAATAAATGAGATTGTGAGGAAAGAACCAAAATCTAAGCTTGGAGTTTGAAGGAGCAATTTATTGCTTCCAAACAAATGTGACAATAAACCACATTCAAAACAAATGAAAAAAATGCATAAATGTTAAAACCTAAATTACTAGTTGGAATTGAATTGTTTTGAATTTATCCATGAGACCTAAATTTCCATTATATCTTTCAAACATTTATATTTAAGTTTTAAAAATGTTGCTCAATTAAACTGTTTATATTTTAAAATATTATTAAATTTATTTATCTTAAGTAAAAAATTATTAAAATAATTATATATTTTAATTTAATTAATATTTTAAAATTTTAGAAATAAAAAATTATTCAATTATATTCTATGTTATAAATTTTAATGTAAAAATACTATTTTATTTAATACAAATTAAAATTATAAAAATTATTTTAAAGAATATTATTTAAAAAATAGAATAAAAAGAAGAGTTAAATTAATAATTATTTAAAGAATATTATTTAGCATTTATTATTAATTGTTTAATCCATCCACATGCAACTAGAATTTGTATGCACAAACACGTAATCTTTAACATATTAACATACATATAGTTTTTATCTGCATAATTCTTAAACCTCCTTTAAATGCAAGTGCTAGTAATAAATTTTTAATAGTCCATACGTTTATTAAAAAAGAGCTGAAGTTATTTTTTAAGCAAAATTCCTGTTTTAGGTAGGATTGAGTTTCAAAATTCAATAGATTCATAAATACAATCCAAAAAAATAATTTAAAATTATATTTATTTTGCATTCATCCCTTATATATAAAATTAAAAATTAAAAATTTAATATATATTATTAATTTATTAAAGATTAGATAAACGTTTATATTATAAAACTTAAATATATTTCTCAAAAATAAATAGCCCTTCAATTTATATTTATAAAAGTATGCTGATCTAGGCGAAACATAATCGAAGGTTGGGGCCAGAAACAAGTGCTTACTCCCAAAAATCGGGCGAGGAACCCCCAAAACGGGTGCTTCGCAGGGGATAGGCCACGAATACGCCGTATATGGATAGGGTTCTACGAATTACCATAGATTGGACGTGTGCAGACGCCCGACAATCTGCCATATTATTGTTTTTACAGGCCCCTCGCCGGATTCACAGGAAACCCTGCGAACTGGGAATATATTTTTATTATTTGTCAAATTGGAGATGTAACACGATTTTGGGCCGTCAGATTCTACTAGTTACAAACAATCTAATAATCTTTGTAATAATTAGCCGATAGGCTCTACTTCTGGGATCGCCAGTGCACACTCCGCCTGCAAACCTGTCTCACGCCTGAAACAGTTATGCCCGCCGTCAAGCAGTCTCCAGCTGACTGTAAACCTCCTATTCTCCTCACTGGACAAGAAAATGAGATTTCCCTTGTAAATGCCGCTAAAACCTTTTGCCGACCTCAAGAATTGGGCAGCTGTCAAACCCAGGGCAGAGACGTTGCATGCTATTCAGAAAATTGAATGCCCCAGCGTGAATATTGAGGTAGTGGCTCTCCTTTTCTTGCACCAGGAACAACAGGGGTCACAAAATATTGCAACGATCTTAATGGCTATGGCTAATCTCAAGACAGAACAGATCTTCTGCCTACATTCGTACTGCCAGAGGATGTTGTTCTTGATTATGCATTTATACATTCCCTGACTGCCCTAAGATCACCGCCTCCAACTTGTCAAGGCATCATCCACCTCTCACGCTGAAAGTCTCGAAGGTTCAAAAGTTCTGCACCAGCACTGGTTCCTGTTTGAACAGGTAAGATTCGTGCCTCCTCTTCATTTCAAACTTCATGCCTTCTCTGATTACTGGCCTCCTTTCATTTGACGTGCTTCGTTAGGGTTTTCTGGTAACGGTTTTGAGTGCGGACTATTTGCCCAGCAAACCCACATTAGGTTTAGGCCGGACTTTTATGCTGCAAACACATCACCATCAATTAAATGTGATATCTGCCTCCGATACCCTGTTTTGAAATGATCTATCCTCTTTCTTATCCTCTCCTAAATGTTCTTGCGTGGATGTTAAAAATTTCTTCTAAAATTCGCTATTCCTCATTTTTCATATCTTGATGAAGTTCCAAGTCTGCAATGTTGAGAATTTTTTCCTTTCGCTATTCAAGCCTATGTGTTGTCCGCGGCGTTGACAGGTTGAACGGGAAATTCCCCTGTTGTCGTTAAATGTTGGTGTATTGCTCACGTTTTTGTGAGGACCAACACTAGAGTTCAAACCATTGCGATGATATGGCGATCAGCCCAAGAAGTAAAATGGAACTGAGAATGAATCTGAGTAGAGATGTTAGCCCAGACAGAGCCAAACCAATGTGGGTTGAACCCAAATCGAAGGCCCCTAGAAAACTGCAGGACTCTTACTTGCTATCCTAACCTATTTAATTTATGAGTCTCATTCATTTACTTTGGTTAGCTGTTACTACGAATTATGTGCTCCCATGCCACGATTATTTGGTTTGGCTACATTTCTCAAAAGCTAAGAATTTTTTTTATAATTCTCAGTGCCACACATATTTGCTTTAGATCTATTTTTGCAGAAGCTAAGATAAATTGCTTATAATTATCCACGCCCTGTCACTTGCAATATTTGTAGTGATAGGAGGGTTTTGTGCAAATTGAGGTTTCATTTAGTGCTGTTAAATCAGCCTTGCACACGTTGTATTTTTTTATGTGAGTAGTTTCCGATGACCTGTAATTTGTTTTTTTCTACAAAAATGTGTTAAATTCAAATCCGTAGATTTTTGGGATGTCATACCACAATCTAAAACCTCATCTCTTAATTTTTTCCTCCTGCATCACATCCTCTTTGGACTTTGGAACAAAACTTCAGTATGAGAATATGGCCTACTGTAAAGAAGACACTGCCTCATGGAGTCGTATAAGAAAAAATGACATAGGAGCACGGAAGATGTTGTAGAGCATTTGTTTGTAAAATATCTATGAGGTTTAGAGTTGAAATTCTGTAACCAAAATGGAGCGCAAAAGTATATGCATCCATGTTCCAGCTAAAAGTATGACAAATACTTCTATGAAGAATTTTTCCTGTAAGCTTTCCTACAGGAGTCAGATGTTTCAAATGCCAACCAATAGTCGCTCCCTACTTGTAAAGCCTGCAATACTACTTGAACTATAAACAACATTAAATGATTGACCTTTATTGCCCTTCGGTGCTCATTTATAAGGTAGTGTTTGAGCAACAATATCAGATTTATTTTTGTTCTGATCCACTTGCTCTTTTGACATAATTTATGGTTCTTGTTCATTAGTATGAACACTGGATGCATTTCTTGTTTCAACTGATCCCATAGCATCCTCATGCTCATTTCAGGCTTTACTCTTACTATCATGCCTTGCTGAATGACTGTCCATCAAATAATTCCTCCATTATTCTTCATTACTCACCCCGCTCCATCTCACCTCTAGAACTCCAGTAGCTATGATAGACAAAAATAGCACCACAAACCATACACTAGCAGAGTTGGTCAGCGTGAGAATGATGAATTTTCCTTTTAGAAGACACACTGCTGGAAGTGTGCAGTAAGGCAAGAGTATAATTGAGGTTAGTGGATACTTATTGTGTTGGTCTAAGCACATTTTTTTCAACCAATTAAGCTTTCTTCCATAACCATACCACATAATACAATATTCACTTCATTTACAAACTTCTAACCTATATCTTTAAATATGTATGCATGAAACTTTTATTGCTCATCACAATCTGCAATATCCTTGCTTCCTATGATTTTCATAATTAAGATGCCATAGATTGATATATATATGTTGTTATGTTGGCTTCGAGCTAAGCTTGTAATATCTTTTCATGGACAGAAGTAAATCAAACAGAACTCCTCCTTCACTCTCAACTTTCTTACCTCCTTAGGTACCGTATTTCCTTGATGAAAAGGTTGAGTCTTTAACTCAAACACAATCAATAATAATGTTTGAGCTAACAGTTCACATGCATGAAACATTTCTGACAATAACATGGCTGCTTTAAACAGTAAAATATGGACTAACAGTAAAATTTGTGAAAATCCTACTTTGTTATTAGCATTTGGTAACTCCAATTTTCTTAACAGAATTTATTGCCTTTACTACAAAGATATTTACTATCCATATCTACCTGTTGTTTCCATTCCATTTTATCCTCTTCTCTGTATTTTAATTAATATCGAATAATGTCAGCTATGCCACAACCTTTGCTACCATCCTCCCTACCTGTACCAAATGGGACCTTCAGAATAGGTATTGTTCTTTCAATTGCAACCTTCATTCCTACTCCCCTACTATTATGCTCTTAAAGGTCTCTCAAACATTCTACCTTTCAGTGCTCTACATTTATCACAAATATTCACATTCTATAACATGAATAAATAGTACATATATTTTATATTTCCTTTCTTTACAAACACTTTCAATTTCCAGCTTACTTGTAGACTATGTCATCCATATGCAACTCAATTTTCATGCCATTCAAAATTTGGTCCTTTCATTACCTTAGCTATCCTCACTTGTATTCATCTATTCTAGTTCTAATCCACTTAAGCTATATATCCACTTCAAAAAATCATACAAAAATATATTATAGGTTATATTTGTTACCCAAGTTAGTTGGACTATGTTTTGCAATGATGCAAAAATACCATAATGTTTTGAATCTCTGCCCAGATTTTGATCCTCATTTTCACTTTTTTGAGAGAAAACAGACTTAATGAACCTAAGTACGGTCTCAATTTCCCCTTCTTTCTCTTTACAACTTTCATTATAGGTAGTGAGCATTGTTTATTCCTTGCATGTATGACATTGTGTAAGGGAAAGGATTGTGAGGGGTAAATGAGAGAATGGAACCAATTGGTCTATTGTAGGTCAGTATTGGAAAGCTTTGTGAAATTTACATTTGCATTGGAGAAAACTGTATCAGCAAGCTCCCCCAAAGCTAAGATTTCTGTCACTAATTGTGTCTATCATCTATACCCTTCTAGTTGTATATTGTTTTACACTGTATCAACCACAAGTTTCGAATTGTATACTGCATCATTATACATCCTCCACGCATATCTTAGATTGATACCTACTTACCATAGACTATGTTTGGCATACTAAGGTCCACCACAGTTCAAACTTCAAAACTAAAGGGATGTTAAGTCTTCAGATGCTAGGTAAAGCTCCCTACTAAAGTGGTCAGCTTCCAATTGTTTTTCTTCAAAACCTTCTGTAAGTGTACCGTAATTATGCGCTTTGAACCTGCCTCTAATCTGTGATGGATAGAATAGCAAAGTCATGTCTTATTAGTTTTCAAAATAATCTAAGGTTGTAATGTCCATTTAAAGTGTTGAAATGGTTGGGGTTGTAGAGAAGTTCAACCAGTTAATTACTGGACAATTTCTGGAAGTGTTGAAATAGTTGTTATTAAAAAACTGTTTGACCTATACCACATTGGTTGACTTTTTTAGCAAGGTAAATAAATGTGACGCCTTATCATATGGATCCCATAAATAGCATAAAGATTAATTTAGGTGAACAAGACTCACTCTTATGAGCAAGGGCATCATAACCCATTCCTTTACATTTATGATTATAAATCTGTTGGGAACAATATATGAATTATATATATAGGTTCTATTGTGGCCCCTGCCCTTGAATTTTAAGGGTTTGTTCACGGGACATCCATCCGACATAATTCATTTGGGGCAATACCGCTTTAACTAATGCTCTTCCAGTCGGGGATGCTGTTGCAGTTACATTTCAAACTCCTTTTTACCTCCAGCACTCCTTTGGCTTGAATGACTTGCTTTCTTTTCCCCTCTTGTCCTCTTGTAGGGAATCCACTTTTTCTTCTCCATCCTTTGCTTTCATAGCTTGAACACGACGCCCTTCTATCTCCTCCTACATGACAACTACTCTATATTCTTCCTTGATTTTCTTCTCCACTTGCAGGTCCTACTGCACATATCACTGCAGCTGGAATATCACTCTAGCACACCCTACTGGCACTATAAGATGTCCTTGGGGAGAATTGAATCTTTGTCTCTAATACCAATTGATCACAACCCCTTTGAAAGGAACAGAAGATAATATAACAATGTAAAGATGCAATGATTAATTCAAAGAGTAATTTGGATGATTGGATAACATGAGCCTTACATCCCCTGCATCAATCAGCAATGGATATGATAAAACTTTTGGAGGTATGATCAATCATTTTAGTGGTGTCCAAGTTTACACCGAGTTGTATTTGGCAACTCGAATCTGGCTTTTTGGTGTCTTGTTAGTAGCAGACTGTTGCAGTCGACTAAGGTTTTGAAATCCAATGTGTTATGCTTGGGGTCCGTTGGATGTCACAAGTCTGGACCTAAGCTCGTTATAAACTGTATCATAGTCAGCAACTTGCATTCACGGTTTCAAAGCTTTCATGTTGGTGGACGAACAGTTCCGAGAAGTGCTTCAATATGCCCAGATCATTTTCTCAAGCCTTAGAATACTGAAAACTTAAACTCACATTGTTTGAGTGCTCCTAACAGGTAAGGTTGCGGTTGCATTTGCATTTCTGGAAAAAATGAGTTTTACAATCTTTTTGCAGAAATAATGAAGGACAATGGAAATGGCTCTCGATTGTTTAACTTTATATAATGATAATGAATTCAAAAAGTGTTTAAAAGAACACATAACGAATAATTGGTTTAGAGTTGGAATGCTTCTATTGCTATATTCTTGGATTGAATGTAAGGATACCTAACTGGTTAGATCCTAATCTATAAAAGAACACTAAGTGAATAAGGACTTCAAAAGAAGAGTGTAAATTGGCTACTACTTGTTCAAAGGAATCTAGTTGTTAACAATGAAGACATCTGCCACAATTATATAATGTAATGTATCATTTATAGATTTGTATTTATATATATTGAATTATGTAATGTTCAAATTTATTAAACAATTTCTAGCGTGTCTTATCTGGAGGATTTGAAAATTTCTGAACAGCTCATTACTATTTTTTAGACAATTTCCAGCAAGTCTTATCTGGAGGATTTGGAATTTCTTGAACAACTCGTGTTTTTGAACTACCATTTTTACTTGCTTATTTTGCAATGAGGAACAAAGATAAATAACAAATGCTTTGCTCTCTGACGGCAATCCTTTAATCTCCTATTGGCGTTTTCCTTGAACCCCCCATGGGTGCAAGTGCTAGTTATATATATTAGAAGGATTTTGGTAAGAAATAGATCCTTTATATATTGAGTGTAATAATGGAAGCAGAAATCTTACAATTAATCGAAAAAATCTTGAATTAGGGGAGAGGGGTCTATAGTGGAGCACCCTAACTTCAGGGTTTCCAAAATCCTATGTGGAAATTTCAAATCACTCCTAATTTTGTACAACAGTTTATTGGGAACTCTTGTGCTTCTATATTTCGTTTTAGGGCCACATCATCAAATATGATGCCACATTAGGGGAGAGAGGCCCATAATGGAGTAGGGTCCAATAGTGGGGATAGAAGTAGTTCTCAATGGGCCCCATAGTGGATCACTTTAATATCCAATTGCAAAACACTTTTTATGCAAAGTGACAAATCATGTGATGCCATCAGTGCACCAATAAAACATGACTTAGTGCACCACTATGGGTCTCACTTTTTTTTTTGGGCCTTTTTGGATACCTCAACAAAAAGCATGCTAATGTGGTGTCATATTTGATGTTGTGGCCCTAAAACAAAATATAGAAGCACGTGAGTTGCCAAATAAACTCTTGTACAAAATTAGGAGTGACTTGAAATTTTCACATAAGATTTTGAAAAACCCGAAGTTAGGGTGCTCCACTATAGGCCCCTCTCACCTAGCATGCTTTTTGTTGAGGTATCCAAAAAGGCCCCAAAAAAAAAAGTGAGACCCATAGTGGTGCACTAAGTCATGTTTTATTGGTGCGCTGATGTGGCATCATATGATTTGTCACTTTGCATACTTTATGGATAAAAAGTGTTTTGCAATTGGATATTAAAGTGCTCCACTATGGGGTCCACTGAGGTCTACTTCTATGCCCACTATTGGACCCTGCGTCATTATGGGCCCCTCTCCCCTACAGGTTTTGCTTTTTTTAAAATTACAATGTTTTAATTTTTTCACGATTTTTGCTTTCATAATTACAATCAATATATAAAAGATCTATTTCTTACCAAAATCCTTTGATGATGAGATTCTTTAAGATCAATTTTAAGCATATAAAATTTTATATATATATATATATATATAAAATTATTACAAAGATTATTTAGATTGTTTGTAAAAATAAAACAAAAGAAAAGAATGAGTAATTTTTTTGAAAGTAAAAAAATTAAAAAAATATTTAATAATGTAATAATATATAATATTTTTTTAATAAAAATAAAAATTTATGTTTTATATAGTAAACAAAATAATTTAAAAGTAAAAGAGAATAATTCTTAAGTAAATAAAATAATCTTTTTAAATACTTTTTTATCAAAAGATTATAGTTTACCTGATTGAACACAATTGATGAAGATGATATGTTATTTTTGAAGATACATGAATGATTAAAAATCATCCAACCTAAAAAAAACTATAACAATTTAAAACGACTTTCACACTTCCAAACACCCAAGAAAACCTGTTTGATACAAAAAAAGAATCCTGTCGAATCTTTACTACAAACGGGTGTTTAATGTTTATGGTGGCGAGACGAGGAGGTCAATCCAAGTTATGAACATGCAAAAAACATTCTACGTAACGGAGTACAATAGTCACCCCTCGTTGAACCCATGCATAACTGAAAACATCGTATTTGTATTAAGGCCGCCAAAATCATTCCGCAGGAAGAACATAACTTGAAACAGGGAAAGAGAAGTGACGGAAATTGAAAAGCATCTAATAATCCCAACAAATATGATGGTCTTATTCTAAGCAAGTATGGAGACCTATGAATAATTTGGTCAAGAGCAATGCCAGTGCAAAGAGATCTTGGTTGGAGTCAGGAAACCACATCGTGATTCTTCTTATAAGGAAATATTAATTGTGGAAAAGCTGATGTGTCAAAAGATTCTCATTAGATTCTATTTATTTGTAGTCTATGATGATGTATCCTTTGAAGCTAAAAATTAATACTTTTGCCTTGAATGAGGATTGGAAATGTTGGGAATTAAAATATCTCAAATGGTGATTCTATATGCAAGCTACTAAATATTTAAATGCTGTGCGTTGTGAGCTTTAAACACTCAATTTGATTTTTTTTGTTAAAGCCTTCAGTGAATGAATTATTGGTGATGAAACTACGTTGGTCACCTGACATTTTTTTTAATCCATGCGGGTCCTCCTTATCTGCTTCCATGACTTCTGTAGAACTGAATTCCAATAGAGAAGGGAAGAGAAAAAAGAAGTCACATAAACCTTGCAAACCGATAATAGAAGTCTTCATTAGAAAACATTTTGAATATTCTATCTGCATTCTGACAATATGACCAAAGCACAAACCAACTATGCTAGGGATTTTCCAAGTACACTACTTGTTGTCTTCTTGGGCTTTTAGAATGTGAGCTTCTCTTTAAAATCAATAAATATATATACTGTAGATCAATTTTTCAAATGGCTGGCAATTTAGCAATTAAGTATGAAAGACAGCCTAGCAAAGGCATGTATTTTCTTCTTATATGAAGAGATCATAGTTCTATAAACTCTTTCTTTTATTTTGGAAAATTTGCAATGGGTTGCATGCTTTTATGCCCTAACATCAATAAGGCTTTATTGTAGTTTTGGATCTTCAGCTGATTCTTATTGGTCATCGCCTGTATTATAGATTGAGAGTTATGCCATCAACAAATATTCTTGCCATCTAATGGCCTTGTTTGTGTAGGATCATTTTTACATTCAGGGATAACCCCTGAAAATTTTTAGTTGCAAGGACTTTACTTATCCGGCTACCATAAGGCAAGTTAATGAATTATTTCCAAAAATAAATTCGAGTCTGAGCGTTGAAAAAGCAAGTCTTCAGTAGTTATAAAATACAGAAGCGAACATTACTTGATGTGTTTGAAATGGGTTGGTGTTATTAATGAAAGAACCTTTTGTTGCGACTCTGCAGAATGTCTAGAACTCCGGACTCCGGCTTATATCCTTTGCACCACTGCAAAACTCTGCACATGGTATGCCATTTTATATGCTGCTAAGTAATTGTTTTTCTTTTAAAATTTAAATTTCAAAGTGTTTAGAATATCAAACATGGTCAAATAGTTAAGGGTAAATTTATACCTCTTTCATGTGTAAAAGTGGTAAATAATTGTCCTATTTTTATTAGCAAAAATTGAACTTTGATTGTTGCATTGTTTGATGTTTAAGAATAACTGACTTCGATATGCCCTTTTCTCACAAGTTTTATGAGGTAAGTGAAAACTCTATAGAATTAAAAATTAAAGATTTGTGAGAAATTGCCAAAGCAAGACAAGTTTTAACCACTTGTTATTTTGTCTCTTTTGATATGTTTGTTTAATGCATTGTTACAAATTGGCTAGATATAGCCTTGTTAATGGCTATGAGGCATACAAAAATCAGGTATGGATTGGAATCGGGTTGGTTTAGATTTTTTGTGTGGAAACTTTGGGAAATAGCACGACATACTTGGGCGATTCCAACATTCCCATGGTGATTTTAACTTGAATCTAGGTCAATTTCAATGTTAATAGATTTTTCAATGCATTTCTTTGACTTTATGATAGATGAAAGCCTAAGTTCCCATCCCAAACACTAAATGATTGCATTATTTTGCATTTCATGTGTAAGAAAAATACAATGCATTTCACATTTAAAAATGATCTTGATTTTATTTAGTTACAAAACAATACTCCATTTTCCATTCTATAGTTTTGCTATTTTCATGGCAAGGGCCGAGGAAGTCATTGTAGTAGTGTGGAGAGGAAGAGTGAAAGAAAGAGAAGTTGAAATCTCTACCCAACCCCTTATAGATTGCCCTATCTTTATTTTCCATGCACATCTATGCATGTCTGGTCATGAATAGATGGCCTATAGATTATAAGGAAAGGTGCTCGGCCCTCAGAATTCAGAGAGGGCTCGACTAGCATTCTAATTGAATTCAGTTTGGTTACATGCTTTCTTGAATCATGTTTTGAGTCGAGATCCAACAACTGCTAAATGGTTTGTTAAAATGGTATTATTTGAGCCTCACTCATATGTCTAGTAGATGTGTCACATTCCCTATAGGAGACTATTTTTATGAAGTTGACTAAAAACTATTGGAAGGAGGATGGAGAGTAATGGCATGAGTATGGTGCCACGATAGGAGAAGAGGATAGGGAGACAAACTTACGACAAAGGTATGGACATCCATAAACTTTATAGAATGGTAGTTAGTGAGGTAAGGTACAAGCATGGGTGCCTCGTAAGGAGATGGGGGTGGTATAGGGGTCCTTTCACCATGCTATTATCATGGAATGGCATCCCTTTCTTATTTTCTAATCCTATTTGCAAGTTGGAAAAAGGGGGAAAAAGAAATAAGATGTCATGGAATACTAGGAGGGGAGGATATGCATGAAAGGTATTTGTTGAAAAGGCTTTAGAAACTTTCAAGCAAAGGTAGATAGCAGTTGTAAAATCTAGATTACACAACCTTTGACTGTGTCCTACTTGTGATGAAATGGAAGCTTTCAAATAGGTTATGGACATCTCTCAAAGGAGAAGGGATAGGAGATTTTCATCAATGGAGAAGAGAGGGGAGAGTGCATAAGAGAGGATAACGCATGTGTGGGATGTGAATACATCCACACTGAATCACATATTCCCTCTAGAACAAATCCAACTCATACCCTTCTACACCATCAACACACCTACATTCTTGATCTTTCCGTTAGAGAAAATGGCAATTGTGTCCCATTGTTGATGGTGAAGGTGATGGTTGCTTTCAAGGTGCAAGCAAAGAAACCACATAAGAAGAGATTCATCGATTGGTTGGGAGCTTTGTTATTGGATCCCTTTATTTGGCCCACCATACCTATGTGGGTCCGGTTTGGGCCCTGGTCCCTTATGGGTGTGCACTCGAGTATGCCCAAGGTATTGCTTGGACACCCTGAGTGGTACCCGAGGTGTACCTGAGAGAACCCTAACGTACTTGTGGCTTTTGGGGCCTTAAAAACATTAAAACAAGCATTTTTTAAACCAAAACAGTTCCCAATGTCATTGGTTGCCCTAAAGTGAGGGTTTTAACATGTTTGCAACTCATTTGACAAACCTAAAAGGCCAAAAACTGCATTTTTCCTCCAAGCTGCAATTGTTGGGTTTTGAAGGTTGGTTCATTTTTTTTTTGAGGGTAAGGGCTATGAGGGAGTTCAACTTACACCAACGGGCTAGAAATAGCTGCACAAAAAAAGATTTAACTATCAAAGATGAGTAAATCTTTCATTTATTTCAAGTTTTCAATAATTTTTTTGAAGATTTTTCGAGTTTTTTTTGGGTAAGTTTTGAATATTATTTTGAGCTTCTTATGTGTAATAAGGGGTTATAATGCCGATTTTTTTAATTTTTTTCAGTTGTGTTGAGTGTTTTTGCACATCCACAACACAAACAAAGTAACAGAGTACTTGTGTCTTGAAAGGAATCTAACTTCAAAAAGATAACCCCAAGGCTTCGATTGTCAGGTCTTGACTTTGCAAAAATGACTCAGTGGTTAATGTTTTGTTGTTTTCACAAGGGGCCTTACACTTTTTAGCTGGAACTTTGAGGACAAGGTTTTGTGAAATTTGAAGATTGGTATAAACCCTAGCTATATTTACAGATCTGCTATCTGAAAATGACTTTTAACATCCAATATGACAGTTTTGTGACGCTTTTCTTCTTGAACTAACCCAAATTTTAAATAAAAAATGCAAAAGATAAGGGTTTAGAGAAACTAAATTTGAAAACCTAAGGTTAATCACAACAATGGTTGATGCTACAGATAAATACATCCCCCATAAAACCAATTTCTGTTTGATTAGGGTTAAACCCACAACGCTGCATAAATAGTGCAATCTTCAAAGGAAAACTTAAATATTTTTAGATTGCAAATATTCAGAAATATATCCAATTTTTGGCACAATATAAATGAACACCAACAATTGAACTATTGTTGTAAAAGGCTCAGACTAACCTTGCAAAGTAACTTACAATCAACAAATTACAAATGGTACGATCAAGAGATTTATCAAGTACTTTTAACACTACCATTATTATAACTGAACTAAACTAAAACTGGAAGAAGGAACCATTAATGCATTCAGAAACAACAAGAAAAGCACCAAAACTTCAATGCTTTTGCTTGTATTAATCTCAAAATGTTGTTACAACAGCTTCTGTTCAATCCTATACAAATGAGAGAAGGTTGCCTCTTATAAAGAAGGCTTACAAAATCAATGGTGGAGATCAACTCAACACCAATGGCCCATATTACATTTGCTTTTAATATTGGAGGTGCATTAAATGTTTTCAACATATGCCTCATTTGTCTCCAATTGAATTCTGTTACAAATTTGAAACTAGGAGAAACAAAATATCCCCCCACTGATCTTGATAACTATTCTCATTGGAGAAATAAAAATAACCCCCTTTGTTGACCTTCAAACCATCTTGTATAGCTGGCACATGACTTGGCACAGATTCTTATGTGGATCAATATTAAGTACTTGGGGCTGCATTTAATATTTGGTTCATTTTCATTTACAATCTCCTCTAGACTTTCTCTTGGCATCTTGGGGATACAAAACACCTCCTAGGGCAGCAAATAAAGCCTTGGCATGAATCCATATGCAAGTCCTTTTGGGGTAACTTAAGTTATATAATACCCCTTTTAATCATAGTTATATACAGCTCCCTTTGGAGACATAAGTTGCCATTTCTCTGAGTCCCTTAGGAAAAATAAAATATCTTGATCACAACTCTAAGAAACATCTCCTATTGGTGAATAAGGTTCTAACAGAGTGCCAGGTGCACATGTGCTTCTAGAAATAAATCAGCAATCTGTCATATTTATCTCATTTCCCCTTTTGTTGTGGATTTGACATGCCTTTGTGGCAAGAACTCTACAGCATCCAAAAAACCTGATTAATATCACACTTGCATAAAGACATCCATAATAAATAATCAAATAGAGAAATTATAGCCAAACAATTTCAAGATGTACATTTCCACCTTCAGGGCTCGTAATATTTGCATGGAATTATTAATTTTCCAACCCCAAACTAAGGGAATTAACCTTTGCACATATAAGGGAAAGGGGCCCATAGTGGGTAGGGGTCCAATGGTGGGTATAGAAGTAGGCTTGAGTGGGCCCCATAGTGGGTAGGCTTAATATCCAATAAACTTACACTTAATATCCAATTGCAAAACACTTTTATCCATAAAGTATGCAATTTGACAAATCATGTGATGCCACATTAGACCACCAATAATACATGACTTAGTGACCCACTATTGGTCTCACTTTTTTTTGGGATCGTTTTGGATACCTTGACAAAAAGCATGTTGATGTGGCATCATATTTGATGATGTGGCCTTGAAACCAATTTTTATAAGTAGGGGAGTTGCCAAATAAGTTGTACAAATTTGGGAGTGATTTGAAATTTTCACAAAGGACTTTGAAAAGCGTGAAGTTAGGTGGTGTTGTGACCATTTCACACATCACCCCATTCAAAATGGGGACCCCCTAATTTTTGCTCTGTTCTAGTCTTTTGGCTTTGGTTTTACGTCTCTCTTTTTGTTTCCTCTATCTTTTTGATGATGTACCTATCTTTTGACCTGGTTTGAAATTTTGACTAAGTTTGAAGTGCAGTTGGATAGATCAGGGTTTTCATTCTTGAGGCTAATTTGAGGTCAAATTGATTGAGAAAATTGAGGTCTGAGCTTGGCATTGTGTTCAGATGGCTTCAGGCAGGTTCCCATTAAAATTTCACTAAATTTTGACAACTTACTATTTTTAATAAGTGCTCAATTTGGGACATTTCTCTCGAGACTTTTGAAACTCTGAATGCTACACCACGTTTGGAGCACTTCAGGGTACTTGCATGCAAAATTTGAGCAGATTCTGACAACTTGCTATTTTTAGCAGTTCTTGCCTTCGAGAGCCATTTTTAGGGTTTGCATGTGTGCTATTTCAATACATGTCTAGAGATTCTTTCTGGGTTTTTCGAGAGCTTCGTGAGGGTATAACATGCAAGCCGAGATGATGACTTTTAGCAGTTCAGGCTTCGGAAGCCATTTTTAGGGTTTGCATGTATGATTTTTTAGTGCATGTCAGGATATTCTTTATGGGTTTTTCGAGAGCTTCGCAATGATATGACATGCAAGTCAAGTTGATCACTTTTCAGGGACTTGCTATTTTTGGCAGGTGCTCACATGCAGACCAATTTTTTGGGTTTTCTTGGGTTTTTTGAGATCTCCCAGGTAGTACGACATGCAAACACATTTGGAAGTTGGTTGGTCACTTTTTCAGGCACTTTCTATTTTTAGCTGGTTCACTCCAACAACTCCCCAACACTTCAGTTTCACGAATAGGGCAACATGCAACAAAAACAAGGTCAAACGGAAGTCATTGGAGGCACGAAGGGCAAGTGTGAACAAGATTGTTAGGTCATGAGGATCATGTGCAACAAGTTTCAAGCTAAGAGGAGTTGCAGGGGTCCCAAAATCAAGAACTTTCTTAAAATAGTAAACAAGGGCAAGCAAGCTGAAAGCTGGCTAAGTATTCAAATATGTCCAAGGCAAGAAACATGGAGGCACACAGGCCCAAATGCGCCCTCATCTGGATGGTCACCCCCTTGAATTGCGCCCTTGACAAAAGGGAGGCTTGAAAACTTTCTAAGTGTTGAACTGGCGAGTCACCACATCAAATGCGCCCTCAACTGGAAGGAGACCCCTCCATATGTGCCCAAGCTGAGAGATGATGGCATGAAAGTTTGGGAAATTTTCCAAGTGTTGTGAAATGGTAGCACTACCCCCTAAATGCGCCCAAGTTGTGGAGGTAGCTTAAAAACTCTCTAAGGCATAAAAAATGGAAGCTACTCTCCTCATATGCGCCCAACTTGTGTAGGATGGTTTCATAAAAAAATTCTAAGTCATTGACTGGAAGTCTCACCTCCCAAATGCACCCAAGGTAGTAGGGTGGTTGAGAATTTTTCTAAGTATTAGAAATGGAAGCTTAGGGAATGAAATGCACCCAATTTCCAAGAGGTAAGTTGAAAATTTGTCTAAGGCAACAAATTGGAAGGAGACCCCTCCAAGTGCGCCCTAGAGGAAGAGGGAGATTAGATTATTTTTCTAAGGCACATGAAATGGAAGTTTGACCTCCTAAATGCACCCAACTATGAGAGAGTTGCATGAAATTTTTCTAAGGCAATGAAACTTGTTTGACCCCCCCCCAAAATGTGCCCATCATAACATGGAGGTGAGAAAAAAGTTTCTAAGGCATCAAAATTGGAAGGAAGATCCCTAGAATGCGCCCATCAAGAGAAGTTGAGTTAAAAAATTCCAAAAAGTTATCAAATGGAAGGACCTTTGGAATGTGCCCATGTTGAGAAGGTGGTTTAAAAATTTACCAAGTTCGGGAAGATAGGAGGCGGACCCCCTAAAATGCGCCCTCAAGAAGTAGGTGGCCTCAAAAATTCTCTAAGGCGTTGAAACTGAAATCATTACCCCCAGAATGCGCCCAAGCAAGGAAGGTAGCTAGACAAGTTTCTAAGTCGTAGAAAATGATAGTAGCCCCCCCCTATGTAATGACCCAATTCTGCGTAAATTAAAAACTTTCCAATTCTCACTTAAAACATGTAAAAGTAACATATAACAAAGATAATACAATAAAATTTCTTCCTTTCTTTATTGATAAACACGTACAAGTTACAATATGTTTCCTCATGAATTTCATTTTCATTGCAAATATAAATCAGAGTTAAAAAGTAATATAGTTACATATATAGCTCGTAAGCTTTTGCACAAATAGAAGTAAGAAGGTCCATGAGTCCGTCCTTTCAAATCTTGGTACATCGGCCGTTGGCTGTGGAGGAGAAACATCACTCGGGCGCTTTTCCGCCAACCACGGACTTATAATGCGGTCCCCCGCACGATCATTTTGCAATGAACGGCCCTCCCTTCGAAGAAGAGATTTGTAGGGTATCCTTTAATGATTACCAACTGAGCATAGTGCTGTGTCCTACACAACTAGAACCTTGCTATTTCACAATCTCGAACTAGTACTCGGATCACAATGAACTGACAGTGTAGTCTCAACTATCACACACCTAGGTGGATGTTGTACCTTTCACTACTTTGGCCAAAGTATTCTCATTCAGTACTTCGAATGAAGGTTATCTATCATAAACACTACTCAGGGCCGATTTGAGTTAAGGCTTCCTTACTCTACACATAGGTTTGTCCTTCAATGGGTGAAACTGTCATCCCAGACATCCTATAATCACACGAACCTACTAGAAATGAAAACAGTATTCAAGTGTCTTTTATCAATCCTCCTAACTAGGAATTCTTTATCCTAGGAGTACTTAACTTGTCTCAATTATCCTAATAACTTAAGCTAAAAGACTTCACTTGATTCTGCCATCATTTCGATCCTAGTAGATAATAAGTACGTCTACGTATTCTCCATATACAGAGATCATACACAACATGCAATAACCATTCAAAATGCATTATAAATCCTCTCCTATCTATTTCACATGATTTCCCTTTTATTCATAATAAATAAACACTTCCATTAAATTCTTTCACATGAAACCCCTTACTTAAATTCACTTTTAAGCATAACTTATAAACATACCCTTTGAAAATGCATCCAAGAATTTTACTTTCCAGAGTTGCACACACAACAAATAGAAAACACTTTAATCAGATTAAAAAATCATAAATAGTAAAGGTTTCATGCCTGGTTGTAAGCTTCCTCTCCTATTCGTTGTTCCAGTCCTTCTCTCAATAAAGCCCTCAGTTTGAATGATTTTACACTCAACAGACTTCTCAAATGTTCATAGGAAATGTAAATACTCACAGGAAATATAAATGCTCAGAAAATAGGAACTCTCAGCTTAACTTGGGATTTTCACAGTTAAAGGCAATTGCTGGTAAAATTCACTGTATTTTTCTACTCAGCAAAACAGAATTAGAAACAAAATAATGAAATGGATATGAGAGTCTGATGAAAATACTAAACTCGGATTGCTCAAGTGATGAAACATTGAATGGCACGGCATCAATATATAGGGCCTGAAATGTAACAGATTTCCACTCAAGAAGGTATGTTGATTGACAGCAAAGTGCCCAGAAATGGTCAAAAAGACACTTGGCGGATTTCTTAAACTGTTAATCATCAAATTGGAGGTGATTCGACTCCATTTTAAGCCAGCAAGTTAAGAATTTTTCAACTCTCACATGGCGGATTGACAGCTCAAGGCGTTTTTCAGATTTTAGGTTATTTTGTTGCAATAAATCAGGAAGTTCGTTTCCAAACGAAAAGGTCAAGTTTCATATGATCCCACGTCGCCATTTCAGGCCAAGAGATTAGCATTCATTCATTTCTCAGTGACCAGTTCTTTGCCCTCACGTTTCTGACGCGTTTTTCTTCATGCGCGAGACTTTTCCAGGCGGTTTTTATGCGTTTTTCAAAGAAAAACGTGTTTTCTGCCTTTTTAAATGTTTATAAAAAAATAAATTTGATTTCTCTTGTTTTAAAAATCTCAAACAAATGAAATCTTCCATTATTTTCTATTCAAAATTGCTTCTCATAGATTAATATGTTTCAAATAAAGCTTTAAATAAAATCGTTATAAAGCCCAGGTTCGATACTCATTTTTATTCAAAAATTTCCTTCTACTATATATTGTGCATATTTATCCTTTTTGAAATAAAGCTCAATGTTTATTCTTTTTAAACATTTGCAAATATTTTCTTTATATTTAAATATTATATATTTGCATAATTTATATATATATATATTTTAATTAAGTGTAATATTTTAAATATATAAATATATATATTTTCCGACATTACATCATGATGTATATATATATATTTATATATATGTAAATATTACCTTAATATTAATACATATATTTAAATATATAAATATATAATACATTTACATAGGTATTTATGTATTTATGTATATATATATCCATAAATATAATCACATTGCTAATATATACATTGATACATAAATATCTATGTAATTTTGCTAGGCAATATTATTAAATATTATTTTCATTACAGATATCAGGCGGAATGAGTACATATATACACCTGTGTATATGTATGTACGCGTACATACATGTCGACACATGTGTATGAGCATATCCGTCTGCTTAACGTACACATGTATTGATATGTCTGTACATATAAATACGTGTTCTCATGTATAGATGTACGTGCGTTCCCATTCAATCATTCACATCATTCATACTTGGGTCATGGTATAGCAAGTCTTATGTTTAAACAATCACATCTCCTAAACATAAAGAAGCGAATTCAGAACCTTAAGGTCAATAAACAAGCCTATGGATGACTTACCGTTATCTCGACAAACAGACTTGGTTTACTCAATTTATACTATGTGTGTGTATGCTCAATTTGGTAATCGTTACTGTTTACCCGACCAAGTTCCTCCCCGAATGATGTCTCTCCTCTGTCTGGAGGAACAGTCTTCATACCTGCACATCATGACATGACATCGGCAGTCATATGCTCATAACAAGGTTAAAAACATCTCACAAGTTAAAATAACATTATTCCATAATTGTTTGCAATATTTAATCAAGACTAAATCATTTAGAAGTAATAATCAAATGAAACCATCATTTAAACAGGAATCATTCATTTAATAACGAGATCAACCATGTTTTATTCATCATCAAGATTCAAACATTACAATCAAATGCCCTATACAATAGTAGCTATAAAATTGGGATGTAACACCCTAAATGTGCTCTTCAAGGAGACACAACTTGAAAATTTTCCAACTGATTGAAACTTGAAGCACACCCCTCCATATGCACCCATCCCATGAAGCAAGCTGGAGAAAATATTCTAAGTGTTTAAAGATAAGAGTAGATGCCCCCAAATGCGCCCTAGAAGAAGAGGGAGATTAAATTTTTTCCTAAGGCAAGAAAAATGGAATGGCAAGGTGGTAAATGCGCCCAAGTTGTGAGGAGTTGAAAATTTTCTAAGGCATTGAAACTAGCAGGACCCCCCAAATGTGCCCTTGAGAAGAAGAAGATGGATAAAATGTTTCTAAGGCACAAAATCAAATTTCAAGGGGCCAAGTGCGCCCAAATTGAAGAAGTGGTATAGATTTTGTCTAAGGCAATGAAAACCGCCTGACCCCTATCAAGATGCGCCCAAGTTAGAAGGAAGTTGGTGAGAAAATCTCTAAGTCACAAAAGTTGCCTAAGACCCTCTAATATGCGCCAAAAGCAGGAAGTATGTTGAAGTAAGAAGTTTCCCAAGAGGGAGAGGATAAAATAAACATTAAGGAAAAATATTTTTCCAGGGTGTAAAAAAAATAAAAAAATAAAATGAACCCCTTCAAGTGCACCCATAAGTATATAAAGTTGAGAAATATTTTCTAAGGGGAGTTCTTGAATATTTTCTAGGGGAAATAAATTTTGAATAAATTACACCTTGGCTTGTGATTTCAAAATGGACGCCTGCCTAATGATTGATAAAATTTTCTAAGGGGAGAGGGGAGATAAAATTTCCTAAGGCTCAGATGGATAGAATTTTCTAAGGCATAGAAAAAGAAGGCAGAAAGGGTCAAATGCACTCTTGAAGGAGAAGGGGTAAGAAAATTGTCTAAGTTAGAGAAAATGAAGGCTCAGGCCTTCATACGCACCCTCAAGACGAAGTGGAACTCAAACATCAAGCTCCTAAGAGAAGGTGGACAAGATAGGTGAATGAAATTGCTTAGGCAAGAAGATGAAAACATCAAGATGGTATGCGCCCTAGCACATAGATGTTGAAAAGTTATGAAGAAAGCAAAGTTTGCTAGAGAAAAAATGATGAACTCTATCAGATCCAGGGATCGATCAACCTCAGAAGTCAAAACATGGCAGTTAGGTAAGTGAAGCATATTTATACTATAAGTGTTTTGATGCTCTTCTTTTTGTTTGTTTTGCAGGCTAAACACTGAGACCAAAAGCATGATGACTTGGGGTCATGGAGCAAGTATTCCAGGACAACATTGCAACCTTAGAAGAGGATAAAATTACGTGTTTCAAACTCCTTCGTGATGTCTTATTTGCACCCAAGCCATGAAGGGAAATGTTGAAAGAAATGGCTAAGTGTTGGAATTTCTCCTCAAAGACCCAATATGCACCCAACTCAGGGAGGCAGGTGGCAAGGAAGAAATGATTGAGTCCAAGACCGGAAAATCCTTCAAGATTAGGATGGAGAAATAATGAAGGCCCAGGGGTTAGAAATCATCCTCAAGCACTTCATAGTTAAAGAATGACAACCAAGAGGGAAATCATCATCGAGTAGGAGAAAGAAGTTGCAGTCTTGGAGTTTCAGAATGAGATCGTGCCTGCCATATCAGTTCAGGAAGTTGAAGTAGTGTTGGCCAGGTTTGTTGAATTTGTGGTCAAAGAGAGGGAGAATGGAAACGCCTTGTTGGATGATGACCTTCTAGAGGATGATGGTGGACATTAATGGCTTATTATGACTTGAGGAGAGAGTGGAGAATCTTTTGCTTATTTATTACCCCACTCCTCTTTGTGGCGGTTTTTAGGGAAGAATCTTGATTAGGGCATATGTGGCTCAATCTGAGCCCTTCATTGTAATTCAATCTAAGCCGTCCATTGGACTTGGCCAACTATAAAAGGGGCATCCCCCCTCATGTGTAATTCATTAGAAGATTAGATGTAGAGAGACAGCTAGGATAGAGCATAGAGAAATAGTGAGTATAGATTGATAGCATAGCTTAGATTGAAGAGGAAGGAAAGTTTTCAATTTGAATGCTTTGTAAGAGGTTGTTGTGAACACTCTCATAATAAAGAGTTATCATTGTTTGTGGTTCCATCTTTTGTTGTGAGTAGCTAGCGGGCTTCTTCGTCCTTCCAATTCGCATAGAATCTTAAAGTAGAACTTAGAGTAAAATAGATTTTATTTCATGCAAATAGATGGTAGTTATGAAATGTGGTGTTTAAATTGAACAAACTTCGTTAATCCATGCCACTAGCAGGCTCGCTGATGGTGGCTTCGCCTTGCGTGGTCAACTGGAACATTGTGGACCTAACTTCGATTGCGGTTTATATGTTGGTATACGTCGTTGTGTTGGTATCTTCATGTTGAATCGCGATCTGAATACCTCTAGCTACTCCTTTGAAGATTGCACCGGTTTTGTGGAAGCTGTCCGAAACAAGGCAAAGCAAAACTTGGTTGAAGTTTGTGAAATTTGATCTCCACGTCCCGCCTTTAGAGTAGATCATAGCATCTTCTATCCCTGCAACCATTTACATTTAGTACTTTCTAGTTAGTATAGGAAACCTGTGCTTCATTGATAAACCTTTTGAACTTTGAAAATCCCTTTCTCTGTTGTTGAACAATTACGTAAGTCCCCCTTGAAATACCAACAAATCACATCAAACCAACTGAGACTATCCACTGCATTAAGGAATCTTGGAGTTGAACGCCTGATCTTTCTTGCAATCTTACCATGCTGGATACTTTGATCAAGAGAGGATAGAGTGACTGTTGGAAACTTTATTTTGTGTTGGTGTGGTCATAAAACACCCGTCAACAGGTGGTCCACTATAGGCCCATCTCCCTTACATCTTAAAATGTTGAAATATCCCTCTTTTATAATCACCACTTTGTCATAAAATGAAAGATTTTAATGAAATTTTGAGTTTGAACGCTCGGAGAATTAAAACTAATGTTTAAATATTTATAGTAA
Organism: Sequoia sempervirens; assembly: GCA_007258455.2. NCBI lineage: Eukaryota > Viridiplantae > Streptophyta > Pinopsida > Cupressales > Cupressaceae > Sequoia > Sequoia sempervirens. Next base: position 115,284,237 of record VDFB02026320.1, on the reverse strand, counting down.
AGTCATAAAGTAATGTTTAAATATTACTTTAGTGTTAAATATTATAAAGTGAAAAGGTTATTAAGGTTTTTTTTTAAATGCAAAAGTAAAAAATGTATTTTTGGAAAAGCAATGAAAAAGCAAAAAGCATTTTTTCAAAAAAGTATGGAAAAAGCAAAAAGTGGTGAAAAAGCAAAAAAATGTTTTTTCAAAAAAGCAGGGAAAAAGCTATAAAAGGAGGTGTGGGGCTCTCATTTAGATTATTCAAGTTTGCACACATAACAAGATGCTGTTGGAATGAGCTCAGGGAGTTCTTTTGCTGGTTGAGGACAAAAATCCTCTTCTTGGTTGCTTGTTTCGGTGGTGAAAGATCCACCCTAGCTGGTTGGAGTGATTTCACATAGGAATCACCTTGGGTTTCATTATTTTCATAGAGTTTTGAATTTCAGGGTGTTAGAAAATAGAGGATTTTAATGGTGTTTTGAGTTGCAATTTTTTTTAGTAATGTTTGTCATTTCATGTCTCAGGTTTTTGGTATTATTTTTGAGGATTTTTTCTTGTGTTGTTTAGCTGGGCCTTACCATTTGCCCTAGTTGCGAGCTGTACCACTTCTTGGCTTGGAAAAAGACTGAGTTAGGGCAGAATTCATTGAAGACTGTGCCAAAGTGTGCTTACCTGCTGGGCATCTATTTATGATTGGTTTTGGAGCTGGAAACTGTTGGCACAAATTCCTATGTGAGCCGTACCATATTTCAGAGGCTTGGAAATTAGGTGTGAGACCTACCTTTTCCAAGTTCTGTTCATTTCAGGCCTGTCCTTGGCTGTTGGGTGGCGCATAGCTTATAGGAGACCATTTACTCATATTTGAGGGTGTTTTTTGGAGATCGGAGGTTTCTAAGGGTGTTGCACAACCTGTTATCACTGCTGTACCTGTTTTCTAAAATCTGCAGAGGCCTGAGCAGCATATTTAGACCTATTTTGGGTATATTCACAGTGGATTTATGTTGTGAAAAGGCTGTCTTATGAGGGTGGCCTGATTTGAAGACTTATTGATGCTTTGAAAGTGATGGGAGGCATTTTTCTGAGCTATTCACTGCTGCTGGTCATGTTACAACCATAAACTCAGACCTGTTATCGCCCATAAAGAAATAACAGACATGTATGCAACGCTTAATGGAGTTGGGAGGTAACATGTTGATGGTGTAATGATGATTCTGAAGTTTTCTGATGGTTTCCATACCCCTCATCTTGCTACAACAGACCTGTAAACAGTGATAATTACTCTGTTCAAGTGTTGGGATATAAAAGGAAGTTTGGAAAGTCTATGGATTTAGTTGGGTGGCCTCTCATTGATGATGGAATGACTATTTGGAACCTGCTGTTGGCTGTTTACTCCTGCAATCTGTTACAGCAGGTCTGTAACCAGCTAGTAATGTCCTTTATCTAAGATCGCCCAGTATGAAAGCAGTGCCCCTGCGATGGTATTCAGTTGGGAATAAGGTGAAGGTTCCTATTGGAAAGGTGAATGGACAGCTGGGAGTAATATTTATACAGGTCTGGGTCTGCTACGAAGTGCCGAAGATTATCTACAGGTATTAAATCAATCCTTGCTACCCCTGTGACAGTCATTTAGACCTGCTGTAGCATCATCAGCTGCAGACCTGTAAATTGCCCTGAATGACTTTCTGTTGTTGTCAAGAAAGAGATATTGAGCTATCTAATGTTTAATGGCTTATATGTATGTCATATAACCTTGTATGGATGCTCCTTTAATTCTGAAAATGTAACCAGAAATGCAATAAAATCTGGTCAGCAAAATCTGTCATCGTTTAATCGGTTTGCTCAGTTCTTTCTAGTTCATGTTATTCAAGGTTAAGCAAACAGGTCTGAGACAAGATTGATCACAGTATTTCGAAAATTCTTTTTTGGTAATATTTTGAGACTTATTGAACAACATTCCCTTAAAAGGAGAAAAAAAATTAGGAGTGTGATATTACAAACCATGACCGAAAGCCTCTAAAATTCAATGATGTAGGCATCAACAAAGTTATGTTGTCTCAACTGTGCAAGCTCTCTAAATTGCATCTCGAGTTCTCTCTTGTCAAATATTTCAATGAGCTTGTTTGTAAACTCATCATAAGTGCTAACTAGATTATGGCCAAGTGTGACCAAGCCATGGTACCACCACTCATGGGCAATGCCATGTATGTGCAAGGTAGCAAATTTGATGGCATCCACTTTTGACATTGGTCTTAGGGACAAGTAGTTGTCTAGTTTTTGGACCCAAGCTCGGGCAATGCACTTGTCACTCCCATCAAAGTGAGCTAGAGTTACTTTCCCCAAGGCTTGTTGGTAATCCCTTTGCACAATAGGACCTTTGTTCCAATCTTTCCAGCCCCTCTTTTCTTCTTTTGGTTCATGAATTGCTCTAGGGACTAAATGTCCCAAATCTCAGTTGGAAGAGTTACGTACTTTACATAACTAGCTCTCACTTCATCTGCCATAGGAATTAGGGCTTCTTGTTTAGGTGGGGATTCCTCCCTCCGAGTGAGGGTAGGTTGAAGGGGTCTAGTCTAAGTTACCGGTTCGGGTTCGGGGACGGGTTCGGGTACGAGAACCCGGTACGTGGGTACGGGCAAAATTTTTTTAGGGGTTTGGGTACGTATGGGTACATGTGTATATATATATATATATTAATAATTTAATATATTATAAATCTATATATATGTATTATATATACAAAAAAATAAGAGAAATATAGAGAATTGTAAAACTAAATCATTTCATAGTATGATACTTGATCATTGATCAATGCCAAATGCCAAAGATAAATATTAAATGCCAATTGATAGTTGAAAAATATTCAAATAAAATTAGTTTACTGAATTACAAAATGTAGTTCATGAAACATTGAAACATGATTCAATATTCATTGTTCATGTGCTCATCAATCATCAAAAGGATTGTCAGAATCATCATGACTTGGATTTTGAGTGGTTTCAACTTCAAAATCATCATCATTTGAACCCAAAGCGGATCCAACACCATGTGATATGTCATCAATATCACCCACATCATCCATAGTGGCTCTAGCAAGATCCTGAATGGTTGCATCCAAGTCAGTAGACTCGGGTGCTACATCCCAAAGCCTCGCTGCCCCCTGCCTGTATTGAGGATCCTTACGTGACAGAAGACGCAAATTGGAATGAATGTACACTAAGTCTTCAGCTCTTTTTGCAGCCAACCGGTTACGCTTCACTGAGTGGATAAAGGAGTATGTACTCCAATTCCGTTCAGCGGCAGAAGAGCTTGCAACCTGGAGAGAAAACCAACAAAATTAAAAATAAAATAAAATAATGCAAGATAAATTCAAGAATGTTAAGTGTTAAATTTTACAATACAAGTGGCAAAAAAAAAAAAAACTTACTTGTGAGAGGATCTTGATTGCAAGAGGTTGGAGGTACATATAATCTTGACCATGGAGGTACCACCATGTAAGACCATCCATTTTGTATTGGTCTCTAGCAACAGAAGCATTATGATTTTTTGATTTTCCTGTGACAAACATTCCAAATTCTCTCATGACACTTGCATGCACTTCTGGATCACTGAACATTCTACTAAATGCCGTCTTATACCCATTAGCAACTTCACCATCTCTATATGGCGGTATTCTCCCTGGGATAGAAAGTATTTCAGTGGTATAGTACCTCGGAGATAGGGCATATGCAAGGAGGTGCAATGGAGTTGTCATCTTGTTCCAACGATGAAGAACAATTGCTTCCACCCTTTTGTACAAGGTGTCTTCAGGATCATTCTCTTTTTTTTGTATTTCTATTTTTATTTTTTCCAACATTGTGTCCATGCTATCATAGACATCCCCCAAGCATGGTTCATCTGTATCAGCAAACCGAAGCATAGACATGATAGGTTCGGTGAATTCCAATACATAATTCACACGATCCCACCAATCGTCATTCAAGATCAATGCCTTGACTTTTTGGGCCCTCTCTGAATTTGATTGCTTCCATATACTCCATTGGTTGCTAATAACCATTTGACTCAATGCATCTTTCACCTTCACAAGTCGTCTCAGAACAATTGTGTGAGATGCAAACCGGGTCTCGGCAACCTAAGAACATGTTAATAGTAAGTTAATAACACATTTAAAATATGTAAATAATGCAAAAAATTATTTTATTCAATTATGTAAAACATGACATAAATGATAAATGAAACTAAATAAATTAAATTTTAAAATTTACCTTCAACAATTCCAATGTTGAAAAAGTTCTGAAAATTGCTTGTGACATATGGTGGTTTGTCACAAACATCTGGATCTCCTCAGACTCCTGGTATATTTCTTTCACCCACTCTATTTGGGTGCCAATTGCTTGCATCACCAAATTGAGGGAGTGTACAGTGCACGGTGTCCAAAAGATGTGCTCATATCTGGCCTCTACCAAAGCACCTGCAGCCCTGCAAACTTTTGCATTGTCCGTAACTACTTGGACAACATTTTCACTACCCACCATCTCTATGGAGTCAATGAGAATCCTGGAAATGAACATGCATCTTTCACTTCCCCTTCACAGTCAACCGCCCTCAAAAACATTGCCCCCTTGGGGGACACTGCAATAACATTAATCAATGGATGGTTTTTGCAATCTTTCCATCCATCGGAAACAATAGATACACCTGTTTCAACCCAAGAATCTCTAATTGGTTTTAGTTGGGCCTCTACATATTTCTTCTCTTTTTGCAATAAGGTGGTACGCACCTTTTCATACCCAGGACTTGTGAAATCAGGAGGTGCACTATTTATTGCTGACACCATGTCCTTCCAATATGGTGATCTCACCAAGTTGAATGGAAGACCATTGGCATAGAGGCAACGTGCAATTTTTTCTTCAGCAATATCTCTTGCCTCCATTTTAAATGCCTTCTCTAATGGACCTCTCTTGCGGGTGGTGGTTTCTGGTTCTTCATCTTCTTCTTCCGTAGAGGGTATAGACAAGAAGGGATGTCTAGAGGGCCTAACTATCTGATGAGTGGGTAATGTTGTTTTTTTCTTTCCGGAACTATAACTAGTTTGTTTTCCTCTTGCAATGGAATTGTCAGCATCTTCTTGTTCTTTTATAAATGTTGCTATTTGTACAGCAGAAAACCCCTTCTTATCTGGGCCCACACACATATTAATCCCTTTACCACCAGGGCCCATAAAATGAAGTTTCACTCGGTAGTAGGAGCTATTATATTGTACATTGCAAAAATTACACTTCCAAACAAACCCCCCACCTCCAGGAATTTGTGAAATTCGTGTGGTATGTCTCCATAAAGGAGATCCTTTATCAATTTTGAACTTTTGGCTTCCATCCCCACCCACTGAACTTTGACTACTGGCCATTGTTGCAATCTCTAAAAAAAATGAAAAAAAAAAATATATATTTGAAAAACTTATTCACAAACTTGAAAAAATTCATCAAAAACTAAGAAACTTAAAAAAATTCATCAAAAGATTGAAGAATAGGGTTTAAATGCATACCTTGAACACTTAAATCTCCTTTGTAGAAGCTATTTGCCACTCCACAATCGATCTCCTTCAAATGCAATCACCTCCCTTCAAAATGCTAAGATGGACACAAAAAATAGAGAGAGCAAAATGAGAGGTAAAAATGAAATGTTTTAGTGTTAAAAGGCCTCATATTGGGTCGTTTTAGGGTTTTAAGGCAAAATAGAAATTAAAAAAATGTTTTTTTTTCACTTTTGGGCCCACTTTTTAAGTGCTGGGCCGGGTTCTCGTGGGTTCGATGTACGCTTAGGAGATGCGAGTGCGTGCCCAACCTATCCTTTTGGCGGGCATGCACCCCTAGGATTTCCAACAAGATTAACCTGCGAACCCGCACTTCGCACCCGAACCGGGTTCGAGGCCTGTGGGTACGAATCCGGTAACCTAGGGTCTAGTGATAGACCCAACAGAAATCCCATTAGCGTATCCATTATTGCCTCTAAGATTATTGGTGTTTGAGGCACTAGTTTCGCCATTCTAAAAGTGGGGTGTTTGAGGCCCATTTTGGTTCATTGTGGAAAGCAACTATGGCATCATGTCAAGCATGGTGTCAAATTTCCTCTTTGCTTTGGAATTTGGACTATCTGGTGGGGCTGTTCCCTTATCCTTTTCTGCCATAACTTTAGTTGGAATCTGACAGACTCTTAGGACTTTTGAGAAGGTGTCCTCAATTGGAGTTTGTGGGCTCTAAAATATCTGTCTTTTCTGTTCTCTATTATAGTAACAAAGTTCTCTATCACTCATAGAGAATTTGCAGCCGCATAACAAGTGTTAAAAGGCACAGGCTGGTAGGAAAGCCAGCTCTAATACCATTGTAATAATCACCCTTTTTTTTTTGAAAATTGGTTAGCTCGTCAAAATGGAAATTACTAAACAACTTTCCTTTACACTTTCTGATCACCAAGTTCCCAATGTGGGTGAGGTGAGAGCACACGGTGTACGTGATTACAATAATACTTGAAATGAAGCAACTGAAAGTAATCCACTTATCCAATGGGGTTAGAGATCTTCCACTTTTCAGTGGGAAAGCATCAAACAATATTGGAAATGTAAAGCCAACTCTTCCACTTTTTCAGTGGTGAGTGAATATAACAAGAAAGAGCAAATCTCCCACTTTTTAGCAATGAGTGAATACAATAAGATAGTGCAACTCTTTTGCTTTTCATTGGTGAGTGAGAACTAATAAGCCACTTATTCAATGGGGTAAGTAACAACAAAATATCAAGAGCAGTTGATGGGTGGTACTACCACTTAGTGTTACAATGTTAGCTCATTTGAAAACTTCTAAATTCAAGATATGCATTTGTTGTTACAAGTATGGTTATGAAAGAAATTGATAGAACATCCCCACATGTATCAAAACATAAAAAAACTAACCACCCATCATGGAATTAACAAATATACCTTAAAGATTGGCAAATAGATGGTTGGTGTAGGTCTGAAACCTTACTGTTATAGTCTAGACAATGAGATATAAACTCAAAAAACTTCACCAAATCACTCCCACTTGCACCCAAAATGAATGCAAGTTTTAACCATGTTTTCAAACAACTCTGAACGACTTATCACATCATCAAAATATTCATATTGAAAGACCAAAACTGAAACTTCATAGCAACACCAATGGTGATTCCTGGCTGGAATCACACCATAGTCTAGCTAGGGAATATTTTGCAATTCCGAAGCTAGAAATCTATGAGGGATTTGGTCCTCGAAGATTGAAGAGAACCAAAGCCATTTTGGTAGTATAATATTATCATTCTTCATCATATCCAAACAAGTCCCCAACACCTTTTATAGATTTTTTTGTTGTTTTTTTTTTAAAAACTTTTTGCTTTTTCACTACTTTTTCGAAAAAGCATTTTTGCTTTTTCATTGTTTTTTCAAAAAAACACTTTTTGGTTTAAATTAAACAATTTATTATGTGCAAATTTAATCACGTTTCCAATGAGCTATTACACTAAGTTGTCCTTTAATTATTTCTCAACATTAGACAATATTAGTTAAATATTAATTAAATAATTTAATAACTCATCCAAGTTGTGGAAAGTCTCGAAACACATTGGAATCCAAATTTGACCACACCGATACGATAGTGAGGCAATAGGTGAATAATATAATCCAATTAAGTGACTTACTATAAATAGATGTGCTCTCCACGATGTTTGTGTAGAAGTTGAAAAACCAACTTCATAGTCCCCAAGAACACCTGCAAGCAATCACCTATTACATGCAAAGATATTCAGAACGAAAAACAATAGAAGTTCTGTAAACCCTTAGAGCCAATGTGTGCAAGCAAAAATCAGAATTATTGATTATTGAATGAATTGTTGTACAAAATAATACAAAAGCCTTCAAAAAGGTGATGATGCAATAGAGCAGGAAAAAACAACCCTAATCTTATCTTGAGCAGAAAGACAGCTCAATAAGATAAGGTAAGAATTAAATGATAATTATCCTAGGAAATAAATAATTACCTAAAGTGTAATTAAATAATTAATTACACCAACACCTCCCCATAAGTGCAACTTAGGGAGAAGCAAATTATAATGCAAATATGAGTCCCGACAACAAGGCCAGATCAGGTACTCATTTACAAATGCAATGCAAACTAAATCAAACGGGGTAAAGGAGAAAACCACATGGGAACAAAACTCCTCCCCAAAATAGAATGCAATAAACTACCTAAGTGATGAAAGATGGAGGACTCCATAAGACCCCCCAAGGACACCATCCATCACAAAGATATAGAAATGAATCCCCCCATAAGAGAGGAAGAAAGAGACCACAGATCCCCCCCAGAATGAAGTAACTCCAAAAGAAGTGAAGAAATTGCATCTCTAGAAAGAAGTGAGAGGAAAGAGGCCGAATAAAAGAAATCTCTGAAGGTGGAATAGGTGTAGCCCAAGATGTCTCCACAGAAGTAGGTGTGACCTCAACAAATGAAGAAGCCGAAGTAGGTGTGCCCTCAACAAACGAAGAAGCCGAAGTAGGTGAAGACTCAATAGAAACCTCCAAAGATGTATGATCAACTAGACCTTGCTGCACTAAAACAGAAGAAGCAACAGGAGGTGGAGGAGATATAATAGAAGGCTCGAGAACAAGATCCAAAGTGAGAACATCAATGTTCAAGAAGCCAAATCTCTCCTCTGAATGATGATGCACACGCGAAGTGTGAGGAACAGCTGTAGGAACTGAATCACTACTAGTAGCAAAATCAGAGAAGGAATACAACCGAGAGGAGTGATCCACTATCCTAGTAGCAATGACTGCTCTACTCTCCAAGTCTCTGATGATAACTGAATCAGGTGTGAACTCCACAGATCTCCCATTGCCCCCATGTGTTATCTGATAGATGGAAAGAAGGTTATATGTCAATTGAGGGACACACAAGACATCCTGAAAGGAGTGATCCCCAAAACTAATAGACCCCTTCCCTGTAACACTCAGGTAAGTGTTGTTTCCCATCAAAATGGGAGACATAGTGCAAGGCTCAAAGGAAGTGAACATAGACTGTGAAGATGCCATATGATGAGATGCTCTTGAATCTAGAAGCCATCTCCCTGATCCAATACCTGAAGAAGCACACAGAGCATGTCCCTTCATATCTGATGAAATATGTAAACCAGCTATGCCTGTGTTATGCTGCTCTGAAGAAGAAGAATGAGGAGAAGAAGATGATGCAGACATCCTAGAAGGCAAATCAATCTGATGTTTCTGAAGAAGATGTTTCAGCTCATCAATGTCCTTGTAACAATTATGTTTTGCATGTCCTTCCCTCTTGCAATATGCACATGTAGAATTCTCCTTCTTAAATGATTTCCCCTTAGAAGAGGAGGATGAATCTGAGGACTCCTTTTGCTGCTCATGAGGTTTGGAATCCTTTTGTTTCTGTTTCTTGCCTTTGCCTGTAGAAGCCTTTTGATCTATGGGCTCCTGTGATACAATAACTGCATGTAAGGAGGAAGAAGGTTTCACGGTGCCCATGCTAGCTAACTTAGCTTGCTCTCGAGTGAGAGATGAAGCAAAGTCATCAAGAGATGGCATAGTGAATCTCGTACCAAGTGCATCCATAGTGGCATAAAAGGTAGATACAAAAACTGAATAATCAGGTCCAAGCTTAGAAAGGATGGACAATATCAACTGAGAGTCTTCTTTTTGAACACCACACTGTGACAACTGCAATCTAAAAGACTTGAGTTTGGTGAAAAACTCTTGGATGCTGTCAAAATCCCTAGGATTTAAGCCAATAAGCTCATTCTCTAACTGAAACCCTCTCATAGTATCCTGCTTCCCAAACAAAGACTCCAAAGTATTCCATACCTCATTTGGTGTAGTGCAAGATTCAATGTGAAAAAGAAGGTCAGATGAAAGGGACAGACACAATGTACCATAAGCTTCATCACACCTATTAAACCACTTTCTCTTTTCAATAGCACCTGTAGGTTCAATTTCTGTACCCATGGTTACCCTATACAACCCTTTATGTTTCAAGTGAATCTCCATTTGTTTTTTCCAACCAAAATAGTTGAATGGAGTAAGGGGTGCAATGTGATGTAAATCCATGACAAAAAAATAGCAGTATATACTCTCAAATAAAAAATATTCCTCTTGGATCTTAAAAAAAAATGCCTGATTGCACGTTTCCCAAGAAAATAACTCAAAAGATAAAGGCTGAGTTTTGACAAAAAAATCAGATATCTAGTGAAAATTTTGAAAAAATCAGGTTTGAGATCTGAGAAGAGGGTGGAACCAGCTTTCCAACGCCTATTTGTTTTCGAAAAACAGAGCCAGGATGCAAAAGTTACGCCTCCTAGAGTGAAAACATCAACTTCTGGCTTTGACAGGCGAAAAAGGCATCAAAACGGCAAAATCAGAAAATCAAACCACCACCATCAGATCCGTCGTTGAATCAGCTTTCCGACGACTATTTGTTTTCGAGAAAACGACTATGTTTGCAAAAGTTATGGAAAAATAAAAAAAAGAGCTGAAAATGGGACTTCCAGCCTAAACAGGTGCAAAAAACTGGCCCCTTCGGCTCAGCTCCTGGTTCGCATGTGACCGGCCGCTGGCGCTTAGGGGCTGGCTCGGTCGCTCTTGGTCACTGATGTGACCTCCTGCAAGAGAAAAGGGGCTAAAGCCAGGCGGGGGGGGCTGGGACTGGCTCTCGGTCCCCCAAATGACCACGCCCTGAGCCCGCGGGGGCTTAACTCCAAACGGTGGCGGAGATGGTGGTTGCTCCGGGTTCCGCCGCTTCTAGTGGTGGGAGTGGTGGCTGCTTGGCAGCGGGGTGATTTATAACAGGCAGCGCAAATTTTTTTAAAAAAATTGCGTTTTTAATATATTTTTTAATTTATTTTTATGAAATCTGCCTCGAAGATCGTGCTTTGGGGCCGTACGGCCTTGGGGCTAAATTTTTTTTGCTTTTTTTCAACTTTCTTCTAAATCGACGAAATGAAAGGCGTTTCTGGGGTTTTTGGATGCTTTGATCGCGATGGCAACGTTTGTTCGAGCCCAAAGTGCTCTAAAAATTCGACTACCCCCAAATCCACAGAAAATCAATATGACTTGAAACCCTTGCACAGAAAAGGACGCTGTGAGAGAATATCTTCAGATCACGAACAGGCATCGACAGGTCTGGAGCTCTGATACCATGTAGAAGTTGAAAAACCAACTTCACAGTCCCCAAGAACACCTGCAAGCAATCACCTATCACATGCAAAGATATTTAGAACGAAAAACAATAGAAGTTCTGTAAACCCTCAAAGCCAATGTGTGCAAGCAAAAATCAGAATTATTGATTATTGAATGAATTGTTTTACAAAATAATACAAAAGCCTTCAAAAAGGCGATGATGCAATAAAGCAGGAAAAAACAACCCTAATCTTATCTTGAGCAGAAAGACAGTTCAATAAGATAAGATAAGAATTAAATTATAATTATCCTAGGAAATAAATAATTACCTAAGTAAACTTATCCTAAAGTGTAATTAAATAATTAATTACACCAACAGTTTGGAGAATACCCTAAAAGTCAAAACACTTTAGAGAGTGTTATTCAGATCAATATTGACCACAAAGCTCATTGCCAACAAAAGAAACCTTGTAACTCTAAAATTGCGTCCTCCAAGATCGTTGGAGTCCCGTTGCCTTACCAATTAGCCCACAATATCTTAGGGAATAGGCTAATGGTCTTTTAACTGATTAGGCCCGAGAACCAGACATTACAAGTTCAAAGGATTATTTATATGGCCTTGTTGATCCATGTTGTGCTCCATCTGGAGGATGTCATAAATGATTGTGATACTTGATTTTATAGAACGATATTGTAGTGGTGTTGACGTGGTTTTTGCGACCGCACCAACACAGAATAAAGTTTCCCAACGGATACCCTATCCTCTCTTGAACAAAGTTTCCTACATGCTAAGATTGCGAGATAGATCATACATTTAACTCCAAGGTTCCTTAAGTGCGAATAGTCTCAGTTGGCTTGATGTGATTTTTGCTGGTATTTCAAGGGGACTTACACAATTGTTCGACAGTTGACAGCAAACAGCGGACTAAGGGCTTTCATGTAATTCGAATGGTTTGGCAAGTGAGCACAAGTTTCCTAATTCTAACTAGAAATGAACTGAATTTAAAAGAGTGTAGGGCCTAAGAAGTTTATGTTCTACTCTAAGGACGGGACGTGGGATCAATTTCGACAGACTTCGCCCAGACTCTGCTCCGCCTTATGTTGGACAACTTACACAAAGTCGGTGCAATCTTCAAGGGAGTGACAAGAGGTTTTCAAATTATAACTCAACATGTAAGTACCATCAGAACGACGCATACAAACACATGAATCACAATCGAAGTTAAGTTTGTAATGTTTTCCAGTGGACCACACAAGGCAAACTTGCCGTCAGCAAGCCGCTAGTGGTATGGATAAAAATGAAGTTGCCTTAATTAACACCACAAATCCACAGCTAACATCTACTTGCATGAAAATGAAAACTACTCTACTTTGCGCTACTTCAAGATGCTACGTGAATTGGAAGGACGAAGAAGCCTCGACAACTACTCATAACAAAGAAGAAATCACCATCAATGAAAAAATTCTTTTATTATGAAAGCATTCACGACAACTTCTTACAAAGTATTCAAAGGGAAGACTTTCCTTCCTTTTCAATCTAAACTACACTATCAAACTATTCTACCTTCTACTCTATCAATTTCTCTCTACTCCTTCTTTGTTATCCTAACTCTGATCTAATTCTAATGAGATACAAATGAGGGGGACTCCCCCTTTATATAGCTGGCCAAGTCCAATGGACGACACATATTACAATCGGCTGGATGGCCTAGATCGTGCCACCTCAGCCCTAAACAAGATTCACCCTAAAAACCGCCACAAAGAGGAGTGGGGCAATAAATGAGCAATTAATGGCCACCATCCTTCTAGAAGATTCCAGCTTTGAAACACGTTCTCACTGTTCTTGTTCCGACTGCAAACTGGATAAGTCTGGTCAACATTGCCTTAATTTCTTGGACTAGCACAACAGGCACGTTCTCAATCTGGCTTCAAGGTGACCACCTCCTTCTCTTGCTTGATGATGATTTTCCCTTGTTGATGTTGTTCTTCAACTTTGCTTGGGCTTCCATTCTTTTCTTCATCTTGAGTTTTGAAAACGTTTCTTCTCTGTCACTAAGTCTTAACACTTAGCCATTTTCTTGCAACCTTTCTTCCTTCGAGGTTGAAATGTCATCTTGGATCACTTAAGCCATCACCGCTTGGTCTCGACGTTTCTTCTGCAAAACAAGCAAGGAGAAGAGCATTAGAACACTTCATAATATAAATTCAACTTACTTACCAGGATTTTCACGCTCTAACTTCCAAGCGTTCATCGCCTTCACTAGCCAACTTCGCGTTCAAATTCTTCATGCTTTAGCCAAATTTCAACCTCGTCAAGGGCGTATTTAAAAGATGTACTTTAAGATCATCTTTTGAAGGTGTTAACTTCAACTGCATCTTCTTCAAGAAATTTATTCCACCAGCTGAAGTGTTGACAATTTTGATTTCATTCATCTCCGGCTCAGGAAGATTATCTTCATGAAGAATTTGAGCAAATTCACCTAGGAAGTTCCTTTCAAATTCATCGTCTGGAGGATTTTACCTTGAAAACACATTTTCTTCACTTTGCCTCAGAAAATTTTAAAATTTCCCTTAGGAAAACTCATCAATCCTGTGCCTATCAAAAATCTCCATCTTGAAGGCCTCGACGAACTATGGAAGACTTTAAAATCAACTTCTCATCGGAGATCTTCAATACCTAGAAGAAAATTTCTTTTAGAACTTGTTGAATTCATGGGTATACAACGAACGGGTTCATTTAATTTTGAATTTTGAACCTTAGAAAACTAACTTTAAACAAATTTATTCAAGCTCCTCATCCCTGTGAGTACTTTGTTGCTCTGACTTGAAAATTCTTTATCAACCTCGCGAAGCAGGCACTTTCTGACTTCATCTCCAACAAATTCATTCGTGCTTCTGAAAAATTTCACACCTCAGAGTCTAGGCGTATTTTCTAGAGGAAGAAAATATTTGTGCCTTAGAAAATTTTCGAATCACTTAGCACTTTTGAAATTTTTTTTATTTCATCTTCAAATCATCTTCCTGTGGTGAGAATTTTTTTTAATGTTTCAACTCACTTAGAAATTTTTCTTTCTCGAATGCCTTGGGTGCATTTGGCACTTCATGAAGGATATACCTCTCTTAAATTCCATGCCTAGCATATTATTTATCACTTGGCAATTTCCAACGCCTTAGTATATTTCACTTCACACTTCCTACCTTTGCCTCTTGGCGCATTTCACTAGTTAAGAAGGATAGAATATTCAATGCCTAGCATATTATTCACTTATCAACCTTACCACGTTTCACTGTATACTCACCTTTACTCACTTCAACTTGGGCGCATATTAGCATATGTGAAGGATTAACATTTACCACGCCTTCTTGTGACCTTTCACCTCCCTTCTTTTGTCTTCACATGGCCTCTTTTGTGCGCATTTAGGCATGCATGAAGGATGAAACTTCCAACGCCTTTTGACTTGTTGACTTTTTAGCTTCATGGGCGCATTTCACATAGTGAGGTGGATGAAGCTTAAAACATGGGCGCATTTGGAGGTCATGAGGGATGAAACACATTCAATGCCACCTTGTGGCCTTTGAGCTCCCCTATTTTTGTCCTTACATGCCCTCATTTGGGCGCATTCAAGCATGGGAGGTGGATGAAGTTTCCTACGCCCAACTTTGACTTCTTTTTGGCATGGGCTCATATGAGGATAAGAGGAGGATATCTTTTTGCCTTAGAATTTTTTTATTCTCCTCAAGTCATCTTGCATGTGAGGGCGCATTTTGCCTAGGCTAGAGGATGAACTTGACACTTAGAGAATTTTCATGCTTGGCTTGAGGGCGCATATGGAGGTAGCTGCAGGATGAGATCAACACTTTGCTTCTTTTTTTTCTCAAGGTCTCCAGCTGAAGTGGGGGCATTTTTCCTAGGGAGCAGGATGAAACTTTTCCTTAGAAATTTTTAGCATCTTGTGCTTGAGGGCGCATTTCACCTGTGGTGGAGGATAAGACTCTTAGGATTTTTTTTATGCCTGGCTTGCTCTCCAGCTGAAGTGGGCGTATTTTCAAGGTGGTGAAGGATGAATTCAACACTTAGTCACTTTTTCTTGACTTCTGCCAGTTTCACAACGTCCTGCTATTTATAGTAAGTCTCTTGATTTTCATATCTCAAAAGTTCGGAATGATTTGAAATTTTGAACACTGGTCCTTCATGACTCCATCAGCCCGTTCACACTGCTATTCTGAGCTGACCTGCTACAATAGCATATTTCTGAAGGTAGTTTGCTATTTATAGTAACTACTTGTTTCTGATACCTCCACAACTCCGTTTGATTTGAAATTCGAATGAGGCGCTCCTCACCACGTGACCTACCTGTTGACACTGGCGCATGTGGCCGATTTGCTATTTTTAGCCTGTTTCTGAAATGACTTACTATAAATAGTAAGGGCTCCATTTTCCTTCAAATTTTATTAGCAGATAGCTTGAAAGATGCTGATCGCGGTGGTATACACCAGTTTTCGAAAATTCTGACTTTTTACCCCTCTTTTCGGGCCCCGAAGCTGGAAACCCTAATTTGACCTGCATGCATACCAAATGGTCTCCGTTTGTTCTCGTTTCTGTTGCATTGCGATTAGTTCGTGATTCTAAAGTGCTGGGAAGTGGCTGCCGGGATGCACCTGCTAAAATAGTAAGTTCCTAAATGTGTGATCATCTTCGTTTGCATGTCATGTCACTGCGAAGCTCTCGAAAAACCCATAAAGAATATGTCGACATGCAAAGAAAACCCTGACATGCAAACCCTAAAAATAGCCTTGGAAGGCTAAACTTTGAAAGTTGTCATCTTATTTTGCATGTTATACTGTCGTGAAGGTCTCTGAAAACCCAGAAGGAATCTCTAGACATGCGTTGAAAAACTCTGCATCCAAGCCCTGAAATCTACTCTGGAAGCTGAACTGCTAAAAATAGTAAGTGGTCCGTTTCAACTCAAATTTTGCCAGTGAGTAGCTTGATATGTTCTGGATGCAGCATGACTGTCGAAACTTCAAGAATGTTGAAAGAACACCTGGAATTACACACTTACTAAAAATTGTAAGTTGCCAGAATCTGATGAAATTTCAGTGGAAACCTGCTAGAAGCAGCTTGACAATAATGTTAATCTCCGATTTCAATTTATTTACTTGATTTGACTTCAAACTGATGCGAGAAATGCAAACCCTAATTTTACCGACTTGGCCAAAATCTCACAGAGGGGCACATCCCTCGAAAGGAAGATAGCAGAAAGAGAGGGAGAGAGACAAAACCAAAGCCAGAAGACCAAAATGGAGCAAAAATTAGGGGTCCCCATCTTGAATGGGGCAATGTGTGAAAAAGGTCACAACAAGTGGGACCTCACATAGGTCCATATTGACGCTTTTGTATAGTTTAAGCATCGTAATGATATGTTGACTACTGCTTTATAGGGACATATGATTTTTACCGATGTAATCTTAGATTGAGTTAAATTGCCTAGAAACCTTGTACCTAGGTATGTTTGAATCTCCATGCCTGGAGAGATATATCTTGGATAATGTTATTATTGATAAAACCTAGTTGGCCTTTATTTTTAAGTGTAAGATAATCTTAAGGTGCATAAAACCTTAGAATATAAGGAAAGCATAATAAGTATTATTTTGGTAAGGTAAGTAACTTTCATTTGGTGAAAAATTTATATTACACTTATTGTTGTTTGGATAAGGGGTTTTCTGTGTAGGATTTCCAAGTGTATGTTCCTTGAGAGGGACCTTGTGAGGAGAACTACATGTGACTTTGATCCTGTTTGGAAGTGGGTATGTAGGTAGTCCTTGGTCAAAGGATGCCCTAGTGACCTCAAGTGTGTAGGGGAGAATTTAGGGAATAATGCTAAGGTCTGGTGTTGTTTCTAAACATGGCTAACCTTCCCTCTTTAGTATGCTTCATTCTAAGGTTGAAGTTTGGATTTGATGGCTATGAATGAGTTACGGAAACTTGATAAATCATATCTAATAATGATGTAAAATTAGACTAATAGGATCTAATCAAGTGAACAATGGGTATTCTTATTTGCTAGGGATGGTCTACTTGTAGCTATGTGCTTGATTTTGGTTGAGCTTGGGATGATATTCCTTAAGATTGTCTATGCCATTTGCAAGAAAAAGTTAAAAGGATCATTGAGTAAGGTTAGATATTGTGCCCTTGGATCTGTCTAATAAAGAATGTGTTTTTGAGTAATGTTTTTTTGAATAAAGTAAACACAATTTGATTCCTTATGAGTTTGTATGGGTTTATATACGTGTTTGGATAGAGGCGATCTTATATCGATTCAATATGTTACTTATGTGATGGTGAATTGATCTCATACCTATAAGATAATTGGATAGTTTACCAAATCTCTTTCAGGTAATGTAATCAGATTAATTAGCCAAGGTGTAAACCCTTTGCTTAATTTGTTTAGATCTATGTCTTGGTACTTTCTATTGTCATAATGCTTAATTGAGATCGATACAAGAGTTGACTTCTTGGCATCACAACTAGGGTTGATTGAGGGACTCTACAAGGGCATAGGTAGAGGATATTTGTTCCTTTTAATGTAGGTTGTCCCACTCATCTTGAGGTGATCACCAAAATTGTAAAACCTATGACCCACTTATAGATAAGCTCATTGTTGCTCCAACATGATAGGAGTCAGGGAGTGTGCTTTGCCAAAAGAAGTATTTAGCCATATCATATGGTTAGTTGGAATTTCGTGAGTGGCAGGCGGGCGATGGATGCTTGTGCTACTTTAGAGGCATGGATGGTTTTAGCTAGTGGCATGTAGGTGATGGATGCTAAAGCTACTCTAGAGGCATGGTTTTCACCAGTGGCATGCATGCAATGGATTCCTATGCCACTCTAGAGGCATGGATGGTTTCTACCAATGGCATGCATGCCATAGAGCTAGTAGCATGTAGGTGATGGATGCTAGTGTCTATCCATCTCAAGATTTTAATATTAGCATTGGTGTATTAGAGGAATTGTGTGTGTTTCTTATGTGGTGTTTCCCAAAGGTAGGATTTTCTAGTTTTGATTGTTAATTCAATTTGTGTGATTGATGGTATAGGTGCTAGTCTTGGGTCTATCATATAACCATAAGACACCTTACCATGTAAATTATATAGTGATTTGATGACCTAGACAATTAATGGGTTGTGGAAATCTTATTATTGGCCTTGGGTATTGTGAATGTTGTTGTACCTATGTCCTTGCTTGTCATCATAAATGGTAGTGGATTGGGAAAATGATGGGACCCATGGGTAGTATGGGATGCACCAACATTCCTTTTCCAAATGAGAGCTACTTATGGTCTTCTGTGTTAATGAACTAGGTAGTGGGATGATGCATACAAAAGGTTGCATCCACTTCCTGTTGGGAAAATGTGTCTCAACCTTGCAATTACATAAGTTATTGTTGATACATAAGGCACTATTCATTCAATGATGACAGGGGGGTGTGGGGGGGTTCATCATTAGGTTTTAAATTTGACAACCAATATTTTATTAGATTGACTTGCCGTAGAAGGAAACCCTATTTTATGAGGGAATTGTATTACGACTATGTATTTTGATGTATTTTGAGAGTCAGATAGTGGTTGTGTTGCCTCTGGATCTGGTTGGTGATACTCTTGTGAGAAGCTTGCTTTGCAAGTATATTGTAATGTTTACAATTTTTGAATAATATATTGGGTTGCTTTTGGAGTGCAAGATTCTTCACCTGAAAGGGTTTTCCCCACGTAAATCACCATGTTTTGGTATGCATGATATTTATGTCTATTTTTGTTAAAGTTTCCATAATTGTTAAAGATCTGTAAGTTTTTTACATTATTCTCCTTTCAGGATTAGTGTAGGAAGTTGTTCTGCTACCTTAGCTTCCTTACACTTCCATTGTGCCAGTTGGTCTTTATGTGAACATGTGATATATGTTTGGATCAATCACTCTGGATATATGTGATGTATGCATGCACTAGTTGCTATTGTACTCATGATGTGCATATGAGCTAGTCATCATTGTACCTATGATGTGGGTATGAGCTAGTCATTGTTGTACTTGTGATGTGTGTATGAATTAGTCATGCTTTGTATAACTGATGTATGCTCAAGCTAATCACCATGTGTGAACTTGGGATTTGGAATAATATTGACCTTATGTGGTTTTTTATGTGTTTGTACACTAATGATTAGTATCGAACCAACACTTGATTGGATGTTTTGTTATCATTCTAGTGTAACTGGACTAATTTAAAAGCATAAGCTTAATTAACATTCATGATTTAAAAGCGAGATTAGAGATCTTATAAAAGAGGAGAGGATGAACTCTCTCTATCATTAGTGTACGAACTACAAAGCCTTTGATTCCCAAAAGGGGATATGTAGGCAACGTCATCACGAATGAACCCTCAAGGTTTAGGTTTGGGTCTAGGGATGACTCTAACATTGGGAGCTTACCACCTTTGAGCATAAACATAAGTGGTGGCATAGAGTTGTCACCGCCATCGTGATTGGAGAAGTTATGAAGACATCTTTTAAGCTAGATGGAAGATTCTTGGTCAATTAAGTTGGTAGTTGTTGAGGATTGAATTAAAAAATGATGTAGTGTAGGGTTGGTTATTACATGATGGACAACCAATCTAATATAAATACATTCTTTTTAATATTTATATATTGTTTTTTAATATTTTTTAAATTTATATATTGTTTTCTAATTTTTTATATTTATATACTATTTTTTAATATTTATAACTTATTTTTATTATTTATATATTGTTTTCTAATTATATAATTTATATATAGTTATAAATCTATAAATTATATATTTTTTAAGTTTTATCATAGTGTAAAGTTAATATTATGAATCTACAATTTTAAAATTGTAAATTATAAATTGTTTCACTTTTGAAATATTGTTACATTTTTCAGATAATATGAATTATAAATTGTTTCAATTTCTAAATATCTATCATAATATTCAAGTTTGACAAATTAATATTGAATTAGTATAATATATAGTACAAATTTGAAACACAATATATACTAATTCGATATTAATTTTTCAAACTTAAATATTATGATAGATATTTAGAAATTGAAACAATTTATAATTCACAATATCCGAAAAATGTAATAATTTTTTTTTATTGGCAAGATGCTACCATGGGGGTAGCTCCCTTTATATTAAAAATAAATAAGAAAGTTACAATTTCTCTTATTCTACTAAGCATATTACATTCTTTTAAGAGCCTATTGTGGTTTATAGTTATTAGCATACCTAGTTTGTTGGCAAGCTTGTTCATTCTCTCAATTTGAGCGGGGGATAGCAAATCTAACCTAGGGGAGAGGACCCAGTAGTTGAGCACCCTAACTTTGCGCTTCTCAAAATCCTACATGGGAAATTCAAATCACTCCCAATTTTTCACAGCAGCTTACTTAGCAAGCCCCTGCTAATAACTAAGGTTTCAGGGCCACATCGTCAAATATGATGCCACATCAACATGCTTTTTGTCAAGGTGTCCAAAAAGGCCCCAAAAAAAGGTGAGATCAATAGTTGTGCACTAAATCATGTTTTCTTGGTGCACTCATGTGGCATCGCATGATTTGTTGCTTTTAGATCTAAGGAATACATTTCAATTAATTATGGGTAGTCATCATCAACACTAACAACTTTAAAGTCACAACTATTGGTCCAATAATGTTGAAAATATTGGGCATTAAATCAACAAATGCTATAACAACTATTGGAACATGCTCAGGTATTGGGTTCTCTCCCCTAGTGATAATGCGTTTTGCATACTTCTCCAAGTGGATTTTGATTATTCTTTCACAGTACAGTTCTATTACTTTTTTGAGGTCTTTATTTTGATTGGCCATTGCAATGTTGATGGTATCACAGATAGATCCATGTCTTGGGGCTTTATTGAAAACCAAAATGGTAGAGATGATTTCCTTGACTAGACTAGCTTTGTGGAAGGAATTAGTAGAGAGTTTCAGGTTTCCCCCAATGTTTCCTTCCCATTGTAAGTACAATGGTAGACAAGAAGATTTCTAGTATATCTCCATCTTGTATGTGGCCAACTTCCAATTTGTTCGCTCCAATCACTTCTTTTATCGCTGTTTCAGCTATTAGGTACTTGATGTTGAACACCCTCTGGAGATGTGCTTGTAGCACATCTTGCGAGCATGGGCATATACGGGCATATACAACCTGATAAGTGGATGCATGCAACCATCTTTGATTCTATGAGTCATCTGGCATTGATATATAGAGATCTAGGATTCCATTTAACATAGGTGCATCTTGGTGATATCTTCACAGAATGTGAAGAAGAAATAGGCGATCTGTTCATAGGCCAAGTTTTAGAGGGATATAAATTTTTGTGTACTTATGATCTTATCCAATCTGGTCCATGATCCCACCTCTTTAGAGACATTCATGCTTTGTTCTTGTGTGATGCCATAGTTGACAAGGAAATCCGTCGTAGTGTTTGCTCCGAAAAATGTAATAATATTTCAAAAGTGAAACAATTTATAATTTACAATTTGAAAATTATAGATTCATAATATTAAATTTTAAAATTTCAATATATATGATTTTTATATGTTTTTGGTATTAATGTATTCAAAACATACCCAATCCCAAATTTCTTTTGGTGTATCTTACCCATGCACCCAATTCCGATTTGATAACTTGAATCTAGAACATGACTTGACGTAACTTTAAAGTTTAATTTATTCCATCCACTTTTTTTTGATATGGTATAATATACATACAAAATAATGTATACTTCACTAATTCATAGAAAAAACATTGTACTAATAGGGATCTACATTTTCAAAATTTGTTCAGGTAAGGCATGCACAGGGCTATCACAATGTGGTTGGAGAAAAAGATGATAAAGCATACTTGTCCTATGAATTTGTCGATGCAAGCCTCACTCCTTTGGGATGGCAGCAGGTATGTGTGTGTTCTTTAGAGCCTTGATAAGCTCTTATTCTACAATATGTCACATATGGATTTTAGAAATATGTTAGAGAATAGGTTATCTTAGAAATCAAAATATGAGTCCAAGGGTGATATGTTTTCTGATACTATAGAGAAGCAATCAAAATATGAGTTGATCGGCTAATAACTTATCATGTAGATGTTAGTTGGACACAAGAACAAAATATCTGTTTCTTAGTTATGTTTTACTGTAGTTCCAAGCTGAGTGACATGCATATATAGATTACGCAGCTGACTTTTGTGTTTACTTTTAAAGTGACATAGGAGTTTGGGGCAAAACAATAGAGTTGTATCTTTTCTATGTTATTAGGCTCTTGTCCTTTATTAACAGTATGGTACATTTATAGAGCATGCAATAGGAAAATTAACTCTTCTATAAAATGTTCTGTCAGCAGGCCTAATCATCTTTCTATTACTTGCACCAAATTTGATCTCAACACTTTTAAAAAGAAGGAATTCCATTTGGTAGTATGTGGATCATATCTGGAACTATAAAGCATTGCTGTATATAATACATTAAAACACAAGTATC
This sequence comes from Sequoia sempervirens, assembly GCA_007258455.2. Taxonomy (NCBI): domain Eukaryota; kingdom Viridiplantae; phylum Streptophyta; class Pinopsida; order Cupressales; family Cupressaceae; genus Sequoia; species Sequoia sempervirens. Next base: position 115,261,494 of record VDFB02026320.1, on the reverse strand, counting down.
TAAATTACAGTATCAAAAACAGGTTGACAATCTTCAAAGGCATGTTGCTAATAGTGGTCTTGCATCTAGCATTGAGCTGGTCGTGACTTCTCCTTTGACAAGGTACTCAAAAGATCAACATGCTAGTTTCTCTATTGTTTTTCTGATTAATTCTAATGTAAAATTGGAACCTATGAAAGTAAAAAGAGATATTTTCATGTAACGGGTGAAAAAAGTCTCATTAGGCATGCAATTGTGAGCCCTAAAGTGAAGAAACATCTGTGCTCTCACTCATTGTGTAAGACCAAGTTGGTTTCCTTTTACCTAGAACATTAATCTTGAGCACCACATGGTACATTCTGTGAAATTTCATCACAGGACCATGCAAACGGCAGTAGGTGTTTTTGGTGGTGGAGGCTATATAGATTCTGATTCATCTCCTCCATCAATGGTTGCTGGTAGTGGCAAGAGCATTCGCACTGCAATTGCAACTTCAAACTATCCGCCTATTGTCGCTGTGGAAAATTGTCGAGAAGGTGTGGTAAGTGCATGATTATATTACCATTTTTCTGTAACATTGTAGCATTATTGAGTGTCATTCTTTCCTTGTATTACTATATTGGGAACATTCTAGTTCTCTTTGAAGTTTGCTTTATTGTGTAGCAATATTATATGTTTTTCTTTCCTTTTATTGCTGTATATGGAACATTCTGGTGATGTATTGAAACATCTTGTACTGAACTAAATATAAACAACATTAGGGATGAATCATGAATTCTAAAATAGCATGTTATGCTATCAGAGAAATAGTCTAGTTTAATTTTGAAGTTGCCAGTTATTTTCTAAATAATGTTTCCTAGAAATATATCTTCTCTCAAGTTTAGGTACCAAGTTTTGTTCATCCTTTTAGGTTTTTGGCTTTACTATCTGAGATGAGTAGCATATAGAATATAATTTGCTGTTGAAGACCAAATTCAATTGATGTGAATGAGGCCCAAATTGATTGACTGTATTCTCAATTCTGAAGGACGGAAGTGGTCACCATTTCTTGAAGGCATTACTGTTCCTTTAACTTGTTGCTGTTACATCAAGGTCACACTCTTCTTGGCCATTTTGTCTCAACACCAAAGTGAATATTGTGAATGAACTTGAGACAATAAATCTTAATGTTAATATGTTGTACCCCAAATTAAAATTTTTGCCACACAGGCATTTTGAGGAAATGAGTAAAAGTCTTGTCAAAACTATCAAAAAAGGTCAAAATTAGGGTTTGCATGTCTTGCATGAGGGGCAAAAACTTGAAATTTTCAAAATCTGACGATCTGGGTCTGCTCAGAGCGACCAAGTCTACAAAACCCAGATCTCAGTATTTCGGCCCTACCTTTTATGAAAATTGTTATTTTTAGAAACTTTTTTAGGGTTTTTCTGGGTTTCTTTTGAAACGGATGTTGGCAAAATTTTCTAAAAATAATTTTTTTCTAAAAATAGAAAGTTTGGCTTCTAGGGTTCAAACTGATTTTGATTGGTCAAAATACTTCCTCATCAGGTTGGTGCAGTCAGAACCACGAAACAATCAGTTTTTCCCTAGTGGATCTATTCTTTTTTTTTGTAATTTCATAAAGTATTTCGGGAACTTTGAAGCCATTAATGGAGGCTAGTCATCTGCCAGGTGTTAGATTCAAACATTCAAACACTGGAAGTGCATGTAGATCAAAGAATGGAAGAAGGAAGTTGTCAAAGTTGAAAAATGCAAATTTTGGCTAACACTAGAGACTCCAGGTGCCCCAGCTCAGTCTAGGCGCCTAAACCTTCATGCCTTAAAAAATTTTTCATCACCGGCAAGCAAGGAAAAGGCAAGCACGCCAAACGAAGGAAGGAGTTGAAATCTGCATAATAAAAACTAACTCTGCCAGTCATAGGCACCCCAGAAGAAGATAGACACCCAACTTTTCAAGGCATCAAATGGTGAAATTAGGGTTTGTGCTCCTAGGCAATGTTGCTTAGATTCTTCCCAACTCCGTAGTGAGTTCAGTAGGATAGTCATCAGATCAACCAATCATTTGGAATTCGAGATCAAACAGGGAGGTTTCAACCAAGTGGCGGAATGCAAACCATGAAAGTAACAAAAAAATTCAAAGTCTGGTAACTCTGGGCACCCCAGGTGGCCAGGGGTGCCTAGCCTTTTGAAACACCTAATCCAGGAATTAGGGTTTGCAAATGAGCTCAATGTTTGTAGGATTCTGTCAACTTCGTAGTGGATGTCTTCGTTAGTGTAACAGCCCGACCCTTCAGTAAAATTAAAATTTTCATAATTTACATCCTACAAGTATGTAAACGTGTTAATCATGTCATTGCAATAGAATTTTTCTTTTCTTTATTGTCAAAACATGAACAAATTGCCATATTAATATACAACAAAGATTCCATTTCAATATAATAACTTCACAAGTACATGAAACAAGAATACCTACCTTAACTAACATAGCTCCAATGAGCTTTAGAACAAATAGTAGTAAGAAGGTCCAGGAATCCGTCCTTTCAAATCTTGGTACATCGGCCGCTTGCTGAGGAGGAGAAACATCACTCGGGCGCTTTTCCGCCAACCACGGACTTATAATGCGGTCCCCCGCACACCTATCGTTAGATAGATGGCCCTCCCTTCGAAGAAGAGATTGGTAGGGTATCCTTTAATGATTACCAACTGAGCATAGTGTTGTGTTCCTACATAACTAGGTCCTGTGCATACGACATCTCTTGAACTAGTACGTACTTCAGGATCACAATGAACTGACAGTGTAGTCTCAACTTATTTCACACTTAAGTGGATGCTGTACATTTCACTACTTTGGCCAAAGTATTTTCATTCAATACTTCGAATGAAGGTCATTTATCATATGCACTACTCAGGGCCGATTTGCATTAAGGCTTTCTTACACTACGCGTAGGTTGGCCTATCGGGGTAGCCGTACCCTAGACTTCCTACAACAAGTTAACTACTAGAAAGGAGAACAATTTAACAAGTACTCACAACTATCTCCCTTATACGGGACTTTCTCATCCTAGGAGCTTTTAATAACTTGACTAAGTTAATCTTCAACTAGTTGTGATCGGTAACTTATTAAATACCCTCAATTCATCCCCTAGTATTAAATAGTTAAGTACAAGCATATATTCCATATATGGAGCCAATACAAATAATGCAATTTTACTCTTCAATGGATCAGTAAATCCGTCTACTAATTAATATAATTTACTCTTCAATGGAACAATATATCCGTTTACTAATTAATGCAAGAGTTAATAGTATAGAACATGCATTAGCCTTCCTATTTCCCAAATTTTCCACTTGTTTAATGGATCAACAACACTTCTATATTTAAAGCAATCTTTTAGAAATTCTTTCCAAGTATACCATAAGGAACGACCTTCAATTCCAATTATGTTTCAATGAAAGTGGACTTTTATTTGTAAACTCTTCTAGACCAAAGAAGTATAGCAACTTCATGAATAAGTAAAAGAATTAACGTGCCTAACAAGAGCTTTCCACAAGTGTTGATCTAGTGAGAACTAGCTACACCTACAGCCTCCAGCCAAAGGACTTCTTAGCAGATTAAAAGCTCACTCTAGGAAGAATGAACACTCTGTATTTGCTCACAAAATTTGTTAAATGCTCTCAAAAACTCACTTAGCAGAATAATTCTCACTCTCAGCAAATTAACACTTAGAAATACTTGTCATGAGACTAAACCCGAATTCCAGAATTGTGTGTTATAGAATGAATAGGGACGACTCAAAACACTAAACTCAGAATTGCTCAAGTGATGTTTTTAATGAATGGAAGGCATGCATATTTATATACCCGAATTGCAACCGTTTTCCCTTTAAGAAGGCATGCAGATTGACAACAAGTGCCCAGATTTAGTCAAAAAGACACTTGGTGAGTTCATAAACCCTAAGTCATCGAAATTGAAGGTGATTCGACCCCCTTTTAAGCCAGCAAGAGAGGAATAAATCAACTCTCACATGGCAGATTGACAGCTCAAGGCGTGTTCAGATTTTAAGGGTTTTATTGAAGCAAAGATCCCACGTCGCCATTTTTATGCCCTAAAAACTGCGTATGCATTAAGCTCAACGACCAGGTCGCGGCCCGTGTGTTACAAGCGCGAGCTTCTCCAGACACGTGATTTTACCAGCGCCGTTTTCTTTTTCACGGGAATGAAATCCCTAAATCGTATTTCGTTTTCCTCATTAATTTATATTTCGACTTTTCTTTTTGAAGTATTTTGTATTTTACAAATATTCAACTCTCTTAACAAATTTCGATTCAAAGAAGTATTTACATCTTTAGAACGTTATATGATATAGTCTCATTTCACTATTTTAAATTTCATTTAAATCTTTTATTTAAATATACCTTTATATATTTTATTTTATTAAAATATTTATATAATATAGTTTTACTTTACAATATAAATTTATGTATAATTATTTAAATTACCAATTTAAATAATATCATATACATATCTTTATTTGTAAAAACTATATTATATTTATATTTAAATATAATATTAAATATATAAATATATTTATCTTTATACCTACATGTGTATATATATCTACATTATACGTACGTATACTATGAACCAGTCAATACTATACGTAATCATGTATATGTATATATATGTGTATTTATAAATTCAGAGGTTATATACCGTCACAATATATTTATAACAACAGGTTAGCTGTGATACGTATTCATGTGTATATACTTACATATTTACTTTACGTATAAGTATTCATAAATACACTTTTATCGACGCACATGTATGGCATATCCATCTGCTCTAATACGTTGTATCGACATGAATGCACTTATGGATACTTGTACATATCGTATTCATATGTATATATATACGCGTACCCACCTCTAACAAGAAATATTATTCCACCTAAGATTATACTGGCAAGCATCACTTATTTACACGTTCAGAAGAAGATACGATTCCTAATGATACTAAACAAGCCTACAGATGACTTACCCTTAACCACAACAATGACTTAGCTTACTCAGTCTATAGTTTGTGTGTGTATGTCCAATTGGTACTCGTTACTGTTTACCCGACCAAGTTCCTCCCCGAGTGATATCTCTCCTCTGCCTGGAGGTACGAACCTGTTTCCTACACATTATGATACGACAACGGAAGTCATATGCTCAAAACAAAGCAGAATACATGAACATTTCAAAAGTTAGATTATTCACAAAACAATAACCTTCTATTCTCCTTTATGCAGTATTTCACCAAGAATCACATCAAATGAAACAACATTCATATTGAAAACAAGGTAAATGCATCATTAATTCACCTCCAGTATTTACATTTACTCTATCTAGTAATGGTAAATTGTAACGTCACAATTTGGGATGTAACAGTTAGATCATTGGACTTGTCAATCACCGGCAAATTCAGATCAAATTGAAGTTGTAACATGAAGATTCAAAGTGAAAGGTTGAAAATCAAGCAAAATTGGCTGTTTGGAGGGATTGGGCATCCCAGAAGGAGATAGATGCCCAAACTTTTAAAGGGCGAAATGGATGAATTTGCAGTTGACACCTCCAACATGTTCTCTTCAGACTTGATCAAGCTCTCCAATGCAATCATCAGCACGTCAATCAGAGTTGACAGTCATGAGATATCGAAGGCGGAATAGAGGGAAAAACATGAGCAAATCACAAAAGTCGAAAGCAAATGCAAAAAACACGGAAAATATTCTCTTTGGAAGAGTTGGACGCCCCATCTAGCTGTGGGGCGCCCAAGATTTTGACCCCTGAGATTTAACTTTCAAGAGATGCAGCTCCTAGGAGACCCCCTTCAGAATCAGTTAGGCTATCCAGTGAATCCGACAGTCAACCATTCAGATCAATCCAGCTCCTGGAATCAAGAACTCATCAGAAGATCAAAGGGAAACAAACAAAACTTGAAGAATGGAAAAATGAACATTGGTAAAGGTGGGTGCTCTAGAAGAAGATGGGCGCCCATGATTTTGAAGGTCAAAACGAAGTTTTCAGTCAGTTGCCTCTAGAGCAATTTTGCTAGATTCAATCAAGCTCCGCGATGAATCATTGAACTCGTCTGTAGGATCAATCTAGAGGTCGGAAATCAAATTCAAACTAGGGTCTAAAGTCAAGGAAAAGTTGAAATTGTCTGAAAATGACAAGTCTAATGAAGAGAGGCGCCTCCAGCCAAGAAGGGTGCCCAAGATGCCATGCCTTAGCCAAATTTTCAAAATTTCAAAATTTGATGGTGAAGAAAAATGTCTAAGTTCAATGAACAATCTTAGACTAGGGTTTGAAGGAGTGAAAGCAAAAAGAAAGCAGATTTTCTCTTCCTCAAACTTATTTAAGGCGTCCTCTTTGATTTTACATATTTTCTTGCAGGTGGCGTCCAAGTTGGAGAGGAGCAGCAACTAGAGAATTTTTCTTTTAAAGATTTGTGAGCCCAAGCTTGCTGATTTTTCAAGTTCTTCATAAATTTTCAGACCAGCACACAAAGGAGCTCGCTTTTTCATTTTTTTTCATCCAAAACATCAATTCTTTGAAGGAGGTCAAGGTTTTCAATTTTCAGCCATCTGGGTCATCTCAACTCATCATTTTGAACAATTTTTGAAGAAATTTTTCAAGTTACAACAGCTGCTTTTTTCATGCATGTCCAAGGAATAATCAAAATTTTCAAAATTTGATCATTTGGGTTCTTCTAAAACATTCTTCTGAACAAAACCCAGATCACAACTTTTTCAAGAAAAAATTCATATTCTAGGGTTTGCTGCTTTTTCAATCAGCCTTTAGTATTTTCAACATTTGATCAACTGGGTTCATCCAAAATGTGCTTATGAACAAAACCCAGATGCCAACTTTTTAAAAGAAAATCTAAAGAAATTAGGGTTTTCTGTTTTTTTAGTCTACACTAAATTTTTTCAAAATGGGCAATTTGGGTCTTCTTGTAATGAAATTTTGAACAAAACCCATATCTCCAAATTTTTTTGAAAAAATTCGTCTGTTTGAAGAAGAAAAACCAACAAGCTAAATTTAGGAAGTTGTGCAAAACTTTGTCTGAATATAGGTGAGTTTGTAGTCATTCTTCAAGGTTTTCAATATGGAGTACACTCCCCTCGAGTTCAAGACCAAGTCAGCGCTATATCACGACTTCATCAAAACAACTGAGACTGACTTGCACCACATCAAACAAGTATTCAACTTGCAAGCATTGGAGAATGTAGACAACATTGTAGTCAGGCACCTTGGTCACTTTGGACTACTTGCAATGGCATCCATTCCTATTTCAATGCAGAGTCTGGAATTCGTAATCGCTTGCATCAAGCATTACAATCCAACAACTTGGGAGATTTAGTCTCTAGATGGTAGAGTGATTTGTAGCCTGAAATCAAACATGATTGAAAAATGCTTCTCAATAACACCCTGGCCTGAAAGTGTGACTATCTCCAAGGAAGAATATGAAAGAATATGGGATATGCATAAGGAGAAATACAGTAAGAAGAATGCACAAAAGTGGATGAAACAAAACATAAGACTCTGCCAAAGAACATCGAGCGAGGGGAATTCGAAGATGAAATTGTTATAATGATCACCTTGCTCAATAGGATCATTGGTCAAGAGGATGCTACAAAGTTCCAACCTTGGATGTTCTATGTTATACCTGACATCATGAAGAAGACAAAATTCTATGATTGGTCAACCTTAATCAGTGATAGCCTCCATCAACAAATAACTGAATACTTCCAAATTCATGAGTTCCACATGGTCTCCTACCTTGTCTACCTAGTGGCCTTCCAAGGCAAATTCAGAGGGTTGAACAGTGTGGGGTCTCTAAATGTAAAACACATCTACAACTATTACCCTCAACTGGAATTCATAGAGTCATCACATCATTACAAGAGGGTAAACGAGGCTTTCCTGATGTATACAGTGTGAGACTTAGATAATGAGTTGCACGTTCATAATTCTTCAATTTCTAGGGCAGCAATGGAAGAGTGGGTAGATTGGTTTATACAATTTCCTACCTTCACCTACATCAGAGTCTACGGCTTCTCCAGTGCTCCACTCATGTTGCCGAGGTACCCATCAGATGAAGTTTTCATGGAAAGGCAAGCATATGATGTCTACACTGTCTTGAGGAATAGAAAGAATCCTGCCTTCAGTTTTCCATTTGGGTTGGGAATTTACACATGCAGATTAATAGTAGATGCCAAGTCCATGGGTGATGAGTTGGCTAAACTTGGTCTCAAGCCCTATAGCGAGAGACGATCGTATGACCCTCATGGCATCTTCGCAGCCTGGCTTGAGAAGAACTATGCTCATGTGCCCACACTGGAAGATTTGTGGGCCAATTGCAGAGATGAGTTCAATGTACAAAGGTGTAGTTACAACAGACTCACTCTCCATCAAATGAAAGATTGTTTGTTAGAGGATATTGCGGGACTTTCAGATGATGATGGAGATGTACTTCTCCCAACGTACACTCAAAAACAAATTGAGCAACAACCTTTTCCACAGGTCATTTGGGCCAACAAAGAAAACATCTCGGTGGAAGAAAGAACACGCCAAGTCATTGAGTATAGCAAGATTTTCTTGGTCTTCAAGAGGAAGAAATCCATTCCAACATCAAAGCCGCCAAGAATATAGTCTTCACTTACCTCTTCTTCCAGAGCACAACCAAAGATGAAGGGTATAAGTCAGTCTCAGGAAGATGTACAGGTGTAATGTCTTCACTTTCACATTGATAGTTGGAGTTGTGTGCTAGCTCATTCACCATTCTCGTGAACTAGTCATTTTGGTGAGGGAATGTATTTTTTTGGCCAAAAGTACAAAATCAAAAGGGTAATATTAAATAATTATATTAATGGGTTATAAAGTGACTTAAGTGAAAATTAAAATATTAGGGTCACATCAAGGGGGTCACATCAAGGTGTCACATCAATGAGTCATATCAAGGGATCACATCAAGATGTCACATCAAGGAGTCATATCAAAGGGTCACATCAAGGAGTCGTATCAAGGCATCACATCAAGATGTCGCATCAAGGAGTCATATCAAAGGGTCACATCAAGGTGTCACATCAAGGGAGTCATATCAAGGGATCACATCAAGATGTCACATCAAGGAGTCATATCAAAGGGTCACATCAAGGAGTCACATTGACAAGAAAAGTGAGTGGGCTTCCCTTGAAAAAAGTATAAATAGAAGCTTGGGCTTGGCTTTTATCATCTTATGTTGGTATTATCTTTGCATATTGAGAATTTTCTCTTGGCTGGAACTAAGTTACATCTTGATCAAGGTGATGCTCCCTTGGTTAGTAGGGTTTGGTGATGGCCCCATTCCCAAATTGAGAGGTGGATGCAATCAGTATTCATCATACAGCTACATTGAGGAATTTTGGAGAGTTTTGTGTGAAGAAAGGAGGTCTGCAATTTTGTTTCAGTTTGCAGGTCTGCCATGAAAGGAAGTGCATTTTGATTCATAGTTCTTCATTGAAGGATCAGATTTTTGTGGGTACTTGAGGGATCAATTGCTAGTGCCTTGGCAATCATTTTAGGAGCAGATTGGAGAAGTTTGCAGCTGGTAATTATTCTATATTTTCATCTTCTTCAAGCAGCAGGAACGGCTCTCTTAGGTAGGGGCAATTTTGCTCAAGAAGGCTCCAAAAATTCTAAAATAAATTGCGAAAGGGGTGCTGGGGTTGGTGGAGGATAGTTGCAAAGTTTGGTGGCCAAATTCCCAGCAATTAAGGAGATTCAAATATTTTGTGGTGGCTGCTATTTCATACCAGGTTCTTCCAGAATTTTGTTTCAATTATTTAGTTGCATTTTAGTCATCGAAATTTGCATGTTTGTAAGCCAAGAGTCTTGGCATTATCATCAAATTTCATTGGCACAAGATAATAGCATTAATTCCAGCTTGTAGACCTTATTATCATCGCAATATATTGATGGGAGACATAAGGAGTTTGTTGCCATCTATTTGACAAAATGTCTCTTAATGTAAATGCCTTATTCTTAAGTTAGTTTTCATGCAAAGTAATTGTCCTTATGTTATTCATGTTTGTATGCACACATTTGGATTAGTTTGCATGCCAAATGTTTGTTAAAATGTACCTTGGCTGTAGGTATGCATTTCATATTAACAATTCATCTATATGCATTTGAAAAATACAAAGAGAGTTTGCATTTCATAGTCGTTATTTGTTTACTTGCATTGACAACAATTCCGATCATTCTAAACATCTTCTACTTCAAAACAATCAAAACAAACAAACTGAAACAACAAAACCAGCAAGTTGGAAAGTTGCCAACAAAGTGTTTGACATAATTCCTAAGGCACAAAATCAGAAATTTTGGATTGGATTGGGCAAGGGCCATTATAAAAGGGCAGCAGATCAACGAAGAATGTAGGAAGAAGGTTGGACTTCTCGAGTATAGTCATATAGTAGCAGCCAATAGTTGAAATAGAAGCTCCTGCAAAAGAGTCCGTACCTCAAGACAAAACAAAAGATGTGCCTTTGACACATAATTCTCCACCAGTGCCAAGGTCTTCACCAATTCACATTGATCTAAAGATTGAAGAAGATGAAGGAGTTGCAACTGAACCTCCTAGGGAAGTTAGTAGAGATACTACTACATCTTGGCTTGAGAGCTGCCTGGGAAGGAAGAGAAGAAGACCTTCATATCAATTGAATTTTGATGATCTTGACAATGTTTATCAGGAGGCGCCTAAAAAGAAAGCAAAGAATCAAATTCATTTTGAGAGAAATCCTGATGGTGAAATGATCATGGAGACTGCTATGCATCCTGAAGATAGAAACAAAGATGAAGTAGAGGTGGATGATTTGATAATGGTTAAGGCCAATCTTGGCAAGAACACCAGGCATGTGGATGTAAGTTTGTTCAAAATTGCATCTGAAATTGTTCAAGAAAGAGTGTTGAAAGATGGAGAAGATAAGGTAGCCCTCAAGGCTGAAATCCGACAACTCAGGCTATACATCTCTAATCTTGTTCATGGCACTTCACAGGCTACTCAGTTGCTGCCCCAGGCTCTGGAGGCACCAGCTGATCATCAACAATTGAGGCAGTTGGTAATATGCAGAAAGCAAACACAAGAATGGAGTGAGAGCTTCATCATCAGAGGAAAAGAAATCTTGGCACAAATGTTTCAGCTAAGGAACAATGCTCATGACTTATGCCAAGGCATACAAAGATTTGAGCTATCAATGGCAGAAGTGAAACCTAAGCACAAAATCATCATTGCAGATTTGAATACAACTTATGGCTCAACAGTTTCTAGAGAACATGAGGAAAATCCTTGCATGGAAAGAACGTCACATCTTCAAGGTGAGAACCTATGAAAGGACATCTTAGGAGTTTGTTGCATACAGACAAAGGGTGATTGAAACTCTTTTGTTCATAAGTGAGTTTGTTGCAGAGATTCCGTCTCGGTATAGTCATGAGGTTGATTCCTACGTTGGACTTGATGAAGTGCAAGTCTAGTTTCAGAATATTGTTCATTGCAGTGATGGCAGTGATTTAGTTGGTGGTAGGATGAGTAAGATTTCCATGATGTCAGTGAGGTTCAAGAAAGCGGCCAATGAGGTTGAAGATTTTTTGAGATCGATTGCAGATTGTGAAGAAATCCTAGAAAAGCGAAACTTTGTTATAGACAATATTGATGCACTTGACAGAGACACAGTTTCCAGCTTTTTGGCAGATGTGATCAATATTTAAAGCAGCAATCATCTAGAAGCTTTCAGAAGTTTTCTTTCCACTTTCTTTCTATTCTTGTCTCAATTCTTATCTACTCTTTGAAGAAGAGAAAGAAAACAAAATTGTAATAGTTGGCATTTCTTGTAGTCATGCTTTCTTAGATGGATAGATGTTTATCTTCTTTAGTTATAGAAATAAAATGCTTGCATGTTCGCAAGCTGAGTTGTAAAAGCAAGGGGATTGTAGGGTTCCCTACCTCTTGCTTGTCTATAAATAAGAGCATTTGCCCATTGTTTTCTTTAACCATACTTGTGATAACAAATTTCTGTGCCTCTTTTGCCTGCAAGTTATTGTTTAGTTGCTGTTCACTTTGTGTCAGAACAAGTTTGCAAGTCTCTTTTAGTTGCAAGTTCTTGTTCAGTGCATATATCTTGTGTAATCTTTGTTCTTGAGGTTTGAGAAATAAAGTCTTGTGCCTATTTTTCCCTGATATAATGTCTCAAATTTCTGTTTATTATTTATGCTTATATGATGTCTATTTTCAGCTTGCATTGAAAGTAAGTAGATGTATGTTGGAGGAAGAGTTTATTTAAGTATTTTTTCAGAGAATCAAACTTTGTCCAGTTCTAATTCTCTTGATCTACGTTTACTTGAGAAATTAGAAACGTCATTAGAATAGGCTAGTCGTAGTTGAAATTCCAAAACAAAAAATCTCAGCTACGACGCTTGAGTTTTATAACCTTGTGCTCTTAGCTGAACCAAAAAGATAGGCAAATTAGATTTAATTTACTTTCTTGAACACCATCAGCAAAGAGGACGCTTTCCCTCCTAATTCAAAGAGCAGTTTATCTGTGCATAGCTGTCCATTTGTAATTCGCATTCCAGAGGTACGAATTAAAACGCCAACATAACATTGACAAAGTGCAACCAACTAACCAATTTTACAAAGATTCACTTTTGTAAATATCTCTCTATATATTTATATTTAAATGATTGTTGGCAAAAAACCAATAGTATTTTACAGTTTCAATTTAATTGTCATTTGCAGGCTTTCTTTATCTATATCAACACAAAAACATGTAGTTTTTACAAATAAGCAGGGCAAAAACATAATGGATCCTAACATGCTTTCTTTATCTATAACAACACCAAAACATGTAGTTTTTACAAATAAGCAGGGCAAAAACATAATGGATCCTAACACCAATCAATGTGAGAAGTTCAATTAGAAGATGCGAACTTTTGTTGTTTTCTTGTGTGCTAAAAGGGTAATTTTAAGGAAGGTTGTTGCATGTATTTGTTATAAGTTGTGAAATAAATGATTCGTATGAAAGGTGCAATCACATGGCTATTTAAATTTATTCTTGAATAACATGATCAGGGTTTACTTGCTTAAGGTTTATGACCTGTTATGTTTACATTGTTTATTGGCTAGTTTTTCAACTTTGAGGGTTTTTTTTACCCTAGTACTTTTCTATTTTAACTTGATGTATTTTTGAGTTCCATTTAGTTACTCTTTTGTCACTTGTGGACATTAACATGATTTTTTCTCTCTTTATTTCTTCATTCAAGTCGGTTGTTTACTCAACAAATCTATCATTCATCTTTCAATAGGGCCCTTTCTTTGATTGAAAGCTCTTGTAACTTGAATGTTTTGATCCATTTATTCCTAATAGTTCACTTTTACTAGAGTGATGGAAGTTAGGTCATACTTGAGGTAGAATGCAAGCCTATTGTTGTGACCTTTTCACACATCACCCCATTTAAAATGGGGACCCCCTAATTTTTGCTCCATTCTGGTCTTTTGGCTTTGGTTTTGTTTCTCTGTCCCTCTTTTTGTCTCTTTTTTGTTGTCTACTTTCTGGGGATGTGCCCGTCTGTGAGCTTAAACTTGAAATTTTGGCTAAGTCTATAGAATTAGGGTTTTGAATTTTCTGGTCAAATTGAAGTCAAATGGAGTGATAAAGTTGAAATCTAATCTTGGCATTGCAGTCAGCATGCTCCCAGCAGGTCCCCAACAAAATTTAATCGAATTCCGACAACTTACTATTTTTAGTAAGTGTACAATTCAGGGTGTTCTTTTGGCACTTTTGAAGTTTCAATTGTTGCACTGCATCCAAAACATGTTAGGCTGCTCGTCTACAAATTTTGAGCTGAAACGAATAACTGTCTATTTTTAGCAAGTTCACCTTCAGGAGTAGATTTTAGGGTTTATATGCGAGGTTTTTCAATGCATGTCGGGAGATTCTTTCTGGGTTTTTTGAAACCTACGCAGTGATATAACATGCGAAATGGGACAGTGACTTTCAGAATTCAGCCTTTAGAGGCTATTTTTAGGGTTTGCATGTTGAAATTTTCTTTGCATGTCGAGTGATTCCTTGTGGGTTTTTCGAGGGCTTCGCAATGGTATAACATGCAAACCAAGATCGAGACTTTTTCAGGAGCCATCTTCGGAGGCTATTTTTAGGGTCTGCATGTCAGAGTTTTCAGCGCATGTCAGGTGATTTCTTATGGGTTTTTCAAAAGCTGCGCAATGGTGTGACATGCAAAGCGAGATGATTAGTTTTCAAAGAGTTACTATTTTGAGCAGGTCCGTTCCAACAACTGCCCAGTGCATTAGGATCACAAACAGGGCGAAGTGCAACAAAAACGAGGTGAAACGGAGGTCATTTGATATACATGCAAGTCAAATTAGGGTTTCCAACTTTGGGACCCAAAATGAGGGGTCAAATGCCAGAATTTTCAAAAACCAGTGTATCCCACTGTGATCAGTTATCTTTCAAGCTATCCACCGGTAAAATTTGAAAGCAATCGGAGCACTTACTATTTATAGTAAGGCGTTTAAGAAACTTTCTAAAAATAGCAGGTCAGGACAAGACACTAGCATGAGCAAGTCAAGCAAGTGATGAGGACCCCATGGTGCGAATTTCAAGTCAAACGGAGTTGCAGAGGTTCGAAAATCAAGCACTTACTATTTTTAGCAGGCCTGTGCAGAGGAATTAGGGTTTCCAGTCACATTCGACATCCTTCAGGCAGTTAGCACGCAAAGTTTGAGCACATTCTAAGCAATTACTATTTTTAGTAAGTTGCTAAAAATAGTAGGTATGGGCAGACATCAGGTGCCACCACCTCGATCACATCACAAGGTTCGAGATAAAGTGAAAATCAAGCTTTTTGGAGCTAGAAATCAGCTTAAAATGCAAAATTTGAGAGACTTTCTAAAAATAGAAAGCTAAGGCAGGCTGAGGACATCATGAGCAATCAGAAGAACACCCCCTTAAATTTTCCCTAGCAAGCTGAAATGAGTAGAAAATTCATCTAAGCCTGAAAAAAAACGGAAGCTCAACCTCCCAAATGCACCTCAAGGAGCAAGTAGATGGATGAAAATTTTGCTAAGGCATTGAAACTTGAAGCTCAAATGGTGAAATGCGCCTTAGCTTGAGAAGAGAGCCATAAAAAAATTCTAAGTGTTTGAAGCTGGAAGCTTGACCCCCCAAAAGTGCCCAAGGTAACAGAAAGTTGATGGAAATTTGATTAAGTCATTGAAATTGAAACTACAAGGGGCTAAATGCGCCCAAACTTGAAGGAGGAGGCTTGAAAATTGACTAAGTACTTCAAATTTGAAGCACAACCCCTCATATGCGCCTTGGGAAGAAGAGGGTGATTAAAATTCTACTAAGTCCTCAAAACTTCATGTTGCCACCCTTAAATGCGCCTTGGAAGAAGATGGCATTGAAAATTTGCCTAAGTGTCTAAAACTTGAAGTAAGGACCCCTATATG
This sequence comes from Sequoia sempervirens, assembly GCA_007258455.2. Lineage (NCBI taxonomy): Eukaryota > Viridiplantae > Streptophyta > Pinopsida > Cupressales > Cupressaceae > Sequoia > Sequoia sempervirens. Next base: position 115,245,964 of record VDFB02026320.1, on the reverse strand, counting down.
CGCCTAAGATGAAGATGCCATGGAGAAAATATTCTAAGTATTTGAAATTTGAAGCTCCCTACTCCATATACGCCCAACTAGATGAGAGGCTTGAAAAATATTCTAAGTTATGAAAATTGGAAGCTCAAGGTTCCAAATGTGCCTAAACTTGGAGAGGCTGAGTTGGGAATTTTTTCTAAATCTTCAAGAATGAAAGGAGCCACCCTCATGCGCCCAACTGGAGACAAGCCATGAAAATTTTCTATGTCTGAAAAACATCTTGCAGGACCCTGTTGTGACCTTTTTCACACATCACCCCATTGCAAATGGGGACCCCTTAATTTTGGCTTTGCTTTTCGGTCGTTTTGTGGTTGTCTCTCTTTTCTACTGTCTGTCTTTTCGGGATGGGCCCACCGTTTACGTTGAACAACAAGACTTTGGCCAAGTCGGCGAAGAATTAGGGTTCCATCTTTCGACCAACGAAAGTCAAAATGAAATGAATAGCGGAAATTTGGACTAACATTGTTGTTGAGTTAATGTTTCCATGAGGTTTCAACTGAAATTTCGTCGGATTAGAGTACTTACTATTTTTTAGTAAGTGTGCGAATTCTGGCGTTCTCTTAGCATTCTTGGTCAGGCAATCACCTTCGCGTCGAACACGTCAACGCGAGCTGCTACGTAACGGCTTTAAGCTGAAACAGACAACTTACTATTTTTAGCAGTCCAGCTTCCAGAGCAAATTTCAGGAGTTAGATGCAGAGATTTTCAACGCATGTTTGGAGATTCCTTACGGGTTTTCAGAGACCTTCCCAATGGTGTGACATGCAAAGCGAGATAACGACTTTCAGAATTCAGTCTTCCGAGGCTATTTTTAGGGTTTGCATGTCAGGGTTTTCTTTGCATGTCGACATATTCTTTATGGGTTTTTCAAGAGCTTCGCAATGATATGACATGCAAAGCGAGATAATCACTCCTTCAGGAACTTACTATTTTTAGCGAGATGCATCAAAATTGCCCTCCACGGCTCGCCAGGGAATCCGCGAGTGACGATCCTGAAGTACAATAGAAAGCAGGAACAAAGCGAGAGATAAGTTTGATATGCATCTGCAAGATGAGTAAAGGGTTTTCGACTTAGGGACCCAAAAAGAATTAAAATGTTAGAATTTTTTCGAAGAAGCGGTGTAAACCACCGATTAAGCATCTTTCAAAGTGCAACGTAAAATTTGAGGCGCAGACACCCCACTATTTATAGTAAGTCTGTTTTGGAAAAGCTTAGGGCTATAAATAGAAGATCAGCATCACGTGGCGTCAACAAGTAGGTCATGTGGTGAGGGTCATTCAATTTCAGGTCAAACGGAGTTGTGGAAGTCTCAGAAGCAAGTAGTTACTATAAATAGTAAGCCACCCCCAGAAACACGCCAAAAATAGCAGGTCAATGTGAAGCGTCAGTATGAACAGGTCAAGCAGCTGACAAGGATCCCATGGCGCGAATTTCAAGGCGAACGGAGTTGCAGAGGATGGAAAATCAAGCACTTACTATTATTAGCAGGCCTGTGCAGAAGAATTAGGGTTTCCTAAAATCAAGGGCAAAACATGGCAATTGTACAAATGTAGCATCTAGCTAGGATCACCACACTTTAGGCAATCGGCACGCAAAATTTGAAGACATTCTGAGCAATTTCTATTTTTAGGAAGTTGCGAAAAATAGCAGGTGCATGCAGATATCAGGGCCCGACAGCACAAACACATCCCGAGGTTCAGAACAAAGCAATATTAGGCTTTCTGGAGTCAAAAGTCAATTCAAAGCACAAAATTTGAAGAATTTTCTAAAAATAGCAAATTAAGGTTAGCATGATCGAGTTGCCCTAAATCAGGCAAAGAGCATAAAATTCACTGAAATTAATAAATTTTCAAGTCTAGCCAGTGAAGAACGCCTTTAAAAGCTGAGGGTTGGTGGAAATTCTCTAAGCACTTGAAATTTGAAGTTCACAAGTCAAAATTCACCTTGAAGCTGAAGATAGATGAAAATTCTACTAAGGCATTGAAAAATGGAAGCTTGCCTAGGGAAATGCGCCCAAGCTTGAGAAGACAAAGAGGTGGCCTTGAAATTTGTTTAAGATTGCTAAATTGAAGGTACAAGGGGTCAAATGCGCCCTGGCTAGTGGAGGTGTTGAAAAACTCTCTAAGTATGGAAAATTGGAAGCTCCCCCATCAAAATGCGCCCTTGAGCTTAGAGTTGATAAAACTAAAAGCTCAACATGCTATTTGCGCCCCCAAGTGAAAGACCACCCTCTTGTATGCGCCTATAAAGAATAAGAGTGGGAATTTGATGTTCAGGGTATGATATGCGCCTAACTTTGAAGAAGACTCCAAAAAAATTCTAAGTCTTGCAAATTTGAAGCTCCCTATCACATAGGCGCCCTTGCAAGCTTGAAGAGGGAAAAATAATCTAAGTGTTATAAACTGAAAGCTGACCCTAGTAAATGCGCCTAAGTTAGGAGGATGATGGAAAAGTTTCTAAGGCAAACATATTTGAAGCCCACCCTCATTTGCGCCCTTGGAGGAGAAGACCCCTTGAAATTTTTTCTAAGTGCATGAAATTCAAAGCTCAGACCACCTTTTGCGCCTTGACTTTGGAAGGAGGCTAAAATTTCTAAGTGTGGCAACTTGAAGTGAAGAGTCTAAAATGCGCCTTAAGCACAAGGAAATAAACTTCGAAGAATTTTCTAAGTATGAAACCTGGAGAAGATCATGTCATTTGCGCCTAAAAGCCCATAGCCTTATTTGCGCCCTGGCTTGAAGTAGTGGAGTGTGGGAATATTTCTAAGGCACGTGAATTTGTAATGGCCACCTTAAATGCGCCCTTGAAGTGGAAGAGTAAGTTCGAAAATATTCTAAGTGGGAATTGAAACCTCAAGACCCTAAATGCGCCCTTCATGGAAATATCAACTAGAAAAATTCTAAGTTTTCAAACTGAAAGTAGGCCCCTCCAAATGCGCCTAGAAGAGGGAGAGGACTTGAAGAATATTCAAAGGCATTAAACAGCAGGTGAAGACCAGACATCAAGGCGTTGAATCCATGCAAAAGAGGAAAAAGACAAAAGGTATCCATGCAAGGAGGAAAAAGACAAAGTACGCCCAATTGAGGACAAGAATACATGCTTACATGATGATAAAATACAAGGCGTCTAAAGTGGGAAGTGGGTCCCTTTGCTGCGAGCTGTAGAATATTTCAAGTGTTTAAAATTTAAAGCTTGACCCCTTGTTGGCGCCCAAGGTGAGTTTTTTTTTGGAAGAGAATCTGGGCGTGGGAATTTGAAGTCAAATGCCTCATATGCGCCTTGAATATGTGAGGGTGATTTTCTTTTGACATTAGAAATGTTTCTAAGTGGGGGAAATTTAAAGGTGGACTCCTCTATAGGCGCCTAGAAGTTAAAAATACATGAGTGTTTGGATTTGAAGCTGGACCCACTTTATGCGCCTAAGGAGTAGTGGACTTGAGGAATATTCAAGGCGTTGAAATTGCAAGTTCCCCTGGCAAAGTGCGCCCAAAGATGTTGGAAGAGGAATGTACGCCCATGCAAGTTGATGAAATATTATTTTCTCCTAAGTATTGATATTTAAATATCACCTTAGGGAAATATGCCCAACTTGAAGGAATATTAAAATGTGCTATGGCATGAGTAAAATTGGCTGTGGATACGTCGAGAAGATGTCAGCTTCGCAAGGATAATTAAAAGTTTTCAAGTCGGAGCAAGGAAATGCGCCCAAAGTTGAAGAAATGGATTAAATTTTGTTGAAAATTAATTTTCTAAGGTTCAAAATTCAAAGAATTAAATGAACCCGTTCGTTGCATACCCATGAATTTGATGTGTTCTGAGAGAAATTTTCTTCTGGGTATTGAAGATTGTTGATGAGGAATGGATTTTAAAGTCTTCTACACTTTGTTGAGGCCTTTAGGGTGAATATTTTTGATGGGCACCAGGTTGATGATGGGTAGTTGATTGCTTAGGTAGATCGTTGGGTGGCCATTGGGACTAATCTTCCAGGAAATTAGAGATGAAACGAAAGTGAATGTCGAGCTCCGGCTGGTGAAGTGAAAGTAAGAAAGGTGTGGTTGAAGCTAACACTTTAAAAAGATGTCATACGAGGAAGATGAAATTTGGCTAAGGCATATATGTGAAGAATTTGAGCCTTGAAGTTAGCTAGGAAAAGCGATGATAGGCCACTTGAAGAAGATCAAAGCATTGAAAATCAAGTAAGGTGAATTTATATTATGATATGTTCTAATGCTCTTCTTCTCCTTGCTTGTTTTGCAGGAGGAGACGTCGAGAACCAAGCGATGATGGCTTAAGTGATGAAGAAAATAATTCAAAGACGACATCTAACTCGAGGAAAGGAAGAAATAGCGAAAAATGGGCGAGTGTTGGGACTTAATGGCGAGAAGAAGGCGTTTTCAAAAATCAAGATGGAAAAAAAGAGTGGAGTTCAAGCAAAGATTCGCGATCAAAGAAGATCAGAAGCGGTTGAACTCAGATTCACAAATCTTATTATTTGAGGCATGCCAGAACTCTTTTACCCTCCTCGCGGTGCGAGAATTGGCTGAGCGTGAACAGAGAAACAGCGCATCTACAAAGCGATCTTCGGAAGATGGTGACGTAATAGCTCATTTATTACCACCTGGCAGTTTAGAGGCAAATCTTGTTTTAGGGTTGAGTGCTTGTACGATCTGGGCCATCGGTCAATTAATATCTGAGCCGTCTAGTTGGACTTGGCCATCTATAAAGGGGGAGTCCCCTTCATTGGTATTCGATGGAAGCGATGCAGAAGATTAGAATAGACATAGAGTAGAGGGACAACTTAGAAGTAGCTTGGTATAGATTGATAGTGTAGTTGAAGAAGAGGGAAAGTTTTCCCTTTGAAAACTTTGTAAGAAATTGTTGTGAACACTCTATCAATAAAATAATTTTTCATTGATGGTGAATTTCGTCTTTGCTGTGAGTAGCTAGCAAGATTTCTTCGTCCTTCCAATTCAAATGGTAGCATAAAATAGTTCAAAGTAGAATAAGTTTCATTTCATGCAAGCAGTAGATGTTAGTTGTGGAATGTGGTCTTCAATTTGAGCAAACTTCGTCTATCCATACCACTAGTGGGCTCGCTGATGGTGAGTTTGCCTTGTGTGGTCAACTGGAAACGTTGTGGGCCTAACTTCATTCACAGTTTGAATGATGGTATGCGTCGTTGTGATGGTATCTTCATGTCAAGTGGTGGTTTGAACATCTTTAGTCATGTCCCTTGAAGATTGCACCGACTCCGTGGAAGCTGTCCGAAGCGAGGCAAAGCGAAGTCCGGTTGAAGCTTGTGAAGATTGATCGCCATGTCCCACGCCTTAGAATAGATTTAGAATCTCTAAAACCCTGCATTTTAAATTCAGTACTTTCTGGTTAGTATAGGAAACCTGCACTTCATAGACAAATCATTCGAGCATTTGAATTCCTTTCTCCGCTGTTGGACAATTCCGTAAGTCCCCTTGAAATACCAGCAAATCACATCGAGCCAAAACGACCTATTCGCTTGAAGAAGACGCCCGGAGTTGAGCGCGAACTTTGTACGTCTGGCATGTGGAATACTTTTGATCGAGAGAGAATAGGGTAGCTGTTGGCGACTTTATTCTGCGTTGGTGCGGTCACGAAAAACACATCAACAGACCCCCTAAATGCGCCCTCAAGCTGGTGATGGAGGCTAGAAAATTCTAAATCTGAACTCAACATCCTGCTCACCCATCAAAATGTGCCCACCTCAAGGAGATAAAGGTTGATAGAAAGTTTCTTGGTGTTGGACTTAAGTCCACCTCGCTATGCCAAATGTGCCCGAGAAGAGAATCTAAGGTGGGGACAAGTAAAAAGATCCTAAGGCATAGAGACAAGTCTTGCTAGACCTTCAAAATGCGCCCATGCAAGAAGAAGGGTCAAGGCAAGTCAAAGGCGTTGAAGGCAAGTGAAAATAAAGCTGGGAAAAGACAAAAGGCATGAAGGTAGTCCTTGACCTCTTGAATGCACCATGCAAGATGAGGACAAATAAAAGATTCCAAGGCGTTGAAGTTAAGTCTTCCTCACATGTAAAATGCGCCCAAATGAAGGTGAAGACAAATGAAAGTTGCTGAGGCATTGTGTACGCAAAGTGAAAGATTCCAAGGGCGTTATGCATGCAATAAAAAATATTCCAAGGCGTGATAAGAATTAAATCCTCCTACACAGGTGAAATGCGCCCAAAATGCATGCAAAAGGTAAGGATGAAAAAGACGACAAAGGCGTTTAAGTCAAAATCCACCTCACCATGCAAAATGCGCCCATGTGTAAGCAAAGTCAAGATATATTCTAAGACATAGAAGTTAATTCCACCTGGACATGTGAAATGCGCCCATGATTGGGGAATGAATGGAGAGAAATTTTCTAAGGCAAAGTTCAAATTCCTCCTTCATGCCTAAATGTGCCCATGCTGATGATAGTATTTAAATTTTTTCTAAATACTAAAATTTCACCTTCAGGAAAAATATGCCTGGGTTTGAGAAGGTGGTGAAATTTGTTAGGGCATGAATAAAGTTGGCAGTGGGAAAGTCAGATGATGCCAGCTTCACGAAGATGATAAAATTCTCAACGCCAAGCAAAGAAATTATGCCCAGATGTGAAGAATGAAATTAATTTGATGGAAAAATATTTTTCTAAGGTTTAAAATTCAAAAATTAAATGTACCCCCTTCGTTTTTAGACACATGAATTCGACGCTTTCTAAAGGGAATTTTCTTCTGGGTATCGGACGTTTGTGATGAGGAATAGATTTTAAAGTCTTCCACACTTTGCCGAGGCCTTCAAGTTGAAGATTTTTCATGGGCGCCTGGTTGGTGAATTTCCTAAGGAAACTTTTTTCAAAAAAATTCTAAGGCAGGGAATAAAATATGTTGCCTTGGCAGATGAATTTGAAGTTGACTGCCTAGGTGAAATTGATCAAATTCCTCTTGAAGATAGTCTTCTTGAGCCAAAGTTGATAAAATCAAAGTCGTCAACGCCTCAGCTGAAAAAGTGAATTTCTTGAAGAAGATGCGATTGAAGTTAACACTTTCAAAAGATGATACGCCCTTGAGGAAGATGAAATTTGTTTAAGGCATTGAGATATGATCCACAGGTGTTATATGCCCCAGCCTACAGATCATGAAGAAAGAAAGCAAAGTTGGCTAGAGAAGAACGATGAACCCTATCAGATCCGGAGATCACTCAGACCTTGGAAGTTAAAGCATGAAAATCAAGTAAGGCGAGTTTATATTATGAAGTGTTTTGATGCTCTTCTCCTTGCTTGTTTTGCAGGATGAACGTCGGGACCGGAGCACAATGACTTGAAGTGATGAAGCAAATAGTCCAAGATGATAGAATTATGAAGAAAATACTTGGAGAAAATGGCTAAGTGTCAAGACCTAGTATGTGCCCAACTCAAGTGGCAAAGAAGAAATATTTTCAAAGTTTAGGATGGAGTAAAAAATGGAAACCCAAGCAAGTACTTCAAAGTTGAAGAACAACATCAAGGAGGAAAATCGTTGTCGACCAGGAGAAAGAGGTTGCAAGCTTGAAGTTAGATCGAGAACGTGCCTGCCATATCCATTTAAGGAGTCGAAGCAGTGTTGACCAAAGTCAAGCCGTTTGCAGTCAAGAAGAGGAATAAGAACAATGTGAACAGGTTTACAAACGGGAATCTTCTAGAGGATGGTGGACATTAATTGTTCATTTATTACTCCACTCCTCTTTTTAGGGTTAGGGCTAAGGTGGCACAATTTGGGCCATCCATCTGATTGTAATCCGAGCCGTCCGTTGGACTTGGCCGGCTATAAATGGGGCATCCCCCCTCATTTGTATCTAGTTAGAAGAGCAGAGAAGGAATAGAAAGAGATTGATAGAGTAGTGGGTAGTATAGTTTGATAGTCTAGCTTAGATTGAAAAGGAAGGAAAGTCTTCCATTTGAATACTTTGTAAGAAGTTGTTGTGAACACTTTCATAATAAAAGAGTTTTTCATTGATGGTGATCTCCTCTTTGTTATAAGTAGCTAGCGAGGCTTCTTCGTCCTTCCAATTCACGTAGAATCAAGAAGTAACTTAGTTTTCATGCAAGTAGATGTTCGCTGTGGATTTGTGGTGTTAGTCAAGGCAACTTCATTTTGATCGATACCACTAGCGGCTTGCTGACGACAATTTTGCCTTGTGTGGTCAACTAGAAAACATTGCAAACTTAACTTCGATTGTGATTCATGTGTTTGTATGTGTCGTTCTGATGGTACTTACATGTTGAGTTGTAATTTGAAAACCTCTCGTCACTCCCTTGAAGATTGCACTGACTTTGTGTAAGTTGTCCAACGTGAGGCGGAGTAGAGTCTTGTTGAAGTCTGTTGAGATTGATCCACTGTCCCGTCCTTAGATAGAACATAAACTTCTTAGGCCCTGCAATCATTTAAATTCAATTCATTTTTGGTTAGTATTAGGAAACTTGTTCTTACCTGCCAAATCATTCGAACCACGTGAAGCCCTTAATCTGCTGTCTGCTGTCAGCTGCCGAACAATTGTGTAAGTCCCCTTGAAATACTAGCAAAACACATCAACCCAACTGAGGGTATTCTATTGCACTGAAGGAACCTTGGAGTTGAACGCACGAACTCTCTCGCAATCTTAGCGTGCTAGATACTTTGATCAAGAGAGAATAGGGTAGCCGTTGGCGACTTTATTCTATTTTGGTGCGGTCACGAAAATCACATCAACAGAATTGGTGCTAGGAGGGCGACTAACAGCTACAGCATACACTTGTGTTGAAATAGAAAGGGTTTGAGGTACAAAAAGTTCTATTGGAGAAAATTATTATGTGTCAAGATGGTGTTCTCTCAGCATTGAACAATCTCGCGTGCCGCCAATAGAAGCAGCTACATCTTGGATCGTATCAGTTCGTTTTCGCCAGACAAGCTTAAAAGAATCTTGAGGTCTACTACCTACGAGATCAAAAAAGAAGAAAGAACCCTGATCAAACAAAGAAGTTCAATCTAGCGAAGCAGTTTCATCAAACGAAGAAGTTCAATTGAGCGAAGAAAGCGGAGAAGAAATTTCAAGCTTATTTAGAACTCCACCTAGTGCTTCGAGGTTTGCTCAACCAAGACAAGTACAAGCCACTGTTCCAGCGGTCATTGTATACTGGCGGCGATAGCCAGTTCAAGCAATGGCTCAACCAGGGGGCCAACTAGCTCCAAATGGTGCTACATGGTTGGTTACCAACCCATCTCCGCTAGAATTTCCTGATTTACCCTGACATGCCGAAGAATCCTGAAATTTTTTGTACCAAGTTCATTGTCATTGATGTTAACCGCACGACCGAGGACCGTATCAAGATGTTTGAAGGTCACCTATGTAATAGGAAAATTGGATATGCAGATGTGGCTTGCCGCCTATTTCCACACTCTTTGGGAGAAGAGGCTCATTTTTGGTTCATTCACCTACCAGTGGGGTCTATAAGATCATGGGAGAAAATGAAGGAAGCCTTCATCGGAAAGTTTGGTATACCAGTCTCCCCTGTAGAGCTTTATCGTCAATTTGCAGAAGTGAGAAGACAGGACCAAGAGCCCATCCATGCATTCAACAATAGGTTCCAAAAGGCCCTCACAAGGTTACACGCTCCTTATGTTGTTGCTGATGCTCGGGAAAGCTACTATTCAACACTTGATCCTTTGACTGCAATGTTTGTGAAATCTCACGACAACAACCTTCTTCCTTTCAGCTAGCACTATGACAGTATCAACACAACACAAACACACTCTACAGGAAAATTTCTATATACAAAAATTAGCAGTAAAATTCAATTGCAGAAACACTCAACTATCAAGTTACACCTACCCTACGGAGTATTACATCTCAGATTCTCATCTTCCATGTCACTCCTATAAGGGAGTTACACCCAATTCTGCTCTGATATCAATTTTCTTCTCCACACACCTATGCTACTCTCTCTAATCTATTCCTACACAAAGGAGGACTGCATTTCTCACAGATCTGCGATCCAAGCCCCCATGTGAAGAGTGTCAAGCTTGAGCAAGCTCTGATATTGTGTTGGAATAATCATAGATGCAACAATACATAAAAAATGATAGAGATACACAAATACTTCACTCTTTCTTTATTTATAGATACATCTATTTATATATAAACTTAGTGCTAGAGTCCTACTGGAAGTCGTTGCGACCTTTTCACACATCACCCCATTCAAAATGGGGACCCCCTAATTTTTGCTCCGTTCGGGTCTTTTGGCTTAGTTTTTCTCTCTGTTTCTCTCTCTCTGCTATCCACCTTTCCGGGGATGTGCTTGTCTTTTAGTGTCAATTGAAGTTTTGGACAAGTTTGTAGAATTAGGGTTTGCATTTCTCACGTTAGTTTGGGGTCAAATCAAGTTTGGCTGTTGGAATCTAAGACTAACATTATTGTCAGGAGGGCTGCAAACAAGTTTCCATTGAGTTTTCACCAAGTTCCGACAACTTACTATTTTTAGTAAGTACTTGATTTGGGACATTTTTTTAGCACAATTGAAATTCTGATTGGTACGCTGCATTCTGAGCACCTTGAGCTATCTGCCCGCAAAATTTGAGCCAAATCTCATAGCTTTCTATTTTTAGCAAGTTCACCTTCAGAAGTTGTTTTTAGGGTTTATATACAAAGTTTTTCAGTGCATGTCTGGAGATTCTTTTTGGGTTTTCTGAAACCTATGCAGTGATATAACATGCAAAATGAGACAATGACTTTCAATATTCAGCCTTCAGAGGCTATTTTTAGGGTTTGCTTGTTGAAATTTTCTTCGCATGTCTGAACATTCCTTGTGGGTTTTTCGAGGACTTCGCAGTGGTATAACATGCAAACCAGGATCAAGACTTTTTCAGGAGCCGTCTTCAAAGGCTATTTTTAGGGTTTGCATGCAGGGCTTTTCAGTGCATGTCAGGTTATTCTTTATGGGTTTTTCAAGAGCTATGCAGTGATGTGACATGCAAGGAAAGATGATCACTTTTTATAGACTTACTATTTTTAGCAGGTCCATTTTGGCAGCGGCCTAGCACATTAGTATCACAAACAGAGCAAAGTGCAACATAAACGAGGTCAAACAGGGGTCATTTGATCGACATGCAAGTCAAATTAGGGTTTCTAGCTTCAGGACCCAAAATGAGGGGTAAAATGCCAAAAATTTTGAAAACTGGTGTATCCCATTGCGATCATTATCTTTCAAGCTATCCATCGGTAAAATTTGAGGGCAATCGAAGCACTTACTATTTATAGTAAGCCACTTCTGAAACTGGCTATAAATAGTAAGTCAATAGCAGGCACCAGTGTAAATGGGAAAGTCTACCGATGAGGGTTAGACCATTTAGATTTCAAGTCAAACGGAGTTGTGGAAGTCTCGAAATCAAGTAGTTGCCATAAATAGTAAACCACCTTTAGAAACATGCTATAAATAGTAAGTCAGCTCGAGACGGCAGTGTGAATAGATCACCTAGGTCATGAAGATCCTGTGGAGCGAATTCCAGATCAATCCAAGCTTCAGAGGTATGAAAATCAAAGGGCTTACTAAATATAGTAAATCAAGAGCGAGCAAGTTGGAAAAATGCCTAAGTCTGAAGAACTTCCTGCTTGACCCCCAAAATGCGCCCTGTCTTGAAGTTGGTGATGAAAAATTTCTAAGTTTGAAGTTAAATCCTGCTCCTACCCCAAAATGCACCCTCAGTTGGAAGAAGCCATGAGAAATTTCTAAGTTTGAAGTTTGTCCTGCTTGACCCTTGAAATGCGCCCATCTTCAAGTTGCTAGGTGATGAAATTTTTTTTCTAAGGCATGAGTTAAATCCTCCTCCATACCTCAAATGCGCCCTAGTAAGCTAGGAAAAGGGCAAAAAAGTTTTTAATTCCACCTCTACCCCCTATATGCGCCCAACTTGTTTGACTTTGATAGATGTTGAAAAAGTGGTTAAGTGTTAGAAGTTCCTCCTCAATAGGCTAAATGCACCCAAGTGCAAGGTGAAGTTGATGGAAAAATTACCAAGGCGTTGAGTTAAATCCTTCACCACATGCTAAATGGGCCCATGTTAGAGATGAAGTTGGAAAAGTGACTAAGGCATTGGAAATAAATCCACCTCAGTATGTAAAATGCGCCCAAGTCTAAGGTGGCTGAGAAAATTCTAAGTGTTAATTCCTGCCTGACATGTAAATGCGCCTAGAGTATTGAAGATGTTAGCTCTGAGAAAATGTGTTAAGTGTTGAAGATCCTCCTTGACCCCTCAAATGTGCCCATGTTGGTGATGGGACTTAAAAAAATTTCTAAGTATTAAAATTTCACCTTTAGAGAAAATATGCCCAGGCTTGAGAGGGTGATGAAATTTTCTGAGGCATGGATAAAATTGGCATGGAGAGTCAGATACTCCAGCTTCAAGAAATTGATGAGAATTTTCAAGGCCAAGCGAGAAAATACACCCAGAGGTGAAGAACGAGAACAAATTTGATGAAAAAATATTTTTTTAAGGTTATAATTCAAAAAACTTAAATGTCCCCATTTGTTTGTAGACACATGAATTCGACGCTTTCTGAAGGGAATTTTCTTCTGGGTATCGGACATCTTTGATAAGGAGTTGTGATGAGCCTTACTGGCTCACAACTCAAACCCCTGTATTTTCCTTATCTTATTTTTGTTTTTTAGTTTTCTAAAGAAAGTTTGTAGACAAAAGAGAAGGGGCGTACAACATAAAATGCTTATAAAATGTAAATCTGAGCTATTTTCTACAGAATGGAAGTGCAAAAGGTACTATTTAACTGAAACAAATAGATCACAAATGATAAACGTACCCGAAAGCTTCCAGATTATTTATTTAAGAAAATAAGTCCAGTTTGCTAGCCAAGATGGTGAAAACTGACAAAATCTAGTGTAGGAAGCTACAAAATGCAATGTCCAGCCTAGAAACTGAGGTAGATGGTAGATATAAGCTAGACGCCAAAGAAGTTGAATAGAAACCCTCAAAAGGAAAGGCGTTTCTCCTAGAAAATCCAAATGCCCTTGCACAAAGAGCCACGCATTTCAAGTAATAAGCCAAAATCCTCAACTCAAAAGGTACGACCATGAAGTAGAGTGTCTGCCAGATGAAGGAACTACTGAATACTGCACAAAAATTCTCATTGAAGCACTGTAGAACTTCTGAATTGAAGCCCTTGTAGCAATCGTTCAACTGATCTTTCACAGTCTCACAATTATAGATCTATGAAGAGTTATCGTTCTCCAGAGATAAAATTCTTGAAACCCTTGTCTCAGAGAAAACCCATGGTCAACAAAGCCAAGAGGAAATATCAAATAATCAATAATCAATAATCAATAATGATTTTGATTTCTCCTTTGTTTGCATATAAAGCCAAAAGGCACACATCCCAAGGAAATGACACCATTTTCTCATTAAAATACATTTAAATGTATTTTTATTACTTTTCAATAGTCAAGTGAATAAATAAATGGCGCCCCTTTTGATAAAGTGTTTAATATTTCATTTAAATAAATTTAAGTGAATTCTTTATTATAAAGTCAAATCAACTTTATAATATTCCATTAAATAAAGTTAAAACACTTCAATTTCACGAGAATATTAATATCTCGCTCATAACCTATCCTATTGATGTGCCGTCAGAAGCTGTCAATCACTGAACTGCCAAGGCCTGCTGTGAGCCAATCACTGAAGTCAAAGGATGAGAACGACAAAACCCATCAAATAATGCCATTGACCCTCTAACCCAACCTGTTAGCCTACGAGAGTCTAAGTAATAGGCTAACCACCACCAAACACGATCATGCCGAAAAAGGGGACATTACAGGAGTTGATTTAAAAATTCTCCACACCTCGCCAAGGATTTCAAGATGAAGATTTTTGATGGGCACCTGGTTGATGAAATTTTCTAGAGGAAATAAATTATTTCTAAGGCAGATGGGCTGAAAATTGGCTAAGGAAAAAGGGGGTATCATGTTGGTTGGAAAATTTTCTAATGCAGAACGAAACCAAGTAGCGCCCTCTAAACACACCGTCAAAAGTTTCTAAGGCACAACTTCAAGGTACACAAGAAGCAGAGTGCAAGATGGGTGAAAATCTCGAAGACATTGAAATATGAAGCACAGGTGTTGTACGCCCAGCCTACTTGTTGTGACCTTTTCATACATCGCCCCATTGCAAATGGGGACCCCCTAATTTTTGCTTCGTTCGGGTCTTTTGGCTTGGTTTTTAGTTCATTTTGCTGTCGTCTCTCTTCTGTTTCGTCTATCTTTCTGGGGATGTGCCCGTCTTTGAGCTTAAACTTGAGATTGTTGGCTAAGTCTGAGAATTAGGGTTTTGAGTCTTCTGAGCAATTTGAGGTCAAATGGAGTGAATAAATTGAAATCTGAGCTTGGCTTTGTAGTCAGCATGCTTCCAGCAAGTCCACAACAAAGTTTCATTGAATTTCGACAACTTACTATTTTTAGTAAGTGTTCAATTCAGGGCGTTCTCTTAGCATTTTTGAAGTTCCGATCATTACATTGCATTCGGAGCACTTCAGGTTGCTTGTTTGCAAATTTTGAGCTAAACTGACAGCTTTCTATTTTTAGCAAGTTCACCTTCAAAAGTAGATTTTAGGGTTTACATGCGAAGTTTTTCAGCGCATGTCTGGAGATTCTTTCTGGGTTTTGTGAGACTTATGTAGTGATATAACATGCAAGATGAGATGATGACTTTCAACGCTCAGCCTTAGGAGGCTATTTTTAGGGTTTGCATGTTGAAGTTTTAAACGCATGTTTGGATATTCTTTGTGGGTTTTTCAAAAACTTCGCAACGGTGTAATATGCAAATCAAAATCAGGACCTTTTTTAGGAGTATCTTTGGAGGCTATTTTTAGGGTTTGCATGCAAGACTTTTCAGCACATGTCAGGTTATGCCTTATGGGTTTTTCAAGAGCTACATAGTGATGTGACATGCAAGCAGAGTTGATTACTTTTTCAGAGACTTACTATTTTCAGCAGGATCACTTCGGCAGCTACCCAACACATCAATATCACAAATGGAGCAAAGTGCAACAGAAACGGAGTCAAACGAAGGTCATTTGATCGACATGCAAGTTAGATTAGGGTTTCCAGCTTCAGGACCCAAAATGAAGGGCCAAACACTAGAATTTTCGAAAACCAGTGTATCCCACTATGATCAATATCTTTTGAGCTATCCACTGGTAAAATTTGAAGGCAATCGGAGCACTTACTATTTATAGTAAGCCACTTTTGAAACAGGCTATAAATAGTAAGTTAGCATCAAGTGCCAGTGTGAACAGGCAAGTCTATTGATGAGGGTCACGTCATCCAAGTGAAGGTGTCAGGATGGCATGCGGATGTTGAATAGCTATGAAGAAAGCAGGGTTGGCTAGAAAAGAAATGTTCCAGAGATCGATGAACCTTGGAAACCAGAGTATAGAGATCAGGTAAGTAAAGTGAATTTTTATTAAAAATGTTTTGATGCTCTTCTCTTGCTTGTTTTGTAGGGTGAACACCAAGGCCAAGGCATGATGACTCGGGGAAATGGAGCGAGTACTTGGAAGAAATGTTTGAGTTCTAGACGAGAGAATCCTTCCAACCTTAGGATGGAGGGGAAAGATGGGTACCCAAGTGTTAATGACTTCAAAGTTGAGGAATGACATCAGGGAGGAAAGTCATTGTCGAGCAGGAGAAAGAGGTTGCAGGCTTGAAGTTAGATCAGGAATGTGCCTGCCTTATCCATTCAAGGAGTCGAAGCATTGTTGACTAGACTCAAGTCACTTGTAGTCAGAGAAAGAACAATGCGAACGCATCTCCAGACAAGAACCTTCTAGAAGATGGTGGACATTAATTGCTCATTTATTACCCCACTCTTCTTGGTGGCGGCGGTTTTTAGGGTTAGAGTTTATGTGGCTCGATCTGAGCCCTTCATTGTAATTGAATCTGAGTCGTCCACTCGATTTGGCCAACTATAAAAGGGGCACGCCCCCCTCATTTGTACATTATTAGAGTAGAAATTAGATTAAAGTAGAGATTAGAATATAGAGACAACTTAGAAGTAGCATAGCGTAGGTCGATAGTGTAGTTTGAAGAAGGAAAGTTTTTCCTTTGAAAGCTTTGTAAGAAATTGTTGTGAACACTCTCATAATAAAAAGGGTTTTCATTGATGATGATCTTGTCTTTTGTTGTGAGTAGCTAGCAAGGTTTCTTCGTCTTTCTGATTTGAGTAGTAGCTTAAAGTAAAGTAAAATTTCATTTCATGCAATTAGTTAGCAATTATGGAATGTGGTCTTCAATTTGAGAAAACTTCGTCTATCCATACCACTAGTGGGCTCATTGATGGTGAGTTTTGCCTTGTGTGTTCAACTGGAAACTTGTGGACTTAACTTCGATTACGATCTTAATGTTGGTATGCGTCGTCGTGACGATGTCTTCCTTGTTGAATTGTAATCTGAATATCTTTAGTTACTCCCTTTGAAGATTGCACTAGTTCTATGGAGGCTGTCCGAAGTGAGACAAAGCGGAATCTGGTTGAGGCTTGTGAAAATTGATCTCCATGTCCCACGTGTAGATTAGTCCATAGCATCTTCTATCCCTGCAACTATTTCAATTCAGTACTTTCTGGTTAGTTTAGGAAATGAGAGCTTTATAGACAAACCTTTCGAGCATTCAAGTTCCTTTCTCCACTGTTGAACAATTTTTAAGTCCCCTTGAAATACTAGCAAATCACATTGAGCCAATTGAGACTATCAACTGCATGAAGGAACCTTGGAGTTGAATGCATGATCTTTCTAGCAATCTTAGCATGCAGGAGATTTTGTTCAAGAGAGGATAGAGTCGCTATTGGTAACTTTATTCTATGTTGGTGCGGTCACGAAAAACACATCAACACTACTGATGTTGAAAAATCATGAAGGAAGCAAAGTTGGCTAGAGAAAAACGATGAAACCTATCAGATCCGCAAATCACTCAGACCTTGGGAGTCAAAGCATGAAAATCAGGTGAGTAAAGTGAATTTATATTATGAGGTGTTCTAATGCTCTTCTCCTTGCTTGTTTTGCAGGATGAACGCTGGAGCCAAGGCACGATGGCTTGGGGAGATGAAGCGAGTTCTTGGAAGAAATTGCTAAGTGTCGAGACTTAGTATGTGCCCAACTCAAGTGGCAAAGAAGAAATGTTTGAGTTCAAGACGAGAGAATCCTTCCAAGCTCAGGATGGAGGGAAAAATGGAACCCAAGCATTAATGGTCACCATCAAGTACTTCAAAGTTGAAGAACAACATCAACGAGGAAAATCATTGTCGAACAGGTTAAAAGGTTACAGGCTTGAAGTTAGATCGAGAATGTGCCTGCCATATCCATTCAAGGAGTTGAAGAAGTGTTAACCAAACTCAGGTTGTTTGTAGTCGGAGAAAGAACAATGAGAACGTGTGTCCAGACAAGAAACTTCTAAAAGGGTGGTGAACATTAATTGCTCATTTATTACCCCACTCCTATTGGTGGCGGTTTTTAGGGTTAGGGTTTGTGTGGTTCAATCTGAGCCCTTCATTGTAATTGAATCTAAGCTGTCCATTGGACTGGGCCAACTATAAAAGGGGCATCGCCCCCCTCATTTGTAATTCATTAGAAATTAGAATAGCAGAGAAGGAATAGAGAGAGATTGATAGAATAGAAGGTAGCATAGTTTGATAGTTTAGCTTAGATTGAAAAGGAAGGAAAGTTTTCCATTTGAATACTTTGTAAGAAGTAGTTGTGAACACTTTCATAATAAAAGAGTTTTCATTAATGGTGATCTCTTCTTTGTTATGATTAGCTAGTGAGGCTTCTTCGTCCTTCCAATTCATGTAGAATCTTGAAGTAGCTTAAAGTAAAGTAGATTTCATTTCATGCATGTAGTTGGCAATTGTGGAATGTGGTGCTTAATTTGAACAAAACTTCGCTTATCCATACCACTAGTGGGCTTGTTGACGGTGGGTTTGCCTTGCGTGGTCAACTGGAACATTGTGAACTTAACTTCAATTGTAGTTTATATGTTGGCATGCGTCGTTGTGATGGTGTCTTCATGCTGAATCATGATTTGAATACCTTTGATTACTCCTCTAAAGATTGCACCAGTTTTGTGGAAGCTGTCCGAAGCGAGGCAAAGCAAAGCTCGGTTGAAGTCTGCGAGAATTGATTGCCATGTCCCATGCCTTAGAGTAGATTAGAATGTTCTTATCCTTACACTCATTTAAATTCAGTTCATTTTTGGTTAGTGTTAGAAAACTTGTGCTTACCTGCCAAATCGTTCGAACCACGTGAAGCCCTTAATCTGCTGTTTGTTGTTAGCTGCCGAACAATTGCGTAAGTCCCCTTGAAATACCAACAAAATCACATCAATCCAACTGAGACTATCCAACACCTAGAAGGAACCTTGGAGTTGAACGCACGAACTTTCTCGCAATCTTAGCATGTTGGATACTTTGATCAAGAGAGAATAGGGTAGCCATTGGCAACTTTATTCTGTGTTGGTGCGGTCACGAAAAACACATCAACAGAAGCTTTAACTTCTACAGTGATACTTACCTATTTTTACTTTTAAAGCTACAACTAATAATGTATAAGTTGTATACATACACAACACGGGTTCCTAAATATAAACTATTACATTTGTGTATTGTAATGCTATATTTCAAACACCATGTAATCTCAAAATATGTGTTATTGGAATCTAATTTTTACCCATAGATACTTATTTAAGCCAATATTGAATTTCTTGATTATATTCAAGGACTCATTCTTCATATTATAATTAAAGAACTTGATGGAAAAAATTGCGATAAGAAGTGTTTTTGTATTATCAAAATAAGCTATAAAGGATTGCCGCGTGTGTAATAATTCTGTTGGTCCATATTCTCTTCTCCACAATTGACAGAATTTGTTTGTTATACCCACCAAATGGATGCACATAGAATTGATCGTATGTTTGTAATTGTGTGAATTCAATTTAAAAAATATTTATATTTTACTAACTCTTGTTCTTACGTCCTTGCTTTTCTTTGGATCAATTTTGAAACATTGATTTCTTTTTTAACCAAAGTTATTTGTTATTTTTGCCGAACATGTTGTAAGGTGAAACATCTATTGTACCATTTTGAATTTGTTTAATATTGATGTTTTTGCTGTTGTTTGCGCATATAATTAAAATTTAAAAGTATTGAAGTTTTATTTGATTGTTATAATCATTGTTTTACCTATTTGTAATCAAAAATTGTTTTCATAATTACTAAGGCCTCATTCATTACAAGAGCTGTAGGCGGGTCGCTATACAGTCAAGAGTAATAAGAGATAATGAAAGCTGAAAAGGCTATTAGCTGTTAATTTTGTTTTTTGTGAATGAAACTACGTCTACCTGACTTTAGAATGGTGATAATTTAGCTTCAGAATATTCTATTTACAAGATTTAGGGAACTTTAAGCTCTAGTGGAAAAGTGGTGTGATATGCTAAACATTAGAATGGTAATACTCTGGGTTTTACATTTTCTTTTACAAGATTTAATGATCAATGTTGATTCTATATTTTAGAGACAAAAGGAAGCTCTGAGTTTATACCTTTATTTATTATTGCTTAGTCTAAAAGATGCTACGACTCTTAACTAAAAGGCAGTTCTATGTTTTAGAGACAAAGGAAGCTCTGATTTTATACCTTTATTTCTTTTTAATTTCCAACTTTTTATTCACTTATCTAATTATTGATCCTTTCACTTCCAAGTATAGTGATAAAACTTAGCAACTCAGCACTTACGGGTAGCAATAAATAATGTCTTAAATTGCAGTCATTAAGAAGATAGTCAACATAATTAGGTGTGATTTCTACACGAATTTTATTCATGTACTAATCAGATTACATATATTAGCACAACTGTGTTTGATTTTACAGATTGGTCACTAGCTCTGAGACTGGATATAAATGGGCATCATCGGTAGTCAGCTAATAGGATGTTTCCCTACAGTTGACATAGGGCGGGCAGTCAAACAATCAACTGCATGGTAAAACTGTTTAAGTCAGCGATTACCATGCAACTAGATGATCTTCTTCACTAAAGCCTTTATAATTGCAAGATAAACTAAAAAGGGATTGTATATAGATGCAGGGTGCCTCCTCAACCCACAGCTTATAGTAGTCCCAAAATATATATCAGGAGGAAAAAGAAAAGAAAATCTGCAAGCTATCTCAAAATCAAAGTTTCTACCATGAAGCACACTTTTATTGGAGAACAGCAGATACAATTAATCAGCTTGGAGGAGGAAGACATGGCTGTCACAAAACACACCCACCTCTGCAACAACTATAAACAAGTTAATGATCAGCTCCGAGAACTGAATGTCACTCAGCTTATAGAGGGCACTTCAATTGCGAACTCTAAGCATCGGTCCCTTTCTCTCTACAATCCCTTAAGGCCAGTTCCATCTGTACACATACTAACTTGTGTTGATTTGGTGTAAAAAGGAGGAAGAATTCCATCTTCTCTCACACACACCTTAACCAGGTTTGGGGTAAGCCCTGCACATTTGAACATAAGTAAGCAGCTTTACTTGGCCTCTTTCATCCATGGTCTCTCTCCACCAATGCAAACCTATACTCATAGGCTTCCTTGGTATTCCCATCACCCTGAACAACAAGCAATTTCATCCCACGTGAAGCTCATCACAACATACCTGAAATTCTCTCCATCGCCACTCTCCTCTGGACTCCTTAGGGCACATTTCCAAAGTTCTCAAAGCACTTCACAATGTGCTGAAGGACAATGGGAGGACAATCCCTACCTTCAACTTGTCTTGTCTAGACTCCTCAGTATGCCTGAAAGCTATATGAAAAAATTAAAAAAATGAATGATTGGATGGAAAAGTTGAGCAGGTTTGTGCAGCAGCATGTCATGTCCCCGAATCAGGACATTGAAATTGCTAAGCACTGAAATACAAATTCTTAAAAAACAATAAATATTAGAATATAAATGCAAAAATGTAAAAAATGGAATATTTAGTTATTACTATAATAATTATGAATATAGTATAAATAAATAAATAAGTTTATAATAAATCCAGTTTATAAATATATTTATAAACACATGATGCTAACTTATATTCTAGGAAATTATAAATAATAAATAAAATATAATTGAAAATTATAATAATCAACATAATGTACTCTCATAAAAATAAATACAGATCATTATCGAGATCTGTTGTAGATCTTATTCAAATATTCTTATAAATATAAACCATTGTTTATATTGGCATAATCATTATCCTTTAAATATAAACAATGCCCCTTAAAAGTTCCGCTTCCCTAAACATTAGTAAAATGCAGCTAATAGTATAATCAACGATTCCAAGAGAAAGCAGCGTTTCAACCAAGGGAAGTTTGTTGGTTAAAGACGCGACCCTTTCTAATAAGATGGATATTTAATGAGAATTATTCCAAGCCAAAAAAAAGAGAGAAAATGATCGGGGATGGAGAATAAAGAATCATGGCTGGAAGAACAAAAGATTACCATCGGGGCTGAGGAAATAAGCAATATATATTCTGAAGAAGGAAATCGTGACTGGAGAAATAAAGAGGAATATACTCTGTCAGAAACAATCTCCTAAATCTGACGCAAGGCAGAAGCAAGAGCTATATATGTATATAAGGTAAGTTTGGGGTAAGTGGAGTCTCCTTTCAGTAACTCAGATTTGAATAATGGCTATCTAAACAAACAATATGTGATTTACAAAGTGTTGATTTACTAACTCAGATAAAATGAAAATAGGAATAAATAACATCCAATACAAATATATGTTTATTGATTAGTAAATTCAGATAATATAAAACTAAGAATGAATGAATGCTAAGTTTGATAACGTACTATATATAGATTAGATCTAAAGGAATAATATGAAAGAGTAAGTATATGTTGATATACCTATATATGTATATTTCTGAGGGAGATGAGAGTAGAATAATAAATGTATATGTGAGTACCAATAAATATAAGTAGAATAATTAATGTGGGAATATCAATCAATATAGATAATTAATTATATATATTTGTATAGATATCAATTGATATAAATAAGGGTGTGATTATAGAATAAACATATATTATTTACAATTATTCAATAGTGATGCTTGTAGCAAACATTGAGCCTTATAAGTAAAAATGACTCTATTCGTTACTATGATGTTCAAGGGTAATCCGTCGATGAGATCTTGAAAGGTGTTTGTGCTTAGGAATTGTATTATAAGGGATTATTCACAGTGGGTGACAAGGAGGAAATGCACAATCCTTTGACAAGAATAAAATATTTATATCAACTTTGATCTTATTAGACGTTACTACTCAAATTTATTGATCTCTAACGTTTCTAATGTTTTGGTAAGAAACATTTTGAAGCCAAGTTTTAGGTCAAGTACTTTCACTAGAAAGGGGTCATTACACAGCATGAAAAATCCTTCAATGCCAGCAATTGCATGAAACACCCCACATCAGCTAAGAGGTAAATTTCTGCAATCATCCAAGAGCACATTGATGACGATCCTACTGTAAAGTGTGTGGCCACTCAAGCAGATATCTCAACACAGGCAAATTTTCATGGGACAAGGACAAATATTCCATACAAATCTTATGTCTCCACGTCTGCTGCACGCAACATCAACACACTGCAAGAAAAAGTGACTCTCACCCACCTTTTTAGTTTCTTATACCAAAAGCAACTTTGTGGGCATATGTAGGTTACAAACTATTGTTCTCCTTGTTTATCCATGCACTAAAGGAAGAAGTACCAGATACTACACTGTTCTGTATGTTTTTGCAAAACAGCATGTTTTGTTTCTCTTCTGTTCTCTGTTAAAAGTCAGATCAGTTTTCATAGCTTCTAAAATTTGTTTTGCAAAAATATGAAATTTTTCAATGTGATTTTGGCCTTACCTTTCAAAAAATTGACAGCTCTTTGTAACCATCTTTTGTTATAACTTATATATAAAAGTTAATTCACACCATTTCAACAAAAAAGGATATAAACTAAGGGCAAATGAATTTTACTTTTTTGCATGTGCTCATCCTTGTGTTGTACCTACATGAATTTTTTTCGTATTGAGTAGTCCTGAACTATTTAGTTGTGGACATTGTTGAAAAATTTGGACTTGGAATAACTTGGAAAATTTATTCAACATTTGAAAATATATATTTTTTTAAAATATTTTTCAAAAACACACGTATAACATATTACTGATTTGCATCATATATAAATCAAAATTTGAATTTAAATTTTAATACATTAAATAGACCATAAAACAATTTCAACCTTTGAATACATATGAACTTCAAGTTTCTGTATCAATGAAAACTATAAATCATAAATTTCGTCTATGACTAAAGCTCAAAAAAGTTTGTTTCCATAGTGTTGGTATTGTTAAAGTAGATGGTATAGTTGCAATATTCTCAATAGGGCCTCAATAAGTGTCTCATCCATAGTGATAGGATCAAGTTGTATATGTGAGGAACTATTGTGACCTTTTTCACACATCACCCCATTGCAAATGGGGACCCCCTAATTTTGGCCTTGCTTTTAGGTCGTTTTGTCGTTGTCTCTCTTTTCTGCTGTCTGTCTTTCCGGGGATGTGCCCGTCTTTGAACTTGAATTGAAATTTTGGCCGAGTCTGAAAATTAGGGTTTCCATCTTTCTAGTCAATCTGATGTCAAACAAAGCGAATATATTGAAAATAGGGATTAACAATGTTGTCAGTATGCTTCCAGCAGGCCCTCAGCAAATTTTCATCAAATTCCGGCTACTTACTATTTTTAGTAAGTGTGCAGTTCAGAGCATTTCCTCAGCATTTTTGAAGTTTTAACAGTCACACTGCGTTCAAAACACATCAAGCTGCTCATGTGCAAAATTTGAGCTGAAACAGACAACTTGCTATTTTTAGTAGTCTAGCTTCTGGAGTAGATTTCAGGGCTTAGATGTAGAGTTTTTCAATGCATGTCTGGAGATTCCTTCTGGGTTTTCAGAGACCTTCGCGACAGTATAACATGCAAAATGAGACGACAACTTTCAGAGTTTAGCCTTCAGAGGCTATTTTTAGGGTTTGCATGTCGGCATATTCCTTATGGGTTTTTCGAGAGCTTCGCAGTGATGTGACATGCAAACGGAGATGGTCACTCATTTGGGAACTTACTATTTTTAGCAGGTGCATCCCGGCAGCCGCCTCCCAGCACTTCAAAATCACGAGCTGATCGCAATGCAACAGAAACGAGGACAAACGGAGATCATTTGATATGCATGTAGAACAAATTAGGGTTTCCAGCTTCGGGGCCCGAAAAGAGGGGTAAAAATCAGAATTTTTGAAAATCGGTGTAAACCACCGCGATCAGCATTCTTCAAGCTATCTGCTGGTAAAATTTGAAGACAAACGAAGCACTTACTATTTATAGTAAGTCATTTCAGAAATAGGCTAAAAATAGCAAATCAGTTGCATGCGCCGATGTCAGCAGGAAGGTCACATGGTGAGGAGCACGTCATTCAAATTTCAAGTCAAACAGAGCTGTGGAGGTATCAGAAGCAAGCAATTACTATTTATAGCAAACCACCTTCAAAAATGGGCTAAAAATAGCAGGCCAACTAAAAATGGTAGTGTCGACAGGCCAACAAGGTCGTGAGGATCCAGTGTTCAAAATTTCAAATCAATCTAAGCTTCAGAGATGCAAGAATTGAAGGGCTTACTATAAATAGTAAGGCATGGAGAAGTTGGCGAGGACGAGGAAAAATGGCTAAGTGTTGATGTTCATCCACCTCACATAGCAAAATGTGCCCTCTTCATAGGCCAAGCATGGAAAACTTCTAAGGCACAAGCTTATCCTGCTCACCAGGTGAAATGCGCCCTCAAGCACAAGATGCTAAATTTTTTTCTAAGTCTGGAGTTCATCCTGCACATATGCTCAAATGCGCCTTGCTTGATGAAGAAGCAAGGTCTCATGCTTAAAAAATTTCTAAGTGTTGATGTTCATCCACCTCCCATGGCAAAATGCGCCCATGCAAGAAGGTCAAAGAGGTCAACAAATTTCATCCTCCACCACCCTCCAAATGCACCTAGCTCAAAGTGGATGACTTGAAGAAAAAAAAAATTCTAAGTATGAATATCCTCCACCACCCCCCAAATGCGCCCATCCTTCACACATAGCAAAATGCGCCCAAATGGGGCCATATGAGGACAAAAAGCTGGAAGTCGAAGAGTCACATGAAGGCGTTGGAAGTTTCATCCACCACACATGTTTGAATGCGCCCAAGGATAGCCAATCAAAGGGTCAACAAAGTTTCATCCTCCTCCTAGGCTCAAATGCGCCCAAAAGAGAGCATGTGAAGACATAAAGCAAGAAGCTCAAGAGTCATCCTTCATGCATGCCAAAATGCGCCATGCAAGCTGGGAAGAAGACAAATGATGTTGACTTTCCTCTACCCCCTTTGAATGCGCCAAGTAAAGAATAAGTGTGGGGTGAAAGGTAGTAAACAAGGCAAAGTTGGTAAAGGATAATTGCCAAGGCGTTGAAAATGCAAGGTGAAATACTCTTGCTCATGTGGAATGCACCCAAGTTGATATGAGTGGAAAGTGAAATGTTGCTAGTCGTGGCATAGTTGAATATTCACCTTCAAGTGTCAAATGCGCCAAGAGGTATGTAGGGTGGTGAAGTGTGAAATGCGCCTAAGGGGGAGTTTTAAATGTGCTAGGCGTGGAATTTAAATCCTTTGTAATAAGCTAAAAGCGTCTAAAGTATATAAGGTGGTGAATAAAATGAAACATGCTAGGCGTTGGGATTTTTAAATGAAAATGTCCTTCATGGTACAATATGCGCCCTTGGCATTTAAAAGAAAAAATTTCTAAGTGAGTTGAAACATAAAAAAATTTCTCACCACAGGAGGATGAAATAAATTTTCTAAGGCAAAATTTTCAAGAGTGCTGAGTGATTCAAAAAAAATTTCTAAGGCAAAGAAATTTTCCTTAGGAGAAAAATGCCTAAGTCTGGTGAAGTGATGAATTTTCCTAAAGTCCGAGTGAATTTTCCAGTGACGGAGTCTGAAGATGCTGGCATTACAGGATGAATTTTAAAAAAATTTCTCAAGTCATAACAACTCAAGATGTTCATAGATGTGAAGAACGGATTTAAATTTCCCAGGGAAATAATTTTCTAAGGTTCAAAATTCAAGGAAATTAAATGAACCCGTTCGTTGTGTACCCATGAGTTCATCGCGTTTTGGAGGAAATTTTCTTCTGGGTATTGAAGATCTTCAACAAGGAAAGGATTTCAAAGTCTTCCACAGTTTGCCGAAGCCTTCAAGATGGAGAATTTGATTGGCGCTTGAACAATAAATTTTCCTAAGGGAAAATTTAAAAATTTTCTAAGGCAAGGGATAAAATGTGTTGTTGACATAAAAGTGCCTTGGCAAATGAATTTGAAAATGATCGCCTAGATGATTTTTGATCGAATTCCTGATGAAAGCATTTTTCCTCGAGACCGAGTTGGAGAAAATATCAGAGTGAAGTGCGCCAAGCAGAATGCAAGATGGGTTGGAAATTTGACTAAGGCATGAAGAATCGTGAAGAAGGAAAAAGTTGGCTAGTGATGAACCCTTGGAAGTTAAAGCGTGAAAATCCTGGTAAGCAAGTTAAGTTTATATGATGAAGTGTTCTAATACTCTTCTCCTTGCTTGTTTTGCAGGAGGAACGTCGAGACCAAGCGGTGATGACTTAGGAAGATGAAGCAAATACTCCACGAATACATTTCAACCTCGAAGGAAGAAAAGTTGCAAGAAAGTGGCTAAGTGTTGAGACTTAGTGACAGAGAAGAAACGTTTTCAAAACTCAAAATGGAGAAATGAGTGGAAGCTCAAGCAAAGTTGAAGAACAACGTCAAGAAGGAGATCAAGAACAGTGTGAACGCGTCTCTGGATTGGAATCTTCTAGAAAGATGATGGACATTTATGGCTCATTTATTACCCCACTCCTCTTGGTGGCGGTTTTTAGGGTGAATCTTGTTTAGGGCCTAGGTGGCACAATCTGGGCCATCCATCTGATTGTAATCTGAGCCGTCCGTTGGACTTGGCCAGCTATATAAAGGGGGAGTCACCCTCATTTGTATCTCAGTAGAATTAGAGAGTAGAAGTTAGAATAGAGGGACAAATTAGAAGTAGCTTAGTATAGATTGATAGAGTAGTCGAAGAAGAAGGAAAGTTTTTCCTTAAAACTTTGTAAGAAATTGTTGTGAACACTCTCCCAATAAAAAGAATTTTCATTGATGATGAATTTCGTCTTTTGTTGTGAGTAGCTAGCAAGGTTTCTTCGTCCTTCTGATTCGAGTAGTGACTTAAAGTAGAATAAGTTTCATTTTATGCAAGCAGTAGATAGTAATTGTGGAATGTGGTCTTCAATTTGAGCAAACTTCGTCTATCCATACCACTAGTGTGTTCGCTGATGGTGAATGCCTTGTGTGGTCAACTGGAATATCATGTACTTAACTTCGATCATGATTTGTATGTTTATATGCGCGTTGTGATGGTATTTTCATGCTAAGTTGTGATCTGAACACCTTGAGCTACTCCTTTGAAGATTGCACCGGTTCTGTGGAGGCTGTCCGAAGCGAGGCAAAGCAGAGCTTGGTTGAAGCTTGTGAGAATTGATCGCCATGTCCACGCCTTAGAATAGATTTAGACTCTCCAAACCTTACGCCATTTCAATTCAGTACTTTCTGGTTAGAATAGGAAACCCGTACTTTATAGACAAATCTTTCGAGCATTTGAATTCCCTTCCTCTGCTGCTGAACAATTCCGTAAGTCCCCTTGAAATACCAGCAAATCACATTGAGCCAACTGAGCCTATTCGCACTAAAAGAACCTTGGAGTTGAACGCACGAACTCTCTCGCAATCTTAGCGTGTTGGATACTTTGATCAAGAGAGAATAGGGTAGCCATTGGCAACTTTATTCTGTGTTGGTGCGGTCACGAAAAACACATCAACAATTCCAAGCCTGCTCGATGTTCTCCAAGCGTGAGAGGATACTAGAAGTGCTTTGGAAAGAAGAGACAAGATCAACCATGAAGTTCTCAGCCTTGGTGCGGACACCGCCTATCCATTTATCTCCTTCTTGAATAGCCCTTTTCATTTCCTCGAGCCCACTAATCGACTCCCGTGGCAACTCAGGTGGGAGCTCCACTGTTGGGTTTTCTTGAGCACACGAACGTGCTAGATGCTGCACATATCCAGTCAGTTCCCTATGCTCCTTCTTCAATCTCTTATACTTTTCCTCCTTTTGTACTAGCCTATCTCTCAGCACCTGAAAGGAATTTTCAGCCTCCTCAACAACCTGCACTTCGAAAGGACGCCCTAATTCAATCGTAGTGACCGTGTAATTCTCAGGCATCACGTCACCTAAATCATAGTCCTCCCTTGGAACCGCAACATGGAAAGTGCACGAACCAGCCTCATCTGTCTCCGTCCTAGAATATTTCCTGGCTCTCTTCCTTTTAGGTGACCCACTTATCTTGTTCAGGACCTCTTCCATTTCCACTGCCGGGTCGGTGTCATCCTCCTAATCTCTCCTTATCGCGCGTGAGAGCCAATTTGGAGCATTCCGCTGAGTGTTGTAGACAGTAAGGGGTTGTTCCTCTGTTGCTCCCACTTCAGGAACTTCTTCTTGAGCAACATTTGGTCGAGGCTCATCCGTCTCCATATGCTGACTATCCTCCTCAAAGCCCCGTACTTTAGGCTTCGTTTCATCTTCCAAGGCTGCTTCAAGTGCGCGATCAAAGCGAATGTCCGTCTCTGTTTCTTCTCCTTCATCTGGCTGATCGGCATCCTCAAGAGCGTTGGCGCTCTGACTATCAAACTCCCTAGACAATGGTTGGTTGACTTCTTCCATATCCTACTCTTCAGCCATTCTAACTCTCTAATCTGCAAACATTGAGACCTCCTGCACACTTGAGGAACGAGCCAACAACTGCATGGGTGATGCCTCCTCCGTTCTCTGAAGCTCAGGCTGTACCGGCTCCTCCACTCGTGGTTCTGCAAGCTGGGCAATTTGTTTCCTCCTTGACGACATTGGCGGTCTTCGATCACCCATGAGATTGTACAAGAGGGCAATCGATCTTCTCTTCAACCTGTGAACATGTCCCTCTACCCAACTCCTTGTAAAAGTCAAGGCAGGCATAGACAAAGTGTCTAAGCCCGTGATCTCCAGCTCTGCCCAATCTGGTGGCGGGATTGGCGTGTCCTTTATTGATTCATAGTCCAGGTGCGTTATGCTTGCATCTTCATCAGCTTGGTCTGGAACCTGCATGACTTCACATTCTCTGATTAACTTTAGGGGCAACTGGGAGAACATCCTCCGTCTAATCTCAGCTTCACTACCTGCATTCACCCAAAAGTCTTCTAAATGAGCCTTGTGCCTATATTCCTCGCCTTGCATAGTTCCAATCTTCCCTCGAGGATCAAAGTCTTGCCGGCTGGAGTGGAGACTAAGGCAATAAAATTGTAGTTCATCTTCTGCTTCTTTGGCTGCCTGCAACGAAGGGCACTCCTCAAGTGCATTTCCCATGACAATAGGAAATTGCAATCCGCCTTTCTTCTTCTTCCTTATAATCTTGTCGTAAGCAACGAGTTGCCTAGACACATCGAGCATTACCATTCTATTTGTAGGATACCTTGGTAGTCAGAAAGTATAGGAATGGAGCCCAAGCATCCTTATATATGTGAACTTCGGGAATTGGACAAACCAAAACCCGTATTCCTCAATCAACTCCTGTGCCTCTTTAGATATCCTTTGCTGCAATCTCTGCTAAAGAGTCCTTGTGATATACATGGTGAAGGCATCGTTCACTCTTTTGAAGTGAAAGGTGCTCGTGAGATGTAACTGCCTGCAAGCCTCGTGAATCTTGAATTGATTTGGGCCACACGCAATTGGCTCCTGGTATGTTAGCCCTTTGTATCTTGTCATTCAAGCCAGCATGTAGATAACATATGAACTCATGTAGAACGTTTTCATTCTCCTCAAGTTTTTGAACTACTCATCAATGTTATCACTAATCATCTGGGCCCAATCTACATACTCCTTTCCCTCCAGCACCACGCTAATATAGAAGAACATCCACAGCTCAAACACATATGCTTGTGGGCTTCCATTAACTCGGTTGAGCATCGTGATCAAATCACAGTACTCCTGCTTTAGCTCCTCTGAAATAATTTGCTTCGGCAGCTTGGCGCCAAGAGGCTTTGGCTTCCTCATCCACGTTGTATTGATCCTCTTAGCACACTTATCAAAAGATGTAGCATACATCTTATTAGCCCTCTCCTTGGACTTGTACAACATTTTGTTCATGGCCAGGATCCCGAATGCTTCGCCAATTGCATCAGGCGTGAAATTTGCCAACAATTTACCTTTTGGAGAAACAATCTGTAACGAACACACTTGTACGATAAAATTAAAACTTTACAATTCATACATAAAAGTAAGAACAATACCATTTTGATTAAACAATTTCTTTTCAAAACATAAATAAGAAACATCTTTTGCATCTTTAAACTATTTCATTTCAAATGAAATTACAAAGCATGAAGAGAAACATACATACATACATACATACATACATAGCCCGTAGGCTTTTGACACCAATAGAAATAAGAAGGTCCAGGAATCTGTCCTGTCAAGCTTTGGAGCATCCGTCGGGTGTTCGTGGAGGAGAAACATCACTCGAGCGTTTTTCCGCCAACCACGGACTTATAATGCGGTCCCCCGCACGATCATTTTTCAATGAACGGCCCTCCCTTCGAAGAAGAGATTGGTTGGGTAACCTTTAATGACTACCAACTGGACATAGTGCTGTGATTCTACAAAACTAGTTTTCGTGCTAACGGCAAATCACAAACTAGGTTGTATTTCGGAATCACGGTGAACTGACAGTGTAGTACAACAACTAAATAGTTCCTTACACTACTTTGGCCAAAGTGTTTACGTTCAACGAAGAACATAGGTCATATGTCACAATCACTAGCCAGGTTCAACTTGACTTAAGGCTATCTTAATTCTACGCGTAGGTTGGTCTATCGGGGTAGTCCGTACCCTAGACTTCCTACAACATTTTACTACTGAAATGATGAATCTATTAAACAAGATACTACAACTGACGCCCTAAATCAGGATATATTCATCCTAGGGATACAATAACTTGATTAAGTTGTTTGTATCTAGTTGTAGTAAATAACTTGCAAATATTCTTGATTCAATCCTAGTAACTATTATCTATACACAAGCATATGCTCTTATATAGAGCCATTAAATACTACGCAGATTGCATTCCATTAAGTAATGTAAACCGTACATTATTGACAACCAAAACCATGAAATGACTATTTACATGATACTTTTATATCACAACTTATCACATGTTTAAGAAACTGACATTCTTTTTGAATTCAATTTAAGTCTACCAGACAGTCAAACTCTTTCCTTTCCAGCCATGACTATAATTCAGAGACCTATCAGATTACTCTGGAAAATTAGGAAAATATGTAAAGAAAGAATTTAGCATGCCTGATTTAGCTTTCCAGAAGTTTGGAAGGTAGCTCCTTCACTTGCCTTCACTCAGATGGCTTTCAGCTGGATACTTGAAACAAATACTCCAACACAGCAGACTAGCAATTTCCTGATTACTCCTCTCTTATTCAGAGATTACTTCAAAATAGCAATTTTCAAACTACTGTTCTCTTGTTCAGAGATTACTTCACATTAACAGAATAAACTTAACAATTTCACAATAGGGCGAACTCTTTCTTTGGCTTACAAAATGTTCACTGTAAACTTGACTGTAAATTCGTGAGATTATGAATGCCAAACGCAGGTATTTATAGGATTGGTATTTGAACTGTTTTCCACCTTCTATGGGTCCAGAACTGCCAACAAGAAGTGGAATATTTCAAACTAAAAACGTGTTGCAATAAGGCGAGGGTTTCGACCTCCATTTTTTACAGCAACAAAGCTTATTTCAATTTGAATTTGTTCAGTTTGTTAAAACGTGACAGCTCTTGTTCTAACGCGTTTTTTCAGCTAGGTTATTTGCCAAGTTTTTATTGAAGACTTTTTCCTTGCTCTAATGGCGTCCAGATTTCATTTTATTCACCAAGCAAGAGATAAATCGGCCATTTTCAGACGCCTGGCCCTAGTCGCGCGAATTACCTGCGCGTTTTTCATTTTACTCAGACATTTTCACGTTTTTTCTTCCTTATTTCGAATTTGCAACTCTTTAATATTTTTAATAAAGTTCGACATTACTTTAATGCGTTTTCTCCAAACTCATGAAGCTTTGATAATTCGACGCCATGGAGTATTTCAGCACTTTAGAGAAATCGCAATTTTATTCTCTTCTAAGACTTAGTCTTATAAAATGCTAATTCATAATTTACTTTGATTTTAAAACTTTTATTCAAGTATATTTATATATTTTATTCTATTAAAATATTTATATAATATAGTTTTTAATTGTTTAATTATTTAAATTAATAATTTAAATAATATCGTATACTTTTATAAACTATGTTATATTTATATTTTAATAAAATATTAAATATATAATTATATTTCTTTATACCTGTACATATATATACATCTACATTATACGTCAATATACTGTGTACCAGTCCATACTATATATAAACCTGTATATGTATATATATGTGCATGTATAATATTCGGAGACAAAATATCGTTATTTAATATAATTCACTTATCATGTTAGCTGTGGGTATGTATACCTGTATATATATTCATATATATATACTATACGTATAAGTATCAATAAATACATTTATATCGACACATACGTATGGCATATCCATCTGCTTATTACGTTTGTATCGACATGAATGTACTTATGGGTATTTGTACGTATCGTATTCGTATGTACAAATACACATATCCACCTCTAACCAGAACTTATCATTTATAAGGTTATACTGGCAAGCATCACTTGTTTACACATTCAGAAGAAGACACGACTCCTAATGATACTAGACGAGCCTACAGATGACTTACCTTTAACCAGAACAATGACTTAGCTTACACAGTTCTAAGGTTTGTGTGTGCATGTCCAGTTGGTATCCATTACTGTTTACCCGACCAAGTTCTTCCCCGAGTGATATCTCTCCTCTGCCTGGAGGTACGAACCTGCTTCCTGCACACCATGTCACGACAACGGAAATCATATGCTCAAAACAAAGCAGAATATATGAAACATTTCAAAAGTTAGATTATTCATAAATCAATAACCTTATATTCTCCTTTATGCAGTATTTCACCAAGAATAACATCAAATGAAACAACATTCATATTGAAAACGAGGTACAAGCATCATTAATTTACCTTCAGAATTCACATTTACTCTATCTAGTAATGGTAAATTGTAACGTCTCAATTTGGGATGTAACACAATCGTCCGGCGGTTTGAATTGTAGTAATTTGCACACTCCATAATAAGCTCTGGACATCGAATTGCTTGCGGGAAACCGACTGTTGCATACAACCCACTTCTTACAATGTTATGCGAAGTCACCGACGGAGGATAGCCACCTTGCCCGTATATTCTTCTCTTGAAGGCCTCAAGGTTGAAAGAACCGAGGTTTGTGTCCGTCAAACCTCCCAGCTTTGACACGAACTTGGATTCCGGAATAAAGGACTTGTTCAACTGTTTAATTATGGCCTGCCTAGAAGCATTTTCTTTGCCAGCTTCAACATTTCTAGCTTTGGTTGCAGCCTTGCTTCTTCCGGCAACATCTCCTCGTCTACTTTCAGCCATCTGCAAAACAAAAAGCAAGCATTATAATTCTAAATTTTAAAAATAAAAGTTCGCGAGATGGCTAGCAAGTCGAGTTGGCCTCGAAAATAAAAACTTCAACAATAAAACTCCAACTCCAAACCTCGGGAAATACAACTCAGAACTTAAGACTTCAAGCTTTCAACAACTTGCAGCAATATTACTTTCACCTCCTCGAAAAATCAAACTCATCATTCAGCACTCTCAACTTCAGTACTCTAAATCTCAGGAACTTAGGAAAATAATCCAACTTCAGGACTTAGAGAAATAATTTTCTCAACTCAGAAATTTCTCACTCGCTCAGCAATCACTTTCAGCCTCAACACAAATTTCAGCTCTGCAATTTTAATTTAATTTCAACGCCATTTAATTTCACTTGAGAAATTTTATTCATCCCGTCAGTCCCTTAGAAAAGTCATTGTGAGCTCCAACGTTTTTAAATTGCTAGGTAAAATTATTTTCCATCCAAAATAAACTCCAAAAAGAAAATCTTCCGATTTCAGAAATCTCATGTGTCCAAATGAAGAGGGCATTTGATTTTTAGAACTTTGGAAAATAAATTTAATCAAACTATACTTAATTTCTCCAGCTTGGGCGAATTTAATTTTACTTGCCTAGAGCAAATTTACTTTATTTCCCACGCCATAGAAAATTCTCTCAAGCCATCCACTCGATTTTCTTTATGCAAATGACTTCTCCAGCCAAGGCATAAATAGAATAATTTCCAACTTGTCATACTTCAATCATCATGAGTTTTAATTCCAATGCCTTTTTTAAAACTTATCAATTCTTCTTCAAAGCTAGGCGCAAAGAGGGGCTATGGTTTCATTTTGACTGCCTTATTCAAATCTCAACTTAGGCGCATTTAGAGTGTTGCACTCTAAATTCCCATGCCTTCGAAAATTTTTAAAATCTCCACTCTTAGCTGGGCGCACATGACCCCTGGAGCCTCTAGTTTTGATAACTTAGAAATTTTCTTTCCAACTTTATCTTCTTCCTAGGCGCAAATAAGGTGGGCTTCTTTTATTTAGAACGCCTTAGATTATTTTCCAGACTTCTTCTCTAAGTCCAGGCGCATATGGAGGGTGGAGCTTCCACTTTAAACATTTGAAAGCTTTTCCAATCTCCACTTTTTACTTTAGGCGCAATTGAAGGGGTCTCCTTTCAATTTTCACGCCTTAGAAATTTTTATTCATGTACTTCAACTTAGGCGCATCTACCACCTTGAGGTTTCATTTTATCAACACTTAGAAAATTTTACCCCCTCCACTCTAGTTTGGGGCGCATTTCACCATGTGGGCTTTCAGTTTCACATCACTTAGTAAAAATCTTTTTAAGTCATCCTCTCCTTAGGGCCCATACGCATGGGCAAGCTTTCACTTTGAAACACTTAGGCATTTTTTTTTGTAGACTCCTTCATCTTCCCAAGGCGCATTTGACCATGCAAGCTTCAAGTTACACATCACTTAGTAAAAATTTTTAAGCTCCTTCTCTAGGCACATCTAGGGGTATGAGCTTCCAATTTCACAACACTTAGATGTTTTCAAGGCTTCCTCCAAGTTTGGGGCGCATTTCACAAAGTGAACTTTCAATTTGTTTGCTTAGGAAAACTTTCCAACCCCGCTTACAAGTCAAGGCGCATATAAGTTCTTTTGCTTTCATTTTAAACACTTAGATACTTTCTTCATGGCATCTCTTCAAACTTGGGCACATTTTGCCCTTGGAGCCTCAAATTTCACACCTTAGAAAAATTTTGATGTCATCATGGATGTTGGGCGCATTTGGCATGGTATACTTCCAATTTGCCAACACTTAGAAATATCTTTAACCTCATCTTCTCCTTAAGGCGCATTTGAAGGTTTTTACTTCAAATTTGAAACACTTTAACATTTTTTAATCACCTCCAAACTTCTTGGGCGCATTCCAAAGGGTGAGCTTCAAGTTTCACAACACTTAGCATTTTTCAGTCACATCCTCCCTCTCTAGGTGCAAACTCATGGGTAAGCTTTCACTTTGAAACACTTAGGAAAATTTCTAGGCATCTTTCCAAGCTTGGGCGCATTTTGTCCTTGAAACTTCAAATTTCATGCCTTAGAAAATTTCAAGGTCCCCTCCTCTAGCAAAGGCGCATATCATACCTCGAGCTTCCAATTTTGTTTACCTTAGAAAATTTCAAGGCCTCCCTAAATTGCAAGGGTGCATTTGATCCTCTATGGTTCCATTTTACTGACTTAGTCAAATTTTCACACTCTCCCAGGCTTGGGCGCATATGGAGGGTCCTACTTCCAATTGGGGGCGCATTTTAAAGGTGGTACTTCCACTTTTCATGCCTTAGCAAAATTTTGAGGCCCCTCTTTACCTTGGGCGCATTTGGAGGTAGTAGCTTCAAGTTTTGAGGACTTAACCAAATTTTCCACTCATCTCCTCAAGGTTGGGCGCATTTCATAAGGTGAGCTTCCAATTTTCAACACTTAGTCAAATCACAAGCCATTCCTCTCAACTTGGGGCACATTTACCTAGGCAAGCTTCCATTTTTCATGCCTTAGCAAAATTTTCATCCATCTTCAGCTTCTCAAGGTGAATTTTGATGCTGGACTTGAAATTTTATCAAACTTAGTAAATTTCATGTCTTTTGCGAGATTTGGAGTGATTTTTTCATGCTAGCCCTGGCTTGCCCTAACTTTCTATTTTTAGAAAGTTCTCCACATTTTGTGCTTTGAACTGATTTCTGACTCCGAAAGACCTGATTTTTGCTTTGTTTTGAACCCTGGGATGTGGTTAAGCTGCTGATGCCTGATATCTGCCTGTACCTGCTATTTTTAGCAACTTACTAAAAATAGCAATTGCTCAGAATGAGTTCAAATTTTGTGTGTTGATTGCCTGAAGAGTTGTGATCATGGTTGGATGCTACTTTTGCATGATTGTCATGTTCTACCCTTGAATTAAGGAAACCCTAATTCCTCTGTACCAGCCTGCTAAAAATAGTAACTGCTTGATTTTCCATCCTCTGCAACTTCATTTGACTTGAAATTCGCGCCATGGGGTCCTCATCACCTGCTTGACTTGTTAATATTGACGCCTCGTGCTGACCTGCTATTATTAGCATGTTTTTGGAGGTGGTTTACTATTTATAGTAACTGCCTGATTTTGAGACTTCCACAGCTCTGATTGACTTGAAATTTGAATGTCGTGATCCTCATCACTTGACTTATCCGTTCACACTGGTGCTTGATGCCGACTTACTATTTATAGCCTGTTTCTGATGTGGCTTACTATAAATAGTAAGTGCTCCGTTTGCCTTCAAATTTTACCAGCGGACTGCTTGAAAGATGTTGATCATGATGGGATACCTTAGTTTTTTGGAAATTTTGGCATTTGACCCCTCATTTTAAGTCTCGAAGCTCGAAACCCTAATTCATCTTGCATGTGCCTTAAATGAGCTCCATTCAACTCTGTTTTTGCTGCATGTCATCGAGTTCATGATTTTGAAGTGTGGGGCAGCTGCTGGGGTGGTACTGCTAAAAATAGTAAGTAACTGAAAAAGTGACCAACCGGTTATCAGATGATTTTGCATGTCACACAGCTCGAGAGATCTTGAAAAATTCAGAAAGACCCAGAAAAAATCATCAACATGCAAGCATTGGCTAAAAATAGTAAGTTCCCGAAAAGTGACCGGTTTCGCTTGCATGTCACACAGCTCATTGCGAAGCTATTGGAAAACCTAGAAAGATTATGCAGACATGCGTCTGAAAGTCTAACATGCGAACCTTGAAAATGGGTCTCGAAGGAAGAACTACTAAAAATAGCAAGTTGTCCGTTTCTGCTCAAATTTGGCTAGTGATGAGTTCAAAGTGGTCAGAATGCAATGCAGTTGACAGAACGTGGAAATTTCGAGAAAACAAACCCCAAATTGACACTTACTAAAAATACAAAGTTGCCAGAATTCAGTGAAATTCAGAGAGAGCCTGCCTGAAGCATCCTAACAGTAGTACTAAGCTCAGAAATTGATTAGCCAACTCAATTTGACCTCAAAGCAGTCTGAAGATTGCAAACCCTAATTCACTAGAAAACGCTCTAGACTTAGCCAAAATTCAAATCCCGGCCAAATGGTAAGTACATCACCAGACAAAAAGAAAAAACCGAGAGAGACAGACCAAAAACAAAGCCAAAAGACCCGAATGGAGCAAAAATTAGGGGGGTCCCCATTTTGAATGGGGCGATGTGTGAAAAGGTCACAACAAGAGTGTGCTTCATTCAGAAGTGCAGATTGAGCTTCACTATTGAAGAATTTGATGTATTTTTCAGTTTTTGAGCTTGCTGGTTCGTTCATGGCTGAAGGTGATTTTCATATGCAGCTCTTTGAATGATTTTTAATTGCACATGGGTATTGGTTCTTTTAGTTTGTATGCTTGAGGCATCCCTATTTGTGCAAGATCATAATTTATAATAAATTGGATGAATTTTAAAGAGAGGTCGACCCTCTCCTAGGGCCGTACCATTTCAAGAAGATAGCTTTGAAATTCGTGTCTTCTTTTTGGTGTTTGATTTGGCATTAGAGTTTCATATGAACTGGTCGCCATGTTTCTTGTGATTAATTGCTTCTAATTTAAGGTGATATGGTGAAGTATTGTGGAGGTTATGAACATTTGGGTGTTGCATAGTTGCTGGTTGAAAAATTACAGGCTGTTGGTTTTATATCAGACTTAGCTCTTTTCTTGATATGCAATACTTCTTGGGCATCTATGCTGCTAATTCCATGTGCATTCCATTTGGAGAAGATAGAAGTATTTTGGAAGAAGATTTGAACACTTTAATGATGACCAGCTGCTGCCTCATCAAAGTTTGGTGAAGTGTGGTAAGAGATTTGAACATTCCTGATATGTTGCATTTGCTGGTTATGAAAATTCAGTTTGCTGGCTCATTATATCAGATTGAACAAAGTTCAGATTTTGGCTTGTAATTTTGTATTTGTGAAGATTAAAAGTTGGAAGAATCATCTTTCAAGTATTTGCATTGGTTATGTTATTGTAACACTTGTAAATTGCAGATTTATTTCATTGTAAGGCTGTGAATTAGTAGTACTAATCCAGTCATTATTATTGCTGCATTTACTTGTGAATTATAATGCAAAACATTAATTACCCCTGGATGGTTTACCGCCAGTGTGGAGAATAAACTTTGTAACTCTCATTGTACCCATTGAAAAGTGGAGAATTCCCACTCAAGAGTGGATGCCCACCATAGCGGATGAATTAGTTGAATTGTTTGTAGTATTCCCCCCACTGTTTAAGTGGTTGAGCGGAAATCTTTATGGCTGGTTCACCGCCTAAGTTCTTTCAGTTTTGTAATGCTTACTCCGCCGTATGTTAGCACCTTGCCTTCAAAGGGATCTTGTGTGCACATTCTTGGCATTGAGTCTTATCATTTACTTTCAATTATAAATCAATTTCAGTTGTTGAGTTATTTAGATCCTAGGGATACTCTGACTATATGCTCACCCCTCTTCCTTCAATGGTTTTAGGGCGCATTCTTGGTTAGAGTTACCTTTCACATTGTTTTGGTTTTGGAGCTAACCTTAACGGGTGTGTGTTGCAATTGTAATTGATATGTAAAATCAAGAAAATTTTTAAGGGGCATATTTCAATACCGCCATATCCAATTTTAGATTAGTTCAATGCTATAACACTTGTAGCAATGAATCACCATTTGTAGGACCACAATTTTCCAATTGGTAGTAGCATAAGAACACTTAAGAAGCAAGTATGCAATCGTTTCTTTGTCCTTTTGGTTAATAGCTTTTGAAAGTGTGTATTGAAGTTTTTTTTTCTCAAATGTGGTTGCCATGTAAGATAGTAAGACCGTCAAACTAGGTAGACTCTATAAACTTTGGACAGTTTCTCTTTATTTTGGAGATGTATACTAAAGGTGTTAAGCTTTTACTAGATCTTACGTGATATCATCTTGAAATAATTTATGTTTTTCAATGCAATAATGGGATTTTTTGGCCAAGAAGTAAAAAATATTCAATAGATGGCCAAGCACATTTTGGGTCATCCATGCAGTTTATTTGCTTGTAAGTGTACTTGGAATGCTTTTAAATACATAGATTCCAAGAAATGTAATCATCTAACACAACTATAGATGAATGACTTGGTGTTCATTGATCTCAACTTCCGCTTGAAGCTAAAGAAAGCTCGAGGTTAGAGTTTTGAAATACTTGCAATCATAATTGTAAATTGTAATCATTATTTTTTTACACTTTCAACTGCCCAAAATTATTTACCATTGAGGATAAACAGCTAATTGACCTTGATGAAATCGATCCAAATTTTGAATGGATTACGAATGATGATGTCCTTAATGATGATGATTGTGATCTCCTAAGGATACAATAGTGATGTGACTGAATGACTTAAAAGAGGCTTTGACCCAAGAGTTTCATCCTTATGACTTGCAGCCCTCTAGTTTAGCTCTCTTCGTAGCAACAAGAGTCATTGGCTATGTCTGATTTAAAAAAAAAATGTACTCAGTTTGTAGGTTGAATTTGTACAAAGTGGATAATTGAAAATTTGAAAACTAGTAGCATTTAGATATTATTTATGCACTATGAAGTATGCATTATGCAATGCATTGTAATCAACGAGATGAACATCAATGATAAAAATCTATATTCTACAATGGATGGGCTAAAATCTCAATTTTATTTTCTCTCTATATCTCTATGCTACTGAAATGCCTTTAAATCTCAAAAACAGCAGGTTTTTCTCCCTTTTTGTGTGTTTTTTTACATTTATATTTTAATCCAGTTTTTTTCCTATTTTCTGTTTAAATTCCAATTTGAAAAAATCTTGTACTTTTGGTTTGCCAAACTTTTCCCCAAAAGACTGTTTCTGCAATGCTATTCATCCTACTTTTGCATCAAAACAGATGTTAGAATTCTGCCTGGCAGAAACAACCAGAGGAAATGTTTGACATTGTGTGGAGGGACCAAAGCATCTTCCATTGTTTGTTGGAAGTAGGGTTCCTATTGCAAGAGAATAAGCCAAGGCCATCTTGCATTCTCCTGAATGGGTAGAAGTCCTTGTGTGTGGTATTGACCTATATGTAATGTGCCACTCTATGATGATCATTTCTTTGACTAGCAGCTTGTAGTTCCTCTAAGTCTGGTTTAGAAATGGGGATTCCTGTTTTCTCAATATTTTGTTTTGTCCTCTCTCCCAAACTGCCTAATTGTGCCTTACTGCAGTCTGCAGGAATGCTGCTCCTAGTTTGTTTTTCTTTGCTATGAATGAAAGGTTAGGATACTAGTTGGTTAGAACGGTTTCATCATGGGTATTGTAGAAATAGTTGTATTAAATTGTTGTGACCCAAGGTGAGTTGCCATATTGTTGGAGTCTTCATACTATTCTTGTGGATAGAGCCTGGTCAAACTTCTGCAAATTGGTAATATTCGAGCCCATCTATTTTTGTTATTAGTGATTGTATGCTAAGCCACGAGCAGGTTTGAATGCCTTTGAATTGTCACTAGTTCTTGTTCAACTGATCTCAGAAGTGGTAGGAGTGTGAGAAGACATACAGAAATTGTGAACTTTTCAAACTTGGTAATTATGGCAAGATGGGAAAACCTTGGCTAATTAATTTGCAAATACTACTGTATGTCAAAAAATAATCTTGGATGTGTTTCATTGACTATAACTTGTAATTTGTCTTTATTGTGGAAAATGTTGTTGAAATCTTGAAATGGAAGGCACCGTGGTATCTTTTTGCCATGCAATATTATGCTGAAGAGCCTATATGTTCATTTGTTAATTCTTCTAATTTTTTTTTAAAAACACAAAAGGAAGTTGAAACCTTGTTCGAGGATATCCTAAAATATTGGGAAAAACAATTCCATATCGTGCATTTAAGAATTTGGCCACTGTGAGATGAGTCTAGAATACGCGCTTGTGAAGAGAGAGTGAAGTCTTCCAGGGTTAGGTTTTTCAGCAAATAACATGTTCCAAAGAATTTCTAGTCAATTTTCTCATATTGTTAAAGGACTTAGTAATGACTAGGTTTATTATCAAAAACCAAATTATTTTTTCAACGTCAAAAACAGTGGGAACAATTGACTTTGTTAGTTTCCTATTTAGGAAACTGCAGATGTTTGTGTCCCCTTTGTGAACATGTTCGAGCAACAAAATCTTTTTCCAGGGACAAGGAAATAGCATTTTTGAGTGTTATTGCTTATATTCTCTTATATTACAAGATCGATTTACAAACATGTCTCATATTATTGGGAGCTCTAGTCCGTACGAAACGAACTTGATATGTTCCATATTCAGAAGTTTATACTTAGGTATTTTACTCGCCACACAGCTACAACGAATACTAATAGTAGCATTATATGTAAATCTTGCTTTTTGAGATTGATTTTGAACTAGTTATTTTAGCACTTGTCAGTGATTTGTTTCTGTGCATGCAGGTTTGCGAATTGTGAACTTCGATCATTTATTATCTCTGACAGAAGGTGACCAAAAGTTTCATTTCTTGTCCCAAGATTCCATCAAGTCACTAATTTACGCACTCTGGTTCCTGCTGTTAAGTTGTCATATTGTGTTGGTTTTTGCATTGTTCTAACATTCAACTCTTATGCGCTTTACAGTGCCATTGGTGCTCGTTTTCCCATAACAGATTTTCCAGGGTGCGTTCCTCCTGGTCCGGATGCCCCTAGTGACGATGATGAGGCAAAGAATAAAGGGAATTAATATACACTAGCTTCAAAATAATCACTATCCCACCAAAAAATTTTAAGCATTCAGAGAACGCCATTAAAAGTAATTCGCGATGAAGGCAACACAATTCATTCAGCCATCCTGGAGTGTTTCTCTACTAGATGTTTTTTGGTTTGCATGAACATGTATATTGGTAGCAAAAGATGTGCTAATAGTTGGATAGGAAAACATAATCAGGAAAAGGGACACTTTTGCTGCAAGAGTACTTAACAGTTGCAAGGCCGAGGAAGTCTTGAGAGATTTTAATTGTGTTAAATTAAATTGCAGTAATGCAGATGCACATGCAAATTTGACCTCATTCGAACGAAAGCAGCTGAAACTTCTTCGTGATTAATCTCCACAGTTCAAATATCTGTTCTTTAAAAACTAAATCGTGGACACGTTTGTGATTATTGATCTTTGACTAATGACGCATGTTTTTCTTTCATTTTTTTAATAAGCAGCTCATATTTTCATTATAAAATAATGCCATTGTACCTATAAATCTATGGAAAGACATCTATGATTGATTTGCCCTTTAGTTGGAGAGGGAGCTCTGAAATGGAGTACTTTTTTATAAAAAAAATTATTTAAAAATAAAAAACCGGTAAAAACGGTATGCTAACACCACCAAAAAATTCCAATGAGTAAAGAAACTGAGGGCAGCTTTACTTCATGATAATCTCTTAAGATTGTTTTTAAAGGTTCTATTTTTATTTTTGTGTTTATCTCTTAACATTGTTTTTAATTTTTTAATATTATTTATTTTTTAACATTGTTTTTAATTGTTTTTTATATATTTATTAATTTATCAAATATCATTAATGTTCTCTAATCCTAATTTGTATGTGTATTGTAAGATTATTAGCTGTCTAGATTAAATTGATTGGTGGGTGTTTATTTAAAACAATGTGAATGGTTTGTGGTTAAACCTTGAAAAAGGGATCATTAAACTACGAAATGTTGCGAAAGTTTAATGAAGTACTGTTGTACCCCAAAATTAAAATTTTTGTTACACTTATACATTTTGAAGATATTAGTAGAAGTCTTGTTAAATTTGTCAAAAAAGGTCAAAATTTGGGTGTGCATGTTTTGCATGAGGGGTCAAAACATGAAATTTCCAAAATATGACGATTTGGGTCTGTTCAGAGCAACCTAATCTACAAAACCCAGATCTCAATTTTTCATCCCTACTTTTTAGGAAAATTGCTATTTTGATAAAAAATTTAAAAATAGTAATTTTTTTTGGGATTTTTTGGGTTTTTTTTTAAATAGATATTGGCAAAACATTCTAAAAATAGAAAGTTGTTCCGATAGGGTCTAGACTGATTTTGATTGGCTCAAAATACTTCCATATCTAGCTAGTGTAGTCAGAATATCAAAAAGATTAGTTTTTCCCTAGTCTATTTTGTTTTTTTCATAAGCATATCAGGAGCTCTGAGGTCATCAATGGAAGTCAGTTAGCTACCAAGTGTCACAATCAGATTCAACACTTAAAGCTTTGAACAAAAGGTGAGTCAGTGAGCAAGCAAGAA
This sequence comes from Sequoia sempervirens, assembly GCA_007258455.2. NCBI lineage: Eukaryota > Viridiplantae > Streptophyta > Pinopsida > Cupressales > Cupressaceae > Sequoia > Sequoia sempervirens. The sequence continues at coordinate 115,201,743 of VDFB02026320.1, read as the reverse complement.
GAACGAAGAAGGTGAAAACTGTGAAAAATATTAACACTATTTGACTTGGGTGCTTCAGGAGAGAATAGGTGCCCATCTTTTTAGGGTATCAAATGTTGAAATTAAGGTTTAAGCCTCCAAGCAAAGTTGCTTAGTCTTCTTCTAGGTTTGCAACGAATCCAACGGTGCAGTCATCGGATCATCTAGTCATCTGGGATTCGCGATCAAATAGGGAGGATCCAAACATAAATTAGAATGAAAAACATCAAAATCATCAAAATTTGACTAAGTCTGGTGCCAACTTTTTTCGTGGAAAATTCAAGAAATTAGGGTTTGCTACTTTTCAGTCTAAATTCAAAAATTTCAAAAACAGACGATATGGGTTGTCTTGCAACGAATTTTGAGCAAAACCCATATCTCAAAAAAATTTCAAAAAAATTGTCCGTTAGGGGAAGAAAAATCAGCATTCTAAAAATAGTAAGTTGTTGAGTTTACAGTCATTCTTCAAGGTTTTCAAAATGGAGTACACTCACAATGATTTCAAGACCAAATCAATTGATCTCTACCATGATTTCATCAAAATAGTTGAGACGGACTTGCATCACATCAAGTCGGTGTTTGATCTACACACTTTGGAGAGCACATGCAATACTACCATCAGAAACTTGGGGCACTCTGGACTCCTCACAGCAACGTCTATTTCCATATCAGTTTAGAGCCTCGAGTTTGTAATCGCTTGCATCAAGCATTACAACCCGGCTACAAGGGAGATTCAATCAATTGATGGTAGATTGATTTACAATTTGAAGCCTGACATGATCGAAAAATGTTTCTCCATTCCCCCTTGGCCTGAAAGCATCACTATCTCAAAGGGTGAATATGAGAGGACATGGGAAATGCACAAGGACAAGTACAACAAGAAGATTGCACAAAGGCGGATGAAGGAAAAGCATAAGACTTTGCCTAAGAACGTCGGGCGAGGAGAGTTCAAAGATGAGATTGCTATCATAATCACCTTGCTCAACAAGGTAACTGGATCAAAAGATGCTACCAAGTTTTAGCCTTGGATGTTCTACGCCATACCCCACATCATGAAGAAGATTGAGTTCTATGATTGGCCTACCTTGATTAGTGACAACTTTCATCAACAGATAACCAAATATTTCCATATTCATGAGTTCCATATGGTCTCTTACCTAGTCTACTTAGTGGCCTATCAAGGTCAATTCAGAGGGTTGAACACTGAGGGATCATTGAGCATACAACATATCTACAACTACTATCCTCAGTTAGAATTCACAGTCACTGCATCACTACAAGATGGCGAATGAAGCTTTTCTGATATACATAATGCGGGACCTGGGCAATGAATTGCATGTCTATATCTCTTTAGTTCCCAGGGCAGCGATGGCGGAGTGGGCAGATTGGTTCATACAATTTCCTACTTTCACCTACCTTAGAGTCTATGGCTATTTTGGTGCTCCGCTTATGCTACCAAGGTACCCATCAGACGAAGTTGTCTTCATGGAGTTCTTAAGGCAAGCACATGATGTCCACGCATTCTTGAGGAATAGAAAGAAACCTACCCTCAATTTTCCATTGGGATTGGGAATCTATACATGCAGAACAACAACAAATGTTAAAACAATGGGAGATGAGTTAGACAAACTTGGTCTCAAGCCTTACAATGAGAGACAATCTTATGACCCTCATGGCGTCAAGGCTGGCCAACTTGAGATAAACTATGCTCACATATCCACCCTTGAATATTTTTGGGCCAATTGTACATATGAGTTTGAGCTGTGTAGGCACAATTATAGTAGGCTCACTCTTCACTAGATGAAAAACTATCTTTCAAAGGATATCAAAGGATTGTCAGATGATGATGAGGATGTGTTACTCCTGATGTATGCCCGAAAGGGAATTGGAGATCAACCCCTTAAGTTAATTGGGCTAATAAGGAATCCCTCTCAGTTGAAGAAAGGACGAGGCAAGTCCTCGAACATAGCAAGGTCTTCCTAGTTCTCAAAAGGAAGAAATCCATACCGGCAGCAAAGCCGCCAAGGGTACAGTCATCACTTCCCTCCTCTTCCAGAGAAAAATCAAAAGGGAAAGGCGTAAGTCAGTCTCAAGATGGTGTGAAGGGTAGCAGGTCAACCAAAAATGTAAGGAGGCTAGACTTCTCAGGTATAGTCATACAGGAGCCATCAATAGTTGAAGCAGAAGCTCCTCCAAAGGAACCTATACTTCAGAAGGAGACAAAAGAAGCGCCTTTAGCACATGACCCCATACCACTAATAGGGTCTTCACCAATCCACATTGACCTTGATATTGAAGATGATGAAGAAATTGCAATTGTACCTCCTAAGTAAGTTAGTAAAGATACTATTGTGTCTTGGCTTGAGAGCTCCTTGGGAAGGGTAAGAAGACAACCTTCATATCAAGTGAATTTTGATGACCTTGATAACATCTATCAGGAACCTCCTAAGAAGAAAGCAAAGAAGCAAGTTCACTTTGATAGGAATCCTGATGGTGAGATAGTCATGGAGACTGCATTACTCCTAGAGGACAAAAACATAGATGAAGTTGAGATGTACGACTTCGTAATGGTCAAGGCTAATCTTGGTAAAAATACCAAACATGTTGATGTCAGTCTATTTAGAGTTGTTTTCGAAAGCCTTCAAGAGAGGGTGATCAAGGACGAAGAAGACAAAGCAGCCCTCAAGGCTGAAATACAGCAGCTTAGGCTTTTCATTTCTAATATTGTCCAGGGTACTTCACAGGCAACCCAACTGCTGCCCAAGGTTTTAGAGACACCAGCTGATGATCATCAGTTGAGACAGTTGGTCATTTATGGGAAAGAAACTCAAGAGTAGATTGAGAGTTTCATTGTCAGAGGAAAGGAGATCTTGGCACAAATGTTTCAGTTGAGAGAAAATGCTCATGAGCTATGTCAAGGTATCCAAGGGTTTGAACAATCAGTGGTTGAGGCGAAACCAAGGCATGAAATCATCATTGCTGATTTGAATACAACCTATGGTTCAACGGCTTCAAAAGAACACAAGAGGCAGATCCTTGCTTGGAGAGAGCATCATGTCTTCAAGGTTAAAACTTACGAGAGGATATTTGAGGAGTTTATTGCTTATAGACAAAGCATGATTGAAGCTCTTCTTTTCATCAATAAGTTTGTCACAAGGATTCCTTCTCAGTACAGTCTTGAAGATGGTTCTTACATCGGGCTTGATGAAGTGCAAGCTCAATTTTTGAGTGTTGTTCGCAGCTGTGATAGCAACAATACAATTGGTGGCAAAATGAATCACCTTGCCATGATGTCAGCAAGATTTGAAAAAGCGGCCAATGAGGTCAAAGATTTCCTGAGATCAATTGCAAATGGAGAAGATATCTTGGAAAAACACAACTTTGCTATTGATGGGATAGATGCACCGAACCAGGGCACAGTTTCCTGCTTTTTAGCAGATGTGATTGAGATTTGAAATGGCTTTCATCTAGAACCTTTCTTTCCGCTTTCTTTCTATTTTTGAAGTAATTCTTATCCATTCTTTGAAGAAGAGAAAGAAGACAAATGTAATAGTTGGTGTTTCTCACTTTTCCTACTTCTTAGGTGTTAGATGTTATCTTCTTTCTAGATTTAGAAATAAAGCTTGCTTGTTGAGCAAGCCCTAGATTGTGAAAGCAAGGAGATTTTAGGGTCCCCTACTCCTCTACTTGCCTGTAAATAAGAGCCTTTGCTCATTAGTTTTCTTTAACCATGCTAGTGATAACAAAACGCTGAGCCTAAGTGCCTTCTATTTGTTATTCAGTGTTGTTCAATTGTTTTATGATAGTGAATTGTTGAGTCTCTTTTAGCCAACAAGGAGTTGTTGTAATTGTTGTTCTCTTTTGTGTAAGAACAAGATTGCACGCCTCTTTAGCTGCAATTTCTTGTTTCATGCATGTGTTTAGTGCATATTTTGTTCCAGAAGTTTGAGAAATAAAATTATGAGCCTCTTTTGCCTTGGTATAATGTCTCGGATTTCCATTTATCTTGTTATGCTTTTACGAACTTAATTTCAGCTCACATTGAAAGTAAGTAGGTGTATGTTGGGGAAGAGTTTATTGAAGTATTTTTGTTGGAGAATCAACCTTGTCCATTTCTAATTTCTCTTGCTCTGCGTATTACTTGAGAGGTTAGAAACGTCTTTAGCTTAAGTTAGTCATAGTTGAAGTTCTTAAATCAGTAAATCTCAATTGCAGCGTTTGTGTTTTATAAACCTTGTGCTCTAGCTGATCAAAAAGATAGGAAACTTAGTTTTTAGTTTACTTTTTTTCAACACCATCAGCAAGAGGGAGCTTCCCCTCCTAATTTGAAGAGCAGTTTTACTGTGCATAGCTTTCCGTTTCAAATATGCATTCCAGAGGTGCAAATTTAAATGCCAACAAGTACTTTTTGAGTTATTATGGAGTTGATAGTTGAAATTTGAACTTTTTGGGAAAAGATTGTTGTGACAAGTTTGAAGAAGATTTACTATGGGTCATTGGTTGCTTATTGGAGCAAACTAGAATGATGAACTTGATCAACCTTCTTATGTGTTAGAAAATCAATTTAGAAAACTCTACCCTTGATCAACCTTCTTATGGGGCACTTATTGAAAGCAAAACAGAAAACTCTACCCTACCCCTACACTAACCAACAGTGTTAGTGCTTAGACATGACCATTTACTGGCTGTGAGAAATAGCTGCCCTTCCTCAACAATAGAGGATGCTTCAAATCTTTAAGATCAATCAAAAAGAGGTATGTAAATGGTAAACATTTGATTAACTGCTGCTCCTTCTATTCAAAAACTATTGTCAGCATAATTTGGATCATCATAAAAAGCATACCTTCCTTATCTATTTGATCATTAAATATGATAGTCTGAGGCATATAGATGAGATTATCTTGCTGCTCTGCAGTTGCAATCACATGCTTTGGCAGAATCATGTCTTGTTGTAATTCTATAGACTCCTCTTTTGAAAAATATCTGATCAGACATCCTTTTGAAAGCATAAAACTTGGCCTCTTACTGTTGTCTTCATGTTTATAAACTGCTGGTACTCCATCTTGCTGATTAGATTGCTCCACTTGCACTGTAAGATTTTCTTCCTTCCTTCATGTTGCCTCAATTTCAATATGATCTGAAAGAGTTGGTTCACATAAATGAAATGAAGGAATGTGTGGCTCTTTGATCTAAACATGCTGATTGCATACTGTTGGCTCATATGGCATCAAATTGTCATCAATGTTAGAGCAAAAGACCTCTATTATGCCTGAAAACATATTCTCATCTAAATCATAACTGTGTATAAAGTCTAGATGAGCTTTGTCATTCTGTTGCTCAAAAGTAGGTATTGATATTAGCATGCATGTGATATCCTCATTTTCATCAACAAATTGAGGGAGTTCATCAAATAAATCAAAATAATTCTGAGATTCACTTTCAATTTTCTCTACATAAACATTCTTAGTTTGCTCTTGTTTATCATCTAAGCTTGAAACATAGGATTCAAGGTCATTCCAGAATAGGGCTTCATCATCTTCACTTGTGTTACCTTCTGGAATTAGATGAATAGCTTCCAACTTGTCATATTTGTTGACTTCAACTAGCAACTCATCACATTGTTTGTCATCTTCCTGCTCAATAAAGGAAGGTAATTCATCAGATAAGAACATGAAATCATCGCCTTTCATACCTTTTTCAAGCTCCTCAACCTGCTGTCCTGATTGATCATGTTCGTTCACCTCCTGCTGCAAGTCTACTTTGCAAATGGTATCAGGACATACATGCATAAGTTGGCTCTCTTGAATAAGAATAGGTGTCTGTTCATGAAGATTCATAGCTTGATTTGCTACATGTACTTGACTTTGCAATAGAAGAGGATCTTTGAAACTCGGAATGGGAGCCTCTTGAACTAGATTTGACATTTTGAAGTCTGGATGCTTGGTCCAAGAAGGCTGCCATAACTGTTTAGTATCTTGATGATTTGGTTCAGGCTCTTGATATAACTGAAAATGAGATTTCATGGGCTCCTATAGGGACTGAGCTATTGAAATAGATGGAACTTGAGGAATCTCTTGAATTTCTTGAAGGAAAATAGGCGCTTCATGTGGTTGGACAAATTCAGGTTGTACCAACATAGGTTCTTGTATTGGTAAAACATCTCTAAAACTTGGAACCTTGATTTTAAGAGGGTTAAGAGACTCACTTTGCTTGAAACTTGGAAATTTAAAATTACAAATCTCCTCCTCTGTTGGCTGATGTTTTATGAAAGAAACTGATTGGGCCTCAACCAATATTCTAATCTGCTCTTCCTTAGCAGCAAGACCTTCTTCATACTATCTCCTCTACATTAGCAAGTCTTGCTTGTAGAGATAGGCCTAATAGGCCATCTCTTCTTGTTGCTGATCGTACTCTTGCTGCCTCTTGAATTCTTCTATCTATTTTGCGATGTCTGACAGTATATCCTTCATGTTATTCATGTTACTTTTCATATAATCAATCTCTTGGAGCTGATTTTGGATATCTGAATGTGGATACGAAAGCTGAGCAGGGGTGGGTGGGAGGCAAGCATGTTGAGCATGCTGATAGGCTGCTATTGCATGGCTGTTTGGGATAAAACCAACAACATGATTCCCCTGATATGGCTGATAGGGTGATTGGTTGATAGGATTTTCATGAAATGGAAGTGGGTATACATGCTGACTATGAAAATTTGTCATTTCTACTCATATAAATGCTAAAAAATTAGAATATTAAGCTTGTAATTGAAACATACTAGCACTGGACTTGTTGAAACCAGTAAATATGGTCGAAGTCGCCAGGTATAGATTTGTACCTCTGAAAGGTGAAAATATGCTACTGTATATATTAGGACAACAGCTTGAAAACTTTGAATTTCTTCTCTGAAGTGAACTTCAGATTCCCACCGGGCGTGCCAAAAACTGTTGTCAATCAGATTGCACCTGAATGCTTGAATGATTAAATTCAGTAATCTGTTGAAACATGGGAACTATCTTCAGGCTATGGGTAATCCTATGGCGAAGATAGAACCTTCGGATTCTAGGTTGGCTTCCTATATGATGATCAATTAGGTATTTGAATGATTTTCTTTGAGAAAAGGGTAAGAAGAACTATTGCTAAATGCTTGAAATTGAAACTAAAACCTTGGTGATGCACCTAATTGATATTTATGAGCAGATTGATTCACAACTGATTATTACGGAATCTTTTTTCACAACTCAAATTGGGCAATCTAATTACATAAGTGTTTCATCAGAAGGCCTGAAAATCCATTCTTAATGAAGGAAAATGATATTTTCACAACCTAAAGGAGCGGATAAATTAACAGCACAACTTATGATCTGTAACTAAATTGCTTTTTCGTGTACATGTATTCATGAACGTGATAGGAATTTAAAGGCTTTGAAATCAAACACATTAAATTTTCATTTTAAACATTCAATAAATACAAGACTCCTGAATCTGAGAAGGCTAATACTGAATAGTGATAATGAAAAGAAGGAAATTCTACAAAAATGATAACATATAAAGCTGTAAAAGTGTATTAAATTTAAAATGTTGAGTTACAAGATATTTCACTTTGCAGAATGCAAAGGCTGAAAAACCAGAACTAGAATTGAAAAAGATACACTTTTTCAATATATACAATAAGAATGCACTTCAAAATGCATGAACAAGTAATTGAAAGTCAATTTCAGTGATAAAATGACATTTCCAAGGTAAAATCTGAGCAGAGGAAAAAATCCCTGAAAATAAGGTTCAAACTCATGCAAAAATGAGTGAACTCAGTCTCAAACTCGCAGTCATAAAGCATGCAACTGATCTGCAACTCAAATTGAACTGGAAATCTCTGAATGTGAGCCAAAACATGCAAAAATCCTCCTTGCTTTAATCAACTCGCCCAAAATAGCTTAAAATCCATTTTTGCACTATGCATGAGTAATCTTCAGTCAATAATCTGATATGAAACTGAAGTAAAGTGCGCATGAATTCAGTCTTCAAACTGATATCAATCTTCAGTTGGCCCTTACTTACATCTTTTACATGGATTTATTTGAAAAGACAATCTTTTAATTAAAAATTAAAAATAACCATTTGATGATTATTTTAATATTTAATATTCATTTATTCTACCTTTTATTGTATGTTAAATATTAAAGTAATCATCAAATTATCTTTAATATTTAATATATACTTATTAAATTCTAAATCCATGCATAAGTAAAATATTCTAAAAATAAATAAAATCTTTGAAGTCGGCTTCAAAGACTCACGGGCCTCTGATGCTTATTGTTTATTGACCACACATTTTATGACTTGAGTTTTGTTTGACAAAACAAAACAAACATGCGAAAATAGTAGGGCAAAGCACAACCCTAATCATCACTTCTCTTTGCACTTGACTTCAGAGGAAAATGCTCACCTGCGCCGCCATGAGAGGAAGGTTTGGAGCTTGAACTGCTACATTTTCATGTTGTTTTCTGATGATTTCTGAAGGTTGCTTCAGAAAAAAAGTAAGATAAATGCTTTGCTAACAAAAATCTGATATTTTCTTTCATTTCAAAAGCTTTTTCCAAGTCTTATAGCTGCGGCTATGATGTTTTCCTGATGCATTTTCACTGATTGTCTTTTCCATTTGATGCCTTTGCTCGCTTAGAGGCCACCATGATTGCATTTCTTTTGCGCAAGAGAAGAATTTTTGTGTTATTTTTCCATAGAAGGATCTGGAAAGCTTGCTATTTACTTGTTCATCTCATGAGCTCGATTTCTTACAACATTATAAGCCGTAATTTTTACTCACTGTTTTGAGCTTTAAAGAAATTTATGTCTCCTTTCTGTATGGCATAAATGCAAAGTAGGGTCTTGAAACCCAGGAGCTCCATTGCCTTATGTTTGCAATGCTTTTTTCAAAACACCAAGCCTGTATCTTATGGTTGCAGCCTTGTTGATTTCACAGCCTTGTATGACTTTCAGCTCTCACTGGAGTCTGCTCTTGTATTGTATATATTAAATAATGAAGAGCTACAAGATTGTCCTTCATTTTTTATTACAAGAACACAATTAAATATGGCAAGGACTGCTACAGGCTAATACGTAACCTGATGGTTCACAAATGTCTTTTCCTGAGTTGCTAGGGATATTTTGACTCCTATACATGTGACTGCCATAACTTCTTTTGTTTGTTTCTGTATTTTGTCATATTGGCCTTCATATCCTAGTATCTCTGAAATGATGAATATCAACAAGACTATTTGAAACTCAAGTCATTCCCAATGCATTCCTTCGACTGCCTCATGCAAAATGAAACTTTAAATAACATGTTGTCCTCCAAGTATGTGTTCAAGTGATAAAACTGATTATTTCTTTTTGACAGAAAATAATGCTTCATTATTTCATTGTTGTGATCTATTCATTCTAAGATTGATTATCTGCTACCTTTCCAAGATCCTTAACCTCTCCAGATGAATTGGTGATTGTCCTTAACCATTCAAAACTACTCATGACTATATTTGGTGAAGACTGTCTTAACCTTTATTTCTCTTTTCAAAACTTGAAAAGGACATAACTACTGTCCCATCACTAGCATCATTGTTCTCAGCTGCAAACTGTAGCTTTTACTTGCTCTATAAAGACTCTCTTTTCCATATTTACTATATAGAAAGTTTGTTATCATTTCTAAATGTTAATGGTTGTAATCCAACATGGCAATAAAAACAAATGTTGAATTATCCTTTTTTTCCCATTGATAGCATGTCTGTAGCAGCTTGATACTTGATGCTCTCTTTGATAGGCATAAAGCATGGTTCCTTTTTGTTATTTTAATTCTGATAATTGAAACAAATAAGGAATAACAAATAGTAATGATAGCCATAACTTCTTTCGTTTACTTCTCTCGATGCTTTAATAATGGCTATAATATTGAAGTCCCTGGCAACTTTTAATGTTACTCTATTTGTTGATTACCATCAAAAGCTTTTTCCTGATCAAAGGCTGTCCACTTCAAGCATATATTGCTAAATATTGTTGTTCATAGTTGCTGCTCTTAATGATTGCTGCTCTAGGTAATTTCTGCTCATTCTCTATGACTGCACCATTATAAATTTGTACTTGATGCTGCTACAAATTACCTTTGTTAAGTCTTCATGTTTAATGTCTTGATACTTCTCATCTGGTATTTGAAATAAACATGCCTGTAGAATGCTGTCTAAGCCATAATTGCTGCTCCATTGATATTTTGATGCCTCCTTGCATATACTCAAAGTTGGACTTTTGATTCAGCTGTAACCTTCATCATTCCCCATGACTGGAATGCATTTGTCACTTAACTCATAAGCTAAACTCATAAGCTACCATTATATTATTCTTTCAAACACCAAGATTACTTTCAGCTTAAAATGGAGATGAAAAACAACTCTGACATTGATGGTCCATACCTTGCAAAGGCTGTCTACTTCAAGAGTAGATTACTACATTTTGAAATTAATGTTGCTAAATACTTTGAAATCTCTTTGAAATAAGGCTGCTTGAATGATTATATCATTTAGTTTCAGCAGCATTGATGCTTTTAATGACTATTATCAACATTCATGAACTTGCGTATGGAACTTGAGAATATATCCTCCTTGATATGCCGAGCTCAACCCTTGTGGGAGCCCATTTTTCTCCACATATCTGATAAAATGATCTCGAACATGATGAACCTGTTCCTGCACATTGAAACAAATGTGTCAGCAAAATAAAAGAAGCTGAAAGCTTCCATTGAATTCTGTTCTCTTTTGAATAGTGAAACCATCTGATGGATGCCTGATCGAATGCACATTATATTTTTGTTGGTAGTGTAGGCATATGATAGGATATGATTTGTCATTGCTTAGAGACCATCTCTAATACCATATTTCATCGTTCTTGCAGATGCATCGGAGCTTGGAGCTGGAGCTGGAGTTGGAGCCACAACTGAAGACCTGGACTTGTCAATGATTCGTCATTCCAGGAAATGACAAATCACTTTCCACCCTATGCATTCTTTACTCTTAGTTGTATAGTGTACTTTCTTTTCTTGTATCTATCATTTGATTATATATCAAATTGGCTACTCTCATGGCATGTGTGGGACTTCAATTTTTACAACATGAATAAAGCAGCATTCTTTTATTCAAATTTATGAGTTCCTTTGTCTGAGATTTGCATAATAACACTTGAAATTCATAAGTAATCAAAATTCTGGAACATAATGAATCCTTAAGCAAAAAATTTTTTGTACCTTCTTTGATGGATGCAATTCAACTCTACCTATTTTGAGTTGGTAGTGAAAAATAGGTAACCGTTCTCAAACAAGGATTAGGCTAGTTTCTTTGTAAGAAAAATTAGGGCAAGTCATGCAAGCAACAACAAATGGTGACTCTTTTTTGTAAATAGTTTTAAGCATTTCAAAGTAAAGGACCTATTTGAGAACCTAGAATTTAGTATTTGACAAAAATAAAAATAAAGGATTGACAGATCATGATTAGGTTAATAGGGATTAACTATGACATTATTGAATATTATTTAATCCATATTGTTTGTGAATTTGCAAGAACTTATAAGTATAATTTAGGTATCAAGACATCATTGGATTTTACTTTTAAGTGGATGGAGGTCTATTCGGATCATAGCAACAAAAATCTTTTGGGAAAAAAATGGGCAAACTAAAAATATAATTTTTAAAAGAAAATTGGGATTGAAATGGGGAAAATGTGCATTTTAAAAAACATCAAAAGGCCACAATTTTTTTTTAAAAAAAATTTGAAGGCATTTCTATAGCATAGAGATATATAGAGCAAATAATATTGAGAGTTTAGTCCATGAATTATAGAATATAGATTATGTTGTATATATTCATATTATTGATTACATTGCATTGCACAAAATATATTTAATAGTACAATAATAATTAGGTGTTGACACTTTACAAATTTTCAATTGCAATTTTGTTTGTATAAAGTCAACCTACAAACTAAGTACAAAGTCCCAAAAAATTGGACGTAGCCAATGAATTGCTACTACAAAGAGAGCTACATTAGAGGATTGTAGGTCATGATGATGAAGCTCCTAGGTTAGAGCCTCTCCTAATTTCTTCAATCTTATCACTACCAACATTTTCCTCCTTTATGATATCAAAGTCCTCAAGTTCAAGGAAGTGATCATCAACTACAATACAATCATGGTTTGGATCAATCTCATCAAGGTCAATTTGCTCATCATCCTCAACAGTACGTGATTTAGTCCATGTAGAAATTAGTTTTGGAAATTGAAAGTGAGAAACATAATGAATACAATTATAACTGTGATTGCAAATATATTAAAAGTCTATCCTTGGGCTTTTTTTAGTTTCAAGTGGAGGTTGTGGTGAACAAACATAGAGTTATTCATCTGTTGTTGTGTAAGACGATTGCATTTCTTAGAATGCATGTGTTCAAAACCACTATAAGTATACTCACAAGTGGATGAACTACATGACCAGCTTAAAATGCATCTGACCATCCATCTAATATTTTTGGTTTCTTGGCCAAAAAAATAACACAATTGTTGCACAGGTGATTGACATTGCACCAAAAGTTTGACCTGTTAATGCCCAATACAACCATCAGATTTATACAAGATCGAAGATCCATAGGAGCCAGTTAAGCCATGCCATGAACCCAAGCATTGCACTACACAACACAAGGAGACCAAGGGCGAAACTCTTGCAACACCAATTTCATTGAAAAACACAAATTTCTTTGAGATGATATCATGTAAGAATAATTTATAATCTTAACACCTTTTGATTTATATGTCCATAATATAGAGGTTGTTGAAATTTGATAGGGTCTACTTGGTTTGAAGGTGACCCTCTTGCCTTTCATGGTAGCCATAGTTAAAAAAAGCCCCTTGTCTGCTTGTAAATTGGCAACTTTTCCATAACTGCTTGCAATTTTTCTAAGGTATGGAACATTTTCTCTATGCACATGAATAAGCCCTTTGTGACATCAACATCATTAATTTTGAATGAGTTATAGAACAACGTTGGATTAAAATAGTATCTAGCAACATGTAGAGGATAGTGCATTTGTTGATCCCATCTGTTAATTATGTAACATAATGGCATATACTTGTCTCTATTATTTTCCATCCTACCCTTCATCACCTCCTTGGCCCTATCATAACCTCATACAAATAGCCCATGGGGAATTTCTCCCTATCCACTAATCTCAAAAAATTTACTAGAGGCTCTAAAATTCAACAACTTATTCAGTTGCATCCCAAAAATTTGTAGAATAAATTTATTATGCCATTATCAATGCCATATGTTTGATTTGTGAATTCAAACTTCAAATGCACATTTGAAACAATATTTGCTTCAAATTCAGTTTTTGTTGGCAAAGAGTTTGCAGTGTAAGGATGTGTTGCAAATCTTGTCACCTTTGGTTGAACTATAGCTCCTTGTCCTCTATAAAAGAGTGCATCATACACAACACCTTCATGTGATTATAAATGAGTTAGAAACTCTGTGAGCCTTTTGTAATACCTCTTTATCTCATTCAAGTTTTTTAATGTCCTCTAGGTTTAGATCAAGGCAATGTATTAACATGAACTAAGAAACATAGAGGGATATTTGTCCATCATAAGTCTCTGAACAACAAAATTATTTGTAATAAACTAAATCACATTTGATGGCCCTACATCTATGAGTGCGTTGTCAAACAACTTGAACAATGTAATTGTAAATTTGATTCTATTTGATGCATATACATATTTCATAAAATCATGCCAATGTCACAAGAGACAAGGAATTTGATGAGGATTCAGTTACTTCTATTTGTCCATCCATTTGACATTATGGTGCAACTAATCTTTGCTCACTCTAGTTGTGTTCTTTAACATCCCTAACATCTTGTATTGCATCATTAAGTATACCAACCTTCAATATCTCATATGATGGGGATTTGAACCTAGGACTCGTAGACCTGACAATATGAAAAGATAAGCTAGAGTAGTATAAAAAAATTAATCGCCTTCTTTGCTTGTTCATGAAAATTCTTTCTTCATCTTATACTCGTCAAATTGGTATGTGATCTTGGTGTAGTATGAGGTGAAGAAAGAATTAATGTTTCATCCATCTATGTTTGAGCTATATGTTGTAGAAGAAGGTGTAAACCTAGATTCTCTTAAATACTTGTGCAACAACTACCTCATTCAAAGGATTGCTCCCAAAATTTATAAAATTAGAAGCTATTTTAGTCCTAGTTCTAGCCTTTTTGTCTTACCATCAAAAATCACCTAAAGAGTCTATTTTTTCTAATATGTGAAATTTATAGGGAAGGCTATGCAAGCAATGTTATCGTGTCCTACCTCATTTACCGAGTTTCATTTGAAGTGATAAATGCCACAATTGTTATCAGTAAACCACAAGTTGCATTTGACTTTAGACATTCCAGAGACTAATGTGTAATGTGTCCATGCAAAATCTCTTTGAGATGGTATTAAGATCAAATCACCTTAATGACATGGCCAATGATTACATTGTTAGAGTAATCATGCATCAGATAATAATTAATTAATATTTAATTAATTATTATTCTAATTTATTTATTCTCATGCACTTAAAATAAACTGAGGAGTGTTTTTTTCTATTAACTAGAAGAGCTAAATTATTAGATCATTAAATCTCATCACACAAGAAGATGACACTTATCATGATCTAATGCCTTTGTCATTTAGGGTTGCTCTTATAAATCTCTCTTTGTATTATTTCATTCTAGTATTTTCTTGTTGAGGAATAACAAATCTTTATTTTGTAGAGCTCTTGCATGGAATGTGTTATTGTTTATTGTTTGATCATCTGTCTCATGTTATTAACAAATCTAACATGGTATCAGAGTGTGGATCCAACGAACCCCTTTTCCAATTTTGAGTTTTTTTCTCAACTAGGGTTATAGGATCAAAGTTTGGAATCTTCATTTTTTTTTCAATTTTTGGAGGTGGACAATTTTTAGGTGAATTTTGGTGCAAAAAGGATCTCATCGTTGTGTTCAAGAGGTTGATTTGATCAATTTTGACTATAAATTTTCCCAATTTTTCTACAAGAGTCTTAGGGGGTATTTTTTACACTAGGGGCCCTTGTATGTTTCTTTGTATGAAAAAAATCAATAAAATAAAAATCGTGTTTAAAAATGTACAACACTATATATAGTACTGTGCCACCAGGAGTGGCACCTGACAACACTACTCCACTAGTAGCGATGCTTGACACTCAATCCCCAACTACCCAACAACACTACCACTACCATCCTCTTAAGCCCTTAAGGGCTTCATTTGCTAGGCCCACAATCGCATCAGTGACCAACGATTCTGACCTAGCCTAGTGGACCCAAGAGTGCTCAAAAGAGGTCATATTGAAGACAAAGGGCCGATGATCTAGCCCCCTGTGCCCAGTGGCCTATCGTCCATGCAACCAAGTGCTAACCTTTTCAGCCCCCAAGGGTACCTTCCAAGGCAGATTTAGCAACTTTTATGAAATTAGGTATAACTTGGGCATCTGGTCTCTATTTTTTGAAAACTTTATATCTTTCCCAATAGTTGTTCCCAAAAATTTACTACAAGTTGTTGAAGTTAGGTCTACCTCTTTGTGCTTTCAAGGGTCATAACTCAAGCATATGTACTTCATTTTTGTGAACGACTAGGCGTTGGAAAGGTGTTTTAGATCTCTACACATCCATGCAATCCATTTTTCTAGAATATTCACCAAGTACACAAAGATCAATTTGATGTGATTTTTTTCTTTTTAAGCTTTTGTGCTCTCAAAGTTGCATTAGGGTTTGTTTTTCTTTTTGTAGGGGGGTATATTTCTCACTTTCAATATCTATATACATCAGAGAGAAAAAAACACATTATTTTGAAAACCCCAACCATTATGGTGGATGCCTTTTTAGTTGAACATCTTATGTCACATAACTATCATATCTAGAAATCTCACAATGGATTTATGGTAAACTCTGGATGAAGTATAGCTAGAATTGACTCATCAATTTGAGATACTTTAGAATAGGAACAAGATGCATGAGGCTATTGGATTCATTTCACTATTGGTTTTAGAAAATCTCTTGTTTCATCTTAAGTCTTCCACCTCTCCTAGAGATATGTGGGTGAAGTTTAGTGATCTTTTTGGCACCATTAATGAGTTTTGAACTCTCCAGATTGAGGAAAAATTAACATCACATGTACCTAATTCTTTCCCCTCCATTGAGGATGTTTTGTATATGTTGAAGTCCTTGAAATCTATTTTGCAAGGTTATGGGAAGAATAAAACTAACAAAGAATGTGTTTTCCTAATTTTGTCTAAGCTTATAGGGTCATTTTAGGTATTCTCTTGTACATTTTACTCTACAGTGGGTGTGCTAGATGATACATTTACCATGCCTAATTTTGAGGTTTTTTGTGAGCGTTTGAATCATGAATAGGAAAATTTGATTAGTTTTATTCTCTTTTCAGTTCCAAAACCCATGTATTGGTAGCACAAACATCCAAAGGGAAAGACAATAAGAAATAGAATCTCAAGATAGATACTTCATCAAGTAGTGATGTTTCCTCCAAACCATCTCATAAGTCATAATAGAAACCTCAAACTAGTCCTTAGTGTGATAAACCTTCCAAGTATAGTGAGTCTTCCTCTAAGATAAATAATAAATTAGGTAAACCTTATAGTTTTTGTGGTAAGGAGGGTCATCCAGTCATTAGATGGTCGAAGATGTTAGAGGCTTTGGAGGAATCCATGCAACAACATAACATTTGAGCACCTAAATCTTCTTCCTCATTTATAGGCAATGGCCATTCTCTTTCTTCACTGGCCTTACCTTCCATAGCTCGATGGTACTTGATTCTGACTCAACACATCACATGAATCACTCTTAGGATTTGGTCTCATCCCTTTCACATTATAGCACTACTTGGATTGCAATTGGGGATTCTACACAACTTTAAGTTTTGGGATTTGGTACTATCACACTTGAGGGTCATTTTCTTTAGGAAGTTGTTGTGGTTCCTCATATCTCCACCAACCTTCTTTCAGTGTATCATATTTTCCAATCTAGCACCTATAGGATAGTCAAGTTTACCCCACATGATGTAGTTATTTGAGACCTTTATGATCTTGATATTATTGTGGCTAATGGGAGTGTTGATTCTTCCTCTCATTTATATTGATTTGATGGTTTTAAGAGTTTAGCTGGTACAAGTTTATCCTTGATAGCACATGCAAACATTGTAAGATTTGGCATGAACATTTTGGTCATGTCAATTATTGCTATCTCCAAAAGATGAGTGCATAGGCATTGGTGTTAGGGCTCCCTAAGATTTCCTATACTAATGGTGTTTGCCATGGATGCGCTCTTGGAAAAAATCATTGGGATTCTTTTCCTACGAGTAGAGTCACACGTGTTAAGACACCATTAGAGTTGGTACATAGTGACCTCATTTCATTTTTGAGTAATTCATTTTTAGGGGCCAAATATGTGCTCACATTTATTGATGACTTCTCTAGGTGTACATGGGTGTACTTTCTTAAGTACAAGAGTGATGTCTTTGATTCTTTTAGGATCTTTAAGGAATTTGTGGAGAAGCATTTTGGTCTTTCTATTAGGTGGATACATACAAATAATGAGGGGGAATATGTCAATCATATTTTCAAGGAATTTTGCATTGATCATGATTTGCAACATCAACTTATAGTTCCATACATCCCTCAATAAAATGGTGTTGTTGAGAAAAATAACAAAATTTTATGGGAGATGATCAACTTTGTGATTTATTCATGAGATATGTATTCTTCCTTTTTCGTTGAGGTAACTAATTATGCCAATTATATTTAGAATTGTATGCCACACAAGGCATTACAACATATGAATCTTGAGGAGGCTTGGTCCCATGTCAAGCCTGATGTATCTTTATTAATTCTTGAAGCTCAAAGGAAGCCATGGAGAGGAAGAGTCGACCACTCATATATGTTGCCTACTATGTGGATGTTAAGGCATACAGATTGTTTGATCCTGATTCCAGAGATGTCTTGTTTTGATGGGATGTCCAGTTTGATTAGCACTTTCCTTGGATAAATTCTCCATCCCTGACTTCTCCCTTATCACCTACTACTCACTCTTCATCTCTTGGGGATTAATCATCTATTAGGATGAGGATGATGCTCTAGCTATCTCTCTACCTTCAAATATTTAGCCATTACCCAAATGGGCCCACAATACTATTAATGCAGCTAGATCTTTGGCAAGTGATCCTTCAGACTACTATCGTACTCGTGCACAAACATTAGGTGTTATTATTTTAAGTCATACCATTTTGGATGATCCTCATAAGTTTTTAGATGCGATTGGAATTGCTGAGTGGGATAGTGCTATGGAAGATGAGTATTCTTCTTTGATGAAGAATAATACCTGGGATCATGTTCCTCTTCCTAAGAGAAGAATGTTGGTTTGATGCAAGTGGGTGTACATCACCAAACATGTTGTAGATGGTTCAATTGATAAGTACAAGGATCATCTTGTTACAAAGGGGTTCTCTCAAGTCTAAGGAATTGTTTATTCTGGGACCTTTACCCTTGTTGCCAAGATGAATTCTATTTTCCTTATACTTTCACTTACAGCTTCATAGGGATGGATAGTATTTCAAATGGATGTAAAGAGTGTCTTCCTTCATGGTGATATTCATGAGGGTATTTATATGGAGAAGCCACGTGGTTTTATTGAGAACTTTTTGTTGGTTTTTAGACTTCATCATTTATTATATGGTCTCAAACAAGGCCCTCGAACTTGGTATGCAAAGATAGACACTTTTCTTCTTTTTTTGGCTTCACACGATGTTATTTCGATCCTATAATGTACATTTAGAGATAGGAGGGTGATATTTTGATCCTTGTGCTATATGTGGATGATTTTATCCTTATAGATGGTTCAACCTACATGATCCAAAGTGTTTGTGAGCTTTGATGGAGAAGTTTGAGATGAAAAATCTCAGCCTTCTGCACTACTTTATCGGTTTACATGTTATTCAAGCTTTAGATGGGAATTCCATATTTTGAAATAAGTATGCTCTTGACATGCTTCAGAGATTTGGAATTATTGATTGCAAACCTACCCCCACACAATTTTAGTTAGGTGTTATATTCTCTCCACTTGTACTACTCCTTCAGTAGATGTTGCATTATAGAGGCAGTTGGTTGGAAATCTTTTGTACCTGACACATTCTTGTCCCGATCTTTCTTTTTTGGTCTGTCTTGTCTCTTATTTCTCACATGATCCACATGAGTCATTAGAAAGCTTGTAAACATATTTTGACATATATTTAGGGCACCTCTCATTATGGTATTCACTATACATCAAGAGATCCTCAGATAGTTAGCTTCAATGACTCAAATTAGGTCAGTGATGTCAATGATAGGAAGTCCACTTCTGGCGTTGTTTTTTTCTTTAGCTATGGCCCCATTACATGGTCTTGCAAGAAGCAATCTTCTATTGCATTATCATCCATGAAGGTTGAGTATCGTGTAGTGGTTTTGGCCAACTAGGAGGTTTTATGGCTTCATCAATCATTGACTAAGTTTGATTTTCCGTTTTATATTCCCACTATTCTTTGGTGTGATAATTAGAGTTCCATTCACATCTCACAATATAGTGGAGCATCAATGTACTAAACAAATAGAGATCCACATCCACTTCATACGATAGTTGATTAAAGATGGTTTTCTCACCTTGGAGTACGTTCCTATAGAGAAGCAGGTTGTACACATCTTCATGAAACCTTTGGCATCACCTCTTTACCTCCATTTGTATTTGATGCTTGGATGAAGGAAGTTTTCCTTGGGGGTCTTCATGAGGCCTCCTCCCTTCGTGTCTTTTATACATGCTTTCATCTTTCTTTAGGAGGAGATTTTCCATGAGATTTTCTCCTTTTCTCCAGTTATGAGAGATTTATTTGGTTGTACATGGGTACCTTGTCAGACCTTGTTGTTGGGACCCATTTATGCTTTGTTTATTTTTTATGCATTGATTTTTTAGAGTTTTTTAGCTACTCTCTAAGTTACACTTAAGGGGATTGTTAGAGTAATCATGCATTAGATAATAATCAATTAATCTTTAGTTAATTATTCTAATTTATTTATTCTCATGCACTTAAGCTAAACTTGGTAGTGTTTTTTTCTGTTAACTAGAAGAGCTATTATTAGATCATTATGTGCCATCGCACAAGATGATGAAACTTGCCATGATCTAATCCCTTTATCATTTAAGGTTGCTCTTATAAAGAACTTTGTCTCTTTGTATTATTTCATTTTGTAAGTAATATAAAATCTTTATTTTGTAGAGCTCTTGTGTGGAAGGTGTTATTGTTTTTTGTTTGATGGACCATGTCTCATGTTATTCACAAATCTAACATATATGATCATCTAGGTTTTGCACACACCCATGTTGAAAATTAACACTTTAAAAAACTTTATACTTGTTTTCCTATCTAACATTATATTATTCTTGTGGTTGCTTGAATGTTCAAAAGACTTCAAAGCATAAGAGGGCACCAATGAGTGTTTCAACATCTTAAAAATATGTTTTATCAAATATAATGGCAAACATTAGCTAAGATAGTATGTTTCATTTGCTAGTATTATTTCTCAAAACAAAAGGGGAGTGTGGAAGTTATTAAAAATATCCCCCATTTTGTGTGTATCGTAATGGTATGTAAATCAATATTGTCTTTCAAGGATGGAAGTCCAAAGACCGGTTTTTGGGTAAACCAGGGGATAGGTGGAATACTTAAATTTCTACAAGACTAACTATACACAATATCAAAATTTATGTTTGGAAATTCATATACTATATCAAATTCAAAATTAATTTATTAAAATTAAATCAAAAATTGAAAATGCAATCGACATTGGTGAATCAAGCAATAATAGTAGTATTGCAACAATAATTTTTTTAAGTAAACAATGATTCAAATTTAAAAAGAGCATAACTAGATATTAAGATACAAGACACCTAGTTGATCTAAGTTACTCAAAATCATAGTTTTTCAACCTTTATATAAGTTGATCCATTTAATGTTCTTGGTCTTACTCTAAAGGCATTCTATTTTTGTCTAATATATCTAGATGAAATTCACACTCGATGTATATTATAAACCAATTACAAATGTTCATTTTCAAGCTCAAATTTAATGTTTTTCATGAGTTTTTAATTATGTTTTTAGGGAAGTGCAAAAAAATGGGGGACTAAAAAGTAGCCACCCCACTTTTTGGCTCCCATGCGAGCCATAACATGAGTGTGTTATAACGTGAGTGTGTTATAACATGCTCATGTTATAGCTCATTTAAAGAACAAAATTAAAAGAAATGTTTAATTCTATATTTTATCTTCAACTCGGGGCTTGAGAACCCTTCCAAGTGCACTGCATTATTGCAAACTTGATTTTGCACCCAAAGATTTTCCAAATCATCACCAAAATGCTACGAAGATGTTGAGGAGGTCAAAGGAGTAAGTATTTTTTAGTTTTTAGTGTGAAATCTATATTAAATATGTAGATTGAATTAGTTTCTTAATTAACATTTGTTTAATTTTCAAGAGTTGGTAATTCACCCCCAAATGTTTAAAACCCTAATTCACCTCTTCATGAAAACCCTCCATAACAAACACATCCTACAATTCATCATCATCCTCCAAGCACACAATAAAATACATTAGGGAAAATTGAAAATAATAGAAAATAACTTGAGGAGTTAATTGTAAGGTTGAAAGATCCTACAAAAAAAATTCCCATAGGACTGCCCTTGCTCAATCACTGCAATCCATTGCGTCTCATGTAGAATCGATTAGTGGGAAAATAAATAGTTGGTTTGACAAGAGGGAACAACAAAAATCATTTCATGCAAACAAATTATCATATGAACAAGTTAAAGAAAAAAATAAAATATGAATTGTGTGCACTCTTCACCAACCCACAAACCAATCAAACCTTACACGGTGCATGCAAGAGGTTCCTTATCCATTGTTACCACAACCAAGGTATAAAGAATAATTTTTTGGATAGGTGGTGTATGGTTTTTGACCATCCTCCATACAATAACTAAGAGGTACTAGAATACTTTTTGAGGAAACTCTATTGTGAGTTTGTCCTTGATTAAATCCTAAATTACTTTGACATGTGGGAGTTCCAAGGTAGAGGTTGCGGCTCTGCACAAGATAGAGTGGGAGAGCAACTTGACCCAAACTAGGCACTAAGACTACTAGCTATACCATAGTATGAGCATGTGATTATCCATTTCGTTGTGAAGGAGGGTGTTGAGGTGGACAACTTCGAGTTGATTAGCTCACTCACTCAGACCCTTATACAACATACTAGGCTTCTAGTACATGGTGATGTGGGTGAGTATTCCAGCATCAAGTTTCGCCTCATATATGTCAATATTATTGATCTCTTTGTGTTTATGATCTTAAGGATAGTCAAGATGCATGTTCCCAAGATACATTTGTAACGGATCAAATAGTCATGACAAAAGCTTTGTTGAGTGATAAATTCAACTTTGATAGCGAAGTAAATATCAATAAGTTCATTTAATTCAATTTATTAAATTTTATTTTGAAATGTAAGATGACTAAAATGAAATTTCAAGGTCACAATGTTTACCCTACTAGCAGTGGTCCTCCACCTCCCTATTACATCATATGTCGAGTGCAAAGGTATGTAACTAGTAAAAAATTATAAATATTACATGTGAATAGTTGAACCTTATATGAATGGTATTCTTATAACCATTGTTCCAAGACTCAGAGTTTCCTCAGACTTGACAAGTTGATTTTTTACTTGGATTTGGACTTAGAGCCTAGACTCAACATGGACTCAACAAATTTACAAAACCAAGAAATTTAAAGATTTTTAAGGATTTAAAAATTGTTTCTTGCAACATTTAATAAACCTTAAAGACACAATAACCTCATCAAATAGAAACTAATTTGATCACGTACACAAACATACATCGATCATATAAGTATAAACACAAATAGCCTTGGTCTCATTGAATAGATTCCTAAGTTCAAAGCACTTCTCCATCTCAATGATCCGAAATTTAGCTCCATCTCCAATGCTTTTACCATAAAATATGGGTGGTGCAATTCTCTTAAGGTCTTTACTCATTTCTTCTTCAATTCTATCCTTATGATTTCCATGGTCTTCATTCTGTTGATTCAGTTCTTCTCGATTCCCTCTAACCTCTTGTTCTGTGTTGTTCATCCTGTTCCTTGTTTTGGTCAGAAGGTTGAGGATTTGGTCCAACCTATCATTTTGCTCATTGTTGTTTGGTCCATGTGGTCATTGTTTCTAGTATTCACCATGGTTGGTTATGAAATGACCTATGTCAAGTTTTGCATCTTAGCATAGTAGACAAAGACCCTAGTGTTAAGCCTAGAGATTTGATACCAAAATGTAAAGTTTGAAACCGTATACTATCTCATGAAAATAAATAGTAACTCATTTTTACATAAATATAGAAATAAAATGAAACATATTCAACATATACAAATGACATATTAAATCTCACATGTAAAAGTGTCTAATCTAGAATATTGAGCATCATAAATAAGGTACATCATCACATGAAGTACTATCTAGTCAAGTATTATAGAGTACAAGATATAATTTATGCAAGAATATGACTCTGACTCTCATTCTCATCTGGTCATAACAATACAAGTAAAGATATAAAAGAAACATAATCTAATCAATGGAGTCTTTGATTGCCACTAAACCCAATGGTCATCCACAAACCAAGAGACAAGAACATGGCTCAGGCACTTTTTCACCCAACCATGAAGCTTACGCTTCCTCAGAATTCTTCCTAACATAAAGAGTACTTGATCTTGCATGAGAAGCCTAGAAACCTAGAAATGATTAGCAAGATGGAATTTGGTGCAACTATTAAGTATGGTAGAGAGAATAAAATAATATCCATCTATTTCAATGGTATACATACTTTGGCCAAAGAAATTAAACAGTAAATGGTAGGTAGATATGGAAAAGAAAATATACTCCCCTTTGTTAGTCCCTATTCAATACCTATCCCAAAAGGTAAAGCCAAATCACATATAAAAGAAAAATCCTTTCCTCATGAAGATAATATAACATGCATATATCCAATGATCGTAAAAATAAATAACGTTTTTCTTTTCATGCAAAATTATTATATGAAGGCCTTTTTTTATTTCAATACTTTCATGCATAATAATGGTTAAATGTATAATTGACATGCAATTTGATTCCTGACTAATGATATTTCTCAATTTCATGCAATATTTAATGTATATGCAATGCTAACTAATCTTTGATGTCATGCAGGTTAAATCCATAAGAAACTATGTAGTACCCCTCCATTTTGCTCTTTGATCGAACAATGTTCTTCTATGTATGCTTTATTCTGTTAGCACTTTGACTATGGTACTTGGTTCTATTTGATCGCAACTGTTAAGCGATGCGTATGTGATATTTTGATGTGATGGTATTTTAATCTGATGTTATCATTATGGCATGTTTTGAATTAGTGTAGCCGATATTTAATTAAAGATGCTTTATGCTTTTATTATATTAATGATGTTAGACTTGTCAATTAGAAAGTCTTTATTGGTGAAGAAGATGGGATTGTATATCAAATATATGCATGTTCGATATACTCTTTGTTCGCAGGTTGATAGGTATAGGACATTGACTCCACCTGGTTTCACAGATTTGAGTGTGTCCATTGACCAACGATAAACAATTGGGAGATAGTAGCTAGGTTTTTCATGCCACGTCATCACCCTAGTCATAGTGTGTCGTTAGGTTGTAGTCGGATTTAGTTGCTTTAATATTGTCCATTTCACCTTGGGTGTTTATTTAAATTCAAATTATAAAGGTTATTAAATGGTGGGTGTAGTTAAAAGGATGATTAAATTTATCTAGTTGCAATGTTATTTATTTTATTGGTTAATTTAATTTAATTAATAAAATAATCTAATCTTGGATTAGATTTAGTTATTGATTAATTAAGTTAATAGTGATAAATTAAATTAAGTTAGTTGTTTTGGGCATTATTGATATTTAGATTTAAATTAAAAATGAAAATATGTTTTAAATTGCACTTTTTGAAAATTAATAGGTAAAAGAATTTCTTTTCAAAATTTTGAATTCTTTTTGTAAAAAGAAAATTGTAAATGCACGAAATTTCATTTGGAAAGTAATTTTGTTTTAATTTCAAAGAAAATGAAAATATCTCCAAATTGCATTATATTTAATATATATGAGATATTTTATTTTGGGGATTTTTTTTTGACAAATTTGCCGAAAACTCTATTTTAGCAAATAGAATTTCATATAATTTGAAATTTCCATTTGGTGGAGAGTTTTGCTATGGCTTGATTTGGATTTTGAAGAAGATTGAAATTCTTGGTGGATTGGAAACAGATCTGGAAGCACCATTTGATTTCTTCAAGCTTTGGAGAAAAAATCAGGTTCTTTGATTTTCGTTTCATTTTGAAAGAGTTTTAAATCTGGTTATGCTGTTGGAAAATTTCTAAATGCTATTTGAGTTCAATAAAAAAAACTCATGTCAATTTGTTCAATACTTGCAAACTTCTGTTGAAATTTTGGAAAGAAAACAAAACAAGAATCAGACAATGGAAAAATAGAAAGAAAACCAAAAAGAAATTTTCATTTCAAACTGAAATTTAAACCCATTTGTTGTATTGTCAATTTATTGTTTTACTGCAAAATTCTGTTCAATTTCACAATTTGACTGAAAATGGAGATTTTGGGTATATATATTTATAAATATACCTGTGTATATATATATTTCAGTATATATAAATATATACATACAAGTATATTTATAAATATGCTGTGTTTTTATATAATTTTTTGAGAAAAAAATTCTAGTTTTTTAAAAAAATTACACAGAAAATTTTGTGTTCTATGGAAATTTATTTTAAAAACAAATCATATTATAAAAAAATAATATTTTGTTTTTTTTATAAGAGAAGAGGGGAGTGGGGGGGGAGGGGGGTGCGGGGGCTGCTCCCACAATGCCCCCATATGGGAGGCGCTACCCACACAGCACCCCCATATGGGGAGGTTGCGTGGGCAGCCTGGCCACTCCCATATTGGAGGGGCCGCACCCCCACATATTGACTTTAGTTTTTTTTTTTATGATTTAAAATTTAAAATCATTTTTTTATATATTATTATAATATTATATATATATACTATAATATATCTATATTATATATAAAATAATATTTTATTATATATATAATACATATATATATATTATTTTAATATTTAAATAATTTTATTTTTATAATTAATTATTTATATATATAATTTATATATATATTATGTATATATATAGTATGCATATATATATAATGTATATATGCATTATGTATTTTTAAATAAATTAATTAGTTGAATTATAAATTAGTTATATTTAAATGATAATGATATATTTAAATATATATATATATATATATATATATATATATATATATATATATATATATAAAGTTGTATATACATTAAATATGCATTTATATATATATATTTAATATATGTGTATTCGATTATAGTTAAATTTATGATGATTATTTATATTCATAGATGAAATAAAGATTAATTTATTTTATTCAAATGATTTTATTTTTTTAAGTTGTTTTGATTATTAAATATAACTGTGAAACTCAGAGTAAATTATTGGTTTTTAAATTCCTCAACATCGTGAAATAATTCTTATGTATTTTTTTGGATAAATGCAAGTAATGTAGATTGAGTTGACTGGATTTAGGAAATCCTAACCTTTGATTTAATTGCCTGAAGTGCTTTCTAGCGATGTTTTGTTCGTTCCTGGTGTTGGGGTAATTGGGTCAATTGCTCTGAAGTCTTCCAGATGGGGTTTCATTTATTTGTATGGGTTGTCGTTATGGTAGTCAACCTTTGGGGTGCCTTGGGTAGTGCGTCTAAACATATCCAGTATTATACTTGGTTATTGTGAATGGGATGTGTGGACTTGATGTCTTGTATAGGAGTCATTCTCCTTAGGTCGCATTTGTGTACCCTTGGGTGTGGAGTTATTCCACATGTTGTCTTAAAGGAGTGGCTTGCAATGAGGGCAGACACACAAAGTGGTATTAGGGTAACTCTTTGCAAGTTAGTTAATTCAGTGATAACATAATAAACTTTTAGAAGCTTAGGTTGCATCAAACACTTAACAAGATTAATTTTTCCTTGCTCATGGACACAAGGGCTTGTATAGACTTGGGATGAGATGAGAAGGCCTGGAATGGAAAGGTCATCTATCTTGTCTTTACAAGAGGTATTTGATTCCACATGAGTGAGCATGGGTGTCGGGATTTGGTAGAGGCCACCAGGATAACCCATAGTGGGGGCCAGAGCTTATGAAGATTCCCAAAGGAGATCCCTTGTCGAGTTGTGTGATGACACTCTTTCTATGACAATAGTTGGTATTTGGTTTTGTGAGTTTGGTCTTCTTATCATTCTTGATTTATTTTATTCAGGAAGCAATGTGACTTATGTCAATGATGTTAGAGTCATACTTGTGTTATTTGTATGGTCATTTATTTCATGTGATTGGTTGTGTCAGTGTGAGTTAGCATGTGTCTAGAGGTAGATGGTCTTGCCTAGGATTCCTTGTTACTATCTCCTAGCACGGGGGGTGAGCCTTTGGGTATCACATGGTTGGGTGGAACGTGCATCTTAGTTTGTTGGGTCATCTTCTTGTTCGTGCGGACGAGATTCCTAGTTGGAGAGCTCTTGGGATTTAGTTCTTTCATGCTTTATTCCTTTTAGTTAATATTGTAATTTATTACCCCTTTTTGTATTGAGGTGGAAGATGTAATTTGTAACCTTGGTTATTGGAATTACCTCATTCAGGGAATGAGTGTTGTAATCATATTGTAATTCATATTATTGGAATCATGTGGAATCGCTTATGTCTTTGAAGTAATTTTTATCATGTATGGAATGTATGCGCATTTAATTTGGTAAGTAATTAAATGTTATGTTTTAATTCATGTATCTTGTTGGGTTTAAGTAATCTCATTCTCGTAACCTTAAGGGTTGTTGGCAATAGGTAGTGAACTTGTATGTTAATTGTACTTAAACAAAAAAAATAAAAATGTTTGACTAGTTAATTGCAACTTTCCCTAGGGTTGTGTGGCGGGGCATTACACATGGTATCATAGCCTAGGTTTAAACACTGGGTACTCTGGGATTATGATGAACCCATTAAGCTTTTAGTTACGTAGGTTTCATGTTGTGTACCTTGTCTAATACCTTGATGTGTCTGATCAGGATTATGCTTCCCAGACGCGAAAAAGGTAGAGGGCATGGACGTGGTCATGTAGGTAGTTGCGGTGAGAGTCAACATGACTCTCCTCATGGTGTTCATTTTATACCAGATCAGGAAGAGCACCAAGCATCACATAATGTATCAGGGGGTATAGCTCAGCAGCAGGATTTGCTAGGGGTTGAGGCTACACGTAGAGCTTTAGAGGAGGCATTAGCACTCCTTGGAAAGAGACAGGAAGTGGTTCAGGGTAACCCTACTGAGAGGGAAGTTCCATCTCAGCTAGAGATGCACATGAGAGATTTTCTTAGGGCACTTCCACCATTGTATGATGGAGTTGGTACTGGGTTAGAGGCAGAGACATGGCTTATAGACTTGGATAGGTGTTTTGTGATGCATCTGTATGGTAGCAATACCAAAGAGTGATGCGCTATTATGCACTTGCAGGGATTTAATTTTGTTTGGTGGAGGTTAGAGGAGCAGAAGCTTCACATATACATTAGCTTTGTATCTTGGGAGATATTCTTAGAGCAGTTCAGAG
This sequence comes from Sequoia sempervirens, assembly GCA_007258455.2. Classification (NCBI taxonomy): domain Eukaryota; kingdom Viridiplantae; phylum Streptophyta; class Pinopsida; order Cupressales; family Cupressaceae; genus Sequoia; species Sequoia sempervirens. The sequence goes on along the minus strand of VDFB02026320.1, from coordinate 115,172,764 downwards.
CCCATTTCCTATCAAAGCACTGGCGTTAGCGACGAGGTGATGAGTTTCATGCCTTATGTCAGTTGGCATTATCGGTTGAGTAATATGAGCGACATTTTTATGAGCTCAAATAGTATGCTGGGATAGGAGATGATGAGAGTATGTTGGTCCACCATTTTGTCAAGGGCCTAAATTCCCATCTTAGTGGAGGAGTGAGGGTTTTTGAACCCAAGACCATGGAGGTTGCAGTGGAGAAGGCAGGTTTGGTGGAGGAGAATCTAGCTTTGTCACTAGGAGGCCATATGGGTGTGTAGATAGGCAGTAATTTGGCAGCGGGGTCTACTGCTAGAGGAGGTCAATCACAGGGAGGTGCACCTTCCAGAGTTCAGTAGGGACCATCATAGAGTGGGCAGTAGCAGCAGCAACAAGTATCACAAGGGAAACATAAAGGTTTCTAGCAGAGATAGGGAGACAGAAACTGGAGGTGCACTAGACGCTTCAGCTATGATCAACCAACTCAAAGTTCCCAATCCACCTTCAGGGGTAGTGCGCAGCAGTCTAGTGCACCATCTGGAGGCAGGGGCTATGGAAGAGGTATTGAGTGCTTCACATGCGGCCAATAGGGCCATATAGCTAGAATGTGTCCCAACAGGGGCACATCTAGGTTTTCTCAGGGACCAGCAACATCTGAGCCTACAGTTGGGGATGCTAGTCGAGGGCATCATGTTTTCACAGCAGTTGATAATTTCCAGGAAAAGCATCAGGTTACCGTTGTTGAGTCATATGGTATGTTATCAGGTAACCCAGTCACCATTTTTTTTTATTCTGGAGCGTCAGACTCCTTTATTTCTTCTTTCGTCATAACATGATGTAGACTAGGTGCGGTAAGGCAAGTCGATAGGTGGTAGGTTGAGTTAGCCTTCGGTGTGAAGGTTGCATCCCATTCCCTTGTACCAGATTGTAGAATGGAGGTTGGACCTCTTCATACTACATTGGATCTTCGAGTTATTCTTTTGGGTTCTTATGACATTGTCATAGGGATGGATTGGTTAGAGGTGCATAGTGAGATCATAGATTGTCGACATGAGTCAATTCAATGCATTGAGGCATCTAGCAGAGTAGTAGAGGTAGTGGGAGTTCAGAGGTTGATTTCCTTGAGGGTCATCTTAGCTATGAAGTTGAGAAGGTGTGTGCGTCAGGATTTCCAGTTATTTGCAGTTACAGTGGATGATTTGGATCTAGGAGGTGGAGAGTAGAAAGTCTCTCTTGATAGTCACCCCATTCTTTAGGAGTATTCTAATGTCTTTCTAGATGATATTCTAGGAATGCCACCTCAGAGGGATATAGACTTCAAGATAGACCTTGTACCTAGATCGGAGCTCATTTCACGAGCTCCTTATCGTATGACCACCCAGGAGCTGAAAGAGCTTCGCTTGCAGCTTGAGGAGTTGTTAGAGAAGGGTTTTATTTGCTCTAGTGTTTCTCCATGGGGAGCACCAATTATCTTCTTAAAGAAGGATAGTTCACTTTGGTTATGTATTGATTACCGACAGTTGAACAAAGTGACCATCAGGAATCGATATCCACTTCCTAGAATTGACGATCTATTCGACCAAATCAAGGGTGCCACCATCTTCTCAAAGATTGATCTTAAGTTTGGATACCATTAGCTTCGTATCTTTGAATCGGACATCCATAAGTCAGTGTTTCAAATATGGTATGGTCACTATGAGTTCACGGTAGTACCATTTGGGTTGACGAATGCCCCCTCAGTATTCATGAGTCTGATGAATGGGGTATTTCGTGCATACCTAGACAAATTTGTCCTTGTGTTCCTTGATGACATTTTGATATACTCTAGGATAGTGGAAGAGCATGAGGAACATTTACGACAGGTATTACAGTGTTTGCGAGATAATCAACTTTATGCTAACCTATCAAAGTGTGAATTCTTCAAGACTGAGGTCCAATATCTTGGTCATGTGATCTCAGGAGAAGGTATTTCAGTGGATCCTATAAAGATCCAAGCGATCTCAGATTGGCCTGTACCCACAAATGTGGCAGAAATATGTAGCTTTATGGGACTAGCATGTTATTACAGGTGTTTTTTGCAAGGTTTTTCGAAGATAGGCTATCCTATCACCTCCCTTCAGAGGAAAGGGAAGAGGTTTGAGTGGTCAGAGAAGTGTGAGGCAGCGTTTTAGGATCTTAAGGGGAAGCTAACCAGTGCACCAATACTTGCGATACCGGGTCCGATTGGGGACTTTGTAGTTTGTACAGATGCATCCTTGGAGGGATTAGGTACAGTGTTGATATAGGAGGGTCATGTTATTGCATACGAGTCACAGAAACTCAAAGATCACGAGCTGAATTATCCCACGCATGATCTTGAGTTAGCGGCAATGGTTCATGCATTGACGAGATGGAGGCATTTTCTTCTTGTCCATAGTTTTGAGTTGCACAGTGATCATAGAAGTCTTTAGTATATTTTCACGCAGCCCAACCTTAATGCTAGGTAAAGGCATTGGATGGAGTTTCTCTGTGAATATGACTTCAAGGTGAAGTATATCCAGGGAAAAGATAATGTTGTAGTGGATGCACTTAGTAGGAGACATGAGATATTTGAGTTGAATCTTGTTGTAGATTTGCGGAGTCAGATTCTTTCTGCCCTTACAGCAGATAGTTGGTATCAGGAGGTTAGGACAGAGATTAAGGTAGGAAGACCCCTTGAGGGCAGGTATTCAGGTTATTCTCTAGATTCAGATGAAATGTTGAGGCACATAGGATGCATATACATTCCTTCATTAGGTGATCTTTGTACCTTGGTCATGACTTAAGCACATTGTGCACCTTATTCAACCCATCTTGGGGTGAAGAAGATGTATGCAGATCTGTGTTAATTATACTTTTGGCCAGGGATGAAACGCGATATTGCAGATTATGTGTCGCGATGTCTTGAGTGTCAGCAGGTGAAGGTTGAACACCAGCATCTAGGAGGACTTTTGCAACCGCATTTAGTACCAGAGTGGAAGTGGGATATTATCTCATTGGATTTCATTGTTGGTTTACCCAACTCTTCGAGATGTCATGATGCAATTATGGTAACAGTTGATAGGTTAACGAAGGTGGCACACTTCTCACCTATTCGCTCTTCTTATACTGCATCGTCTGTAGCCAGAGTGTTCATGGAGGATATAGTGAGGTTACATGGTATTTTGTGTCAGATCATTTTTTACAGGGATCCAGTGTTTACCTCAGCTCTTTGGACTTCATTACAGCATGTAATGGGGACACAATTGAACTTTAGTTCAACTTACCACCCAGAGACAAATGGACAGACTGAGAGGGTCAATTAGATCCTTGAGGACATGTTACGTATGTATGTAATGGACCAGTAGATACGATGGGAAGATTATCTTTATTTGGTAGAGTTTTCCTATAACAATGGTTTTTCAGAGTTCAATTGGCATGCCTCCTTTCCACGCATTGTATGGGTGGCCATGTCGCAATCCCTTGAGTTGGGATCGACTTGAGGACAGAGTGACTTTGGGCCCTGAGATGTTGTAGGATATGGAGCAACAGTTGGATAGGATTAGAGAGCACTTGGTGGTAGCATAGGATAGGCAGAAGAAGTATGCAGATGCGCATAGAGTGGATCGTCATTTTTTTGTGGGCGATAGTCTTCTTACAAGTGCGTCAGCAAAAGAGTCCCATCCGTTATGGGAAGGGCTCTAAGTTGGCACCTCGCTTTGTCTAACCCTTCGAGATACTCGAGAAGATTGGTCTAGTTGCTTACCATCTTGCTTTACTGCCCAGTCTCTCGCGTATTCACGATGTTTTTCATGTTTCAATTTTTTGGCCATACCATCTAGACATTTCTCATGTACTTGATTGGAATGCATTATAGGTAGAGGACAGGCAGTTGGCTTTGGAGCCTATGGCCGTGGTAGAGCACATAACACTTGCTCTTCGAGGGCGAGATATTGATTAGGTTAGGGTCCAGTGGGATCCTAAGGATGACACATCATCCACTTGGGAGGATGCAGCTAGGATGAGGGAGCTCTATCCCTATTTGTTTGAAGGCTTCCAAGAGTAAGCCTGACCCTAGGGGGAGGATGTAGTACCCCTACATTTTGCTCTTTGATTGAACAATGTGCTTCTATGTATGCTTTATTCTGTTAGCACTTTGACTATGGTACTTGGTTCTATTTGATCGCAACAATTAAGCAATGCGTATGTGATATTTTGATGTGATGGTATTTTAATCCGATGTTATCATTATGGCATGTTTTGAATTAGCATAACCGATATTTAATTAAAGATGCTTTATGCTTTTATTAGATTAATGATGTTAGACTCGTCAGTTAGAAAGTCTGTATTGGTGAAGAGGACGAGATTGTATCACTCGCTTGCGAGCCCCCTACGATTCTAAGATTTTCTCTTCACGGTGTGTTTTATTATATCAGATATATGCATGTTCGATATACTCTTTGTTCGCAGGTTGACAAGTATAGGACATCGACTCGACCCGGTTTCACAAGTTTGAGCGTGTCCATTGACCAATGGTAAACAATTGGGAGATAGTAGCTAGGTTTTTCGTGCCATGTCATCACCCTAGTCATAGTGTGTCGTCAGGTTGTAGTCAGGTTTAGTTGCTTTAATATTGTCCATTTCACCTTGGGTGTTTATTAAAATTCAAATTATAAAGGTTATTAAATGGCGGGTGTAGTTAAAAGGATGATTAAATTTATCTAGTTGCAATGTTGAAATGTTATTTATTTTATTGGTTAATTTAATTTAATTAATAAAATAATCTAATCATGGATTAGATTTAGTTATTGATTAATTAAGTTAATAGTGATAAATTAAATTAAGTTAGTTGTTTTGGGCATTATTGATATTTAGATTTAAATTAAAAATGGAAATATGTTTTAAATTGCACTTTTTGAAAATTAATAGGTAAAAGAATTTCTTTTCAAAATTTTGAATTCTTTTTGTAAAAAGAAAATTGTAAATGCATGAAATTTCATTTGGAAAGTAATTTTGTTTTAATTTCAAATAAAATGAAAATATCTCCAAATTGCATTATATTTAATATATATGAGATATTTTATTTTGGGGATTTTTTTGACAAATTTGGGGAGAACTCTCTTTTAGCAAATAGAATTTCATATAATTTGGAATTTCCATTTGGTGGAGAGTTTTGCTATGGCTTGATTTGGATTTTGAAGAAGAAGATTGAAATTCTTAGTGGGCTGGAAACAGATCTGGAAGCACCATTTGATTTCTTCAAGCTTTGGAGAAAAAATAAGGTTTTTTATTTTTGTTTCATTTTGAAAGAGTTTTAAATCTGGTTATGTTGTTGGAAAATTTCTAAATGTTGTTTGAGTTCAATGGAAAAAACTCTTTTCAATTTGTTCAATACTTGCAAACTTCTGTTGAAATTTTGGAAAGAAAACAAAACAAGAATCAGACAATGGAAAATTAGAAAGAAAACCAAAAAGAAATTTTCATTTCAAATTGAAATTTAAACCCATTTGTTGTATTGTCAATTTATTGTTTTGTTGCAAAATTTTGTTGTTCAATTTCACAATTTGGCTGAAAATAGAGATTTTGGGTATATATATTTATAAATATACCTATATATATATACATATACATATACATATACATATATACACACAAGTATATTTATAAATATACTGTGTTTTTATTTAATTTTCTGAGAAAAAAATTATAGTTTTTAAAAAAAAAATTACACAGAAAATTCTGTGTTCTATGGAAATTTGTTTTAAAAACAAATCATATTATAAAAAAATAAAATTTTATTTTTTGATAAGAGAAGAGGGGAGTGGGGGGGCTGCTCCCACAGTGCCCCCATAGGGGAGGCATTGCCCACACAACACCCCCATATGGGGAGGCTGCGTGGGCAGCCTGACCACTCCCATATGGGAGGGGTCGCACCCCCACATATTGACTTCAGTTAATATTGTAATTTATTACCCCTCTTTGTATTGAGGTGGAAGATATAATTTGTAACCTTGGTTATTGGAATTACCTCATTCAGGGAATGAGTGTTGTAATCATATTGTAATTCATATTATTGGAATCATGTGGAATTGCTTGTCTTTGAAGTAATTTTTATCACGTATGGAATGTATGTGCATTTAATTTGGTAAGTAATTAAATTTTATGTTTTAATTCATGTATCTTGTTGGGTTTAAGTAATCTCAGTCTCGTAACCTTAGGGGTTGTTGGCAATAGGTAGTGAACTTGTATGTTAATTGTACTTAAACAAAAAAAAAATATTACGTTTGACTAGTTAATTGCAAATTTCCCTAGGGTTGCATGGCGGGGCATTACAAACTAGTTCATAACATATGATGCATATTTGCACCATTATATTTATATTGTTAGATGTATATACATACATATATGCATACATGCATACATACATACATACATATGTGTGTGTGTATGTGTGTATATATATAACTATAATTATACCATTGATATGCTGATTAGAAATAAATGAATCAGATCCATAACAATTAAATGATATTTTCATATATTTAGTTTTACAATTTTACTATGGAATCATCACAACATAAATAATTTTTTTACCAGTATTAACTTCATCGAAAATGCACTATATTTATATATACTACTGTTTAAATATGTTGAGATTACGAAATAGCACAGTGGTTTTATAACAACAACAAAGAATTCATATATGATTACAATCATGAATTGTTCATTAATTCGGGTATAATAAAAGCATACCATATGTGTATATGTATATATATTCATTAAAACTAATATGCATAACCATTATTTCTGGATTATATGTAATAATCAATGCATAGGTTTCATTACATATACGCAGGCAGAACAATACATATATTGGTTGATACAAAGATTTGAATACATTCTACAATACAAACAATAATTTCCTTCTAACCCCACGCTACAATAACGATATCATTCATCATTTAAACTTGTAGATTTGGTTCTATTTAAGCCTTTATCATGTATTCATAGGCTGTGTTACACACAAAAATAACAAGGTAATACCATGTTTGTTGCTTTGTGTGCTAACTCCTCAACTCTACTTAGATACTACGATGTCTATCCTCCTTAGTCGTTGCTAGTAATGATATCAAAATAGTTTTCCCTTCTCCTTTGTTGAGCTCTCTTTTCATGGTTTTCATATTTCCATGCAAGTGTTCAACTCTAGTTGGAGTATCTCTTTATTTTTAGAATTGAACTTTCTCCTCATGCTAGGATTACATGATTTATCATGTAGATCATTTAAATTTAAAACCTATTTTATTTTCTTTTTAATAGTAAGCTATTTATATATTCATATATATAAATAATGATCATTATTATATATAGATATACAAATATAATAATTGTGAACATAAAGTTTGTATATTAACATATATTTACATGATTTATCATGCAGATCACTTAAATTTAAAACCTATTTTATTTTCTTTTTAATAGTAAGCTATTTATATATTCATATATATAAATAATGATCATTATTATATATAGATATACAAATATAATAATTGTGAACATAAAGTTTGTATATTAACATATATATAATTACATTATTATATATAAATATAAATTATGAGATTTATCATTATCAAACATTTAAAATAAAATATTTTATTTTTCCAAACAAAACAATAATAAGACATATTCATTTTTAAATCACAACGCATAATAGGTGTAGAGAAGGGGAATTCACTACTCACGAGTTCTCTTCTTTTAGAGAGCCTCACAAGGCGAATTGCCCTAAACTACCTCAAGAAACAACGAAAAGAGTTTTAGAATCTGAAAGAGCAAGTTACAGAGATTTTCTAGAGAAATTGAAAAGCTCTCGGCCAAAGGATGTTAACGCAGAATACAGATGATAACACGACGCGTTGGCATCTTAGGGGTGTGTCGGCGTCTCGTATGGACCAGAAAGTGAGAATGTCACAAAAAAATACCTAAATAACTACTAGTGATTTGACTACTAAGAACTTATATAATGTGATGAAGAGACATAATGCAATAGAACTTAAGTAAAGTGAAATGGAAATGATAAAGAAGAGGAGAAGAAAGGAAGGAAATACTTACAACCACGCGAGTGATGAAGGCTCCACCAAATGAATCTCTTCAAAACCTGTGTTTGTAAGATTTGGAGAAATTGTTGGGGATGTATAAGGGTTTGCCTTAGTCAAACCATCGTTTTGGTGTTCCCACCTCCACAGAAAACTAGAAAGATAGAGAGAAAGAGTGTAATCGAAAGTGAGAAAGCACGTGGTGAAAGCGAAACCCGCTTAGCAGTAGAACCCGCACCACCAAGTAAGAGTGATAAAAGTAAACCCCACTCAAGGAGCAAAACTTGTATCACGAATGAGGTGATAAAAGAAATCCCCACTCGAGGAGAACCTATATCACGAAGTAAGGGTGTGGTTGGAAAAGGGAAGTGACAAATCCCAAGATGCTCAAAGGTGCAAAGCATAATGGACATATGCAAGGCTTAGGAATCCAAGGAGGGAATGAAACTAGAGTGAAGCTTAAAGGAGAAGAGTGGACCTAGAATAGGTTAGAAGATCTTAGAAGACCAAATGGATTGAAAGGACTGCATTTAAGGAGGGAAAAGAAGCTTCTCTAGTCATTACAAGGCATCCCAGGCTGTTACCATAGACAAAAGGTGAGGACAAGTGGCAAGCATGCTCAGAGATAGTTGTTTGAGTGTTGAAATGTCACAAGATGCTAGCGCGGTGTAGGGATGTCCACGCAACATGCTAATGTCTGGACACGTCACACTACAAAACAAGAACAGGAAAATCTTGAGGGTCGTCAAAAGATAACACAGAAGGGTAGTTACTGAAAGGGGGTGCTAGAGCATCCTGAGAAGGGATAAAGGATGATGCAAGGGTTGAAATGAGCCTACACAAATGCTAGGGGAGTAGACACTAAAGCAGATGCAACAATGTATGTGAAATTGCAAAGGGGGGTGCAATTTTATGACTATACAATAGGTAATGGTGTATTCATGATAACACAATGCATATCATAATCATTCACAATGTAGGATAAATGTGCAGCTACGTGAGTGTATGCATAGGATTTCCATCATGCCAACTATTGTTGAGAAACTAGGTCATCTCTATCTTAATCATGTTCTCTCTAATGCCAATCAGTGGAGGTCCTTACTGCACACAACACAATCTCAACCCAAAAAAACAACTTCAAAGTCATAGAACTTTAACTTTTAGCTTAACACTTCAAACCTTCACAATTCCTTATAGTATTGCAACCTCATTCAATCGGGTGAAAATTTTTGAGAAGGTGCATTCAATTCATGACCAACACCAATTCAGGGACCCATTAGGGTGTACTAACCCATATCCTCAAACCACAGTAGGTTACTTTTTAACAACTTCAAATTAGGCTTCCTACACTGACTAGACCCTAAATTAGTCTATTTTACAAAGAGACTTGCCTTCAAATTCCTCCTATACCTCTAAAACCACTTGGGAAGAATTCTACAAATCACCAAACCCAATATTTCATAAGCTGATTACATAGACACTCCTTCTAAGGTGCCTAAACCAATAACCCTCCTTTTTAGCAAAAACTTAGGGTTTTATTGAAAATAACACTACAGGATTACTCCATCCCTACAACCTCATCAAAAATCTTCAAAAACCTCTACACAAACTCAATAAGTAATCAAATAGTGCTTCCTGAACCTTTTGCATACTTTACCATACCAAAACCACTCAATTTCCACTCCTAGGGCTTCATGCCCAATGCTCTATTTGGCCTCCCCCTGCACTCAAACAACATGAGCACACCTATTCATAATATATCAGACCCATTCCACAAGTTACAATAGCCATAGAGAGTGGAATGGGTCAGGTTTGCATTTTGAATACTTACAAAACCCTTAAAATAGGGTAAATACAACCATTCTTAGAAATTTGGTTATAAAACCCACAAACTTCAATAGAATTCTCTCAAACCACCTTTTGACGATGGATAACACATATATCCAATAGGTTTTGAAAACATTTGGAACAAAAATCAACTGTGCAGACCATACACTGGTTGGTAATGAAGAGAAAACACAAAATTATCAGAAAAAGGCAGAGATTTTATTGATTTCCTTCCTTCCAATCTTTAAGAGAGATTACAGAGTGATTTTTCCCACCTATTTATTCTTTTCCCTCCAAAGACCAACTAACTTTACTGTACAAAATTGACTTTTGAAATGATTGACAAAAGTTCTTCAATGGTGCCCTTGCACCATACACCCCATCTTGAAATTTTTCCAAGTCCCTTGGAAAGGATCTTGCAACTTGTTCACCTTTGATCATCTCTTTCCTCTGTCCTTCTTGCACTTTTCCATCTGGTACACCTTGCCATTGGTTCACAACTTGCTTAACATTCTTGCCTTTGTCACTACTTGTTTCAGGCTCCTTTTTCACATACTGATCAGTGGGGTGATCTTCAACCTTTGCATCATCACACACTGATTTTATACCCTCTCTCACTTCTGCAACCAAATCCTTATTAACTATATTCTCTTCCATTTTTGTTTCAGGCTTAAACCTCTACCCAATACTCCTCCTATCCTCATCCTTTTCTCTGTCAGACTTGCAATCTTCTACACCATCAGACTTAGGAGTCTCTAGCAGACCTGCAAACATCTTTTTCATTGTCCCGTCAATATTCTTTTTGTCATAGCTTGATTTTCCCTTCATCCCTTTTCCTATCAATGGACACTTGACTATCCCAACTATGATTTCATCACACTTTCCCTACCTTTCCTCAATCTTTTGACTCTTACACTTCATTGTATCAGACTAAGACACAATTATGTATTCTTTTCTCTTCCACATGGAAGCATCATTCATTCCTACTGCCTGCACATTACCTTTACTTCTACTATCTACTATCCCAATAGTATCAAACCTTGACATGGCTGCAAACCTCATGCTCTTAGCTTCCTCAATACATAGAAACTCTTTCCTTCCAATCATTATAATATCACCTTGTTCTTTTGCTTCTTCAATCAATGGAGTCAATGTGAATATTCTCCCATCCTTTTCAATTGTATAAGTGTTTTGTATCCCATCATAAATTGCTGACCTGTCAAACTTCTAGGGCCTTCCAAGTAACACATGGAGACAATTCATAGGAAAAATATCACAAACAACCTTATCTCTATACCTACCAATTTGCAACTCAATTGAAGTTTGTTCACTTACCACAATGGATTGGTTATCAGTTACCCAAGACACTTTATAAGGCTTTTCTCTAGGTACTCTTTCCAATTTCAATTTGTCTACCATTTCACAAGACACCATGTTGTCAGTGCATCTTGAATCTACTATCACCTTACATACCTTGTTTTTGCATCTGCAAGTTGTCCTCTAAATAATTCTCTTCTCTGAATCAACTCTTTCTCCTTGGATGTCTTCAGGAGTTTCATGTTCATCATCAAACTTTCACCAACTTCAGGAGCACAATTATTGGAATTTGAACTTTTAGCCTCATCCTCTTGGAAAATTTGTGCTCTTCTCTCACTTTAATTTTATCCTCCACTTGATGTTGAACCAAATTTCTTAGGGAATTTGTAAGAAGGATGACCAAACTCATTGTAATTGAAGCACCTACCTGCAAATATGTTTGAATTCCTTCCACCACCAAAACTGCCCATTGAACCTCTATAACCACCTCTAAAATCTACAACTTGTTCTTCCTTTTTGTGCACATCCTCTTGGATCTCACTTGTTTTTCTTGTAGTACAGAAAGATCCTCTCCCTCTTGTAGTGCTACCTCTTCCTCTAATTGTTTTATCTTGTCCTCTTTTTACTTTTTCTTCTGCATCAGTGCCATTTTATAACATTCTTCTACACTCCTTGGATTTGTCAAAGCCAATTCATCATGTATGTTCAATCTCAAACCACCCAAGCACCTAGCTATATTTTCATCCTCATTCTCATTATGGTTAGATCTCATAATTAATTTGTAAAACTCGTCAGTGTATACTTTTACATACATCTGTTTTTGCCTTAAACTTTGTAACTTCTTAAACATCTTAATAGAATAATCAGAAGACAGAAATTTACCTTTCAGTTTGGCTACCATCTTGTCCCATGTCACAATCTTGGATTTACCTTTCTTCCTTCTCTCTTATTGCAAATAATCTCACCACAAAAGTCCATGACCTTTTAGCTTTGTCTTTGCAATCTTGACTTTTTGTTCTTCTAGAATGTCTTCACACTCAAAGTAGTTGTCCAAAGATGCTATCTAATATAGTAACTCTTCTTCATTCAAATTTCCACCAAACTTTTGAACATCAATCTTCACCTTATTCTTTTCACTCTTGACTTCCCTTAACAATTTTTCCATTCTTTGATCTTCTGGATCCAATTCCTCATCTACATCCTCAAACTCTTCATCTTCTTCTTCATCTGAATCACTTTCAACTTCTTCTCTTCTCTTGCTTGTTTCCAAGGCTACCAACCTTTCCTTCAATTCTCTAATCTCTCTCACATACTGACCCTTCAAGTCACTCATCTCTTTTGCCATATTATTTCCCTTTGGAGGCATCTTTACAACTTTTCCTTTTCACCTTCCACTCTTCTTTTTACAAACTTCACTCTTCTTCCTTAGAGATTTGGTACCTTCACTCTGATACCAATTGATGACAATTAGGGGAGGTCCTTACTGCAAACAACACAATCTCAAACCAAAACAACTTCAAAGTCACAAAAATTCAACTTTCACCTTAACACTTTAAGCCTTCACATTTCCTTGTAGTACTGCAACCTCATTCAATCAGGTGTAACTTTTTTATAAGGTCCATTCAATTCAAGACCAACACCAATTCAGGGACCCATTAGGGTGTACTAAATAATATCCTCAAACCACAGTAGGTTACGTTTTAACAAATTCTTCAAATTAGGCTTCCTACCCTGACTAGACCCCAAATTAGGTCTATTTTACAAAGAGACTTGCCTTCAAATTCCTCCTACACCTCTAAAACCACTTGGGAAGCATTCTACAAATCACCAAACCCAAGATTTCACAATTTTATTATAGAGACACTCCTTCTAAGGTGCCTAAACCAATAAAACTCCTTTTTAGCAAAAACCTAGGGTTTTATTGAAAATAACACATACAGGCTTACTCCAACCCTACAACCTCATCAAAAATATTTAAAAAACTCTGCACAAACTTAGGGAATCATCAAATAGTGTTGCCTCAACCTTTTATATACTTTACCATACCAAAACCACTCAATTTTCACTCCTAGGGCTTCATGCCCAATGCTCTATTTGGCCTCCCCTACACCCAAACAACATGAGCACACCTATTCCTAATATATCAAACCCATTCCACAATTTACAATAGCCACAAAGAGTGAAATGGATTAGGTTTGCATTTTGAAGACTTACAAAACCCTTAAAATAGGGTAAATATAACCATTCTCAGGAATTTGGTTATAAAACCCACAAACTTTAATAGAATTCTCTGAAACCACCTTTTGATGATGGCTAACACATATATCCAATAGGTTTTGAAAAAAATTGGAAAAAAAATCAACTATGCATATCGTACACTGGCTGGTAATGAAGAGAAAATACAGAATTATCAGAAAAAGCAAGGATTTTATTGATTTTCTTCCTTCCAATCTTCAAGAGAGATTACAAAGTGATGTTTCCCACCTATTTATACTTTTCCCTCCAAATACCAACTTTAAAGTACAAAATTGACTTTTGAAATGACTGATCGTTGAACTTCCAAAAATCTACCTTTTACAACTTTTGCAAGTTTACATAAATGACATCTTTTGCATTTTTAGCATTATTTGCAACATAAACCTTCTAAACACCTAATGACCACTAACATGACTCGATTCAACATAAAATGCTCTAAATGACCTTATTTAATGCTTTATGATGCAAAATCCTAAAGCCTACTCATTAACAACCTTAATTGACAAAAGTTCTTCAATGGTTCCCTTGCACCATACACCCCATCTTGGAATTTTTCCAAGTCCCTTGGAAAGGATCTTTCAACTTATTCACCTTTGATCATCTCTTTTCTCTATCCTTCTTGCACTTTTCCATATGGTACACCTTTCCATTGGTTCACAACTTGCTTAGCATTCTTGCCTTTGTCACTACTTGTTTCAGGCTCCTTTTTCACATACTGATCAGTGGGGTTATCTTCAACCTTTGCATCATCACACACTAATTTTACACCCTCTCTCACTTCTACAACCAAATCCTTATTAACTATCTTCTCTTCCATTTATGTTTTAGGTTTAAACCTCTGCCCAATACTGCGGTGTAGTATGGGATGCATTAAATCATCTTCCCATTTTCCCAATGGTTCAAAAGATGGAAGGAAAGGATAGGACCCATGATGTAGTGTGCAATGCATTGATATTCTTTCTATCTGGGATGCATCATGGACATGTGTTATCCATTGTGATGTGTTAATTACCTATTGTGGATGTGATGTATATTGGATCTTGTTACTATGTGTATGTGATGTATATTGGATCTCGTCATTATGTGTATGTGATGTATGTTGGAGCTTGCCACTATGTATGTGATGCATGTTGATGCTCATCACTATGTATTTGTGATGTATGTTGGCATTCGTTATTGTGTATTTGTGTGTTTGGTGGAGCTCATCATTGTATATATGTGATGTATGTTGGAGCTTGACACTTGTATTTGCAATATATGTTGGAGTCAATTATAATGCAAATGTGATATATGTATGAGACAAACATTGTTGTACTTGTGATGTACATATGAGTTAATCACCATTATACTTATTATTTGTGTATGATCCAATCACTACTATACTAGTGATGTGTACAAGCTAGTCAGCTTGTGTATATGGAGGAATGCTCGTGACTTACATTGTGTATGATCTTTGGGATTATGGCATGATATTCCCATTCTAAATATTGTTAATGTTTGTACACTAAGGTTTGGTAATGTTTGGTATGGACCCAACACTTGATGACATGATTATTATCATTATATAATAAAGGACTATGTTGATAGCTTACATGTACTACATAATAGTTATGGGTTAAGGTGAGATAATAGATCTCATACAAGAGGAGAGATTGAAATCCCTTTGTCATAATGGGGTGAACTACAAAGCCTTTGATTTCCCATGAGGGGATACATAGGTAAGGCCATCACGAACCCTCAA
Organism: Sequoia sempervirens; assembly: GCA_007258455.2. NCBI lineage: Eukaryota > Viridiplantae > Streptophyta > Pinopsida > Cupressales > Cupressaceae > Sequoia > Sequoia sempervirens. The sequence goes on along the minus strand of VDFB02026320.1, from coordinate 115,157,524 downwards.
GGCTTAGGTTGTAGGTCTAGGAAAGACCTTATCCTTGGGACCTTACCACAGGTTTGAGTGTAAGCATATAAGTAGTGGTGTTGATTTTTGTTGCCACCATGGTGAAGGTAGAGCTACTGAAATTAACAATTCTAATTTATATGGAATATGCTTGGTTGGTTAAGTTGGTAGTTGTTCATTGTAATTAAATAAATAAATAAAATAAAATAAAAAATTGTTGTGTCTGAAATGGGGATATTGCACATAGCCAAAAAATAATGTAATAAGCCTAAATCAATAATTTGAAATTGATTATCGACTTGAGGCTTAATATCACTAATCAAATTTTTATAACTAGAAGTGATAATTAAATCATCAACATATAGAATAATAGTCATAATATCATTTTCACTATGTTTAATATATAAATTTGGATCATTTTTACTTCTAATAAAACCTTGAGATAGAAAGAAAGCATTAATTTTAGAATAGCATTCTCTAGGAGATTGTTTCAAACCATAAATTGGTTTATTTAATTTACAAACAAGATGTTCATTACCTTCCTTAATGAAGCCGAAAGGTTGAGACATATAAATTTCTTCATGTAAATCACCATTTAAAAATGCACTTCTAACATCCATTTAATGAATAGGCCAATGCATATGTAGAAATGATCACTCATGATCCTATCTAGAGGATATGACCATGGGTACAATTGTATCTAAGGTAAGATAATGAAAAGAGGTGAAACACATTAACATGTTTAAAAAAGAAGTGTTAGACAACTATGAACTAGACATGACTATATTTTTTTAACAAAGTGCTAAATGAGAAACTTTCTATAATATAAATTAAAGTGAATGCAACTTTACAATCCCTATATATTTACTTAATGTAAAATATAGCTATCTTTTATTTGGTTGGTATATGGGCGGGTGCAAAAAGATGGGTAGCCAATTTGTGGCCAATTTAATTTTTCATCCCAAAATAGCAAAAACATGAGTGTGTTATAGTAAAACATGTTCATGTTATGGCTTGGTAATGATCGAGCCTAGGATTGGTCATTACCAAGCCATAACACGAGCGCATTATAATGTGCTCGCGTTATGGTTTAAATTTCAAAAATGCATGCATTTTGAATTCAAAAAATGTGCACTTTTGAAATAAAAAAAAATTCCAAAACACGACTGCGTTATAATGTGCTCGCATTTTGGTCTACATTGAATTTTTTTTCTTCTCCTTTTCTTGTCTCTGTTACCTATTTTTAGCTACAGCTCAAAACAGGTGGAGCTAAATTGCATTCATCACAGAAAGGTGCAAAATTTTTGCTAAAAGTATTCATTGAATTCCAAAATTTGATTATGCAAATGTTTGTAATAGAAGAACTCATAAATTTGCATAAAAGAATGTTGCTTTATTCATATTGTAAAAACCAAAGTCCCACACAAGCTGTGGGAGTAACTTAATTTGATTTTCTTGATCAAATAATGAATACAAAGAAAGAATGTAAACTATACAACTGAAAATAATATAAGCATGTGATAGAAAGTGATTCATCATTGCCTGGAATGATGAATTGTATCTACGTTAAATCTTCAGTTGTGTTATGATTTCAAATTGATCCAACTCCAGGCTCCAAAATCATCTACAAATATGATGAAATGTGATATTAGAGATGGTCTCTAAGCAATGACAGATCATATCCTATCATATGCCTACATTACCAACAAAAATATAACACACACTCAATTAGGCATTCATCAGATGATTTGAATGAATCAAATTGATATGGTTGAAGGGAACAAAACTCAATGTAAGCTTTTAGCTTCATTTATTTTGCTAATGTGTTTGTTTAAGTGTGCAGGTACAAGTATAATCATCATTCCAATCAACAGATATGCTTATGAGTGGTGTGAAATGTGGCTCCCACAAGGGTTGAGCCCAACTCATAAATAGTGACATGGGACAACAGTATGGAATGAAAGTAATTATCATTCTCCATGAATAGATAGTTGATGAAGTAACTTTATTTCAACTTGATAAAAACAGATTAAGTCATCTCTTATTCATCATTTGAAAATATATCAAGAACAGTTACCAATCATTCATTGCAAAAAGCTATCATCAATGATGGAACAATAATCATGATCAAGTGCAGACTCAATGTAAATGGATGATGCAGATTAAGGTGTTTCTAAAATCAATCTGCCATCAATAGTAAATCTTGGTCATAAATGATGGTTACATAACTGGAGGGCAGTAGACAAAGAAAGTGTTGATAACACAATAAGTTGCAGGTCTATAAGACAAATTTATAAGAGCAACCTTTAAATTCATTATATAAAGAAGATGAAACAAGCATCAAAGAAACAACAAAGATTGTTCTTTCATCAATATCATTCAATTGTCAAGCATTTAGACATTAATGCTACATGAAATTGGTATACATTGCTATAGGAAAATGGTCAAACTGAAAGTTTTCAACAGGAACATAAATGACCAATGATCAAAATAATCAGCAATAGGATATCATTTTTATCAAGTAAAATACAAGAACACAAAGGTATGAGTGCCATGATGTCAATGATCAAATAAGATTAGTCAAGTTTCCATGGTGAATGTTGTAGTTTCTATCAAGTATTGAATACAACATAGAGCTATGGAATGCGGCCTCATTTGCACATGGAGTATAATGCATACAAAATAGTAAAAAAAAAATACATTAAATTCTTAGTCAGGAGGATAGCCACATATGCAAATTATCTGAATATGCAAGAAAGATTCAGAAAAGAGAATGACAATGCTCAATAGATGCATTATACAGTCAAGTGAACTATAGCATTCATGATAATGAGGGTTTCATATCAAAGAACAGTCATGGATGAGACTGTTGCTACAAAACTAATAAAAGTGAATACGCATACATGTTTCAAAGTGCTAAATGATAGCAATAGAAGTAACAGTAAAACAATGAGGTGTACTTCTGAGTGATGATCATATTGGAACAACATGTCAATAAATTTAACCATTTATCAAGGGTACAGTTGCTTATTAGTTATAATAACCAATAATCATATAATGATAAAGTAACATCCATTATTGATATAAATGGGCAGACACAGTTATATTACAACCATGTTAATTTAATAAAAGATCTATGCTCCATTCCACCAGAGGAAGTTGTAGGACTCAGAGGATTGTAAAGACATTCACAGCTATCAATATTGATGATATTGCACTCCATAAGTGGAAGGTAGTAATTTAAAAGAGCCGCTATAGGAAGATTTCAAATTGATTGATACAATTTTACCAGTAGGACAGCAAGCAGACATAGGTGACATCTTGACCATGAGATACATTATACAAGTAACTAATATCATCCACAACAGACAGATGTGCACAGTGACAATGCAACAAGAAGGCACATTATGTTGGGAGGATGCAGCTAGCAGCATGATTAATAATTATACTTAGAGTTTCTTTCTTAGAGTTAAATAGATAAATGATGTTTGCATAGAGCAATAAAATGTATTTACAGCTACTGAAGTAAATACAAGAACCAAGGAACTGTCATAAAATGCAACTCAGCATTATCATCAGGAGGATAGTAATGCAATTCACATATTTTTGCATTTCTTGTATCAAAGAAAACAACATCAATGTATGCGTAGCCATATCATTAATTTGATCAAGAAAGAAATCAACAATGAACAAATGACAATAGCAGTGATGGAAATGAAAGGTGTTGATCATGTAGCCAATAGGGACGAGCCTAGTTTTGGAGAAAATGGAGAAATACAAAGATAAAAGATGCCCAAAATGTTGTGAAGGTCTCGGCTGGTAAGAGTACGGAAAGCCCTCAAAATGGTGAAAACGATATGCCAGAATACCAAAGAATAGATTCAGTTTTCATTATCTCTGGAAATGGACAATAAAGAGAAGAAAGTACCTATGTTTTCTTGAAAAACGATAGAAACAGAAAACCCACTTCTCAAATACTCATATAAACTTCAGAAATATCTTCAATTTCAGTGCTAGAGTGATGAAACATCAATACAATATGGAAAAAAATGTTTTTAAGCTTCTTATTGATTCTGAGGTAAAGTATATGCAAAATGTAGATGAGTTTTCATGTTTCTTCAGAAGCAATAGGAAAGTCATGGCCAAACCCCAGCAGCATGGCGAATCAAAGAGTATAAGAAAATATCATATATATGGTAAGAATGCAGCCATGATGGTCTATAAACTCTTCTCAAATTTTTTTTCTAAAGCTGCTAAACAATGAATTCCAAACTTATCAACATTATCAAGAATTCCAGCTCAAAAAGGTACAGATTCGAGCCATTCAATGAATATTACAAGCTTCATACCCCAAGTTCTCTCCATGGCAGCACAACTCCAGCTAAAAGTGAAGTCAGTGCATGGTGAATAATGCAAAGTGATTAGGGTTTCACCTTTTCTTTCTTTTTCTTCTCTACGCATGGGTTTGGTGACTTTTGATGGGATCTTTTAAGAATAAAACAGAATGATTATGTTTTATTTTCCTATGGATTCTAAATTTTACAATCATGATGTGGTTGTTGTATAAGGTTAGGCTAGTGGTAAAGGCTTCCACTTAATTAAACATCAAATAATATGCCAAGCATGGTACCAAATATGAAATTTCTTATTAAATGTTAATGTATTGCATTAATATAATGTAAAGTTAATTAACTAAATGATGAAAATATAAATCATTTAATTAATTTAACTATTTTAAAATGCAAACATTAACATCAAGTTGTTTCCCCAATCATGCATGATTTATTTAGACATGAAGATGGAGTTCTAATGTGCATGGGCGAGTTGATATAAACAAGGTGACTTGTGCATGCTTGGACCCACTTCTTACAGATTTCCACTTTAGTTTGAGTTGTTTTTCAGCTATACACATTGTGACTGTGAGTTTGAGACCAAGTTCACTCATTTTTGCATGAGTTTGAGCTTTTCTTTTGGAGATATTTTATTTTGCTTGGGATTTTCCTTGGAGTTATCATTTTTATACTGAAATTGACTTTTAGTTTTATTCTCATGCACTTTGAAGTGCACTCTCATTGTATATATTGGAAAAAGTTTATCCTTTTCCTCTATTTCTTTTTTTTCAGCCTTTGCATTCTGCAAAGAGAAATATCTTGTAACTCATTATTTTAGATTTAATACAATTTTATAGCTTTACAGTTTTTTTTTTTGCAGAGTTTCCTTCTTTTCGTTATCGCTATTTAGTATTATCCTTCTCAGATTCAGGTGTTTTTTATTTGTTGAATGTTTAAGATGCAAATTTAATGTGTTTGATTTCAAAGCCTTTAAATTCCTATCACACTCATGAATACATGTACACGAAAAAGCAATTTTAGTTACAGATCATAAGTTGTGTTGTTAATTTATCCTCTCCTTTAGGTTGTGAAAATATCATTTTCCTTCATTAAGAATGGATTATCAGGCCTTCTGATGAAACACTTATGTAATTATATTTTCCAATTTGAGTTGTGAAAATAGATTATGTAATAATTAGTTGTGAATTAATCTGGTCATAAATATCAATTAGGTGCATCACCGAAGTTTTAGTTTTAGTTCATGCATTCGATTCGATCCTTCTTACCCTTTTCTCAACAAATCATTCAAGTTCCTAATTGATCATCATATAGGAACCAGCCTAGAATCTATAGGTCTATCTTCATCATAGGAATACCCACAACCTGAAGATAGTTCTCATGTTTCAACAGATTGCTGAATTTAGTCATTCAAGCATTGGGGTGCAATCTAATTAACAACAGTCTCTTCTTGTTATCTTTCAGGGAAACTATATACATGAAATAAACATTTACATATGGACATTTACTTTCTTATACTTTAAGTTATATTTCATGTATATAGTTTCAGGATGTTTGAGAGTGGTTTCAGATCTCTAGGAGTTATAATGCAAATTCTAGTTTTTGGAAGATCTCAAAAATTTTAGACTTAGTCAAATTTCAGTAATCAACATGTCAAATTTCAGTAATCAGGAGGTCAAATTTTAGTAATCAACAAGTTGTATCATCTTTCTCTCTATCTCACTCATTTTTTATCCCTTATGCTCTAAACCTCTCTCACACACTCTCTCCTTCCCTGTATACTTCTATTTAACCTCTCTCTCTCTCCATCCCTCTCCTTTCCTCCTTCCCTCCCCTCTCTAATTTTCTCTATCTCCCCCTCTCTCTCTTCCTTCCTCCCACCCACCTTCCCTCTCTACTTCACTCTATCTGACCTATCCCTCTCTACCTCTCTCTTTCTCTCCCTCCTCCCTCTCATTTCCTTCATCCCAACCACCATCCCTCTCTACTTCTCTCTATCTAACCTATCCCTCTCTGTTTATC
>VDFB02026320.1:115110791-115151053 GCA_007258455.2 Sequoia sempervirens | reverse complement strand
AGGGTTGAGGGTTGAGAATTTAAGGCTGAGGGTTTAATGTATAGGGTAAAGGGTAGAGGGTAGAGGGTTTAAGGGTTTAGGGTTGAGTGTTGAGGGTTTAAGGTTGAGGGTAGAGGATTGAGGGAGTAGGGTTTAAGGGTTGAGGGTAGAAGGTAGAGGGTTAAGGGTTAAGGGTTGAGGGTAGAGGGTTTAGGGTATAGGTTTGAGGGTATATGGTTGAATGATTAGGGTTGAGGGTCCAATGTATAGGGTAGAGGGTATAGGGGTTGAGGGTTAAGGGTTTAAGGGTTTAGGGTTGAGGTATTAATGGATGAGGGTTGATAATTGAGGATTGAGGGTTTAATGTATAGGGTAGAGGGTTTAAGGGTTTATGGTTTAAGGGTTGAGGGTTGAGGTTTTAATGTTGAGGGTAGAGGGTTAAGGTTATATGCTTGAGGGATTAGGGTTGAGGGTCCATTGTATAGGGTTTAGGGTTGAGAATTAAACCATAAACCCTACACCCTCAACGATCATCCATATACACTATTCCCTAAACTGTAAACATTATCCCTAAACCCTTAACCTTATAATTAAATGCTAAACCCTACATTAAACCTTGTACCCTAAACCCTAAAACTTAAAACCTAAACCCAATTCCCTCAACCCTATACCCAATATCCTAAACCATAATCCCTATACCCTATACACTTAGCCCTACACCCCCAACCTTGAACACTATACCTCAACCCTCAACCCTATACCTTAAACCCTAAAACCTACACCTTCAACCCTCATTCCTATACCCTATACCCTCAACCTTTTAACCTAAGCCCTGAACATCATCCTTCAACCCTATACTTAAACCCTAAACCCTACATTCAACCTTGTAAACTAAACCCTAAACCCTAAACCTCAATACTAAACCCAATACCCTCAACCCTATACCCAATATCCTAAACCCTAATCCCTATACCCTATACACTTAGCCCTATACCCTCAACTTTGAACACTATCCCTCAACCCTATACCTTAAAACCTAAACCCTACACTCTCAACCCTCATATCTATACCCTACACCCTCAACCTTATACCCTAAACCCTAAACATTATCCCTCAACCCTATACTTAAACGACAAACCCTACACTCTCAAGCCTTAACCTTGTACCTTATACCCTTAACCCTACACCCTAAACCCTAATCCATATAGCCTATACACTTAACCTCATACCCTCAACCCTTAACATTATACCTCAACCCTCAACCCTCAAACTTATACATAAATCCTAAACCCTAAACCTAATATCCTCAACCCAATACCCTCAACTATATACCCAATATCCTAAACCATAATCCATATACCCTATACACTTAACCTTATACCCTCAACCCTAAACCCTAAACCCTAAACCCTCATCCCTCATCCCTCATCCCTATACCCTATACCCTCAACTTTATACCTAATATCCTAAACCCTAATCCCTATTCCCTATACACTTAACTATATAACCTCAACCCTATACCTTAAACACTAAACCTTAAACCCTCAACCCTCAGGGGGAGAGAAAAAGAGGGGGAGGGAGGGATTGGGGAGAGAGAGAGAGAGAGAGGTCGGGAGGGAAAGAGGAGATAAAGAGTAGATAAGGATAGATGGAGGGAGAGGTATGGAGGGGAGAAAGAGGTGAGATAAAGAGCAATAAAGAGAGTGGTAGGGAGTGATAGAGGGATAAGTGGGTAGAGAGGGATAGGTGAGATAGAGAGAAGTAGAGAGAAATAGAGATAGAGGGAAGGAGGGAGGGTGGGCCAGAGAGAGGAGGAAGGGAGAGGTAAAGAGGGATAGGCAAGATAAAGATAAATAGAGAGAGAATGGTGACATATAGAGGAGAGAGTTACAAAGAGGGAAAGAGAGAATGGTGAGATAGAGAGGAGAGAATGAGAGAAAGAGGGTGAGGGAGGAGTGAGAGAGAGCGGGAGAGAGAGAGAGGTAGAGAGAGGGAGAGGAGAGATAGAGAGTAGATAGGGGAAAAGGTAGGGAGACATCTAGTGAGAGAGAGGGCTATGGGAGATAAAGATAATTAGAGAAAGAAGTAGAGAGTAGAGAGAGAATAAGGGAGGGAGAGAAGTGAGATAGAGGTGTAGAGAGAGTGTCAGGGAGTGATGGATGGAGAGGTAGGTAGAGAGGGATTAGGGAGATAGAGAGTAGAGAGGGAAGGAGGGAGAGGTATGGAGGGGGAGAGTGGGAGGTGAGATAGAGAGTAATAGGAAGAGAGAGAGAGAGTGGTAGGTTGTGATGGATGGAGAGCTAGGTAGAGAGGGAGAGGGGAGATATAGATAAGTAGAGAGGGAGGGAGAGCAGGAGGGAGATGTAGTGAGGGAGAGAGAGGTGAGATAGAGAGAAATGGAGAGTGGTGGAAGGAGAGGTAGGTAGAGACAGGGAGAGAGGAGATAAAGATAAGTAGAGAGGGAAGGAGAGGTAGAGAGAGAGGAGAGATAGAGAGTAGAGAGGGAATGAGGGAGGGATGGAGAGTTAGGGAGGGAGAGAAAGGTGAGTTAGAGAGGTGTAGAGAGAGAGTGGTAAGGTTTGATGGATGTAGAGGTAGGTAGAGAGAGGGATTGGGAGATAGAGAGTAGATAGGGAAGAAGAGAGGGAGAGAGTATGGAGGGAGAGAGAGGGAGGTGAGAGAGAGGTGAGGTAGAGAGAAATAGAGAGAGTGGTAGGGAGTGATGGAGGGAGAGGTAGGTAGAGAGAGAGAGGAGGAGGGAGGAGGGAGATAGAGATAAGTAGAGAGGGAAGGAGGGAGGGAGAGAGAGAGTTCTTGAGATCAAGGGAGAGAGAGTCAGATAAAGGGATGGAGATAGTGAGAGAGAGGCCTAGAGTCTAAGGGATAAAAATGAGTGAGATAGAGAGAGAAATAATACAACTTGTTGATTACTAAAATTTGACCTCCTAATTATTGAAATTTGACTATCTAAAATTTGTGAGATCTTCCAAAAACTAGAATTTGCATTATAACTCATAGAGATCCGAAACCACTCTCAAACATCCCGAAACTATATAAATGAAATATACTTAAAGTACAAGAAAGTAAACGTCCATATGTAAATGTCAACTTATACATAAATGTTTATTTCATGTATATAGTTTCCCTCAAAGATAACGAGAAGAAACGAATAAAAAAGAGAAAAATAAATTTGATGTAGATCAAAATACGAGTGTGTTATAATGCGCTCACGTTTTGTCAATGCATTCACAAAACACAAAAGCCATGTCAAAACTAAGATATAATGCGAGTACGTTATATCTTGTTTTGGGAATCCCCAAGCCTTGAGCCTTATATTTTCCTTGAAATACCGACCCAAAAGCTTGGAGGGAATTCCTAATGACTAGAGATGTGTTTTTGCAAATTCTACAATATTTCACATAATCGGGTTCGTGCTCACCATCAGGGTTGCACGTGTTTCAATGTCAAACAAATTAAACACCTGGGTAATGTTAGGTTCTCTCTTAGCTATCCAACAATGTAATTTTTTTCACTTTCTGACAATGTTAAACCTTTCATCTATAATATATTTTGTTTGTGTCTCTTTTTTGGCAAACAATAGTGTTTGGTATTTTTTTGTTATAAATTAACCGTTCATCAAGATTTCAAATAAATTACATTTTTAGAAACTAGACTCCATTCTACAAATTTTTATAAAAATAAAATAAAATTCAATTAGTTTCCAAAATTTGTAAGGCTAGCATGACCAAAATTCTATTTTTCAGGAAATGTCCATTTAGAAAATTAGTAAAAAATCAAATATTCATTAAAAAATTATCAAAAAATTCATACATCAACTACATAGTACTGTTAGCTAGTTTTTCACCGTAGCGATTTTAAAAATACTAAAAAAAAGTTCACTATGCTAGGGACGTAGAAGAGTTGCTATGTTATGTTTTTCTGACGAAAATAACACCAATTTTTGTACGTCCCTCTTTTGAACCCCTTAATCTCTACCATTTTCAAAATAAATTAGTAATTTAAAAAGTAGACTCAGAGCACTTTGATCCTTGTTTTTGTTCCATTTCAAAATTTTGAGTGTAACTATCCTCAATTTCATGTCCAAGGTCAGTATTTCCTTATTTTAAAAAAAAAAGTTGGCCACTTAAGCCCCCTTTTGAGAACCATCTTTTTGCACTTACCCATATTATTATTTTGTACAATTATATCTAATATTTGTAGGGAAAATAGATAATTTGACTACACGAGCTATAAATTTTTATTTTGTAAGTATATTATTTTTTATAATAATATATATTTGTAGGGAAAATTAAAGATGCTATAAGATATCTAGTTGCAAAGGAATAAATCACACTAATAAATAGTCCAAGCTAATTAAATAAATGCAATCAATAGTTACATAATTTACCTATATTAATTACAATTAGGTTTGACGATTGTGTAATAAACATTCTAAAGTTAAATGTGATGGATAGGGATACTTAGATCTAAAATTGATGAATGTAGAAATGAGGTTGATTCCATGCTAAATCCATTTTCCACCATTTAGAAATTAAAATTTTCAATCTAATAGTTACCTCAAAGCTTACATTGTCTAAAATATCCCAATGGTTTAATCTCAAGTGCTATAGGGTTGATCTCAAGTTCCATGAACTTAATTGGACACATGAGATTGAATTGTGTTGTGTAGGAATGATATGATCAAATGTGCCTTATTATCTACCTATTTTCCCCGCCTTCTTGATGTTTGAATATTCATGGTGTCTAAGTACACTATTTAAGAATTTGTTGGCTTGAGAGGTGAATGAGTTCTCCTAGGGAAAACCCTTTTGTGGGCTTGATTAGTGATAATGAGTAATATGCAGATGGCCTATATACAAATGATTTGGACATGATTCTTTATCCTTTTAGAAATCAAATTAGGCTCTAATGATTCCACCAAAGGTCCTTTATTTTATTCATATGGAATTAAGTGCATATTTTACATGTCTTTAAATAGCATGACATAACAATGGGTCACATCACAATATTGTGTCCCAATTTTTGGTCTAAGTGGGATACTCAAATCAATATTTTTAAAAAAATTCACTGTTAGTCACTTATAACAAAAAAACTATGAAGAATTTGAACATCTAATGTGAACTAGCAATTTTTGAGATTTTTGTGTAGATTGAATATATTTAAAAGTTATTTATTTATTATTTTTAAAACATTTGTTAATAACTTATTTTTTATACTTTATACTATTTTAATGAATGTTAGGATGCGATGTAGTGCATAATTTCTTTAGAAATAAGAGTAATCTATAATTTCCTAAACATAGATCATTAACATTGATTTCTAGGGCATACACATAATTTTGTAATTTTTGTTGTATATTTTATATATTATTAATTTTTAATTCATATTACAATTTAGAGTAATATTATGTCATAATACATAATTACATTTAAATTATTATTATCTTGTGAAATAAGGACATCAATATAGAGAGCACATATATTTGTTAGAATTTTTTACTTTCTTATTTTTTTACTTGCATCAAATATGTTTGATAAAAAATATTTTAACTAGAAAATATAATAAATATAATAATTAAATAAAATATTATAAATTATACTTTTTGAAAAGCTACTATAAGGGATTTGATTCTACAAAATCTCGTGTCATTGTGACTCCATTTGGTGATCTAAACCTTACTTTGAAACATAATTTTTTGTTGAAATTTGAGAGACCAAAAGGAGGAGGGTAACATAAGGACATTCAATTATAGGTATCTTCCTATAGGGATTTTGAAAGGAAAACATTTACAAATGGTAAAAAATGCTTTCTACCAAATCCCCTTATTCAAACTCTATTAACACATGGCAATTGTTGTACCTTCAAATGAAAGACCTTCGTTCAAAGGCATTTAAAGATTTTTGCCTTCAAAAACTCAGTTTTGTTCCTTGTTTAACAAATGGGACACACTATTGTGTTATGACCCCAACATGTTGCACAAATGTAAAGATGATCCATAATGACTAGTAGAAGTAGTAGGAAAGTTAAAATTTAAATTTTGGGACCATTCCTATGCCCTTGAGATTGACCTAGGATTGAACTAGGTCAATCTCAAGCCACTCATAAATGAATGCTAGGTTAAAGTGATAATTTTGAGGTAGGGAACAAATGTATGGAATTAAGCGTGGATGAGGGTGCAATAATGATGAGTAAATGATGAATGTATGGAAAATGGTGCAAATATAAGTGCAATAGATGTGGATAAGAATTGGGCCATGATTTAAGCTTAACACAAGCGTATGCCACTTCTTGATATGTTATTATATTAAGGACATCCACTAAGGAGGACCCAAACTTAATAAAAAATGACACAAGTATGCTATTTTTTCCATCCAGTGTCTAATTGATTCATTTAATTGATAGGTTTGTTCATGCATAGATTGAGAAGGATACACTAATTCTAACCCGTCAATAACCCTATGCACAATGCTATCATTTTTTAGCTTTTACTTGATTTTATGTTGTGTAGATTAAAGGGTAAACACTAGTTCTAACTCCATGATAAACCTACACAACGTATCATATCTTTTAAGTTCATGTCTATATGGATGAAGGGGACAACACTAGATTTAATTCCTCAATAACCCTAACAACATGATGCCTCTTTCTTTTCACACACTTCGACATGATTTATGAGGGCCAACTCAATTATAATTCTATGAATCCATTCCTACTCCCTTGTTGGTGATTCCATTTAAAAGTTGATATAACAATACAATTTGCTTAGGATGAAGATTGATGCAGTATCTTTTCTTATAAATATTGACGCAAGCCTATGATTGATAAATGGTATTGATTCCTTTCTCTAAATTAGACATATACTCCTCATATTGTTGTCAAACAGATTGCACTTGAATGCTTGAATGACTAAATTCAACAATATGTTGAAACATGGGAACTTTCTTCAGGCTGTGGGTATTCCTATGGCAAAGATATATATCCAAATTCTAGGTTGGTTCCTATATGATTCTTAAATTAATAACTTGGTAACTTGTTGGACAAGGGATAGAAGTTATGTAATAAATGCACTTAAAACTGTAAATTAATGGTGATGCACCTAATTGACAAAGACTTGCAACTATGATTCACAATAAACTTTAGAAAAACTATCCACACAAGTCAATTCGACAGTTTGACCACAAAAATGATTCTAAGGAAGGCGTGAATAAACCACCTTTGAAGGAAAATAAAGTTTTCTCAGCAAAGAAGAATAGATTATTTTGTTACACAACCCTAGACCTATGATTTTCACTCTTTTGAATGCATGCAAATATAGATGAGACAATAATTTTAAAGGTTCTAATATTAAACACAGTAAAACTTCATCGAACCATTTATAAAAACAACATAATGACAAGGAAGACTTTTGATTTCACTGAAATCGAAGGAATCTTTGCAAAATGACACAAATTGAACCTATCAACCTGTTGTTGTATTAATCTAAAACTGAAAGTTGAGTTACATGATATTTCTCTTTGCAGAATGCAAAGGCTGAAAAACAAGAACTAGAGAAAAAAGATAAAAAATTTCCAATATATACAATGTGAGACAACTCCAAAGCGTGAGAAGGTGGAAGAAGCAGTTCACTGAAAGTGAAAACCACCTTGAAAATGTCTCTCATGAGCAAAGGAAAAAATAGTGTGAAAAGAGAGCCCACCAAAGTCATAACTGAGTCTTAATAGCTTAGAACTCCATGTCACAATGTATAAAACTGAACTGCAACTCGAATTGGCTCCAAAATGCATGAAGGTGGCACTGGAAGTCAATTTCAGTATAAAAATGATAACTCCAAAGTGAGATCCAAGCAAAAATAAATATCTCCAAAAGAAGAGCTCAAACTCATGCAAAAATGAGTGAACTAGGCTCAAACTCGCAGTCACAATGTGTACAACTGAAAAGTAGCTCGAACTGAACTAGAAATCCATAAGAAGTGGGTCCAAGCATGCAAAAGCCACCTTGTTTATATCAATCTGCTCAAGATAATTGTGCATGATGATTAGGCATCAAAATTGGTGTTAAAACTGAACATGAGACCCACTATTTGCTCCACTTGTGCATGAGAATTTTTTTTTTAGTATTTTGGTGTTTTATCTCCTCCATGCACAATCTAAAAATAACACTTTGCATGGATCTCCAATTTGAGGCTATAGTCATAACTTAACTTCACATAATGTCTTATATTTTCATTTTAAGGTGGCTAAATTAATTAAATGAATTATAGTCCATCATTTAATTAATTAACTTACATTGAATAATGCAAATAATATTGAGGCATAATGTCAAATCAGAAAGCTTAATTCCCATCTCACGGGCTTTCATACATTATACTTAGCATATATTTCAAATATGCATTCACCATTCCAAAAATATTAGCCGACCACCATGCATATTGTAAACATTTTGATAATAGTCGACCACAATGATAATAGTGATCTTGACTTAAGAGTCAAAGCCACAGGCAAAACTAAGACAATGATTTTTTCTAAAATCATTAGCAAAAATCAAAGTCTTGTTGACTTAGGGCAAGCAAATACCATTGAACCTTAAACTCTTAATCATTTTGTATTTTGACTTTTGCTTATCTTGGAGCTCTGTTGCACCACCATGGTGGAGAGAACAAGGTTTGTAGAATGTATGGAAATTTGGTCTTTCGGTTCCTCTGTGGCATGAAGCTTCAATGGCAAACAGGGTACGATAATTTTTAGTCATTTCATGGCTTCTCCCATACATTTGAAGCCATCTTAATGCTCTGAGCCACAACTATGATATTATTTTATGATGTATTCTTTATGATTTCTTTGTATCTTATTTGATCATCTTGGTCACCATTGTAAGCCCTAGTTTGAGCCTTGAATAGCTGAAGACGACCATCTACTGCAAAAAATGACTTGAAACTTTTCTAGGCCGTGAGGTAAGAACATTTGAATATGGGATCTGGGCATTATTTGTTTTCCATGTAAGCTCAGCCTTTCCTCCTTGATTTTATTTATGAAAAAGAAGAGCTCAACCTCTATTGGTAATGTGGACACTATGAAATTTCTAGAGCAGATTTTGTCAAAGGTTTTGTGCTAACACTGTTGTATCCCAAAAAATGTTGAGAGTTTGTGTATGAAAAGCATTGTATGCTTCAGGCCGCAACTTTAGCTTAACTGGGTTTTCTTTATGTTCCGCCTGTTCTATATAAAAGGAAGTTTTATCTTGTGGGTTTCATCTTTCTTCATATAAACTCTCGTGTTGTTGCACCAAGAAACATATGTTTGCAAATGCTTTGAAATATTCATGCCTTTGGACCCTGTAGCCGCTACCTCCATTGATACTATGCATTTGAAACTCATTACGTTATGTATCTTCTGGAGCAAACCCTCATATGGGTAAATTGTGATAATAAAGAGTATATTTTTTCACAAAAAACCCCATTTTTGAATAGAGACCAATGTGGGTATGCTGAAAATAGTGACAAATCTGTATTTTAATTAAAAACCCTTATGTGGGTACTCTGGAAAATGCAAGAAAAAACCTTCTGTTAACCTGTAGCAGCATTGTACTTGTGAATCACAACTATTCTGAAACAAAAACCATCTTTAACTGCACTTAACACTTGAGACCGCCATGGTTGCCTCTCCATCTTTTCATTGCATAGTATAAGCATTTATTGAAAACCCTACATTTTATTTCCATCCTTCACATTATAAACATGTCGCATGATATGACTGCTATAACCAGTTGTAAAGTTGTGTTTGAGATGAATTTGCATTTAATACAACACCTTACTATTCTATTTTCATATTCTCATATATAGTATGTAGATCCTTTAGTGAAGGCCATTTGTGCATGATGAGATCCTATTATATTTCATATATATCTTCTTGTTGGCTTCAAGACATAATGCACCTTATCATAGTAGCTGAGATCTATTTTCCCACTGTGTTTATCATAAATTTTGCCTTGTGAATTGTCTTTTAGAGAGATGTTATCTTCATACTTGCGATAGTCATTGTGCATTAACAGATTTTGCAAAATCTTTACCTTCCTTCAAGCTCTGTTGCCATCTATCATTCTTGACAGTAAGAATGTTTTCAAATGGATTTCAAGGTTGTCCTTTATACTATTTTGCATTAACTCCACCACAATTATGTTATTATTCTTAATTCATCATGTGAACATACTGGTTTCTTTTAGGCTAAGTACGAGTATTGTGTATGCATGATCAAAAGTAAGAGATGACAAAAATATTTGTGTTGTTTATTCTCTTAACCAATAACTATAACATGCTCATAACTAGTTCTCTTGGTAAATGATTAAATGTATTGACATGTTCCAATACAATCACTCAGAACTATACTTCATTGTTTCACTGTTTCTTTTGTTGCTTTGATTTGGCACTTGAAACATGTATGCCTATTCACTTTATCAGTTTTGTAGCAGCAGTCTTATTCATGATTGTTCTTGATATGGAGCTCTCATTATCATGAATGCTATTTATTTACTTTGACCAATGTTTGTAATGTTCACCTGTAGCTTTTGTGGACTGCTTTATTGATGATAACAATGAGGTTAATGATCCATTAAATTTATTTTGATCATTCTTTAGCATGATGAATAAGATGCTTTGCTCAGTTTTGTTTCCATCATAATGAATTAGAGACTGCTTTATGAATTCCTTTATTACAACAATCCTATTTGATGACAGTCCTACTTGATGACTTTTCTTGATATTTGATGGCTCTCATGTATGAATGTTGAATGAGAGGATATTTTCCTGATATGTTGGGCTCAAACCTTGTGGGAGCCTATTTTTCCCCTCATATCTGATGAAAATGATCATGAACATAATGAACTTGTTCCTGCAAATTTAAACAAACAAGTTAGCAAAAATAATCAAAGCTGAAAGCTTCCATTGAACTTCGTGTTCCTTGATTGTCAGCCTTTATAATTCAATCATCTGGTGAATTCCTGACTAGATATATATTACATTCTTGTTGGTAGTGTAGGCATGAAGTAGGATGCAATTTATCATTTCTCTAACACCATTCTTTTACAATTTTGCAGATGCATGGAGCGCAGAATCAAAACTGTTGCAGCTTGGAGACACAACTGAAGATATCGAGTAAAAATGATTCATTAACACATGCAATGATGAATTGCTCCCCTCCTTCATGTTTACATTATATTCAGTAGTGTAGCATTAGATCCTTCTTTGTATTCATTATTTGATTAAGAAAATCAAATTCAGCTACTCCCACGACTTTTGCAGTATTTCATTTTTTTTACAATATGAATAAAACAACATTTATTATGCAAATGTCCAATTTTCTGTTACAAATACTTGCATAATAAAACTGAAAATAAAATGTAATCTAATTTTTTATGATGGATAATGAATATTTTAGCAGCAAAATTTGAATTTTTTTATTCCTTTCAATGATGAATTCAATTCAGCTCCACCTATTTGAGCTCGTAGTGAAAAATAGGTAACAAATTGGTGACCTATACAGAGTGTTTGCTTGCTAAACACCATAGACCAGTATATAGCTTATCCATTGGGAATCTAAACTATTTTTGCTCTATTTTGACTCAGAAAACTATAACTCAGCTTAAACCACAAACTAAAAGAAACTACTGCAACTCTATTGAAGATAGAGTTTGGAAACCATGTGCAGCAACTACACTTTATTGAAAGTATAACTGAACTTAAATGAAACATGTCATGGGGAACTTATTGAAAGCATAATGAAACTGAAAACTACTCTACTATGTGTAACTGAAAGCTTGATTCTTAATAGCATTGTTTGAGATGAATCTCATTGACGGGGATTGGCAATACCTGACCATCTAGCTTTGAAAGTTGAAATGCATTGTGTTCCTTCTTTTTTATAATAATGTATGGGCCATCCCACATGGTGTCAAACTTTGTATGTTTATCAGGCCTGCTTTTGAGCTCATCACACTTGAATATTAAATCACCTTCATTGAAGATCCTTGTTGTTGCTTTCTTATTGAATGTCCTCTTCATTTGAGAATGATGAATTTGAAGCTTTCTATAGGCTTCCTTTCTAGTTTCTTCCAACTTTGCTAATTGAGCAAGCCTGACTTGCATTGGCTTCTCTTCAAGTAACTCAAGTTCTTTTATATAACTCAAAGTTGGAAATTCAATTGAGATAGGAAATTTGGCTTCTTTTCCATAAACCAAAAAATAAGGTGAAAAACCTATTGATCGTTTTGGTGTTACTCTATCAACCCAAGGGGATAACTTAAGTTTATCATGCCATGACCTCTGATTATCTTCAATGGTATTTTTTTATGATCTTTATCAGATTCTTATTCGTTGATTCAGCCTATCCATTACCCTGGGGGTAATAATTGGATGAAGTATTTAGATAAGTATTATGCTTTACTGATCAATTTGAAACTTTCAGACCAATAAAAGCTAATGCATTATCAAAAATAATTGAATCAGGTGTACCAAACCTGGAAACTAAATCCTGATAGAAGTTCAAATCTAATGTTTCATTTGCATCTTTCAAAGTAATTGCTTCAGTCCACTTCGTAAAGTAGTATGTGGCAGTCAAAATCCATTTGTGCCCAACACTCGAGGGTGGATTGATTGGACCGATAAAATCAAGTCCCCACTTTCCAAATGGTTGTTCAACCTGAATTGGATTCAAGGGCAGGGCTGCTAACTTTTGTTTTCCTACAAACAATGAACATTTACTGCAATTTCTAACATAAGCATGAGCATCTTTGAAAAGATCTTGCCAATAATAGCTAGCTCTCATTATTTTTAGAGCTATAGTACATGGTGCAAAGTGACCTCCAGCAGGTCCATCATGGAATTCTTCAAGAATTCTTTCAATTTGATTTGGATAAACACATCTGAGGAACACACCATTGAAGTCCTTCTTATAAAGAACACCATCAATGCCTACATATGGAATTGCTTGCAATCTATAATACCTTCGTTTAGACTTGCCCATACCTTCTGGACAATCTCCAGTATGCAAGTAACGGATCATTTGATTGATCCAATCAGCTGAAAGGGCTATAACAACAGGTTCTTCTTCATTATTAAGGACTGTAGTAACCTTTTCATTGTTGTTTTCTTCATTTTCTACAAGCTGCTCGCACAGACCCTTACTTCTAACAAGCTTGGTAACCTTTATATTGATGTCATACTCCATGACTTTGGTTATCCAGCCTGCTCTCTTGTCGTTAATGTCCTTATTTAGCAGAAATTCTTTGATTTTTGGGTGAGCTACTAGTAGATATATCTTATTATTAGACAACATATGTGTAAATTTTTTGAGACTTCTTACTACAGCAAGCACATGCTTCTCAACGAATGAATACCTGGTTTCATAATCATGCAAAACCTGAGTAAAGAAATCTATAGGTTGTTCCATACCTTCATTATTTTGTTGATAGAGCATTGCAGAGATGGTATCCACTCCCCCAAATGCATACAGTATAAAATCCTTATCAAAATATGGATTAATAAGAGTAGGGGTTGCTGCAAGTGCCTCTTTAATCTGCTCAAAATTGTTCTTTCCTTCTTTCGTCCAACTGAATTGAATGTTTTCTTCAACATGGTTGTCAATGGCTACAATAAAGTTGCAACATTGAGAATACATCTCCTCACGAAGTTTATTCTGCCCGAAAAACTCTGCAAACCCTTCTTATGAGCGGGCAGCAGTAAAGCCAATATGGCTACAATCCTCTCTGGATCTATAGAAATGCCATCTTTAGAAACAATATATCCCAAAATTTTACCTTCGTGAACAACAAAAATGATTTTCTTTGGATTTAAAGAAACTCCATACTCTCTGCATCTTTCAAAAATTTGTCTAAGATGCACAAAGTGATCATCAACATTTCGTGAGAAAACAATGATATCATCTAAATAGACAAGAACAAACTTGTTTATCAAACCTTGGAGAGCCATATCCATTGCTCTCTGAAAGGTGGCTCCCGCGTTTGACAATCCAAATGACATCTTTCTGTAAGCCATAGTACCCCACTTGGTGGTAAAGGTTGTCTTGTATTGGTCTTCTTTAACCAAAATCTGGTTATAACCTGAATATCCATCTAACAATGAGAACCTTTTTGATCTTGAAATAACCTGCAATATTTTCTCCATTGAAGGCAGTGGCTAGTGATCTTTGAGTGAAGCTCTGTTTAGATCACGAAAATCAATGCACAACCTTATCTCTCTACTCTTATTTTTGATAGGCACCAAGTTTGATACCCAAGAAGTGTACTTGATTGGAAATATAATACTACCTTTGATCACCTTGTTCAATTCTATTTTCATCAGATGTTCTAACTTCGGATTTAGAGGCCTTTGCTTCTATCTTATCAACTTTGTGTTGGGTTCGAGCTCAATTGTATGATGAGCTAACTCAGGGTTAAAACCCTTCAAATCTTCATATTCCCAAGCAAATATGTCATTGAATTCTTGGCAAAACAAGATAAAGGCTTGTTGTTCTTCCTTTGTATAGACTTTACCAAGCTTAAGGAGATTGTTCTTGAATATTTCTATCAATTCATAATGCTCCTGCTTCACTGTGATGCTTGATTTATCTCTTCTAACTTGATCATCAATGTTGAAGATGGATTCAAGGGTTACCAAACCCTTTGGAAGCTTGTTAGACTTTAGTTGCATGATCTGATTACCATATTATTGATCAAATTTCTGTTGGTTTCCAGTAGAAAACTCTGCTTCTTCCATCAAAAAGTGAATTATCTATTCATCACTATCAAAAATCTGCCAACTTACATTATTATCAGGTACCGAAGGTCTGACAACTACCTTCACATATTGTTGTACCTCTACATTGTGAATTTTAGTTGGAATGTCAAACTGTGATCCTATAGCAACAAGTTTATCAACTTGCTTATTCTGATTTCTTGGTATTGATTGCAGATTAAATGCATCAAACTCCTCAATTAAGTCCTAAACATGGTGTTTATATAATTTTAGTAAATCATTCTTTATTAAATTCAAATTTCTAACCTGATTTGTGATCAATTCTAAATCACCATACACCTGTAAGCACTTAATCTTTCTTTGTCTGACCCATTCTAACCCATGTGTTAGTGCTTCATACTCAGCAACATTATTAGAACAGCTAAAAGCAAATCTAAAAGTTGAATAATACCTATCTCCTTGAAGTGAAATCAACACAACTCCTCCACCAGCACCAATTTTACTTTTGGATCCATCAAAGTACAACTTCCAAAGTTGATCAATCTATTGTTCTGGTTGTTTTTCCTCTTTGACCAAATTTGGAATAATTACATCGGGCTCTTGAATCATATAAACACCCAAACCTACTTCATCCATGAGACTGAAAGGATCAATCTCATGATTCTCGGTAGCCCACTCATCTAAATTTATGTCAGGTATGCCTTCTATAGGTACTATGGGGCCAAGGGTCATGGTTTGATCCTCTTGATCATGGAAGACTAGGTTTACGTTTATAAGATTCACAACATAAGGCTCAATATGGTCTTTAGCCTGTGATTCTGACTTAATTGTGACTCTAGTACCATATCTGGTTCTAAAAAATATGTGTGATCAGTCTAATGACAAATAACCACCTAACTTTGTAGTGAAATATCTAGACAGACAAATGGAAAAATAAGGTGGGAGATCAATAATATATATGTCCTATGGAATTTGAAAGTTCGGGCAGCCATGCCATGTAAGAGGCAGATTTTTGATAACTCCTACAGACTTAATGGTTGTGCCATCCAATTGAACTACCCCTTTTGACAATGGTTCATACTCGAGTCCTAACTTATCTACCAGTTGTTTAGGCATTATTGAGCTACTTGCTCTGGAATCTATCATGCAATTATGCACTATACTATTACCAATTATCAAGCTGACATAAAAAGGTGGTGGTTTTACCTCTTGAGTTGGTTGCTCCATCTTTTGATCTGAACTGTTTGCAAGAACTCTTGGTTGTTCCTTAGTTGTTTCGTCAAAAATTGATATCTTAGCCAGAGCCTCCTGCAAACTTTATTTTTGCCAAGCAGGTGTAATGCATCCAACATGGTAATGCTAACAGTTGCCTTTTTCATATGCTCAACAATATTGAAAGAGGAACCACTAACCTTTGGTTGTACCTTTGGAACAACAACGTCTATTTGTGTTGCTTACTGAGGCTAAACCTGCCCCTGTTGGGTTGTAAAATCTTGAGTTTTTTGTTGAACAACATGTTTGTCTTTTTATGCCTGTTGTTTATCAAGAACAACTTGTTGTCTTAGGTCAAATGCTCTTTTCTTGGACCTCGTATTGACTGTAATAGAAGTGGCTGATTGATTTTGACCTTATGCATGATTAACTCCACAAAATTCACTTCCTTACTAGCTCATCATGGCAACGTCAAGGTCACTTTGTTATGTTTGATCATCTTGTTGATTATTGTCCTCCTTAGTTGTTTTTTTAGAAGTAGCATAATTACTTTGCACCATAAGAGCTTGATTAATCACCTTGTTCATGCAAGTAGCCTGATTATGAGGTTGGTTGTAGGGATAGCACCACACATAATCTTGTGCTAAATTATTTTGTATTGGCATAAGCTCTTTTGAAGAGCTAGCAACAGTTGGATTAAATGGTTGATTAGGCCTAAAGTTGAAATTTCTTCTTTGTCCCTAGTAATCAGCTTGATAAGGCAGTCTATTTGTTTGGAATGATGACTGATTAGGTCTGAAATTCTAACCTTGCTGGTTTTTAAGGCTTACTAAGTTGTTACTCATAGTTTGTAGTAACTTGGGCATTTGTTGTTGGTCATTTATTAGCTGTTGTTGAGTATCTTTAAGTCCTTGCAGGTTGGAATTTGTTGGAACAACATTATTTTGTGCTATTGTTTGGAAACCTAAGGCTGGAATAGCAGGTAAAGTGGCTATAGGAGGTACTTGAATGGGCATAAATGGTTGTACCTATGGGAAAATCGGCATAGGAGGTCTTGGCGCGATTTTACCAGAATGTATAAGGTTATTTTCAGCTCTAATAGCAATGTCATATGCCATTGGTAACGTTAATCCACCCATTGACTGTATCATTAAGGCAATATCGCAATGCAATAATCCAAGATAATACAAAAAAAAATGATTAGGATTCGGCCTTACTATTGCTGGAATTCGATCCCATGTCCTTTGAAATCTAAGATTAAAGTCCATCATTTGTTCTTGTGGTGCTCTCTTTATAATCATCATCTATTTGACTAGAGATAGATGATCAGACTTGTCAGAAAATTGTTTGGTCAGCTTGTCTCCTAAATCATCCCATGTCACAATAGTATTGACTGGTAAGCCACAAAACCACTGATGTGCTTTTCCCTTGAATGACACTGCTAATAGCCTCAAAGCCACATTCTCCTAAATCACGTGATGAACTCCACATAGTGAACCTACGTCTCTAATATGCTTTATTGGTGTAGTCTGATCTTCACCAATAAAAAAGGGCAGACTTTTAAATGCTGCAACTGGTATATAATTGTGTTGAGCTAAATCCAATGGGCTGCCCCTATTGAATGGTACAAACGCATGTGCTTTGGCCATCAGAGTTGTTGGTATTCTAGGATTCACAGCTTGTAAAATTGGTACAGGATGTACCAAAAACACTGGAACTGATTTGTAACTTGGTGAAGTTAAATGTGAACCCAACTACCTTGCTGACAATCTGTCTTTTCTTCTTGATGTGTAAACTAAAGGTTCTGCTCTAAGAACTGGAGAAACTGATTGATTTGTTGAAGGCCTACTAGGTGTTCGCTTGGCTATCCTTCCTCTTCTCTTTGGTGAAGACAACTACAAATATTCAAACGAAGAACTTCTTGTCTAAATATTTCTCATAAGCTATTTGCACTTGATTTGTTGGAAACTGAGAACGGAGCCACCAGGTATATGAAACTTTAACCTCTAAAAGGTTGGAATACTGTTGTATATACTAGAACAATAGCTTGAAACAGTAAAATTCTTTCTTTGAATTGTGATTCAAGGTTCCACTGGGTGTGCCAAAAACTGTTGTCAAATAGATTGCACCCAAATGCTTGAATGACTAAATTCAGCAATCTGTTGAAACATGGGAACTATCTTCAGGCTATGGGTATTCCTATGGCGAAGATAGACCTTCAGATTCTAGGTTGGTTCCTATATGATTCTTAAATTAATAACTTGGTAATTTTCTAGAAAAAGGATAGAAGTTATGTAATAAATGCACGTAAAACTGTAAATTAATGGTGATGCACCTGATTGACAAAGACTCGCAACTATGATTCACAATAAACTTCAAAAAAACTATCCACACAATTCATTTCGATAGTTTGACCACAAAAATGATTCTAAGGAAGGCGTGAATAAACCACCTTTGAAGGAACATAGAGTTTTCTCAGCAAAGAAGAATAGATTATTCTATTACACAACCCTAGACCTGTGATTTTCACTCTTTTGAATGCATGCAAATATAGATGAGACAATAATTTTAAAGGTTTTGATATTAAACACAGTAAAACTTCATCAAATCATTTATAAAAACAACATAATGACAAGGCAAGCTTTTGATTTCACTGAAATCAAAGGAATCTTTGCAAAATGACACAAATTGAACTTGTAAACCTGTTGTTGTATTAATTTGAAACTGAAAGCTAAGTTACATGATATTTCTCTTTGTAGAATGCAAAGCCTGAAAAACAAGAACTAGAGGAAAAAGATAAACTTTTTCCAATATACAATGTGAGAACACTCCAAAGCGTGAGAAGGTGGAAGTAGTTCACTGAAAGTGAAAACTAACTTGAAAATGTCTCTCATGAGCAAAGGAAAAAACAATGTGAAAAGAGTGCCCACCAAAGTCATAATTAAGTCTCAATAGCTCAAATTTCCATGTCACAATGTATACAACTGAACTGGAACTTGAATTAGCTCTAGAATGCATGAAGGTGGCACTGAAAGTCAATTTCAGTATAAAAATGATAACTCCAAAGTGAGATCCGAACAAAAATAAATATCTCCAAAAGAAGAGCTCAAACTCATGCAAAAATGAGTGAACTCAGGCTCAAACTCGCAGTCAGAATGCGTACAACTGAAAAGTAGCTCGAACTGAACTGGAAATCCATAAGAAATGGGTCCAAGCATGCAAAAGCCACCTTGTTTTAATCGATCCACCCAAGATAATTTTGCTTGATGGTTAGGCATCAAAACTAGTGGGTCCACTTGTGCATCAGCAAATTTTTTTATAGTATTTTTAATGTTTTATCTCCTCCGTGCACAATCTAAAAATAGCACTTTGCATGGATCTCCAATTTGAGACTATAGTCACAACTTCACATAATGTCTTATATTTACATTTTAAGATGGCTAAATTAATTAAATGATTTGTAATCCATCATTTAATTAATTAACTTACATTGAATAATGCAAATAATATTGAGGCATAATGTCAAATCAGAAAGCTTAATTCCCATCTCATAGGCTTTTATACATTATACTTAGCATATATTTCAAATATGCATTCACCATTCCAAAAATATTAGCCGAACACCATGCATATTGTAAACATTTTGATAATAGTCGACCACAATGATAATAGTGATCTTGACTTAAGAGTCAAAGCCACGGGCAAAAATAAGACATAATGTTTTTTTCTAAAATCATTAGCAAAAATCAAAGTCTTGTCGACTTAGGGCAAGCAAATACCATCGAACCCTAAACTCTTAATCATTTTGTATTTTTACTTTTGCTTGTCTTGGAGCTCTATTGCGTCGCCATGGTGGAGAGAACAAGGTTTGTAGAATGTTTGGAAATCTAGTCTTTCGGTTCCTTTGTGGCATGAAAATTCAATGGCAATCAAGGCAAGATAATTTTTAGTCATTTTGTGGCTTCTCCCATACGTTCGAAGCCATCTTAATGCTTTGAGCCACGACTATGATATTATTTTCTAATGTATTCTTTATGCTTTCTTTGTATCTTCTTTGATCATCTTGGTCACCACTGTAAGTCTTGGTTCGAGCCTTGAATAGCTGAAGACGACCATCTACTACAAAAAATGACTTGAAACTCTTCCAAGCCGTGAGGTAAGAACATTTGAATCTAGGATTTGGGCATTATTTGTTTTCCATGTAAGCTCGACCTTTCCTCCTTGATTTTATTTATGAAAAAGAAGAGCTCAGCCTTTGTTGGTAATCTGGTCACCATGAAATTTCTAGAGCAGATTTTGTCAAAGGTTTTGTGCTAACACTGTTGTATCCCAAAAAATGTTGAGAGTTTGTGTATGAAAAATATTGTATGCTTTAGGTCACAACTTTAGCTCAACTAGGTTTTCTTTATGTTCAACCTATTCTATATAAAAGAAAGTTTTATCTTGTTGGTTTCATCTTTCTTCATATAAACTCTCTTGTTGTTGCACCAGGAAACATATGTCTACAAATGCTTTGAAATATTCATGCCTTTGGACCCTGTAGCCGCGGCCTCCATTGATACTGGGTATTTGAAACTCATTACGTTTTGTATCTTTTGGAGCAAACCCTCATATGGGTAAACTGTGATAATAAAGAATTTGTATTTTTTCACAAAAACCCCATTTTTGAACAGAGATCAATGTGGGTATGCTGAAAATAGTGACAAATTTGTATTTTAATTAAAAACCCTTATGTGGGTACTCTAGAAAATGCAAGAAAAAACCTTTTGTTAACCTGTAGCAGCATTGTACTCATGAATCACAACTATTTTGAAACAAAAACCATCTTTGATTGCACTTAGCACTTGAGACCGCCATGGTTGCCTCTCCATCTTTTCATTGCATAGTATAGGCATTTATTGAAAACCCTACATTTTATTTCCATCCCTCACATTATAAACCTGTTGTATGATATGATTGCTATACTCAATTGTAAAGTTGTGTTTGAGATGAATTTGCATTTAATACAACACCTTACTGTTCTATTTTCATATTCTCATATATAGTATGTAAATCCTTTAGTGAAGGCCATTTGTGCATGATGAGATCCTATTATATTTCATATATATCTTGTTGGCTTCAAGACATAATGCACCTTATCATAGTCGCTGAGATCTATTTTCGCATTGTGTTTATCATATATCTTGCCTTGTGAATTGTCTTTTAGAGAGATGTTATCTTCATACTTGCAATAGTCACTGTGCATTAACAGATTTTGCAAAATCTTTACCTTCCTTCAAGCTTTGTTTCCCTCTATCATTCTTGGCAGTAAGAATGTTTTCAAATGGATTTCAGGGTTGTCCTTTATACTGTTGTGCATGAACTCCACCACAATTATGTTATCATTCTTAATTCATCATGTGATCATACTATTGTCTTTTAGGCTAAGTACGAGTACTATGTATGCATGATCAAAAGTAAGAGATGACAGAAATATCTGTGTTGTTTATTCTCTTAACCAATAACTATAACATGCTCATAACTAGTTCTCTTGGTAAATGATTAAATGTATTGACATGTTGTTCCAATACAATCACTCAGAAGTACACTTCATTGTTTCACTATTTCTTCTGTTGCTTTGATTTGGCACTTGAAACATGTATTCCTATTCACTTTTATCAGTTTTGTAGAAACAGTCTTATTCATGATTGTTCTTGATATGAAGCTCCCATTATCATGAATTCTATTTATTCACTTTGACCAATGTTTGTAATGTTCACTTGTAGCTTTTGTGGACTACTTTATTGATGATAACAATGAGGTTAATGATCCATTAAATTTATTTTGATCATTCTTTAGCATGGTGAGCAATAAGATGCTTTACTCAGTTCTATTTCCATCATAATGAATTAGAGACTACTTTATGAATTCCTTTATTAGAGCAGTCCTATTTGATGACTGTTCTTGATACTTGATGACTCTCATGTATGAATGTTGAATGAGAGGATATTTTCCTAATATGTTGGGCTCAACCCTTGTGGGAGCCCGTTTTTCCCCTCATATCAAATGAAAATGATCATGAACATAATGAATCTGTTCTTCCACATTTAAACAAACAAGTTAGCAAAAATAATCGAAGTTGAAAGCTTCCATTGAACTTCATGTTCCTTGATTGTCAGCCTTTATAATTCAATCATCTGGTGAATGCCTGACTGGATATATATTATATTCCTGTTGGTAGTGTAGGCATGAAGTAGGACGTAATTTATCATTGCTCTAACACCATTCTTTTACAATTTTGCAGATGCATGGAGCGCGGAATCAAAACTATGTCAACTTGGAGACACAACTGAAGACATCGTGTAATGTTCCCATTCTTTCGTGAGCATCAGAGATGGTGGATTAGCCTATTATTTCGATCCTCGTAGGCTAATGGTTTTGGATAGAGGGTCACCTGATTGGGCACTTGGTCGATAAAATGTAGTGTTGGTATCTAGAGTATGGTGACGAGGTGAATTTGTGCGTTTGGCGTGTTATTGGAGCTTAAAATTATGATCTTCACCATTTATTTCACTTTCTCAGGCTTAGGGACCATGTGTCTATTATGTAAAGGGGTCACTTTATATTTTTCAGTTACTATTCATTGATAAAGTGAAAAAAGAACATAACTTAAGTGAATAGTAACTCACTTTAATGAATAGTGATTTCAATGTGAAATTATAAAAGAAAGAGGAGAAGTTCAACCCCCTCATGTTATGAGTTATTGTTGATTGCTTGAGCTTGTGAGTTGGAGTTTGGGAGAGAGGGAAACTAGGGTTTCCTTATTTCTGCAGTGGGTAAGCCTAGAGGGGGCTTTGTTATTCGTTTCAAGCTTCTTGATGGTGTGAAACACCACCTTAAAGTTGTTGATCAAAGTTTAGATGCTTCATTTGAAGTCATAGTTTGTTGTTAAAGGTTCTTTCGAGCATTATTTGAGTGGTTTATGGATTGCCATAGACTCCTTCTTCCTTCGCCAAAGAGCTGCTTGCATTTTGAATGATTTTTGGACTGTTTTTGGAGAACTACAACCAACTGCCATTCATAAGGGTTTAAATTAGCTTCAAGAAAAGAAACGCCTCCCTTTAGAGGCTGCAGTCACTCCAAAAGTGGGCATCCTTACCCTAAGAAGACTTCCAATCCAAATTTCGGTGGGAGAAATTTGTATTTCATGTTGTGTGAGCAATTTACTAAGGGCGGGTACTGTAGCAAAGCACTATTCACAGTCCTATTTGGCTGTAAGTTAAAGTTCAGTAGAAGATATATTTGGCTTTGAATTTGATGTAATTTATATGTTGTATGCATTCTATTATGCAATAAAGAAATTGTATTTGGCTTATAAAACGAGTCATTTCTTGATGTATCTCAGTTGATTAGTTTATTAGAAGTTTTTCTTCATGTACACACTCTTTATTTCCTATTTAACATTCTTAGCAAGTAAGCTCAAACACAAAGGACAAAATACAAAACCTAAACATAAAATCAGACCTACAAACACAGTGAAACCCAATCAGCAGAGTGTCAATTCACAACACATCAAGTAAAAATGATTCATCAACACATGCAATGATGAATTGCTCCCCTCCTTCATGTTTACATTATCTTCAGTAGTGTAGCATTAGATCCTTCTTTGTATTCATTATTTGATTAAGAAAATCAAATTTAGCTACTCTCGGGGCTTGTGCGGGATTTTAATTTTTTTACAATAAGAATAAAACAACATTTATTATGCAAATGTCCAATTTTCTATTACAAATACTTGCATAATAAAACTAAAAATCAAATGTAATCTAATTTTTTATGATGTATAATGAATACTTTAGTAGAAAAATTTGAAATTTTCTGGACCTTTCAATGATGAATTCAATTCAGCTCTACCTATTTGAGCTCGTAGTGAAAAATAGGTAACACATATACCTTACAAAATTAAGAACCTAAGCCTTAACTTTAAATATGAAAACCTAGACCTTGATGTGAACACTTTAACACATAAATTGACGTGAATAACATGATTTTGAATTGAATTAATTTAGAATAAGCAAAGAATAAATTTCAATTATATAGATGTAATTAACTAGCAATTCTATCTAAGAAACATAATTACATCTACAATTATATAAAAATATATATACTAAATGATAAATAAACTAGCAATTGCACCTTAGTGTGCAATGGGTACGACGAAGAATTGTGGAAGGTGAATTAGAATAAAATTTGGTCTATTTTTTTTTCATACATTTACTATTTACTAAATTTGGTCCATTGGTAGGCCATTCAAAAAATGATGTTGTTTATGTAACAAAGGTCTCAATGGAGAATTTATAGCTTCAAATGAACTATGCATCCACTTGCAAGGATCCAAACATGATTGAAATAAAACCTTTGAATCAAGAAGATAATCAAGCTCCATTAAAACCCACTAAATATTAAGTCTTATTAAGTGTTAGACACAACACTATAAGAAATCAGATCAAGTTGAAGTCAATTTAATGAGATATATATGTTTAATTAAACAATGGAGTTCATAAAAGATGGAAAGAATATATGATTAAAAAAATTAAAATTAAACTTTTTTCAATATTACATAAAAATTTGATTAACTTTTGTCCATAAAACAAATATGTAAAAATTGATATTTTTATAAAACACTAATAAAAAATTTTCAAATGTGAAACTAATTTTTTTTGAAATAGATTAAAAAATTAAATATTTAATACATTAAACACTTACAATCAAACAACACATTATTTGTGATTTAGGATTTCGAACACTTCTACTAACAAATAGTTGTATTGATTATTTTTCCTTATTTCTTTTTCTTTTTATTTTTATTCTTCCAAATATATTCTTAATTATAAAAGTTGGTCTCTTATTTTTCTTGTTGGTCCATCTTGTTTCCTTGAATTTTGTGCCTTCACCCCTTCTAACCTTAAATATTGTGCAATCTTCAAAATTGCCTAAAACATTGTAAACCCAAGATGTACAATTTCACTCAAGATTTTTAGTTTAAAGAAATACATTAACAATTGTTCAATTTAAATTTACAGCTGTTTAGTTTTGAAAAGTTCAATGTCTCAAACCATTAAAATATTTAATGTATAAACTCTATACTTGTCCAAATTTTAAAACTATATATTTACAGATAGGGGGCCATTCACTAAACAAATTAGGCACTATAATATGCAACTCGAAGCTCTTTTTTGTGGGCTATTCTCGCTTCTGAATATGATGGGCAATTCCTTTCTAAATTCCCTCACATCTTCATATGCAACAACCTTACAAATCTCCATAACCTCATACACTTCTGCATGGTAATCTCTCAACGCTAAAAAATATGCTTCATTGTGGTGGGCTCTGTTTTCCAGCTAGGGTTATTGCCATAGGAAATTTTTGTAATATTTAACTTGGGTGTGAAGCAAATGCACTATGAATTTGTTAGTAAAGCTCAACCCATACACCTATAGTTTCAGTCAGGCTAGGCATGTAGTCTAGTTTGATTGCTTTCATTTAGAATCTGCTCTGTTGTATGTTTGGCTCAAAATGTTTATGGGGATTGGGTTATGTTTTTCAGTTGTGGCAATTTAGATGGATCTATACATGGAAAATTTGAATCCCCTTATCAATTTTATCCTTCTCAAAAAAGCCATGTACTGAATGCTGAAAAATGAACATCGTGGCAAATTCCTTAGCAAGAATGACATGATATTATTTAGAAAATTGTCAGTTTAGTGCCTGCATTTAAGGGTCTTTGGGAAAGATGGATGGCTAGAGTTGGCCTTGGAGGAGAAAGTATTTGGACAAAGTTGGTGGCTCATATGGGAGGTTAGAGTCATCTCCTGCACATTCAACAAGTTATTCAGATGAGCAGGTGAAAAGATTGACTTGGCATTTTGATGATAATTAATAAAAATGGAAAGATCTGGAAGGGATAAGAATTTTGTGTTATTCACTGTGTACTAACAGTGCCTTCTTGCAATTCCTTAGGGCCAAATAATAAACAAATTTGAGAAAAGAAATTCTCTAATCTTGTAAACATAATAGAATCTATAGTTCAAGTGTACAAAAGAGCTAAACATTTTGGTACTAATTACATCACAATTATGATAGTAAATGCAACATAATGCATAACACATCAGATGATAGATTATACAACCACATAAATGTGCTTGTAAAACATAGGCATAGAAGATGATGACAAAGGATAGGATTTAGATGGGTTAAAAAAAATTTGTCAATCAATGAACTCTAACATTCGCTCCACACAATTCATCAAGGCTAACCAACCTAGAAAAACATACAAGAATTTACACTTAAGCGAATAAGATTCATGAAAATAGGTCACAGAAGATGATGAAAATTGATAGCATTTTGATAGACTAAAAAGTTTGTTTCATAAAGAGTGCTTCCATACAATTCATCAAATAAATCTAGAAAAAATTAAAGAATCTATAGTTGAAGTGTACAAAATTCATGTTGTAGCTAGACATTTCGGTAGATAGTTGCAAACACGGTATATTATAGTTAATGTAGTATGATGCAAAAGGCATAAGATGATAGAGAACACAACCACAAAAACATGTTTGTGAAGTGGGGGTACACAAGATGAAAAAAATAAAAGGATTTAAAGGGTTGAGAAGTTTGTGCCATTCAATTTGCACCAAAGGTTTTTCCATGCAATAAATCATGGCCAAATGATAAACAGAAATGCAAGTCCTTGTCAATCCCTACAGTTAAAGTATACAACTCAAAATCACAAACACAATGTTATAGTAGATGCAATACAATGCATAAGACATAAGAAGATAATAAGATTTACAAAGATTAAGGTGATTGTCAGATTTAATGTACACTAACAATTTCTCCATGCAATTCATCAAGGCCAAATAAAAAATGAAATTGCAAACATCAATTCTCTAATCTAGAAACAATATAAGAATCTACAGTTGAAGTGTACATGATTCATGTTATAAAGCTAGTCACTATGGCTCAGAAACACAACACAATACATTTTAGTAAATACAATATAATGCATAAGCAAAAGACGACAAAATGTAAACACGGAAAACATGCTTGGAAAATAAAAATGCAGAAGATGACGAAACGCAAACACAAAAAACATGCTTAGAAAACTGATATGCAGAAGATAATAGAAAACGACAGGATTTTGAATGGGTTAAAAGTTGGTGTTATTCATTGTGCACGACAAGTGCCCCCATGCAATTTATCAAGGCCAAATAATAAATAGAGTTTTGAGTAGCTATTCTCCAATATAGAAAATATAGCACAATCCATGGTTAAACTGTGCAAGATACTTGTAAAGATAAACATATCGGCACATAATCACAACAAAATAAACTATAGTAAATGTAGCATAGTGCATCAGAAGGGATAAGCGGTTTGTATGAAATGAATGCACTAACTGTGTCTTGAGAAAATTTTTTGAAGGCCAAATAACAAGGAATGGCTGAATTATTTCTAGAATGACAAATAAATAACATGTAATTGAGTCCCCCATTTCAAGGAAAGTGACAAAATCAATAAACCTACCTAAACTGGGAGAAACAACTGACCATCGTTTGGATAAATTCCTCCACCAGGAACCATATTTGCGGTTGGCGTTGATTGTCGATGTTGAGGTTGATTTTTATAGGACAGGTGAGCATTCCGGGCTGCTTCTGAAAACCCACCTGAACTAGGAGTGGGGGTTCCATAAACAAGAGGCCCCCCATAGGTTCCAATATGACCACAAGCTCTAGTTCCTTGACTCCCATTATAACCTCCCACCTGAGGAACGTCATAACCCGCTGCATATCCACCACCTACCAGGTTTGATGTATTAGGGTTTGAAGGCAAACCCTAGTTCATGAAAGACGAATTGGCTGAAGGCAACATTGAACCACCAACTCAAACATAGCTGTGAAGCGCCTTGACAGAGCAGGACAAAGGCAAAAGGAATTCCGGGCACAAGTGGAAACTCTAGGGAAAATTGATCAGGTCAATACGAGCGACATATCGAGATATTGATGACATCAACAGCACCCCTGTGCAGTGTCGCATAATTAAAATTCGTCTCTAAAATTAAAAATGTTGAAAACAACCAATTAAAATTCGTCTCTAAAATTAGAAATGCTGGAAACATCCAGGCAAAACAGGGGGATATGCAAATCATGAGATAAGTTAGTTCAAAAAAATGCTAAATCTAGTGGTGATTTAAAGATAGCGCGCGATGTGTTTGACCAGATGCCTCAATGGGGTAATGTATCCTGGAATTAGCGCACATCAACTTGCAGAAACCCCATCAGTTCTGAGCATTTACCCGCTGGCATAGCCGCCTAGATTGCAAGTTGCATATTGATAAAGGGTGCACAATGACGATGTAAAATATAAAAAACTGTATAAAATACCAGTGGGAAGAAATATAAAAAACTGTATATAATACGAGTCTCAGATCAGATTATTTTGTCAGTCTCGGATCAAATTAGCTTCCACCGAGCAAATTAAATGTGTTGATAATAAATGAAAAGCAGATATGAATGCCTGCAAATAGAAAGGTAAATAGATATGAATGACTGCAGATGATATTGCAAATTTCATCACACATTAATAGCTGCGAGACAAAGCACATGAACGGGTGCGATCACTTTGATCGTCTCCAGGGACTTTTACACCGTCCATTATAAAATTTAGCTTGGGCACTTTCAAATAGGATACGCCTTTGGCGTAAATAAAAAATAAAATATACGAATAAATAAAAACTAAAATTAAGGAAACATTAAAAAAAAAAATCTGTCAACTTATACGCATAAATCACCCAAATTAAGTACAAAATTAATATCTCGAAACAAAAGCTACACTCGGAATAAAACAAAGAAAGAAGATTACGAAATATGCTCTATTGAATATTTTCTCCTCTTCGATATTTTATAAAAGTAAAAGACAGCTGGAGCAGCATCGATGCACGTCAATCTTGAAAAGCTATTTTCAATGGTCGCCCACTAGACTTGTTAAATTTAATACAAATGGCATGCACGGGGCGCTAACTTTAAGAAGTCCAGGTGTCCTTTAAAATTTGGCTTTTAGGGGATCCGTATGGTTCCAAAATTGAACATTCTTCCACGGCGACCAGGGCACACGGCGACCAGGGCAGTAACCAGGGCAGTAACCAGGGCACACGGCGACCAGGGCAGTAACCACGCGTTCACCAGGCGTTCACCAGGGCAGTAACAGGGCGTTCACCAGGCATTTTCCAGAGCTGCAACAGGGCGTTCACCAGAGCTACACGGGGATTACAGATATTCACCAGGGCTGCACGGGGTTTGAAGATTGCACTGTTTTTCAGGCTCGGTGCCAGACTAAAAGTCACGGGGAGGTGGGATTTTGTCGGGAAAAGTAGACTAAAAGACAAAGCAGAGACAAAACAAAGCAGAGGCTGGGCCCCGAAAGGACAAAGTGGAAAAGTGGGGTGCGATCAAACAGGTCTACCAGTCGCTTTCTCTACTTTTATTTGTTTTCTTTATAAGCTATAAGTTTGTTTGTCTCCTTTCTGGCATACTGGCATATTCTAAAACCCACAGCAAACACATTCCATATTCAACACAATACCCGCATATTCTGGAACCCACAGCAAACACATACTATATTTAACACATGACAGTTAAATAAGTGGAAATGGGGGAAAACCTAGGTACGGCATGTCTGAGTGTCACGACAGGAGGACCACAAACCTCGAATACAAACTCAATATCAAAGCAAATGGGGACACTAGAATGCATTGTAGGTAACAATAAAATGGCAAGTAAGTCTCAAGTGCAACTGAATGACCTCTTGAATCTTCTAGGTCAAGAGGGTCTAAGATTTTCAAGCTCTCACACTCCTCAACGGTCGAACGGGTGGACCACTTTTCAAGACGGGGGTTTAGCGAACCTGTTGGCACCTTTGCTAACGAGATCGCCTTTGTCAAGCATACTGAACCTTATAAATGCAGAAGAAAGGCTGATCTTTGTAAATGCAAAACAATACAATGGGATTCTAAGGCGGAGGTTGGCTCAAAAACGGAAACTGAAACAAAACCAAAAGAAAAAATTTACTTTGATTCTACCAAAAGCTGGTAACAACAAGGCAGACATATCTAGTGTGTTACCCCAGAAAGAAGAGCAAACAATCCTAGCAGAGCACAAAAGCAGTGGGAAGTTAATAGGTGACATAGGGAACCTCAAGCCAAACATGGACAAGCTGGATGAGGGCATGGTCAATACAAAAGAGTTCACTGCAAACAAGAATGTTGCTGAAAATGCATCTCAAGAACTCTACAGCCCTACGTCCTCACCCTTATTATGGTCATCAGGGTTATACGTAGAAGAACTCATGAGAATGAAAAGTAGGCTCGATGTTCTAGAAACAAAGGGGATATACGAAGACAACAGGTTTAAAATAGTCACTGAGGCAAATTACAGGTTGGAAAAGGACAATAAAATGCTGCAAGAACAAATATCAAATCTGCAAGTGAACATGGAGAGGGGACAGCAAGAATTGGTCACTCTAAAACAAGAGTTAGCCCAATTAAAAACAACAAAAAGCGATAAATCAGTAATTGAGGGAGGAGAAAACATAAGGGAACTAAAGGTGATTCAATCAGCATTAGCAGACTTGGAGACAAAAGAGAATCAGTTAAGGGATCAGATAGAAGAAGCCAAATCATGGTCACAAGTGGTGAATAGTTCATCAAACGAGCAGAAAGGAATCATTGAAAAACAAGTTAAAAGGCAGCTAAGGGAAGAAAAAGATAAACAAAGCAAGGCTGCAAACATAATTATTAAAGGTTTGAGAGACTATGGAGAGACGGAGAGAACTGACATTCTAACAAGGAATTTCCTAAACGATAAGTTGAAGTGGACAGGACATATTCAGCAAGCTAATAGAATCGGAAAAAAGGTAGATGGAGGAAAAGATAGACATGTAAGAGTCATCTTGAGAAATATTGAAGACAAAAATAAGATTCTAAAAAACAGAGGGCTACTTAGAGGCACACATATTTATCTAGATGAAGATTTGACCTTTGAGCAGCAAGAAGAACAAAGGAAAGAATGGGAGAAAGTGAAAACAGCAAGAAATGAAGGTAAATGGGCTTGGTTGAAGAATGGGAAAGCTCAAATTAGTGATCGGTTCTCAAACAAGAAATAGGAATTAGTGGCCCCACAGGAATATATGCATGTTGTAAGTTGGAATTGTAGAGGATATCCATGGAGAAGAGGACCTGGATTGGGGCCCATAGCGGAAGGAAAGGATATTATCATTCTTACAGAAACACATGAACATGATGGCTGCAAAGTACCAGATTTCGAAGGGTATAAAAAAGTGTCAGTTTGGAATGAAGGTAACGAAATAGGCAAAGGCAATGGAGGGGTTACAGTGCTAATAGATGAAAAGTGGCAGGGAATTGTTAAATTGGCAAAAGAAGACACAAATAAACAGTACATATGGCTGCAAATAACAGAAAATGGAGTAACTTTTAGTCTAGCCGCTTGCTACTTTGCTCCAAAAAATTCAAAGTTTTATAAGAAACGAAATTTAGACAACGAAGACCCGTATGCATCACTAAAAAAAGATATCTCTATTTTTAGCACACTTGGAGATGTGGTTTTAATGGGTGACTTTAATGCAAGGACAGCTAATAACCAATCTCTTCAGTTGAGCAATGAAACCAAAGGGGAGAACAATCCTTTGTGGTTAGAGGAAGGAGGTGGTCTCCATTGGGAAAGATCATCTTAGGATGGTAATGGCACTATCAACGCTTTTGGGACAGAATTATTGGGGCTTTGTAGTCTATTTGGCATGGTTATATGCAATGGTATGAAGGATTGGCCGAGGTCTGGAGGTATTACTTGCAAAACGTATAATGGTCAGAGTGTGGTGGACTACGTGGTTTGCTCCCAGAGTTTTAGTTCTAGACTGTTGGAATTTGATATTGAGGACTGCCCTATCGGGATGAAATCTGATCACTTACCTCTTCGGGTCAAACTACGCATTTCACCAATCAGCCAACACAACAAACAGGTTATGCACACGCAAAAAAAAGCCCTTCCTAAGGGGAAAATCCTCATAAATCAGGAAAATAGAGAATTATTCAATGCTGCTCTTAAGCAACATTTCCATGATCTGGAAAATAATGTGGAGTCTAAAGCAGCAAAAAAGGTTGATGTCCTTCACAATAATTTGCTGATCCCGATAATACACAAGGCATTAAATGCGTGCAAAAGGTCTCATCCCAAGATGGGGACAGCAAACACTTTTCCGGCAAATCCGTGGTATGATGAAGAATGTAAGGCAGCCAAGAGATCGCTAATGAAGAGAGGTAGGGGCAAAGAGCTTAAGAAAAAATATGAAAAGTTAGTGCAGTCCAAAAAAATAGAGTATGTAAACGAAAGAAGGAAGGAACTAATCACTCTTGGGAAACATAATCCTAAAGGCTTTTGGAGGGAATTGCAACAAAAGAAAAAGGTGGTGGAAAACAATATTACAGATGCCCAATGGTTAGAATATGCTAGACTTCTTTACGAGCGGGCCCACGAGAAAGACTACCCTCCTGTCATTAACACACCAGCGGAATTATTCAATGTGGATGATATTAAACAAGGAATAAAGAACTTAGCAAGTGGCAAAGCACAAGACATAGATGGGCTACAGTCTGAATTTTTAAAATGGGGGACTGAAATTCTTGCCCCTCACATAAAAAGAATTTTCAACAATGTCAATCGGGAAGGTTTTCCTATGGAGTGGACTACCAGTGTGGTCATCCCTTTATTTAAAAGTGGTGATATCAATAACCCATCTAACTATCGCACAATTATGGTCAACTCTATCTTTGGCAAGCTATTTGGGAGCATGATTGAACGTAGGATCAGCAAATGGGCAGAAAATGAGGGCAAAAGAGCAAAGGGACAGGCAGGTTTCAGATCCAAGCACTCTACCATCGATCACTGCATCACCCTTAGACACTTGATTGAGAAAATTTGGGATAACCAGGGTGAGGAAGCTTATTGTTGCTTTGTAGACTTTAAGAAAGCTTTCGACACAGTGCCTAGAGACAAATTATGGTCTCGGATGGAAGAATTAGGCATTCCAAATGCATATAGAGCAGCTGTTCATAGGCTGTATGAGAAGGTCAGTGCTAAAATCAGAACAAGTGAAGGTATGTCAGAATGTTTTGACAGTGACATTGGAGTTAAACAGGGCTGCCCTCTATCCCCTACGCTTTTTGGGCTATACATTGATAAGTTGGAAGCGTGGTTAAGCAAGGAAGGCGGGGATGGTATCCATTTGGCAGGTTATGTAGTAAAATTACTTCTATATGCTGACGATCTTATCCTAATCTCAAAAACAGCTCATGGGTTAAGAGAACATCTAAAAGCCCTAGAACACTTTTGTCAGGAAGTTGGGATGCAAGTGAACACATCCAAGACCAAAATCATGATTTACTCATTGAATAGAAAAATTAAACAGCATACCTTTCTTTTTGAAGGCAGCCCACTTGATATAGTGAAAGAATACAAATATCTTGGGATTGACTTCCATTATAAGCTCAGTTGGGAAACCTGTAGAACGAAAAGGATACAGGGAGGTTGGAAAGCCTATTATTTGCTCCAAAATAGGTGTAGGAAAGCTGAACTTTGGGATTGGAAAACCAAGAAAACCCTTTTTGGTTTACTTGTCACGCCGGTTGTGCTTTATGGGTGCGAAGTGTGGGGAAGCAACACATCAAAGTGCAGTTGGAGACAGATAGAAAGAATCCAGAAACACCTAATAACAAATAATCTCAAAGTTAAAGCTACTGTTCCTTATGAAATCCTGCTAGCTGAGGCGGGAGCTTTTCCTTTGGAAGCTTCAGCGATAACCCGGTTGTTAAGTTATCTAAAAAAGGTTGAAAACATGGATAACCACCGGTGGCCCAAAACGGTTATGGAGGAGATTCTAGTCCGAAGAAAGAAAACATGGATGAAACAGAACATCAAGTGGCTGAACAAGTGGAACATCAAATTACATGAGTGTCCTGACACCAACAGTGAAATAAAAATCTATGTGAAGGAAAAATTCAGGACTGCCATGTGGTCAAATCAGATCGGACGAAAAAAAGCATATTACATCAAAGAGTTTAACCCAGCTAAGGAACATGGTGAAAAACCATATTTAGGTGCAACTATTAAAGGGAAAGCGGGGCTATTAATTGCTCAATTGAGAACGGGGTCCCACCATCTTAGATGTGAGACTGGTAGGTGGAAGACTCCTAAGGAAACTTGGGAAGAAAGAACGTGCTTATTTTGTAATAAGGGAGTGGTGGAAACGGAGTGGCACTTCGTCATGGAATGCACAGCGTACGAAAATATCCGTAATCAGTACTCAAGTATTTCAGATGTGGGCAATATGCAACAGTTATTTGAGGAGGATAAGATAAATCAGACGGCTAGCCTCCTAGTCAAAATTAATAGCAGGAGATCTGATCTGGAGAAGAGTCTGGAGACAAACTAAGTTGTTGAATGTCTTGGTCCCATAGGAGGTATTTTAGTCCGTGGGCGTCATTAAAATCTCATTCATTCATCAAAGAGACCGGCAAAAATGAAGTTCGCCAGCAAAGGTACCCAGCGGGAGACTAAAATCAATTCGAAATGGAAGAATGTCGTAGACACCGATCTCGGGCATGTCGACTTCGATGAGTTCAAAAGAAGAGTATATGGACAGAATGGACTGCCAACACCAATAGCCAGGCAGATGATCAAAAACGGGATTTTCCAGGCAGCAGGATTCCCGCCTACAATAGACTGTGCAGAATTGATGGTGGAATGTGCTATCCACTATGATGCTCAAAAGAGGCAGATCATTGCACCAGATGGCAGAATTCTAGCACACTTAGGCAAGATGGCAATCCAAGAAACCTTCGGCATCCCGGAGCATTCACGGACGGTCTATAAGACCAAAGAGGAGGCCAAGAGGTTATATGACAGCCAACCGGACTTATGCACTACAACTGTTAACAAGGCGTGGTTGGACAAACCGAAGCCATCAATAAAAAAGATGCCCAAAAGACCTCGCCGGACGGACTTCAAAGAAGATTTTGGAGATATCATATTGATGCTGAACAGAATAGCTAGCAACCCGCAAGGTGCATTTTTTGAGAGCTGGATGTACTATTTCATAGATGAGATTACTTCTGGCGTGAAAATGTTTAATTGGTCACGGATGATAAGTGACAATCTCCACGAGCAATTGATCAATCTGGAAGAGACTAAGTCTTTCCATATGAACTCGTATGTTGTCTACTTGTTGGCCAGATCATATAAGTATCCAGGACTAACTTGCAAGGGAAAAGTTGGCAGCGG
The DNA here is from genome assembly GCA_007258455.2 of Sequoia sempervirens. Lineage (NCBI taxonomy): Eukaryota > Viridiplantae > Streptophyta > Pinopsida > Cupressales > Cupressaceae > Sequoia > Sequoia sempervirens. The sequence continues at coordinate 115,115,713 of VDFB02026320.1, read as the reverse complement.
AGAAAACGAACTTAGACCGTACGACTATTACCCGCAACTCCAGTTGAAGGAGAAGTCTCATTTCAGAAGGGCACATGATGCATTCTTAATGCATATCACCAGAACGCTCCAAGGGGGAATACATCAGAGGTTGAGTCATAAGGCGAAGAGTCTAATCAATAGATATGGGTCCTGGTTCATCCAATTCCCAAAATTTACATATATCAGGATCCAAGGGTTTACTGGAAACCCCTATAAGTTGCCCATTTATCCGACAAATCGGATGGTTTTGCTCGAAGTCCTGAGACAACTAGAGGAATATCAGAATATCCACAGGCCAACCAAGAAGGCATCTATTACATTCCCATTGTTCATCGGGAATATGTTGGAATCTTGTCCGTCCTCACAGGCAACTGAGAGTGCTAGATTGGAAATCCAGTGGTACCCATTTACAGCCTATAAGTCCAGGGTCAACTTTGACCCACATCATAATATTCGGGCAGTAGAGGGGAGAAGGTACAAGCACAGAGTGGAACTGGAAGACTTCAGGGCTGATGCCACTGATGAGTATGAAGTCAGACGGAGATTGTGGTCCAAAATGTCACTAGACTTCATGAGGGCAATTGAGTTCTGTCGGATACCTGATCAGTTACAAGATGATGGGAACTATATCCAGCCACGTTTCGAGGAGAGCCGACCTCTTCCTCCTGTGAAATGGTCAGAACCTGAGCATGCAGACTTAGCAACGCTAATGAGGCCAGTAGTCAAGTACTCTCAGTGGTGGGTTGACCATCATGTCCAAGAAATGAGGCAGAGAAAAATAACGCTCACGTATGATCTACTGAGTGAGACAGAGTCATATTCTTCCAATGCCGGTGCTTCCCATCAGGACTTGGTTGAGATTGGAGAGAAAAGGAAAGAAATAGTTCCGAGTGCAGAGCCTGCTTCCAAAAGGCAGAAGGGAGAACCATCTCGTTCAGCAGCATCCCGGAATATTGACGAGTTGATGGCTACTATAGATGAATCCTTGGTGGAAATAATTGTACCTCCTACAGTTCAGGAAGAGAACGATGAACCTATTCAGCCAGATGATCAGGAGCTCTTGTCACCTACGGGCACGGAAATACTTGGTTCAGACAATGAGATAGAAGTTCGGAATAACGACTTCGAGGAGGGAATGATTTCTGCTCTCAGGGAGGTTGTGGATAATCCGAATGAGGAAGAGGTTCAGGTAGAAGATGGAGTCGAGCAGCTGACCATTCCAGATTGGTTGATAGAAAGAATGAAGATTCAACCACCTGCAGAAGCCCAAGAGGAGGATGATACTGCAGATTTCTTGGCAAGGTTGGAACAAGTTGCAGTCAAGAAGCCTGCCAAGAAATTCTCTACTATTCAAAGGGACGAGACAGGCAGCCGTTCCATGCACATTGCAGTACCCACAGTGGACAAGCCACAAGACGAGATTACTCCTCAAGAGTATGCCATAACCACTGTAGATCTTGGCCCAACCTCAAAAGGCCAAGAAGTGGAGGAATTAGATAATTCCGTCTCGACCATCAAAGCGAGATTGGAAAAAGAAGTGGCTAAGAAGAAAGAGTATAAAAAGGAGGTTGAACGCCTTAAAGAGTACATACAGAATTTGACCCAGCCACTTGATCAGGGTAATGCGGTAGCTCCTCTTCTCCTCAAAACATCGCAGGAGGTGACCAAGGATGTAGAGCACGGAATGGTTATAGCTAGGGAAGCTCAGGACTGGATGGTGAGCAAAGGCACGGAAGCAGCCTTGTTCATGGGAAAACTGGCACTTGCCTATGGGCGAACCTCTTCTTTTCTTTCTATACTTATGGATATGGCAGAGACATGGGAATGTATTCCGGACATGCAGGAGAGGCTTATTCCAAGCCTTAGGATCTTGAAAGGCACTCCAAGGGAGGAGTTGGTTGATAGAAGGGTGATTGCTGCAGGAGCAACATATGATTTCCATCACTGGTTTTGGGCAGTGACTATACGAGAAGAAATTTTGGAGAAGGCAAAAATGGATGGGCTTAGAATTGAAGAGCAAGTCAAAGAAATCCAGGAGAAGATTTATATGACAGCTGCAGAAGTGTTCGACCGTGAGATTGTCCGAGAGAACGACATGCAGTTAGAGAGGTTGAAGCGTAAAGTTCAAAAGACTTTCTTCTCGGCCACTGGACCATTTCTGAGACAGGATTTTGCAAGTGGCAAGACTCTCATTATAGAAATGATTTTTAGAGCCGAGAGGCAGATTAGGGAAAAGTGCTGCAATATGCGAGGAAGAAAGGCACAGACCGGACAGGTCCGGTGTATGCTTTTCCTATCACAATGGAGGAGGTCATCGCAGTAGTGTCTAGGTTCATCGAATGCAATGTTGCTCAGAAGGATAAGGACGCCTCTCCTAGATAATAGCTGCCACTGCCACTTTACTGATTGATTACTAGTTGATAACTCGTTATTTTGGGCAACCCTAAAGGTAGGGTTGGGGTTCTTAATAATCTTGACCCGTTGATATTGTTTTAATCTAGGCCCTTCATTTTGATTTTTGAGGGCTCTATATAAGTGATGCTCTCTCACTTTCATTTTATTATTGGAGCCAGTGAAGATTGTTGCATTGAGACTATTCCGAATAATAAAAGCTCTTATGCATGATTTGCTTTAGGAACAACTTTTATTTATCAAAATAGTGGCGAGGTTGCATATCTTCTTCATATAGATTAAAGTTAGAAATTAGATTAAGCAAATTTGAAAGTTGGTTAAGTGAATGAGAGTCGTCATTATTGATTCAATGAGTGAAGTATTACTCATACTTTCTTAGTCGGATGGTTGCATTCGATCACGTAAGAAGATTCTTGAAACATAAGCATGGAAGCTTAACTTCAGCCTCATTCGAGGTTTGAAAATTATTATCACAACCCTTGAAGATTGCACCCATTTTGCATATGTTGTCCAGCAGGAGGCGAAACAAAGTGTGGTTTATCCCCTTCACCGAATCCTTACTGTCTCTTGAATTCTTAGGCATAGAATAGATTCTCTGAACCCTTATCTTTTTGCCATTTTTTTTGAGATCCACAATTGAAAGTCCTAATTGAGAAGCCTTTTAATGATAAATCCGCCTAAGTCCCACACTTGTGAAAAGTTCTTTAACGTAAGTCCCCTTGTTTATTACCAGCAAATCACAACGGCCATTGAGCTTATCCACACGTCAAGACCCGACAAAAGAAACCTTGGAATCGCCATATGATCTTCTCGCAATCTTAGCATACGCAGTGGTTTTTCAAGAGAGGATAGAGTGTCTTTGGACATTTTATTCTATGTGTTCGGTGAATGATAAAACGTACACCAACAGTACCCATCAGACGAAGTTGTCTTCATGGAGTTCTTAAGGCAGGCACACAATGTCCACGCGTTCTTGAAGAATAGAAAGAAACCCGCCCTCAATTTTCCATTGGGACTGGGAATCTATACATGCAGGACTGCAGCAGATGCTAAAACCATGGGAGATGAGTTAGACAAACTCGGCCTCAAGCCTTATAGCGAGAGACAATCATATGATCCTCATGGTGTCTACGCTGGCCGACTTGAGAAAAACTATGCTCATATATCAACCCTTGAAGATTTTTGGGCCAATTGTATAGATGAGTTCGAGGTGTGGAGGCTTAGTTACAGTAGACTCACTCTTCACCAAATAAAAGACTGCCTTTCAGAGGATATCGAAGAATTGTCAGATGATGATGAGGATGTGTTACTCCCAATGTATGCCCGAAAAGGAATTGAAGATCAGCCCCTTCCTCAAGTCAACTGGGCTAATAAGGAAGCCCTCTCAGTCGAAGAAAGGACGAGGCAAGTCCTCGAACATAGCAAGGTCTTCCTAGTGCTTAAAAGGAAGAAATCCATACCAGCAGCAGAGCCGCCAAGAGTACAGTCGTCACTTCCCTCCTCTTCTAGAGCACAATCAAAAGGGAAAGGCGTAAGTCAATCTCAAGATGGTGTGAAGGGCAGCAGGTCAACCAAAAATGTAAGAAGAAGGTTAGACTTCTCAGGCATAGTCATACAGGAGCCAGCAACAATTGAAGCAGAAGCTCCTCCAGAAGAGCCTATACCTCAGAAGGAGACAGAAGAAGTTCCCTTAGCACATGACTCCATACCACTGACAAGGTCTTCACCAATCCACATCGACCTTGATATTGAAGATGATGAAGAAATTGCAATTGTACCTCCTAAGGAAGTTAGTAAAGATACTACCGTGTCTTGGCTTGAGAACTCCTTCGGAAGGGTAAGAAGAAGACCTTCATATCAGGTGAATTTTGATGACCTTGATAACATCTATCTGAAACCTCCTAAGAAGAAAGCAAAGAAGCAAGTTCACTTTGATAGGAATCCTGATAGCAAGATAGTCATGGAGACTACATTGCCCCAGAGGACAAAAATAGAGATGAAGTTGAGATGGACGACTTCGTGATGGAAGGGGCCAAGCCAGTCATCACAACACCATATCGGTACCCTATGAAGCAGAAGGACGAGATCGAGAAAAACATAAAAGAACTCTTGGAGATGGGCTTCATTCGTCCAAGCAAGAGTCCCTTTGCTTCAGCTATAGTTCTTGTGAAGAAGGATGGCACCATCCGCATGTGTGTGGATTATCGTGCCTTGAATCAAAGCACAATAAAAAATCGGTACCCCATTCCTCGGATAGATGAGCTCATTGACGAGCTACATGGTTCCAAGTTCTTTTCAAAAATTGATTTGAGGTCGGGCTACTATCAAATTCGGATGAGAGGGTCAGATGTTGAGAAGACGGCATTCAGATGCCACTATGGTCATTTTGAGTTTTTAGTCATGCCTTTTGGGTTGACTAATGCTCTAGCCACCTTCCAGTCTTGTATGAACAGAGTTTTTCAGAAACAGTTGAGGAAGTTTGTGTTGAT
>VDFB02026320.1:114994042-115110691 GCA_007258455.2 Sequoia sempervirens | reverse complement strand
GAGAATTATTTAGAGGACAACTTGCAGATGCAAAAACAAGGTATGTAAGGTGATAGTAGATTCAAGATGCACTGACAACATGGTGTCTTGTGAAATGGTAGACAAATTGAAATTGGAAAGAGTACCTAGAGAAAAGCCTTATAAAGTGTCTTGGGTAACTGATAACCAATCCATTGTGGTAAGTGAACAAACTTCAATTGAGTTGCAAATTGGTAGGTATAGAGATAAGGTTGTTTGTGATATTTTTCCTATGAATTGTCTCCATGTGTTACTTGGAAGGCCCTAGAAGTTTGACAGGTCAGCAATTTATGATGGGATACAAAACACTTATACAATTGAAAAGGATGGGAGAATATTCACATTGACTCCATTGATTGAAGAAGCAAAAGAACAAGGTGATATTATAATGATTGGAAGGAAAGAGTTTCTATGTATTGAGGAAGCTAAGAGCATGAGGTTTGCAGCCATGTCAAGGTTTGATACTATTGGGATAGTAGATAGTAGAAGTAAAGGTAATGTGCAGGCAGTAGGAATGAATGATGCTTCCATGTGGAAGAGAAAAGAATACATAATTGTGTCTTAGTCTGATACAATGAAGTGTAAGAGTCAAAAGATTGAGGAAAGGTAGGGAAAGTGTGATGAAATCATAGTTGGGATAGTCAAGTGTCCATTGATAGGAAAAGGGATGAAGGGAAAATCAAGCTATGACAAAAAGAATATTGACGGGACAATGAAAAAGATGTTTGCAGGTCTGCTAGAGACTCCTAAGTCTGATGGTGTAGAAGATTGCAAGTCTGACAGAGAAAAGGATGAGGATAGGAGGAGTATTGGGTAGAGGTTTAAGCCTGAAACAAAAATGGAAGAGAATATAGTTAATAAGGATTTGGTTGCAGAAGTGAGAGAGGGTATAAAATCAGTGTGTGATGATGCAAAGGTTGAAGATCACCCCACTGATCAGTATGTGAAAAAGGAGCCTGAAACAAGTAGTGACAAAGGCAAGAATGTTAAGCAAGTTGTGAACCAATGGCAAGGTGTACCAGATGGAAAAGTGCAAGAAGGACAGAGGAAAGAGATGATCAAAGGTGAACAAGTTGCAAGATCCTTTCCAAGGGACTTGGAAAAATTTCAAGATGGGGTGTATGGTGCAAGGGCACCATTGAAGAACTTTTGTCAATCATTTCAAAAGTCAATTTTGTACAGTAAAGTTAGTTGGTCTTTGGAGGGAAAAGAATAAATAGGTGGGAAAAATCACTCTGTAATCTCTCTTAAAGATTGGAAGGAAGGAAATCAATAAAATCTCTGCCTTTTTCTGATAATTTTGTGTTTTCTCTTCATTACCAACCAGTGTATGGTCTGCACAGTTGATTTTTGTTCCAAATGTTTTCAAAACCTATTGGATATATGTGTTATCCATCGTCAAAAGGTGGTTTGAGAGAATTCTATTGAAGTTTGTGGGTTTTATAACCAAATTTCTAAGAATGGTTGTATTTACCCTATTTTAAGGGTTTTGTAAGTATTCAAAATGCAAACCTGACCCATTCCACTCTCTATGGCTATTGTAACTTGTGGAATGGGTCTGATATATTATGAATAGGTGTGCTCATGTTGTTTGAGTGCAGGGGGAGGCCAAATAGAGCATTGGGCATGAAGCCCTAGGAGTGGAAATTGAGTGGTTTTGGTATGGTAAAGTATGCAAAAGGTTCAGGAAGCACTATTTTGCTAAAAAGGAGGGTTATTGGTTTAGGCACCTTAGAAGGAGTGTCTATGTAATCAGCTTATGAAATATTGGGTTTGGTGATTTGTAGAATTCTTCCCAAGTGGTTTTAGAGGTATAGGAGGAATTTGAAGGCAAGTCTCTTTGTAAAATAGACTAATTTAGGGTCTAGTCAGTGTAGGAAGCCTAATTTGAAGTTGTTAAAAAGTAACCTACTGTGGTTTGAGGATATGGGTTAGTACACCCTAATGGGTCCCTGAATTGGTGTTGGTCATGAATTGAATGCACCTTCTCAAAAATTTTCACCCGATTGAATGAGGTTGCAATACTATAAGGAATTGTGAAGGTTTGAAGTGTTAAGCTAAAAGTTAAAGTTCTATGACTTTGAAGTTGTTTTTTTGGGTTGAGATTGTGTTGTGTGCAGTAAGGACCTCCACTGATTGGCATTAGAGAGAACATGATTAAGATAGAGATGACCTAGTTTCTCAACAATAGTTGGCATGATGGAAATCCTATGCATACACTCACGTAGCTGCACATTTATCCTACATTGTGAATGATTATGATATGCATTGTGTTATCATGAATACACCATTACCTATTGTATAGTCATAAAATTGCACCCCCCTTTGCAATTTCACATACATTGTTGCATCTGCTTTAGTGTCTACTCCCCTAGCATTTGTGTAGGCTCATTTCAACCCTTGCATCATCCTTTATCCCTTCTCAGGATGCTCTAGCACCCCCTTTCAGTAACTACCCTTCTGTGTTATCTTTTGACGACCCTCAAGATTTTCCTGTTCTTGTTTTGTAGTGTGACGTGTCCAGACATTAGCATGTTGCGTGGACATCCCTACACCGCGCTAGCATCTTGTGACATTTCAACACTCAAACAACTATCTCTGAGCATGCTTGCCACTTGTCCTCACCTTTTGTCTATGGTAACAGCCTGGGATGCCTTGTAATGACTAGAGAAGCTTCTTTTCCCTCCTTAAATGCAGTCCTTTCAATCCATTTGGTCTTCTAAGATCTTCTAACCTATTCTAGGTCCACTCTTCTCCTTTAAGCTTCACTCTAGTTTCATTCCCTCCTTGGATTCCTAAGCCTTGCATATGTCCATTATGCTTTGCACCTTTGAGCATCTTGGGATTTGTCACTTCCCTTTTCCAACCACACCCTTACTTCGTGATATAGGTTCTCCTCGAGTGGGGATTTCTTTTATCACCTCATTCGTGATACAAGTTTTGCTCCTTGAGTGGGGTTTACTTTTATCACTCTTACTTGGTGGTGCGGGTTCTACTGCTAAGCGGGTTTCGCTTTCACCACGTGCTTTCTCACTTTCGATTACACTCTTTCTCTCTATCTTTCTAGTTTTCTGTGGAGGTGGGAACACCAAAACGATGGTTTGACTAAGGCAAACCCTTATACATCCCCAACAATTTCTCCAAATCTTACAAACACAGGTTTTGAAGAGATTCATTTGGTGGAGCCTTCATCACTCGCGTGGTTGTAAGTATTTCCTTCCTTTCTTCTCCTCTTCTTTATCATTTCCATTTCACTTTACTTAAGTTCTATTGCATTATGTCTCTTCATCACATTATATAAGTTCTTAGTAGTCAAATCACTAGTAGTTATTTAGGTATTTTTTTGTGACATTCTCACTTTCTGGTCCATACGAGACGCCGACACACCCCTAAGATGCCAACGCGTCGTGTTATCATCTGTATTCTGCGTTAACATCCTTTGGCCGAGAGCTTTTCAATTTCTCTAGAAAATCTCTGTAACTTGCTCTTTCAGATTCTAAAACTCTTTTCGTTGTTTCTTGAGGTAGTTTAGGGCAATTCGCCTTGTGAGGCTCTCTAAAAGAAGAGAACTCGTGAGTAGTGAATTCCCCTTCTCTACACCTATTATGCGTTGTGATTTAAAAATGAATATGTCTTATTATTGTTTTGTTTGGAAAAATAAAATATTTTATTTTAAATGTTTGATAATGATAAATCTCATAATTTATATTTATATATAATAATGTAATTATATATATGTTAATATACAAACTTTATGTTCACAATTATTATATTTGTATATCTATATATAATAATGATCATTATTTATATATATGAATATATAAATAGCTTACTATTAAAAAGAAAATAAAATAGGTTTTAAATTTAAGTGATCTGCATGATAAATCATGTAAATATATGTTAATATACAAACTTTATGTTCACAATTATTATATTTGTATATCTATATATAATAATGATCATTATTTATATATATGAATATATAAATAGCTTACTATTAAAAAGAAAATAAAATAGGTTTTAAATTTAAATGATCTACATGATAAATCATGTAATCCTAGCATGAGGAGAAAGTTCAATTCTAAAAATAAAGAGATACTCCAACTAGAGTTGAACACTTGCATGGAAATATGAAAACCATGAAAAGAGAGCTCAACAAAGGAGAAGGGAAAACTATTTTGATATCATTACTAGCAACGACTAAGGAGGATAGACATCGTAGTATCTAAGTAGAGTTGAGGAGTTAGCACACAAAGCAACAAACATGGTATTACCTTGTTATTTTTGTGTGTAACACAGCCTATGAATACATGATAAAGGCTTAAATAGAACCAAATCTACAAGTTTAAATGATGAATGATATCGTTATTGTAGCGTGGGGTTAGAAGGAAATTATTGTTTGTATTGTAGAATGTATTCAAATCTTTGTATCAACCAATATATGTATTGTTCTGCCTGCGTATATGTAATGAAACCTATGCATTGATTATTACATATAATCCAGAAATAATGGTTATGCATATTAGTTTTAATGAATATATATACATATACACATATGGTATGCTTTTATTATACCCGAATTAATGAACAATTCATGATTGTAATCATATATGAATTCTTTGTTGTTGTTATAAAACCACTGTGCTATTTCGTAATCTCAACATATTTAAACAGTAGTATATATAAATATAGTGCATTTTTCATGGAGTTAATACTGGTAAAAAAAATATTTATGTTGTGATGATTCCATAGTAAAATTGTAAAACTAAATATATGAAAATATCATTTAATTGTTATGGATCTGATTCATTTATTTCTAATCAGCATATCAATGGTATAATTATAGTTATATATATACACACATACACACACACATATGTATGTATGTATGTATGCATGTATGCATATATGTATGTATATAAATCTAACAATATAAATATAATGGTGCAAATATGCATCATATGTTATGAACTAGTTTGTAATGCCCCGCCATGCAACCCTAGGGAAAGTTGCAATTAACTAGTCAAACGTAATATTTTTTTTTTTGTTTAAGTACAATTAACATACAAGTTCACTACCTATTGCCAACAACCCCTAAGGTTACGAGACTGAGATTACTTAAACCCAAAAAGATACATGAATTAAAACATAATATTTAATTACTTACCAAATTAAATGCACATACATTCCATACATGATAAAAATTATTTCAAAGACATAAGCAATTCCACATGATTCCAATAATATGAATTACAATATGATTACAACACTCATTCCCCGAATGAGGTAATTCCAATAACCAAGGTTACAAATTATATCTTTCACCTCAATACAAAGAGGGGTAATAAATTACAATATTAACTGAAGTCAATATGTGGGGGTGCGACCCCTCCCATATGGGAGTGGTCAGGCTACCCATGCAGCCTCCCCATATGGGGGTGTTGTGTGGGCAGTGCCTCCCCTATGGGGGCGCTGTGGGAGCAGCCCCCTCACTCCCCTCTTCTCTTATCAAAAAATAAAATTTTATTTTTTTATAATATGATTTGTTTTTAAAACAAATTTCCATAGAACACAAAAATTTTTGTGTAATGTTTTTTTTTAAAACTAGAATTTTTTTCTCAAAAAATTAAATAAAAACACAGTATATTTATAAATATACTTGTGTGTATATATGTATATATATGTATATGTATATGTGTGTGTATATATATATAGGTATATTTATAAATATATATACCCAAAATCTCCATTTTCAGTCAAATTGTGAAATTGAACAACAAAATTTTGCAACAAAACAATAAATTGACAATACAACAAATGGGTTTAAATTTTAGTTTGAAATGAAAATTTCTTTTTGGTTTTCTTTCTAATTTTCCATTGTCTGATTCTTGTTTTCTTTTCTTTCCAAAATTTCAACAGAAGTTTGCAAGTATTGAACAAATTGAAAAGAGTTTTTTCCATTGAACTCAAACAACATTTAGAAATTTTCCAACAGCATAACCAGATTTAAAACTCTTTCAAAATGAAACAAAAATAAAAAACCTTATTTTTTCTCCAAAGCTTGAAGAAATCAAATGGTGCTTCCAGATTTGTTTCCAGCCCACCAAGAATTTCAATCTTCTTCTTCAAAATCCAAATCAAGCCATAGCAAAACTCTCCACCAAATGGAAATTCCAAATTATATGAAATTCTATTTGCTAAAAGAGAGTTTTCCCCAAATTTGTCAAAAAAATCCCCAAAATAAAATATCTCATATATATTAAATATAATGCAATTTGGAGATATTTTCATTTTTGAAATTTAAAACAGAAATAAATATCTCATATATATTAAATATAATGCAATTTGGAGATATTTTCATTTTCTTTGAAATTAAAACAAAATTACTTTCCAAATGAAATTTCATGCATTTACAATTTTCTTTTTACAAAAAGAATTCAAAATTTTGAAAAGAAATTCTTTTACCTATTAATTTTCAAAAAGTGCAATTTAAAACATATTTCCATTTTTAATTTAAATCTAAATATCAATAATGCCCAAAACAACTAACTTAATTTAATTTATCACTATTAACTTAATTAATCAATAACTAAATCTAATCCACGATTAGATTATTTTATTAATTAAATTAAATTAACCAATAAAATAAATAACATTTCAACATTGCAACTAGATAAATTTAATCATCCTTTTAACTACACCCACCATTTAATAACCTTTATAATTTGAATTTAAATAAACACCCAAGGTGAAATGGACAATATTAAAGCAACTAAACCCGACTACAACCTGACGACACACTATGACTAGGGTGATAACATGGCACGAAAAACCTAGCTACTATCTCCCAATTGTTTACCATTGGTCAATGGACACGCTCAAACTTGTGAAACCGGGTGGAGTCGATGTCCTATACTTGTCAACCTGCGAACAAAGAGTATATCGAACATGCATATATCTGATATAATAAAACACACCGTAAAGAGAAAATCTTAGAATCATAGGGGGCTCACAAGCGAGTGATACAATCTCGTCCTCTTCACCAATACAAACTTTCTAACTGACGAGTCTAACATCATTAATATAATAAAAGCATAAATCATCTTTAATTAAATATCGGTTACGCTAATTCAAAACATGCCATAATGATAACATCGGATTAAAATACCATCACATCAAAATATCACATATGCATTGCTTAATTGTTGTGATCAAATAGAACCAAGTACCATAGTCAAAGTGCTAACAGAATAAAGCATACATAGAAGAACATTGTTCAATCAAAGAGCAAAATGTAGGGGTACTACATCCTCCCCCCTAGGGTCAGGCTTACTCTTGGAAGCCTTCAAACAAATAGGGATAGAGCTCCCTCATCCTAGCTGCATCCTCCCAAGTGGATGATGTGTCATCCTTAGGATCCCACTGGACCCTAACCTAATCAATATCTCGCCCTCGAAGAGCGAGTGTTCTGCGCTCTACCACGGCCACAGGCTCCAAAGCCAACTGCCTGTCCTCTACTTGTAATGCATTCCAATCAAGTACATGAGAAATGTCTAGATGGTATGGTCGAAAAATTGAAACATGAAAAACATCGTGAATACGCGAGAGACTGGGCAGTAAAGCAAGATGGTAAGCAACTGGACCAATCTTCTCGAGTATCTCGAAGGGTCAGACAAAGCGAGGTGCCAACTTAGAGCCCTTCCCATAACGGATGGGACTCTTTCACTGACGCACTCATAAGAAGACTATCGCCCACAAAAAAATGACGATCCACTCTATGTGCATCCGCATACTTCTTCTGCCTATCCTGCGCTACCACCAAGTGCTCTCTAATCCTATCCAACTGTTGCTCCATATCCTACAACATCTTAGGGCCCAAAGTCACTTTGTCCTCAAGTCGATCCCAACTCAAGGGAGTGCGACATGGCCACTCATACAATGCTTGGAAAGGAGGCATGCCAATTGAACTCTGAAAACCATTGTTATAGGAAAACTCTACCAAATAAAGATAATCTTCCCATCATGTCTACTGGTCCATTACATACATACGTAACATGTCCTCGAGGATCTGATTGACCCTCTCAGTTTGTCCATTTGTCTCTGGGTGGTAAGTTGAACTGAAGTTGAACTGTGTCCCCATCACATGCTGTAATGAAGTCCAAAGAGCTGAGGTAAACACTGGATCCCTGTCAAAAATGATATGACGCGGAATACCATGTAACCTCACTATATCCTTCATGAACACTCTGGCTACAGACGATGCAGTATAAGAAGAGCGAATAGGTGGGAAGTGTGCCACCTTCGTTAACCTATCAACTGTTACCATAATTACATCATGCCATCTCGAAGAGGTGGGTAAACCAACAATGAAATCCAATGAGATAATATCCCACTTCCACTTTGGTACTAAATGCGGTTGCAAAAATCCTCCTAGATGCTGGTGTTCAACCTTCACCCGCTGACACTCAAGACATCGCGACACATAATCTGCAATATCGTGTTTCATCCCTGGCCAAAAGTATAACTAACACAGATCTGCATACATCTTCTTCACCCCAGGATGGGCTGAATAAGGTGCACAATGTGCTTAAGTCATGACCAAGGTATGAAGATCACCTAATGAAGGAATGTATATGCATCCTATGTGCCTCAACATTTCATCTGAATCCAGAGAATAACCTAAATACTTGCCCTCAAGGGGTCTTCCTACCTTAATCTTTGTCCTAACCTCCTGATACCAACTATCTGCTGTAAGGGCAGAAAGAATCTGACTCCGCAAATCTACAACAAGATTCAACTCAGATATCTCATGTCTCCTACTAAGTGCATCCACTACAACATTATCTTTTCCCTGGATATACTTCACCTCGAAGTCATATTCACAGAGAAACTCCATCCAATGCCTTTACCTAGCATTAAGGTTGGGCTGCGTGAAAATATACTAAAGACTTCTATGATCACTATGCAACTCAAAACTATGGACAAGAAGAAAATGCCTCCATCTTGTCAATGCATGAACCACTGCCACTAACTCAAGATCATGCGTGGGATAATTCAGCTCGTGATATTTGAGCTTCTATGACTCGTATGCAATAACACGACCCTCCTATATCAACACTACACCTAATCCCTCCAAGGATGCATCTGTACAAACTACAAAGTCCCCAATCGGATCTGGTATCGCAAGTATTGGTGCACTAGTCAGATTCCCTTTAAGATCCTAAAACGCTGCCTCACACTTCTTTGACCACTCAAACCTCTTCCCTTTCCTCTGAAGGGAGGTGATAGGATAGCCTATCTTCGAAAAACCTTGCAAAAAACAGCTGTAATAACCCGCTAGTCCCATAAAGCTACATATTTATGCCACATTTGTGGGCACAGGCCAATCTGAGATCGCTTGGATCTGTATAGGATCCACTGAAATACCTTCTCCTGAGATCACATGACCAAGATATTGGACCTTAGTCTTGAAGAATTCACACTTTGATAGGTTAGCATAAAGTTGATTATCCCACAAACACTGTAATACCTGTCATAAATGTTCCTCATGCTCTTCCACTGTCCTAGAGTATATCAAAATTTCATCAAGGAACACAAGGACAAATTTGTCTAGGTATGCACGAAATACCCCGTTCATCAGACTCATGAATACCGAGGGGGCATTCGTCAACCCAAATGGTACTACCGTGAACTCATAGTGACCATACCGTATTTGAAACACTGACTTATGGATGTCCGATTCAAAGATACAAAGCTGATGGTATCCAAACTTAAGATCAATCTTTGAGAAGATGGTGGCACCCTTGATCTGGTCGAATAGATCGTCAATCCTAGGAAGTGGATATCGATTCCTGATGGTCACTTTGTTCAACTATCGGTAATCAATACATAACCGAAGTGAACCGTCCTTCTTCAAGAAGATAATTGGTGCTCCCCATGGAGAAACACTAAAACAAATAAAACCATTCTCTAACAACTCCTCAAGCTGCAAGCGAAGCTCTTTCAGCTCTTGGGTGGTCATACGATAAGGAGATCGTGAAATGAGCTCCGATCCAGGTACAAGGTCTATCTTGAAGTCTATATCCCTCTGAGGTGGCATTCCTAGAATATCATCTAGAAAGACATTAGAATACTCTTGAAGAATGGGGTGACTATCAAGAGAGACTTTCTCCTCTCCACCTCCTAGATCCAAATCATCCACTGTAACCGCAAATAACTGGAAATCCTGACACACACACCTTCTCAACTTCATAGCTAAGATGACCCTCAAGGAAATTAGCCTCTGAACTCCCACTACCTCTACTACTCTGCTAGATGCCTCAATGCATCGAATTGACTTACGTCGACAATCTATGATCTCACTATGCGCCTCTAACCAATCCATCCCTATGACAATGTCATAAGAACCCAAAAGAATAACTCAAAGATCCAATGTAGTATGAAGAGGTCCAACCTCCAATCTACAATCTGGTACAAGGGAATGGGATGCAACCTTCGCACCCAAGGCTAACTCAACCTACCACCTATCGACTTGCCTTACCGCACCTAGTCTACATCATGTTATGACGGAAGAAGAAATAAAGGAGTCTGATGCTCCAGAATCAAACAAAATGATGATTGGGTTACCTGATAACATACCATATGACTCAACAACGGTACCCTGATGCTTTTCCTAGTGGTTATCAACCGTTGTGAAAACACGATGCCCTCGACCAGCATCCCCAACTGTAGGCTCAGATGTCGCTGGTCCCTGAGAAAACCCAAATGTGCCCCTGTTGGGACACATTCTAGCTATATGGCCCTGTTGGCCACATGTGAAGCACTCAATACCTCTGCCATAGCCCCTGCCTCCGGATGGTGCACTAGACTGTTGCGCACTACCCCTGAAGGTGGATTGGGAACTTTGAGCTGGCTGATCATAGTTGAAGCATCTAGTGCACCTCCAGTTTCTATCCCCCTATCTCTACTGGAAACCTTTACATTTCCCTTGCGATACCTATTGCTGCTGCTACTGCCCACTCTATGACGGTCCTTGCTAAACTCTAGAAGGTGCACCTCCCTGTGATTGACCTCCTCTAGCACTAGACCCCGCTGCTGAATTACTGCCTATCTACACAACCATATGGCCTCCTAGTGACAAAGCTAGATTCTCCTCCACCAAACCCACCTTCTCCACTGCAACCTCCATGGTATTGGGTTCAAAAACCCTCACTCCTCCACTAAGATGGGCATTTAGGCCCCTGACAAAATGGTGGACCAACATACTCTCAACATCTCCTATCCCAACATACTATTTGAGCTCATAAAAATGTCGCTCATATTGCTCAACCGATAATGCCAACTGACATAAGGCATGAAACTCATCACCTCGTCACTGATGCCAGTGCTTTGATAGGAAATGGGCTCTAAACCACTCTAAGAAGATATCCCAAGATACAAAGCTAATGTCTATGTGAAGCTTCTGCTCCTCTAACCTCCACCAAACAAAAGAAAATCCTCGCAAGTCCATAATAGCGCATCACTCTTTGGTATTGCTACCATACAGATGCATCACAAAACACCTATCCAGGTCTATAAGCCATGTCTCTACCTCTAACCCAGTACCAACTCCATCATACAATGGTGGAAGTGCCCTAAGAAAATCTCTCATGTGCATCTCTAGCTGAGATGGAACTTCCCTCTCAGTAGGGTTACCCTGAACCACTGCCTATCTCTGTCCAAGGAGTGCTAATGCCTCCTCTAAAGCTCTACATGCAGCCTCAACCCCTGGCAAATCCTGTTGCTGAGCTATACCCCCTGATACATTATGTGATGCTTTGTGCTCTTCCTGATCTGGTATAAAATGAACACCAGGAGGAGAGTCATGTTGACTCTCATCGCAACTGCCTACATGACCACGTCCATGCCCTCTACCTTTTTCACGTCTGCGAAGCATAATCTTGATCAGACACATCAAGGTATTAGACAAGGTACACAACATGAAACCTACATAACTAAAAGCTTAATGGATTCATCATAATCCCAAAGTACCTAGTGTTTAAACCTAGGCTCTGATACCATGTGTAATGCCCTGCCACACAACCCTAGGGAAAGTTGCAATTAACTAGTCAAACATATTTTTATTTTTTTTGTTTAAGTACAATTAACATACAAGTTCACTACCTATTGCCAACAACCCTTAAGGTTACGAGAATGAGATTACTTAAACCCAACAAGATACATGAATTAAAACATAACATTTAATTACTTGCCAAATTAAATGCACATACATTCCATACATGATAAAAATTACTTCAAAGACATAAGTGATTCCACATGATTCCAATAATATGAATTACAATATGATTACAAAACTCATTCCCTGAATGAGGTAATTCCAATAACCAAGGTTACAAATTACATCTTCCACCTCAATACAAAAGGGGGTAATAAATTACAATATTAACTAAAAGGAATAAAGCATGAAAGAACTAGATCCCAAGAGCTCTCCAACTAAGAATCTCGTCCACATGAACAAGAAGATGACCCAACAAACTAAGATGCACGTTCCACCCAACCATGTGATACCCAAAGGCTCACCCCCCGTGCTAGGAGATAGTAACAAGGAATCCTAGGCAAGACCATCTACCTCTAGACACAAGCTAACTCACACTGACACAACCAATCACATGAACTAAACGACCATACGAATAACACAAGTATGACTCTAACATCACTGACATAAGTCACATTGCTTCCAAAATAAAATAAATCGAGAATGATAAGAAGACCAAACTCACAAAACCAAATACCAACTATTGTCATAGAAAGAGTGTCATCACACAGCTCGACAAGGGATCTCCTCTGGGAATCTTCATAGGCTCTAGCCCCCACTATGGGTTATCCTGGTGGCCTCTACCAAATCCTGACACCCATGCTCACTCATGCGGAATCAAATACCTCTTGTAAAGACAAGATAGAAGACCTTTCCATTCCAGGCCTTCCCGTCTCATCCCAAGTCTATACAAGCCCTTGTGTCCATGAGCGAGGAAAAATTAATCTTGTTAAGTGTTTGATGCAACCTAAGCTTCTAAAAGTTTATTATGTTATCACTGAATTAACTAACTTCCAAAGAGTTACCCTAATACCACTTTGTGTGTCTGCCCTCATTGCAAGCCACTTCTTTAAGACAACACGTGGAATAACTCCACACCCAAGGGTACATAAATGCGACCTAAGGAGAATGACTCCTATACAAGACATCAAGTCCACACATCCCGTTCACAATAACCGAGTATAATACTGGATATGTTTAGACGCACTACCCAAGGCACCCCAAAGGTTGACTACCATAATGACAACCCATACAAATAAATGAAACCCCGTATGGAAGACTTCAGAGCAATTGACCCAATTACCCCAACACTGAGAACGAACAAAACATTGCTAGAAAGCACTTCAGGGAATTAAATCAAAGGTTAGGATTTCCTAAATCCAATCAACTCAATCTACATTACTTGCATTTATCCAAAAAAAATACATAAGAATTATTTCATGATGTTGAGGAATTTAAAAACCAATAATTTACTCTGAGTTTCACAGTTATATTTAATAATCAAAACAACTTAAAAAATAAAATCATTTGAATAAAATAAATTAATCTTTATTTCATCTACGAATATAAATAATCATCATAAATTAACTATAATCGAATACACATATCTATTAAATATATATATATATAAATGCATATTTAATGTATATACAACTTTATATATATATATATATATCATTATCATTTAAATATAACTAATTTAAATTCAACTAATTTATTTATTTAAAAATACATAATGCATATATACATTATATATATATGCATACTATATATATACATAATATATATATAAATTATATATATAAATAATTAATTATAAAAATAAAATTATTAAAATATTAAAATAATATATATATATATGTATTATATATATAATAAAATATTATTTTATATATAATATAGATATATTATAGTATATATATATATATATAATATTATAATAATATATAAAAAAATGATTTTAAATTTTAAATCATAAAAAAAAACTAAAGTCAATATGTGGGGGTGCGGCCCCTCCAATATGGGAGTGGCCAGGCTACCCACGCAACCTCCCCATATGGGGGTGCTGTGTGGGCAGCGCCTCCCATATGGGGGCGTTGTGGGAGCAGCCCTCCCATCCCCACCCCCCTCTTCTCTTATTAAAAAAAAATAAAATATTTTTTTATAATATGATTTGTTTTTAAAATAAATTTCCATAGAACACAAAATTTTGTGTGTAATTTTTTTTAAAAACTAGAATTTTTTTCTCAGAAAATTAAATAAAAACACAATATATTTATAAATATACTTGTGTGTATATATTTATATATACTGAAATATATATATATATATATACACATAGGTATATTTATAAATATATATACCCAAAATCTCCATTTTCAGTCAAATTGTGAAATTGAACAGAATTTTGCAGCAAAACAATAAATTGACAATACAACAAATGGGTTTAAATTTCAGTTTGAAATGAAAATTTCTTTTTGGTTTTCTTTCTATTTTTCCATTGTCTGATTCTTGTTTTGTTTTCTTTCCAAAATTTCAACAGAAGTTTGCAAGTATTGAACAAATTGACATGAGTTTTTTTTATTGAACTCAAATAGCATTTAGAAATTTTCCAACAACATAACCAAATTTAAAACTCTTTCAAAATGAAACAAAAATCAAAGAACCTGATTTTTTCTCCAAAGCTTGAAGAAATCAAATGGTACTTCCAGATCTGTTTCCAGCCCGCCAAGAATTTCAATCTTCTTCTTCAAAATCCAAATCAAGCCATAGCAAAACTCTCCACCAAATGGAAATTCCAAATTATATGAAATTCTATTTGCTAAAATAGAGTTTTCTGCAAATTTGTCAAAAAAAATCCCCAAAATAAAATATCTCATATATATGAAATATAAAGCAATTTGGAGATATTTTCATTTTCTTTGAAATTAAAACAAAATTACTTTCCAAATGAAATTTCATGCATTTACAATTTTCTTTTTACAAAAAGAATTCAAAATTTTGAAAAGAAATTCTTTTACCTATTAATTTTCAAAAAGTGCAATTTAAAACATATTTTTATTTTTAATTTAAATCTAAATATCAATAATGCCCAAAACAACTAACTTAATTTAATTTATCACTATTAACTTAATTAATCAATAACTAAATCTAATCCAAGATCAGATTATTTTATTAATTAAATTAAATTAACCAATAAAATAAATAACATTTCAACATTGCAACTAGATAAATTTAATTATCCTTTTAACTACACCCGCCATTTAATAACCTTTATAATTTGAATTTAAATAAACACCCAAGGTGAAATGGACAATATTAAAGCAACTAAATCCGACTACAACCTAACGACACACTATGACTAGGGTGATGACATGGCATGAAAAACCTAGCTACTGTCTCCCAATTGTTTATCGTTGGTCAATGGACACACTCAAATCTGTGAAACCAGGTGGAGTCAATGTCCTATACCTATCAACCTGCAAACAAAGAGTATATCGAACATGCATATATTTGATATACAATCCCGTCTTCTTCACCAATAAAGACTTTCTAATTGACAAGTCTAACATCATTAATATAATAAAAGCATAAAGCATCTTTAATTAAATATCGGCTACACTAATTCAAAACATGCCATGATGATAACATCAGATTAAAATACCATCACATCAAAATATCGCATATGCATCACTTAACAGTTGCGATCAAATAGAACCAAGTACCATAGTCAAAGTGCTAACAGAATAAAGCATACATAGAAGAACATTGTTCGATCAAAGAGCAAAATGGAGGGGTACTACATAGTTTCTTATGGATTTAACCTGCATGACATCAAAGATTAGTTAGCATTGCATATACATTAAATATTGCATGAAATTGAGAAATATCATTAGTCAGGAATCAAATTGCATGTCAATTATACATTTAACCATTATTATGCATGAAAGTATTGAAATAACAAAAGGCCTTCATATAATAATTTTGCATGAAAAGAAAAACGTTATTTATTTTTACGATCATTGGATATATGCATGTTATATTATCTTCATGAGGAAAGGATTTTTCTTTTATATGTGATTTGGCTTTACCTTATGGGATAGGTATTGAATAGGGACTAACAAAGGGGAGTATATTTTCTTTTCCATATCTACCTACCATTTACTGTTTAATTTCTTTGGCCAAAGTATGTATACCATTGAAATAGATGGATATTATTTTATTCTCTCTACCATACTTAATAGTTGCACCAAATTCCATCTTGCTAATCATTTCTAGGTTTCTAGGCTTCTCATGCAAGATCAAGTACTCTTTATGTTAGGAAGAATTCTGAGGAAGCGTAAGCTTCATGGTTGGGTGAAAAAGTGCCTGAGCCATGTTCTCGTCTCTTGGTTTGTGGATGACCATTGGGTTTAGTGGCAATCAAAGACTCCATTGATTAGATTATGTTTCTTTTATATCTTTACTTGTATTGTTATGACCAGATGAGAATGAGAATGTGATGATGTACCTTATTTATGATGCTCAATATTCTAGATTAGACACTTTTACATGTGAGATTTAATGTGTCATTTGTATATGTTGAATATGTTTCATTTTATTTCTATATTTATGTAAAAATGAGTTACTATTTATTTTCGTGAGATAGTATACGGTTTCAAAATTTACATTTTGGTATCAAATCTCTAGGCTTAACACTAGGGTCTTTGTCTACTATGCTAAGATGCAAAAATTGACATAGGTCATTTCATAACCAACCATGGTGAATACTAGGAACAATGACCACATGGACCAAACAACAATGAACAAAATGATAGGTTGGACCAAATCCTCAACCTTCTGACCAAAACAAGGAATAGGATGAACAACACAGAACAAGAGGTTAGAGGGAATTGAGAAGAACTGAATCAATGGAATGAAGACCATGGAAATCATAAGGATAGAATTGAAGAAGAAATGAGTAAGGACCTTAAGAGAATTGCACCACCCATATTTTATGGTAAAAACATTGGAGATGGAGCTAAATTTTGGATCATTGAGATGGAGAAGTGCTTTGAACTTAGGAATCTATTCAATGAGACCAAGGCTATTTGTGTTTATACTTATATGATCGATGTATGTTTGTGTACGTGATCAAATTAGTTTCTATTTGATGAGGTTATTGTGTCTTTAAGGTTTATTAAATGTTGCAAGAAACAATTTTTAAATCCTTAAAAATCTTTAAATTTCTTGGTTTTGTAAATTTGTTGAGTCCATGCTGAGTCTAGGCTCTAAGTCCAAATTCAAGTAAAAAATCAACTTGTCAAGTCTGAGGAAACTCCGAGTCTTGGAACAATGGTTATAAGAATACCATTCATATAAGGTTCAACTATTCACATGTAATATTTATAATTTTTTACTAGTTACATACCTTTGCACTCGACATATGATGTAATAGGGAGGTGGAGGACCACTGCTAGTAGGGTAAACATTGTGACCTTGAAATTTCATTTTAGTCATTCTACTAATCTTACATTTCAAAATAAAATTTAATAAATTGAATTAAATGAACTTATTGATATTTACTTCACTATCAAATTTGAATTTATCACTCAACAAAGATTTTGTCATGACTATTTGATCTGTTACAAATGTATCTTGGGAACATGCATCTTGACTATCCTTAAGATCATAAACACAAAGAGATCAATAATATTGACATATATGAGGAAAAACTTGATGCTAGAATATTCACCCACATCACCATGTACTAGAAGCCTAGTATGTTGTATAAGGGTATGAGTGAGTGAGCTAATCAACTCGAAGTTGTCCACCTCAACACCCTCCTTCACAACAAAAGGGATAATCACATGTTCATACTATGGTATAGCTAGTAGTCTTAGTGCCTAGTTTGGGTCAAGTTGCTCTCCCACTCTATCTTGTACAGAGCCCCAACCTCTACCTTGGAACTCCCACATGTCAAAGTAATTTAGGATTTGATCAAGGACAAACTCACAATAGAGTTTCCTCAAAAAGTATTCTAGTACCTCTTAGTTATTGTATGGAGGATGGTCAAAAACCATACACCACCTATCCAAAAAATTATTCTTTATACCTTGGTTGTGGTAACAATGGATAAGGAACCTCTTGCATGCACCGTGTAAGGTTTGATTGGTTTGTGGGTTGGTGAAGAGTGCACACAAGTCATTTTTTTTTTCTTTCTTTAACTTGTTCATATGATAATTTGTTTGCATGAAATGATTTTTGTTGTTCCCTCTTGTCAAACCAACTATTTATTTTCCCACTAATCGATTCTACATGAGACACAATGGATTGCAGTGATTGAGCAAGGGCAGTCCTATGGGAATTTTTTCTGTAGGATCTTTCAACCTTGCAATTAACTCCTCAAGTTATTTTCTATTATTTTCAATTTTCCCTAATGTATTTTATTGTGTGCTTGGAGGATGATGATGAATTGTAGGATGTGTTTGTTGTGGAGGGTTTTCATGAAGAGGTGAATTAGGGTTTTAAACATTTGGGGGTGAATTACCAACTCTTGAAAATTAAACAAATGTTAATTAAGAAACTAATTCAATCTACATATTTAATATAGATTTCACACTAAAAACTGAAAAATACTTAGTCCTTTGACCTCCTCAACATCTTCGTAGCATTTTGGTGATGATTTGGAAAAGCTTTGGGTGCAAAATCAAGTTTGCAATAATGCAGTGCACTTGGAAGGGTTCTCAAGCCCCGGGTTGAAGATAAAATATAGAATTAAACATTTCTTTTAATTTTATTCTTTAAATGAGCTATAACATGAGCATGTTATAACACACTCACGTTATAACACGCTCATGTTATGGCTTGCATGGGAGCCAAAAAGTGGGGTGGCTACTTTTTAGTCCCCCATTTTTTTGCACTCCCCTAAAAACATAATTAAAAACTCATGAAAAACATTAAATTTGAGCTTGAAAATGAACATTTGTAATTGGTTTATAATATACATCGAGTGTGAATTTCATCTAGATATATTAGACAAAAATAGAATGCCTTTAGAGTAAGACCAAGAACATTAAATGGATCAACTTATATAAAGGTTGACAAACTATGATTTTGAGTAACTTAGATCAACTAGGTGTCGTGTATCCTAATATCTAGTTATGCTCTTTTAAAATTTGAATCATTTTTTACTTAAAAAAATTATTGTTGCAATACTACTATTATTGCTTGATTCACCAATGTCAATTGCATTTTCAATTTTTTATTTAATTTTAATAAATTAATTTTGAATTTGATACATTATATGAATTTCCAAACATAAAATTTGATGTTGTGTATAGTTAGTCTTGGAGAAATTTAAGTATTCCACCTATCCCCTGGTTTACCCAAAAACGGGTCTTTGGACTTCCATCCTTGAAAGACAATATTGATTTACATACCATTACGATACACACAAAATGGGGGATATTTTTAATAACTTCCACCTTCCCCTTTTGTTTTGAGAAATAATACTAGCAAATGAAACATACTATCTTAGCTAATGTTTTCCATTATATTTGATAAAACATATTTTTAAGATGTTGAAACACTCATTGGTGCCCTCTTATGCTTTGAAGTCTTTTGAACATTCAAGCAACCACAAGAATAATATACTGTTAGATAGGAAAACAAGTATAAAGTTTTTTAAAAGTGTTAATTTTCAACATGGGTGTGTGCAAAACCTAGATGATCATATATGTTAGATTTGTGAATAACATGAGACATGGTCCATCAAACAACAAACAATAACACCTTCCACACAAGAGCTCTACAAAATAAAGATTTTATATTACTTACAAAATGAAATAATACAAAGAGACAAAGTTATTTATAAGAGCAACCTTAAATGATAAAGGGATTAGATCATGGCAAGTGTCATCATCTTGTGCGATGGCACATAATGATCTAATAATAGCTCTTCTAGTTAACAGAAAAAAACACTCTCAAGTTTAGCTTAAGTGCATGAGAATAAATAAATTAGAATAATTAACTAAATATTAATTAATTATTATCTAATGCATGATTACTCTAACAATCCCCTTAAGTGTAACTTAGAGAGTAGCTAAAAAACTCTAAAAAATCAATGCATAAAAAATAAACAAAGCATAAGTGGGTCCCAACAACAAGGTTTGACAAGGTACCCATGTACAACCAAATAAATCTCTCATAACTGGAGAAAAGGAGAAAATCTCATGGAAAATCTCCTCCTAAAGAAAGATGAAAGCATGTATAAAAGACACAAAGGAAGGAGGCCTCATGAAGACCCCCAAGGACAACTTCCTTCATCCAAGCATCAAATACAAATGGAGGTAAAGAGGTGATGCCAAAGGTTTCATGAAGATGTGTACAACCTGCTTCTCTATAGGAACGTACTCCAAGGTGAGAAAACCATCTTTAATCAACTATCGTATGAAGTGGATGTGGATCTCTATTTGTTTAGTACATTGATGCTCCACTATATTGTGAGATGTGAATGGAACTCTAATTATCACACCAAAGAATAGTGGGAATATAAAAAGGAAAATCAAACTTAGTCAATGATTGATGAAGCCATAAAACCTCCTAGTTGGCCAAAACCACTACATGATACTCAACCTTCATGGATGATAATGCAATAGAAGATTGCTTCTTGCGAGACCATGTAATGGGGCCATAGGTAAAGAAAAAAACAACGCCAGAAGTGGACTTCCTATCATTGACATCACTGACCTAATTTGAGTCATTGAAGCTAACTATTTGAGGATCTCTTGATGTATAGTGAATACCATAATGAGAGGTGCCCTAAATATATGTCAAAATATGTTTAGAAGCTTTCCAATGACTCATGTGGATCATGTGAGAAATAAGAGACAAGACAGACCAAAAAAGAAAGATCGGGACAAGAATGTGTCAGGTACAAAATATTTCCAACCAACTGCCTCTATAATGCAACATCTACTGAAGGAGTAGTACAAGTGGAAGAAAATATAACACCTAACTAAAATTGTGTGGGGGTTGGTTTGCAATCAATAATTCCAAATCTCTGAAGCATGTCAAGAGCATACTTATTTCAAAATATGGAATTCCCATCTAAAGCCTAAATAACATGTAAACCAATAAAGTAGTGCAGAAGGCCGAGATTTTTCATCTCAAACTTCTCCATCAAAGCTCACAAACACTTTGGATCATGCAGGTTGAACCATCTATAAGGATAAAATCATCCACATATAGCACAAGGATCAAAATATCACCCTCCTATCTCTAAATGTACATTATAGGATCGAAATAACATTGTATGAAGCCAAAAAAAGAAGAAAAGTGTCTATCTTTGCATACCAAGTTTGAGGGCCTTGTTTGAGACCATATAATAAATGATGAAGTCTAAAAAAAAACAAAAAGTTCTCAATAAAACCACATGGCTTCTCCATATAAATACCCTCATGAATATCACCATGAAGGAAGACACTCTTTACATCCATTTGAAATACTATCCATCCCTATGAAGCTGCAAGTGAAAGTACAAGGAAAATAGAATTCATCTTGGCAACAAGGGTAAAGGTCCCAGAATAAACAATTCCTTCGACTTGAGAGAACCCCTTTGTAACAAGATGATCCTTGTACTTATCAATTGAACCATCTACAACATGTTTGGTGATGTACACCCACTTGCATCAAACCAACATTCTTCCCTTAGGAAGAGGAACATGATCCTAGGTATTATTCTTCATCAAAGAAGAATACTCATCTTCCATAGCACTATCCCACTCAGCAATTCCAATCGCATCTAAAAAATTATGAGGATCATCCAAAATGGTATGACTTAAAATAATAACACCTAATGTTTGTGCACGAGTAAGACAGTAGTTTGAAGGATCACTTGCCAAAGATCTAGCTGCATCAATAGTATTGCGGGCCCATTTGGGTAATGGCTAAATATTTGAAGGTAGAGAGATAGCTAGAGCATCATCCTCATCCTAATAGATGATTAATCCCCAAGAGATGAAGAGTGAGTAGTAGGTGATGAGGGAGAAGTCAGGGATGGAGAATCTATCCAAGGAAAGTGCTAATCAAACTGGACATCCCATCGAAACAAGACATCTCTGGAATCAGGATCAAACAATCTGTATGCCTTAACATCCACATAGTAGGCAACATATATGAGTGGTTGACTCTTCCTCTCCATGGCTTCCTTTGAGCTTCAAGAATTAATAAAGATACATCAGGCTTGACATGGGACCAAGCCTCCTCAAGAGTCATATGTTGTAATGCCTTGTGTGGCATACAATTCTAAGTATAATTGGCACAATTAGTTACCTCAACGAAAAAGGAAGAATACATATCTCATGACTAAATCACAAAGTTGATCATCTCCCATAAAATTTTGTTATTTTTCTTAGCAACACCATTTTATTGAGGGATGTATGGAACTATAAGTTGATGTTGCAAATCATGCTCAATGCAAAATTCCTTGAAAATATGATTGACATATTCCCCCTCATTATTTGTATGTATCCACCTAATAGAAAGACCAAAATGCTTCTCCACAAATTCCTTAAAGATCCTAAAAGAATCAAAGACATCACTCTTGTACTTAAGAAAGTACACCCATGTATACCTAGAGAAGTCATCAATAAATGTGAGCACATATTTGGCCCCTAAAAATGAATTACTCAAAAATGAAATGAGGTCACTATGTACCAACTCTAATGGTGTCTTAACACATGTGGCTCTACTCGTAGGAAAAGAATCCCAATGATTTTTTCCAAGAGCGCATCCATGGCAAACACCATTAGTATAGGAAAACTTAGGGAGCTCGAACACCAATGCCTATGCACTCATCTTTTGGAGATAGCAATAATTGACATGACCAAAATGTTCATGCCAAATCTTACAATGTTTGCATGTGCTATCAAGGATAAACTTGTACCAACTAAACTCTTAAAACCATCAAATCAATATAAATGAGAGGAAGAATCAACACTCCCATTAGCCACAATAATATCAAGATCATAAAGGTCTCAAATAACTACATCGTGTGGGGTAAACTTGACTATCCTATAGGTGCTAGATTGGAAAATATGATACACTGAAAGAAGGTTGGTGGAGATATGAGGAACCACAACAACTTCCTAAAGAAAATGACCCTCAAGTGTGATAGTACCAAATCCCAAAACTTAAAGTTGTGTAGAATCCCCAATTGCAATCCAAGTAGTGCTATAATGTGAAAGGGATGAGACCAAATCCTAAGAGTGATTCATGTGATGTGTTGAGTCAGAATCAAGTACCATCGAGCTATGAAAGGTAAGGCCAGTGAAGAAAGAGAATGGCCATTGCCTATAAATGAGGAAGAAGATTTAGGTGCTCAAATGTTATGTTGTTGCGTGGATTCCTCCAAAGCCTCTAACATCTTCAACCATCTAATGACTGGATGACCCTCCTTACCACAAAAACTATAAGGTTTACCTAAGTTATTATTTATTTTAGAGGAAGACTCACTAGACTTGGAAGGTTTATCACACTAAGGACTAGTTTGAGGTTTCTATTATGACTTCTGAGATGGTTTGGAGGAAAAATCACTACTTGATGAAGTATCTATCTTGAGATTCTATTTCTTATTGTCTTTCCCTTTGGATGTTTGTGCTACCAATACATGGGTTTTGGAACTAAAAAGAGAATAAAACTAATCAAATTTTCCTATTCATGATTCAAACGCTCACAAAAAACCTCAAAAGTAGGCATGGTAAATGTATCATCTAGCACACCCACTGTAGAGTAAAATGTACAAGAGAATACCTAAAATGACCCTATAAGCTTAGACAAAATTAGGAAAACACATTCTTTGTTAGTTTTATTCTTCCCATAACCTTGCAAAATAGATTTCAAGGACTTCAACATATACAAAACATCCTCAATGGAGGGGAAAGAATTAGGTACATGTGATGTTAATTTTTCCTCAATCTGGAGAGTTCAAAACTCATTAATGGTGCCAAAAAGATCACTAAAATTCACCCACATATCTCTAGGAGAGGTGGAAGACTTAAGATGAAACAAGAGATTTTCTAAAACCAATAGTGAAATGAATCCAATAGCCTCATGCATCTTGTTCCTATTCTAAAGTATCTCAAATTGATGAGTCAATTCTAGCTATACTTCATCCAGAGTTTACCATAAATCCATTGTGAGCTTTCTAGATATGATAGTTATGTGACATAAGATGTTCAACTAAAAAGGCATCCACCATAATGGTTGGGGTTTTCAAAATAATGTGTTTTTTTCTCTCTGATGTATATAGATATTGAAAGTGAGAAATATACCCCCCTACAAAAAGAAAAACAAACCCTAATGCAACTTTGAGAGCACAAAAGCTTAAAAAGAAAAAAATCACATCAAATTGATCTTTGTGTACTTGGTGAATATTCTAGAAAAATGGATTGCATGGATGTGTAGAGATCTAAAACACCTTTCCAATGCCTAGTCGTTCACAAAAAATGAAGTACATATGCTTGAGTTATGACCCTTGAAAGAACAAAGAGGTAGACCTAACTTCAACAACTTGTAGTAAATTTTTGGGAAAATATTGGGAAAAATAGCTACACCACTAGGTTGGGCCTAGAATCAACTTTCTAAAGATATAAAGTTTTCAAAAAATAGAGACCAGATGCCCAAGTTATACCTAATTTCATAAAAGTTGCTAAATCTGCCTTGGAAGGTACCCTTGGGGGCTGAAAAGGTTAGCACTTGGTTGCATGGACGATAGCCCACTGGGCATAGGGGGCTAGATCATCGGCCCTTTGTCTTCAATATGACCTCTTTTGAGCACTCTTGGGTCCACTAGGCTAGGTCAAAATCGTTGGTCACTGATGCGATTGTGGGCCTAGCAAATGAAGCCCTTAAGGGCTTAAGAGGATGGTAGTGGTAGTGTTGTTGGGTAGTTGGGGATTGAGTGCCAAGCATCACTACTAGTGGAGTAGTGTTGTCAGGTGCCACTCCTGGTGGCACAGTACTATATATAGTGTTGTACATTTTTAAACACGATTTTTTATTTTATTGATTTTTTTCATACAAAGAAACATACAAGGGCCCCTAGTGTAAAAAATACCCCCTAAGACTCTTGTAGAAAAATTGGGAAAATTTATAGTCAAAATTGATCAAATCAACCTCTTGAACACAACGATGAGATCCTTTTTGCGCCAAAATTCACCTAAAAATTGTCCACCTCCAAAAATTGAAAAAAAAATGAAGATTCCAAACTTTGATCCTATAACCCTAGTTGAGAAAAAAACTCAAAATTGGAAAAGGGGTTCATTGGATCCACACTCTGATACCATGTTAGATTTGTTAATAACATGAGACAAATGATCAAACAATAAACAATAACACATTCCATGCAAGAGCTCTACAAAATAAAGATTTGTTATTCCTCAATAAGAAAATACTAGAATGAAATAATACAAAGAGAGAGAGATTTATAAGAGCAACCCTAAATGACAAAGGCATTAGATCATGATAAGTGTCATCTTCTTGTGTGATGAGATTTAATGATCTAATAATTTAGCTCTTCTAGTTAATAGAAAAAAACACTCCTCAGTTTATTTTAAGTGCATGAGAATAAATAAATTAGAATAATAATTAATTAAATATTAATTAATTATTATCTAATGCATGATTACTCTAACAATGAATCATTGGCCATGTCATTAAGGTGATTTGATCTTAATACCATCTCAAAGAGATTTTGCATGGACACATTACACATTAGTCTCTGGAATGTCTAAAGTCAAATGCAACTTGTGGTTTACTGATAACAATTGTGGCATTTATCACTTCAAATGAAACTCGGTAAATGAGGTAGGACACGATAACATTGCTTGTATAGCCTTCCCTATAAATTTCACATATTAGAAAAAATAGACTCTTTAGGTGATTTTTGATGGTAAGACAAAAAGGCTAGAACTAGGACTAAAATAGCTTCTAATTTTATAAATTTTGGGAGCAATCCTTTGAATGAGGTAGTTGTTGCACAAGTATTTAAGAGAATCTAGGTTTACACCTTCTTCTACAACATATAGCTCAAACATAGATGGATGAAACATTAATTCTTTCTTCACCTCATACTACACCAAGATCACATACCAATTTGACGAGTATAAGATGAAAGAATTTTCATGAACAAGCAAAGAAGGCGATTAATTTTTTTATACTACTCTAGCTTATCTTTTCATATTGTCAGGTCTACGAGTCCTAGGTTCAAATCCCCATCATATGAGATATTGAAGGTTGGTATACTTAATGATGCAATACAAGATGTTAGGGATGTTAAAGAACACAACTAGAGTGAGCAAAGATTAGTTGCACCATAATGTCAAATGGATGGAAAAATAGAAGTAACTGAATCCTCATCAAATTCCTTGTCTCTTGTGACATTGGCATGATTTTATGAAATATGTATATGCATCAAATAGAATCAA
The DNA here is from genome assembly GCA_007258455.2 of Sequoia sempervirens. Classification (NCBI taxonomy): domain Eukaryota; kingdom Viridiplantae; phylum Streptophyta; class Pinopsida; order Cupressales; family Cupressaceae; genus Sequoia; species Sequoia sempervirens. Next base: position 115,084,111 of record VDFB02026320.1, on the reverse strand, counting down.
ATTTACAATTACATTGTTCAAGTTGTTTGACAACGCACTCATAGATGTAGGGCCATCAAATGTGATTTAGTTTATTACAAATAATTTTGTTGTTCAGAGACTTATGATGGACAAATATCCCTCTATGTTTCTTAGTTCATGTTAATACATTGCCTTGATCTAAACCTAGAGGACATTAAAAAACTTGAATGAGATAAAGAGGTATTACAAAAGGCTCACAGAGTTTCTAACTCATTTATAATCACATGAAGGTGTTGTGTATGATGCACTCTTTTATAGAGGACAAGGAGCTATAGTTCAACCAAAGGTGACAAGATTTGCAACACATCCTTACACTGCAAACTCTTTGCCAACAAAAACTGAATTTGAAGCAAATATTGTTTCAAATGTGCATTTGAAGTTTGAATTCACAAATCAAACATATGGCATTGATAATGGCATAATAAATTTATTCTACAAATTTTTGGGATGCAACTGAATAAGTTGTTGAATTTTAGAGCCTCTAGTAAATTTTTTGAGATTAGTGGATAGGGAGAAATTCCCCATGGGCTATTTGTATGAGGTTATGATAGGGCCAAGGAGGTGATGAAGGGTAGGATGGAAAATAATAGAGACAAGTATATGCCATTATGTTACATAATTAACAGATGGGATCAACAAATGCACTATCCTCTACATGTTGCTAGATACTATTTTAATCCAACGTTGTTCTATAACTCATTCAAAATTAATGATGTTGATGTCACAAAGGGCTTATTCATGTGCATAGAGAAAATGTTCCATACCTTAGAAAAATTGCAAGCAGTTATGGAAAAGTTGCCAATTTACAAGCAGACAAGGGGCTTTTTTTAACTATGGCTACCATGAAAGGCAAGAGGGTCACCTTCAAACCAAGTAGACCCTATCAAATTTCAACAACCTCTATATTATGGACATATAAATCAAAAGGTGTTAAGATTATAAATTATTCTTACATGATATCATCTCAAAGAAATTTGTGTTTTTCAATGAAATTGGTGTTGCAAGAGTTTCGCCCTTGGTCTCCTTGTGTTGTGTAGTGCAATGCTTGGGTTCATGGCATGGCTTAACTGGCTCCTATGGATCTTCGATCTTGTATAAATCTGATGGTTGTATTGGGCATTAACAGGTCAAACTTTTGGTGCAATGTCAATCACCTGTGCAACAATTGTGTTATTTTTTTGGCCAAGAAACCAAAAATATTAGATGGATGGTCAGATGCATTTTAAGCTGGTCATGTAGTTCATCCACTTGTGAGTATACTTATAGTGGTTTTGAACACATGCATTCTAAGAAATGCAATCGTCTTACACAACAACAGATGAATAACTCTATGTTTGTTCGCCACAACCTCCACTTGAAACTAAAAAAAGCCCAAGGATAGACTTTTAATATATTTGCAATCACAGTTATAATTGTGTTCATTATGTTTCTCACTTTCAATTTCCAAAACTAATTTCTACATGGACTAAATCGCGTACTGTTGAGGATGATGAGCAAATTGACCTTGATGAGATTGATCCAAACCATGATTGTATTGTAGTTGATGATCACTTCCTTGAACTTGAGGACTTTGATATCATAAAGGAGGAAAATGTTGGTAGTGATAAGATTGAAGAAATTAGGAGAGGCTCTAACCTAGGAGCTTCATCATCATGACCTACAATCCTCTAATGTAGCTCTCTTTGTAGTAGCAATTCATTGGCTACGTCCAATTTTTTGGGACTTTGTACTTAGTTTGTAGGTTGACTTTATACAAACAAAATTGCAATTGAAAATTTGTAAAGTGTCAACACCTAATTATTATTGTACTATTAAATATATTTTGTGCAATGCAATGTAATCAATAATATGAATATATACAACATAATCTATATTCTATAATTCATGGACTAAACTCTCAATATTATTTGCTCTATATATCTCTATGCTATAGAAATGCCTTCAAATTTTTTTTAAAAAAAAATTGTGGCCTTTTGATGTTTTTTAAAATGCACATTTTCCCCATTTCAATCCCAATTTTCTTTTAAAAATTATATTTTTAGTTTGCCCATTTTTTCCCAAAAGATTTTTGTTGCTATGATATGAATAGACCTCCATCCACTTAAAAGTAAAATCCAATAATGTCTTGATACCTAAATTATAATTATAAGTTCTTGCAAATCTAAGAAATGAAAGAATTCATTCACAAACAATATGGATTAAATAATATTCAATAATGTCATAGTTAATCCCTATTAACCTAATCATGATCTGTCAATCCTTTATTTTTATTTTTGTCAAATACTAAATTCTAGGTTCTCAAATAGGTCCTTTACTTTGAAATGCTTAAAACTATTTACAAAAAAGAGTCACCATTTGTTGTTGCTTGCATGACTTGCCCTAATTTTTCTTACAAAGAAACTAGCCTAATCCTTGTTTGAGAACGGTTACCTATTTTTCACTACCAACTCAAAATAGGTAGAGTTGAATTGCATCCATCAAAGAAGGTACAAAAAATTTTTTGCTTAAGGATTCATTATGTTCCAGAATTTTGATTACTTATGAATTTCAAGTGTTATTATGCAAATCTCAGACAAAGGAACTCATAAATTTGAATAAAAGAATGCTGCTTTATTCATGTTGTAAAAATTGAAGTCCCACACATGCCATGAGAGTAGCCAATTTGATATATAATCAAATGATAGATACAAGAAAAGAAAGTACACTATACAACTGAGAGTAAAGAATGCATAGGGTGGAAAGTGATTTGTCATTTCCTGGAATGACGAATCATTGACAAGTCCAAGTCTTTAGTTGTGGCTCCAACTCCAGCTCCAGCTCCAAGCTCCGATGCATCTGCAAGAATGATGAAATATGGTATTAGAGATGGTCTCTAAGCAATGACAAATCATATCCTATCATATGCCTACACTACCAACAGAAATATAATGTGCATTCGATCAGGCATCCCTCAGATGGTTTCACTATTCAAAAGAAAACATAATTCAATGGAAGCTTTCAGCTTCTTTTATTTTGCTAACATGTTTGTTTCAATGTGCAGGAACAGGTTCATCATGTTCGAGACCATTTTATCAGATATGTGGAGAAAAACGGGCTCCCACAAGGGTTGAGCTTGGCATATCAAGGAGGATATATTCTCAAGTTCCATACGCAAGTTCATGAATGTTGATAACAGTCATTAAAAGCATCAATGCTGCTGAAACTAAATGATATAATCATTCAAGCAGCCTTATTTCAAAGAGATTTCAAAGTATTTAGCAACATTAATTTCAAAATGTAGTAATCTACTCTTGAAGTAGACAACCTTTGCAAGGTATGGACCATCAATGTCAGAGCTGTTTTTCATCTCCATTTTAAGCTGAAAGTAATCTTGGTGTTTGAAAGAATAATATAATGGTAGCTTATGAGTTCAGCTTATGAGTTAAGTGATAAATGCATTCCAGCCATGGGGAATGATGAAGGTTACAGCTGAATCAAAAATCCAACTTTGAGTATATGCAAGGAGGCATCAAAATATCAATGGAGCAGCAATTATGGCTTAGACAACATTCTACAGGCATGTTTATTTCAAATACCAGATGAGAAGTATCAAGACATTAAACATGAAGACTTAACAGAGGTAATTTGTAGCAGCATCAAGTACAAATTTATAATGGTGCAGTCATAGAGAATGAGCAGCAATTACCTAGAGCAGCAATCATTAAGAGCAGCAACTATGAACAGCAATATTTAGCAATATATGCTTGAAGTGGACAGCCTTTGATCAGCCTTTGATCAGGAAAAAACTTTTGATGGTAATCAGCAAATAGAGTAACATTAAAAGTTGCCAGGGACTTCAATATTATAGTCATTATTAAAGCATTGAGAGAAGTAAATGAAAGAAGTTATGGCTATCATTGCTATTTGTTATTCCTTATTTGTTTCAATTAGCAGAATTAAAATAACAAAAAGGAACCATGCTTTATGCCTATCAAAGAGAGCATCAAGTATCAAGCTGCTACAGACATGCTATCAATGGGAAAAAAAAAATGATAATTCAACATTTGTTTTTATTGCCATGTTGGATTACAACCATTAACATTTAAAAATGATAACAAACTTTCTATATAGTAAATATGGAAAAGAGAGTCTTTATAGAGCAAGTAAAAGCTACAGTTTGCAGCTGAGAACAATGATGCTAGTGATGGGACAGTAGTTATGTCCTTTTCAAGTTTTGGAAAGAGAAATAAAGGTTAAGAGAGTCTTCACCAAATACAGTCATGAGTAGTTTTGAATGGTTTAGGACAGTCACCGATTCATCTGGAGAGGTTAAGGATCTTGGCAAGGTAGCAGATAATCAATCTTAGAATGAATAGATCACAACAATGAAATAATGAAGCATTATTTTCTGTCAAAAAGAAATAATCAGTTTTATCACTTGAACACATACTTGGAGGACATGTTATTTAAAGTTTCATTTTGCATGAGGCAGTCGAAGGAATGCATTGGGAATGACTTGAGTTTCAAATAGTCTTGTTGATATTCATCTTTTCAGAGATACTAGGATATGAAGGCCAATATGACAAAATACAGAAACAAACAAAAGAAGTTATGGCAGTCATATGTATAGCAGTCAAAATATCCCTAGCAACTCAGGAAAAGACATTTGTGAACCATCAGGTTATGTATTAGCCTGTAGCAGTCCTTGCCATATTTAATTGTGTTCTTGTAATAAAAAATGGACAATCTTGTAGCTCTTCATTATTTAATATATACAATACAAGAGCAGACCCCAGTGAGAGCTGAAAGTCATACAAGGCTGTGAAATCAACAAGGCTGCAACCATAAGATACAGGCTTGGTGTTTTGCAAAAAGCATTGCAAACATAAGGCAATGGAGCTCGTGGGTTTCAAGACCCTACTTTGCATTTACGCCATATAGAAAGGAGACATAAATTTCTTTAAAGCTCAAAACAGTGAGTAAAAATTACGGCTTATAATGTTGTAAGAAATCGAGCTCATGAGATGAACAAGTAAATAGCAAGCTTTCCAGATCCTTCTATGGAAAAATAACACAGAAATTCCTCTCTTGCGCAAAAGAAATGCAATCATGGTGGCCTCTAAGCGAGCAAAGGCATCAAAAGGAAAAGACAATAGGTGAAAATGCATCAGGAAAACATCATAGCCGCAGCTATAAAACTTGGAAAAAGCTTTTGAAATGAAAGAAAATATCAGATTTTTGTTAGCAAAGCATTTACCTTACTTTTTTTCTGAAGCAACCTTCGGAAATCATCAAAAACAACATGAAAACGTAGCAGTTCGAGCTCCAAACCCTTCCTCTCATGGCGGCGCAGCTGAGCATTTTCCTCTGAAGTCAAGTGCAAAGAGAAGTGATGATTAGGGTTGTGCTTTGCCCTACTATTTTCCCATGTTTGTTTTGTTTTGTCAAACAAAACTCAAGTCATAAAATGCGTGGTCAATAAACAATAAGCATGAGAGGCCCGTGAGTCTTTGAAGCCGACTTCAAAGATTTTATTTATTTTTAGAATATTTTACTTATGCATGGATTAAGGATTTAATAAGTATATATTAAATATTAAAGATAATTTGATGATTACTTTAATATTTAACATACAATTTAACATACAATAAAAGGTAGAATAAATGAATATTAAATATTAAAATAATCATCAAATGGTTATTTTTAATTTTTAATTAAAAGATTGTCTTTTCAAATAAATCCATGTAAAAGATGTAAGGGCCAACTGAAGATTGATATCAGTTTGAAGACTGAATTCATGCGCACTTTACTTCAGTTTCATATCAGATTATTGACTGAAGATTAATCATGCATAGTGCAAAAATGGATTTTAAGCTATCTTGGGCGAGTTGATTAAAGCAAAGAGGATTTTTGCATGTTTTGGCTCACATTCAGAGATTTCCAGTTCAGTTTGAGTTGCAAATCAGTTGCATGCTTTATGACTGCGAGTTTGAGACTGAGTTCACTCATTTTTGCATGAGTTTGAACCTTATTTTCAAGGATTTTTTCCTCTGCTCGGATTTTACCTTGGAAATGTCATTTTATCACTGAAATTGACTTTCAGTTACTTGTTCATGCATTTTGAAGTGCATTCTTATTGTATATATTGAAAAAGTGTATATTTTTCAATTCTAGTTCTGGTTTTTCAGCCTTTGCATTCTGCAAAGTGAAATATCTTGTAACTTAGCATTTTAAATTTAATACAGTTTTACAGCTTTACAAGTCATCATTTTTGCAGAATTTCCTTCTTTTCATTATCACTATTCAGTATTAGCCTTCTCAGATTCAGGAGTCTTGTATTTATTGAATGTTTAAAATGTGAATTTAATGTGTTTGATTTCAAAGCCTTTAAATTCCTATCACATTCATGAATACATGTACACGAAAAAGCAATTTAGTTACAGATCATAAGTTGTGTTGTTAATTTATCCGCTCCTTTAGGTTGTGAAAATATCATTTTCCTTCATTAAGAATGGATTGTCAGGCCTTCTGATGAAACACTTATGTAATTTGATTGCCCAATTTGAGTTGTGAAAAAAGATTCCGTAATAATCAGTTGTGAATCCATCTGCTCATAAATATCAATTAGGTGCATCACTGAGGTTTTAGTTTCAATTGCATGCATTTAGCAATAGTTCTTCTTACCCTTTTCTCAAAGAAAATCATTCAAGTACCTAATTGATCATCATATAGGAAGCCGACCTAGAATCCGGAGGTTCTATCTTCGCCATAGGATTACCCACAGCCTGAAGATAGTTCCCATGTTTCAACAGATTGCTGAATTTAATCATTCAAGCGTTCGGGTGCAATCTGATTGACAACAGTTTTTGGCACGCCTGGTGGGACTCTGAAGTTCACTTCAGAGAAGAAATTCAAAGTTTTCAAGCTGCTGTCCTGGTATATACAGTAGCATATTTTCACCTTTCAAAGGTACAAATCTATACCTGGCGACTCCGAGCATATTTATTGGTTTCAACAAGTCCAGTGCTGGTATGTTTCAATTACAAGCTTAATATTCTGATTTTCAGCATTTATATGAGTAGAAATGATAGATTTTCATAGTCAGCATGTATACCCACTTCCATTTCATGAAAATCCTATCAACCAATCACCCTATCAGCCATATCAGGGGAATCATGCTGCTGGTTTTATCCCAAACAGCCATGCAACATCAGCCTATCAACATGCTCAACATGCTTACCTCCCACCCACCCCTGCTCAGCTTTTGGATCCACATTCAGATATCCAAAATCAGCTCCAAGAGATTGATTATATGAAAAGTAACATGAATAACATGAAGGATATACTGTCAGACATCGCAAAACAGATAGAAGAATTCAAGAGGCAGCAAGAGTATGATCAGCAACAAGAAGAGATGGCCTATTAGGCCTATCTCTACGAGCGAGACTTGCTGATGCAGAGGAGATAGTATGAAGAAGGTCTTGCTGCTAAGGAAGAGCATATTAGAATATTGGTTGAGGCCCAATCAGTTTCTTTTATAAAACATCAGCCAACAGAGGAGGAGGTTTGTAATTCTAAATTTCCAAGTTTCAAGCAAAGTGAGTCTCTTAACCCTCTTAAAATCAAGGTTCCAAAGTTTTAGAGATGTTTTACCAATACAAGAACCTATGCTGGTACAACCTGAATTTGTCCAGCCACATGAAGCGCCTATTTTCCTTCAAGAAATTCAAGAGATTCCTCAAGTTCCATCTATTTCAATAGCTCAGTCCCTACAGGAGCCCATGAACTCTCATTTTCAGTTATATCAAGAGCCTGAACCAAATCATCAAGATACTGAACAGTTATGGCAGCCTTCTTGGACCAAGCATCCAGACTTCAAAATGTCGAATCTAGTTCAAGAGGCTCCCATTCCAAGTTTCAGAGATCCTCTTCTATTGCAAAGTCAAGTACATGTAGCAAATCAAGCTATGAATCTTCATGAATAGTCACCTGTTCTTATTCAAGAGAGCCAACTTATGCATGTATGTCCTGATACCATTTGCAAAGTAGACTTGCAGCAGGAGGTGAATGAACATGATCAATCAGGATAGCAGGTTGAGGAGCTTGAAAAAGGTATGAAAGGCGATGATTTCATGTTCTTATCTGATGAATTACCTTCATTTATTGAGCAGGAAGATGACAAACAATGTGATGAGTTGCTAGTTGAAGTCAACAAATATGACAAGTTGGAAGCTACTCATCTAATTCTAGAAGGTAACGCAAGTGAAGATGATGAAGAAGCCCTATTCTGCCCTATTCTGGAATGACCTTGAATCCTTTGTTTCAAGCTTAGATGATAAACAAGAGCAAACTGAGCATGTTTATGTAGAGAAAATTGAAAGTGAATCTCATAATTATTTTGATTTATTTGATGAACTCCCTCAATTTGTTGATGAAAATGAGGATATCACATGCATGCTAATATCAATACCTACTTTTGAGCAGCAGAATGACAAAGCTCATCTAGACTTTATACACAGTTATGATTTAGATGAGAATATGTTTTCAGGCATAATAGAGGTCTTTTGCTCTAACATTGATGACAGTTTGATGCCATATGAGCCAGCAGTATGCAATCAGCATGTTCAGATCAAAGAGCCACACATTCCTTCATTTCATTTATGTGAACCAACTCTTTCAGATCAGATTGAAATTGAGGCAACAAGAAGGAAGGAAGAAAATCTTACACTGCAAGTGGAGCAGTCTAATCAGCAAGATGGAGTACCAGCAGTTTATAAACATGAAGACAACAGTAAGAGGCCAAGTTTTATGCTTTCGAAAGGATGTCTGATCAGATATTTGTCAAAAGAGGAGTCTACAGAATTACAACAAGACATGATTCTCCCAAAGCATGTGATTGCAACTGCACAGCAGCAGGTTACTCTCATCTATATGCCTCAGACTATCATCTTTAATGATCAAATAGATAAGGAAGGTATGCTTTTTATGATGATCCAAATTATGCTGACAATAGTTTTTGAACAGAAGGAGCAGCAGTTAATCAAATGTTTACCATTTACATACCTCTTTTTGATTGATCTTAAAGATTTGAAGCATCCTTTGTTGTTGAGGAAGGGCAGCTATTTCTCACAGCCAGTAAATGGTCATGTCTGAGCACTAACACTGTTGGTTAGTGTAGGGGTAGGGTAGAGTTTTCTGTTTTGCTTTCAATAAGTGCCCCATAAGAAGGTTGATCAAGGGTAGAGTTTTCTAAATTGATTTTCTAACCCATAAGAAGGTTGATCAAGTTCATCATTCTAGTTTGCTCCAATAAGCAACCAATGACCCATAGTAAATCTTCTTCAAACTTGTCACAACAATCTTTTCCAAAAAAGTTCAAATTTCAACTATCAACTCCATAATAACTCAAAAAGTACTTGTTGGCGTTTAAATTCGCACCTCTGGAATGCATATTTGAAACGGACAGCTATGCACAGTAAAAATGCTCTTCAAATTAGGAGGGGAAGCTCCCTCTTGCTGATGGTGTTGAAAAAAAGTAAACTAAAAACTAAGTATCCTATCTTTTTGATCAGCTAGAGCACAAGGTTTATAAAACAAAAACGCTGCAGTTGAGATTTACTGATTTAAGAACTTCAACTATGACTAACTTAAGCTAAAGACATTTCTAACCTCTCAAGTAATACGCAGAGCAAGAGAAATTAGAAATGGACAAGGTTGATTCTCCAACAAAAATACTTCAATAAACTCTTCCCCAACATACACCTACTTACTTTCAATGTGAGCTGAAATTAAGTTCGTAAAAGCATAACAAGATAAATGGAAATCCGAGACATTATACCAAGGCAAAGGAGGCTCATGATTTTATTTCTCAAACTTCTGGAACAAAATCTACACTAAACACATGCACGAAACAAGAAATTGTAGCTAAAGAGGCGTGCAATCTTGTTCTTACACAAAAGAGAACAACAATTACAACTCCTTGTTGGCTAAAAGAGACTCAACAATTCACTATCATAAAACAATTGAACAACACTGAATAACAAATAGAAGGCACTTAGGCTCAACATTTTGTTATCACTAGCATGGTTAAATAAAACTAATGAGCAAAGGCTCTTATTTATAGGCAAGCAGAGGAGTAGGGGACCCTAAAATCTCCTTGCTTTCACAATCTAGGGCTTGCTCAACAAGCAAGCTTTATTTCTAAATCTAGAAAGAAGATAACATCTAACACCTAAGAAAGTAGGAAAAGCGGGAAACGCCAACTATTACATTTGTCTTCTTTCTCTTCTTCAAAGAATGGATAAGAATTGCTCCAAAAATAGAAAGAAAGCGGAAAGAAAGGTTCTAGATGAAAGCCATTTCAAATCTCAATCACATCCGCTAAAAAGCAGGAAACTGTGCCCTGGTTCGGTGCATCTATCCCATCAATAGCAAAGTTGTGTTTTTCCAAGATATCTTCTCCATTTGCAATTGATCTCAGGAAATCTTCGACCTCATTGGCCGCTTTTTCAAATCTTGCTGACATCATGGCAAGTTGATTCATTCTGCCACCAACTGTATTGTTGCTATCACAGCTGCGAACAACACTCTAAAATTGAGCTTGCACTTCATCAAGCCCGATGTAAGAACCATCTTCAAGACTGTACTGAGAAGGAATCCTTGTGACAAACTTATTGATGAAAAGAAGAGCTTCGATCATGCTTTGTCTATAGGCAATAAACTCCTCAGATATCCTCTCGTAAGTTTTAACCTTGAAGACATGACGCTCTCTCCAAGCAAGCATCTGCCTCTTGTGTTCTTTTGAAGCCGTTGAACCATAGGTTGTATTCAAATCAGCAATGATGATTTCATGCCTTGGTTTCGCCTCAGCCACTGATTGTTCAAACCCTTGGATACCTTGACATAGCTCATGAGCGTTTTCTCTCAACTGAAACATTTGTGCCAAGATCTCCTTTCCTCTGACAATGAAACTCTCAATCTACTCTTGAGTTTCTTTCCCATAAATGACCAACTGTCTCAACTGATGATGATCAGCTGGTGTCTCTAAAACCTTGGGCAGCAGTTAGGTTGCCTGTGAAGTACCCTGGACAAGATTAGAAATGAAAAGCCTAAGCTACTGTATTTCAGCCTTGAGGGCTGCTTTGTCTTCTTCGTCCTTGATCACCCTCTCTTGAAGGCTTTCAGAAACAACTCTAAATAGACTGACATCAACATGTTTGGTATTTTTACCAAGATTAGCCTTGACCATTACGAAGTTGTCCATCTCAACTTCATCTATGTTTTTGTCCTCTAGGGGTAATGCAGTCTCCATGACTATCTCACCATCAGGATTCCTATCAGAGTGAACTTGCTTCTTTGCTTTCTTCTTAGGAGGATCCTGATAGATGTTATGAAGGTCATCAAAATTCACCTGATATGAAGGTTGTCTTCTTACCCTTCCCAAGGAGCTCTCAAGCGAAGACACAATAGTATCTTTACTAACTTACTTAGGAGGTACAATTGCAATTTCTTCATCATCTTCAATATCAAGGTCAATGTGGATTGGTGAAGACCCTATTAGTGGTATGGGGTCATGTGCTAAAGGCGCTTCTTTTGTCTCCTTCTGAAGTATAGGTTCCTTTGGAGGGGCTTCTGCTTCAACTATTGATGGCTCCTGTATGACTATACCTGAGAAGTCTAGCCTCCTTACATTTTTGGTTGACCTGCTACCCTTCACACCATCTTGAGACTGACTTACGCCTTTCCCTTTTGATTTTGCTCTGGAAGAGGAGGGAAGTGATGACTGTACCCTTGGCGGCTTTGCTGCTGGTATGGACTTCTTCCTTTTGAGAACTAGGAAGACCTTGCTATGTTCGAGGACTTGCCTCGTCCTTTCTTCAACTGAGAGGGATTCCTTATTAGCCCAATTAACTTGAGGAAGGGGTTGATCTCCAATTCCCTTTCGGGCATACATCAAGAGTAACACATCCTCATCATCATCTGACAATCCTTTGATATCCTTTGAAAGATAGATTTTCATCTAGTGAATAGTGAGCCTACTATAACTATGCCTACACACTCAAACTCGTATGTACAATTGGCCCAAAAATATTCAAGGGTGGATATGTGAGCATAGTTTATCTCAAGTCGGCCAGCCTTGACACCATAAGGGTCATAAGAAGGCTTGAGACCAAGTTTGTCTAACTCATCTCCCATTGTTTTAGCATTTGTTGTTGTCCTGCATGTATAGATTCCCAATCCCAATGGAAAATTGAGGTAAGTTTCTTTCTATTCCTCAAGAATGCGTGGACATCATGTGCCTGCCTTAAGAACTCCATGAAGACAACTTTGTCTGATGGGTACCTTGGTAGCATAAGCGGAGCACCAAAATAGCCATAGACTCTAAGATAGGTGAAAGTAGGAAATTGTATGAACCAATCTGCCCACTCCACCATCACTGCCCTGGCAACTAAAGAGATACAGACATGCAATTCATTGCCCAGGTCCCGCATTATGTACATCAGAAAGCTTCATTCGCCATCTTGTAGTGATGCAGTGACTGTGAATTCTAACTAAGGATAGTAGTTGTAGATATGTTGTATGCTCAATGATCCCTCAGTGTTCAACCCTCTGAATTGACCTTGATAGGCCACTAAGTAGACTAGGTAAGAGACCATATGGAACTCATGAATATGGAAATATTCGGATATCTGTTGATGAAAGTTGTCGCTAATTAAGGTAGGCCAATCATAGAACTCAATCTTCTTAATGATGTGGGGTATGGCGTAGAACATCCAAGGCTAAAACTTGGTAGCATCTTTTGATCCAGTTACCCTGTTGAGCAAGGTGATTATGATAGCAATCTCATCTTTGAACTCTCCTCGCCCGACGTTCTTAGGCAAAGTCTTATGCTTTTCCTTCATCCGCCTTTGTGCAATCTTCTTGTTGTACTTGTCCTTGTGCATTTCCCATGTCCTCTCATATTCACCCTTTGTGATAGTGATGCTTTCAGGCCAAGGGGGAATGGAGAAACATTTTTCGATCATGTCAGGCTTCAAACTGTAAATCAATCTGCCATCAATTGATTGAATCTCCCTTGTAGCCGGGTTGTAATGCTTGATGCAAGTGATTACGAACTCGAGGCTCTGAACTGATATAGAAATAGACGCTGCTGCGAGGAGTCCAGAGTGCCCCAAGTTTCTGATGGTAGTATTGCATGTGCTCTCCAAAGTGTGTAGATCAAACACCGACTTGATGTAATGCAAGTCCGTCTCAACTATTTTGATGAAATCATGGTAGAGATCAACTAATTTGGTCTTGAAATCATTGTAAGTGTACTCCATTTTGAAAACCTTGAAGAATGACTGTAAACTCGCCTAAGTTCAAACAAGTTTTGAACAACTTACTATTTTTAGAATGCTGATTTTTCTTCCTCTAACGGACAAATTTTTTGAAATTTTTTTGAGATATGGGTTTTGCTCAAAATTTCGTTGCAAGACAACCCATATCATCTGTTTTTGAAAATTTTGAATTTAGAATGAAAAGTAGGAAACCCTAATTTCTTGAATTTTCCATGAAAAAAGTTGGCACCAGACTTAGTCAAATTTTGATTATTTTCATGTTTTTCATTCTAATTTATGTTTGGATCCTCCCTGTTTGATCGCGAATCCCAAATGACTAGATGATCCGATGACTGCACTGTTGGATTCGTTGCGAACCTAGAAGACTAAGCAACTTTGCTTGGAGGCTTAAACCCTAATTTCAACATTTGATACCCTAAAAAGATGGGCACCTATTCTCTCCTGAAGCGCCCAAGTCAAATAGTGTTAATATTTTTCACAGTTTTCACCTTCTTCGTTCTTCGTGCTTGCTCATCGACTCACCTTTTGTTCAAAGCTTTAAGTGTTGAATCTAATTGTGACACCTGGAAGCTGACTGACTTCCATTGATGACCTCAGAGCTCCTGATATGCTTTTGAAAAAAGCAAAATAGACTAGGGCAAAACTGATCTTTTTGATATTCTGACTACACTAGCTAGATATGGAAGTATTTTGAGCCAATCAAAATCAATCTAGACCCTATTGGAACAACTTTCTATTTTTAGAATGTTTTGCCAATATCTATTTAAAAAAAAACCCAAAAAATCCCAAAAAAAGTTTACTATTTTTAGAAAATTTCTCAAAATAGCAATTTTCCTAAAAAGTAGGGATGAAAAATTGAGATCTGGGTTTTGTAGATTAGGTTGCTCTGAACAGACCCAAATCGTCAGATTTTGGAAATTTCATGTTCTGACCCCTCATGCAAAACATGCACACCCAAATTTTGACCTTTTTTGACAAATTTAACAAGACTTCTACTCATTTCTTCAAAATGTATAAGTGTAACAAAAATTTTAATTTTGGGGTACAACAGTACTTCATTAAACTTTCACAACATTTCGTAGTTTAATGATCCCTTTTTCAAGGTTTAACAACAAACCATTCACATTGTTTTAAATAAACACCCACCATTCAATTTAATCTAGACAGCTAATAATATTATAATACACGTACAAATTATGATTAGAGAACATTAATGATATTTGATAAATTAATAAATATATAAAAAACAATTAAAAACAATGTTAAAAAATAAATAATATTAAAAAATTAAAAACAATGTTAAGAGATAAACACAAAAATAAAAATAAAACCTTTAAAAACAATCTTAAGAGATTATCATGAAGTAAAGCTGCCCTCAATTTCTTTACTCATTGGAATTTTTTGGTGGTGTTAGCATACCGTTTTTACCGTTTTTTTTTTAAATAATTTTTTTTATAAAAAAGTACTCCATTTCAGAGCTCCCTCTCCAACTAAAGGGAAAATCAATCATAGATGTCTTTCCATAGATTTATAGGTACAATGGCATTATTTTATAATGAAAATATGAGCTGCTTATTAAAAAAATGAAAGAAAAACATGCGTCATTAGTCAAAGATCAATAATCACAAACGTGTCCACGATTTAGTTTTTAAAGAACAGATATTTGAATTGTGGAGATTAATCACGAAGAAGTTTCAGCTGCTTTCGTTCGAATTAGGTAGAATTTGCATCTACATCTGCATTACTGCAATTTAATTTAATACAATTAAAATCTCTCAAGACTTCCTCGGCCTTGCAACTGTTAAGTATTCTTGCAGCAAAAGTGTCCCTTTTCCTAATTATGTGTCATGTCCCCTTCTAGTTGACATCTCATAGAGCACATGATTAGCCTATTATGCGACCCTCGTAGGCTGATAGGTTGGATAGAGGGTCTTGATGGAGCTTGGCTCAGCTTCAGTTGTCAGTGTTTGATCAGTTGGCTTTCGTTCGGGCTCATTCGGACACTTCTAGCCTGAGTTGCTATTTTTAGCAGTATGGATGGATTACGTGCAAAATCACTTCCTTATTCGTCAGCTTCAGACGGCTCGTGCATCGGGTGAATATTGAGAGAGATATTAATATTTAATTGATTTAATTAAATATTAATTATTGGAGCTTATAATATAACATTATAATATTTTATATTATAACTTAAGTGACTTGGCTAAAGGGGTCGCCCAACATGGGAAGGGGCCAGTTATGATTATATTTTATAATTAAAAATTGCACCAGAGACTATTGAAATATTAAAAGAGAAGAAGTCGAATTATTTAATGATCCCTATTATTAAGGAAATCGCACTTTTCAAGAAATACAAGGTTTTGCATTGAAAGTCGAGCTCATTATGTTATTGTGAATGGAAAATTGATCAAGTTTTTTACCAGAGCACAGAAGCCAAGGGATTCAGTCTCAGAGCATTGGGGAACGAGCCATCTCCAGTGAAAGTGCTTCAGAGGGTGTGAAATATCATCCAATTTATTGCCAGGCAGAGGGATTTCTTCATTCAGAAGAAATTACAGAGTTTCACAGTTGATTAAAACTTCAGGGTTTCAGTTAGTAATTCATTACAGAGGAGTTATTGCATTGAGGCGCATATTTCAGGGAGATCTAGAGAGTCTTAAGAGAGCCGTACATTTTTATTTATTGCTACTGTCAGCCGTACCATTCAGTACCAGGCCGTACCTTTCAAGGAAGGGGCGTACTTTCCTCCAAAAGCAAATCGCCTACTTTGGGAGCAGTCTGCCATTACTAGCTTGGGCGCCTATATTCCTCGCATTGTTTTGGATCATCAGAAGGAGGGAGAAAGGAGTTTTTATTGCAGCCGTACCAGATCCGGCTCCTTTACAGCTTGCTGCTATTACCAGGCTTTTCCATTAAATAATGTTATTTCCTTGTTGCATGTTACCAGATCTTTATTGTACTGAGTCCAGATGATCAATAAATGATTCGCCTTCAGTAGATCTTGTATTTTCCATCATTATTTATACCGTAGCATTTATATTGAATTTATCATTCAATTATTGCAAAATCACATTCTTTATCATTTATGCAAAAACATCAAAAAAACCAAAAATACACAAAACACTCAGAAAAACAATCAGATTCAAAAAACGGGGAAACTAGGGTTTCTACAGTGGTGTCAGAGCTAAATCCTGCCATCCTGAGGGTTTAGCAGACTTATGCAGCCACAACAGATTGGGTCTCACAGGTATTACACACGTAGACAAGCCTTGATTGACAGGCAACAGGGTTCGATCCAGCAGCCGGAAAACATGGGTGATAGAACAGACATTCCTAGAACGGAGATTCCACATAACCCTAGAGATCAGGACGATGCCGAGGTCTTAGACACTCTCAGAGACTTACGAGCAGGTCAAGGGCAGTCCAACGATGTGCTACAGCTGTTGGCAGTCGCAATCCAGAGGTTGGGTACACAGAGGAGACCGTCACCACAGCGTGAGGATAACAGGAGTGATGCAGGATCTCGAAGAGCACCCAGGACTGTTTCACGGACAACAAATAGGCCTACTAGGCCTACTTTTATGACACAGGAGCCCGATGAGGCTATTGCAGGCGAGGAGCACAATGAGTTGTTCGCAGATACGCTTATGGCAGCGAACGAGGAGTGGGAGTTAGTACCACCTGATGTCAGAGAGAGGATCACCTTTGATAGATTTATTACACAGAGGCGAGAGCACCACAGAGGTCGACAGCATTGGAGACCTAGATACCAAAATCATGATCTAAAGCATGCTACGAATAGGCTCAATCTAGCGATGTTCGATGGTAGTGGTAAGGTGAGCTCAGGCATGGATTAGTAAGCTAGAGACATTTCTCACATTGCGCCCGATGGCTGAGAGAGATGCTATTAGATATGCGACACTGCATCTTAAGGGTGTAGCTTACAACTGGTGGCACCACAGGATGGTGACCCTACAGCATGACCGGATCACATCCTATCAGGAGTTTGTTGACAGGTTGGTGGAGCAGTTTGAAAGGAAGGATCCATAATCCTACTTCAAAGACTTGGCTCAGTTGAGACAGAGTGGCAGTTTGGAGTCTTATATTGGTGACTTTCAAAAGTTATCAGTTATGGTTCCGAACATTTCAGAGAGACGACTTGTGGTACTCTTCATAGAGGGTTTGACAGAGCCATTGAGAGGTTGGATTAAAGCCTTTGATCCTCCTTCATTACAGGAAGCGATGAAGAAGGCACGTAGTATGGAGTTGGTAGCACCTTCCAGTAGATTCAACTCCAGAGGTTCTTCTTCCTTCAGGGACAATAAGGGCTTTAACAGAAACAGAGAGAAGTCTGATTTTAACAAAGAGAAATCAGATTTCAAGAATGATTCAAAGGGTAAATCAGCAGCACCACCTTTGGATCGAGAGGCCCTTAACGATCTACGCAGGAAGAAGCTTTGCTTCTACTGCAAAGGGACGCCAATCACGATTGTCCTTTGAGGCCTAAGGGCAAGGCAAATCGAGTGATGTGGGCGTATTATGAGGATTCGGAGTCAGAGAATTCTGAACAGCAGGAGAGTTCTAGGAGTCAGAGCTAGAGGCTTCAGAGCCTAAGGCAGAGGCAGAGTCAGAGCTTCAGATACAGGAGGCACGCTTATCTAGCATTCAGCAGGAGGGCTCATTCAGGATTCGTGGAGTGTTGGCAGGGCAGAGGGTCATTACCCTCCTTGATACAGGAGCCACACACAATTTCATAGATGCTAGATTTGTTGAGAAACGCGGACTCATCACTGAGGAGTTCGAGGGCATTCGGGTTAAGGTGGCCGACGGTTACACTCTTAGGTGTGAACGCATGATTAAGGATCTCCCCTTACGCTTGAACAATTATGAGTTCAAGGCTGATTACTATGTAGTTAACATGGGAGACATTGATTTGGTCTTGGGCATGAAGTGGCTTCATTCACTTGAGGAAGTCATTCTTCGTCTCAAGGACATGGAGATCAGTTTTGATGTTGACGGGAAGACACATATCCTAAAAGCAATTCGGGACAGCAACATCAAAACAATTTCTTTTCGTCGGACGGAGAGGCTCATGTGACACGACATGGTAGAATGGGTTGCCGAGAGCACATTGGCACCTATACAGGAGGGACAGCAGAAGACTGAGTATCATCCGGACATTCAGCAGTTGAGAGTCAAGCATGATAAGGTATTCAGTGATATTCCACCAGGGAGACCTCCAGACAGGGGCATTGAGCACATCATAGAGCTCGAGGAGGGCTCTAAGCCCGTTATGATAACTCCTTACAGGCATCCTAAGAGGTTGAAGGATGAGATAAAAAAGACAATAAAGGAGTTACTTGCTATGGGTCACATTCGACCTAGCAAATCACCATTTGCTTCTTCAGTTGTTTTGGTTAAGAAGAAGGATGGAACATTACGCATGTGCATTGACTACAGAGTCCTGAATAAGAGGACGATCAAAAACAAGTATCTGATACCCCGTCTAGACGAGCTTATTGATGAGCTCCATGGTGCATGTTACTTCACTAAAATCGACTTAAGGTTAGGGTATCATCAGATCAGGGTTCGTGAGCAGGAAATCGAGAAGACTGCCTTCCGTTGTCATTGTGGGCACTTCGAGTTCGTAGTGATGCCATTTGGGCTCACTAATGCACTAGCTACATTTCAGTCCACGATGAACAGTGTTTTTCATTCACTGCTGAGGAGATTCGTATTGGTCTTCTTCAATGATATCCTTATTTACAGCAGGACTTGGCAGGAGCATTTGGCTCACTTGGAGACCGTGTTGAGTATTCTGGAGAGGGAGTCCTTGTACGCCAAGGAATCCAAATGTGATTTGGGGATGACCAAATTGTTATATTTAGGTCACATTATCAGTGCAGAGGGAGTGCGGATGGATCCTGAAAAGATCCGCGCTATTATTGACTGGCCTACACCGGCAAACCTCACACAGTTGAGAGGGTTTCTAGGTTTGTGTGGGTTCTATCGCAGATTCGTAAATGGTTATTCACGACATGCAGCCCCTATGACAAATTTACTGAAGGGTACATTTATTTGGACTCCTGAGGCACAGGAGTGTTTTATGAGATTTAAGGAGTTCATGACTACATGCCCTGTGTTGGCACTACCTGACTTTTCGAAGCCTTTCGAGTTTCAGTGCGATGCATTAGGTGAGGGCATTGGTGCGGTGCTTATGCAGGACAAGCACCCTATTGTATATGAGAGCCGTAAACTCAGAGGGCCAGAGAGACTTTATAGCATTTATGATAAGGAGATGCTCGCTATAATGCATGCCTTAGCAAAATTTAGACAATATCTTGTTGGCAACAAATTTTGCATCAAAACTGATCATAACAGTTTGAGACACTTCTTGGGGCAGCGAGATTTCAATGATCGTCAGCAAAAGTGGGTTAGTAAATTGCAGGCATATGACTTTGATATCTCTTATATCAAAGGAACCCAGAACGTAGTAGCTGATGCTCTTTCACGCAGGCCATATTTGAGCTCTATGGTTCACATTTCAGAGGATTGGAGGCATATGATTGTGGCAGAGTATGCCAAGGATACTTGGCCCTCCAGCATTGTTGAGGGATTGACGTTTGATACCAGGTACACGCTTGTGAATGATTTGATCATTTACAAGAACAGGATATATTTGATCCCAGGTTCAGAGGTGAAGAACATTGTCATGCGAGCCTTTCATGACGTGCCTACAGTAGGACATCCCGGGTATTTCAAAACCTACAGACAGATACGGGAGAGATTCACATGGAAAGGACTTAAGGCAGATGTTCTTCAATACGTGCGTGAGTGCCCTGTTTGTCAGCAGAACAAGCAGGAGAACACGTACCCGGCAGGATTATTGCAGCCACTTCCGAGGAAGTGGGAATGCCTGTCGATAGAATTTATTACGGGCTTTCCTAAAGCCCAAGGGCGAGATTGCATATATGTAGTTGTGGATCGGCTAACGAAGTATGCCCACTTCTTTCCGATTACCACTACCTACACGGCTACACAGGTGGCAGAGGTCTTTTTCTGTGAGGTATTCAGACTACATGGGTTGCCTCGGAGCATAGTGAGCGACAGAGATAGTCGGTTCTTGAGTCACTTCTGGCAGGAGGTGTTCAGACTCTGTGGGACCAAGCTTACTCCGAGCACCAGTTACCACCTGCAGACTGATGGGCAGACGGAGATAGTAAATAAGTGGGTGGAGGGTTACCTCAGGAATTATATTGCGGGGCAGCAGAAGGTGTGGGTCAAATGGATTCATTTGTGTGAGTATTGTTACAACACGACATTCCATATGACCATTCAGATGTCACCTTTCATGGCATTGTACGGTTATGAGGCGCCGAGTTTTCTGGATTTGCTACTGAGTGACAGTAGAGTGCCGAGTGCTGAAGACTTGTTGCAGGAGAGTCAGGATACTATGAGGGCTCTCAAGGAAAATATCGCCAAGGCACAAAATCAGCAAAAGCAGTATGCGGATCAAAAGAGAACAGAGAGGCATTTTGAGGTGGGTGACATGGTTTATCTTATGCTCCAGCCTTATCGTCAGTCCACTCTTAGGAAGAGTGGGTCAGAGAAGCTTAAGCCACGGTATTACAGTCCTTTCAGGACCCTGAGGTGTGTTGGAGAGGTGGCTTATGAGCTTGAGCTTCCGGCAAAGAGCAGGGTAAACAATGTTTTTCATGTATCACGTCTCAAGAAGGCGTTGGGACACCGGGTGCTACCATCTGTAGTTCTACCTCCCTTAGATTATGAGGGAAAGTTGATTTTAGTACCTGAGTCTATCCTGGAGTACAGAGAGAGACAGTTGCGTAGGAGGACCATCAGGGAATATTTAGTGAAATGGAGAGATTTGCCTGTGGAGGATGCTACATGGGAGAGCGAGGATATTCTGCAGCATCCGGAGTTGAGATTGCTTGAGGACAAGCAATTTCAGGAGGGGCGGACTGTCATGTCCCCTTCTAGTTGACATCTCTCAGAGCACAAGATTAGCCTATTATGCGACCCTCGTAGGCTGATAGGTTGGATAGAGGGTCTTGATGGAGCTTGGCTTAGCTTCAGTTGTCAGTGTTTGATCAGTTGGCTTTCGTTCGGGCTCATTCGGACACTTCTAGCCTGAGTTGCTATTTTTAGCAGTTTTGGCATTCAGCGTGAAGGGTGAATATTGAGAGAGATTAATATTTAATTGATTTAATTAAATATTAATTATTGGAGCTTATAATATAAAGTTATAATATTTTATATTATAACTTAAGTGACTTGGCTGAAGGGGTCGCCCAACATGGGAAGGGGCCAGTTATGATTATATTTTATAATTAAAAATTGCACCGGAGACTATTGAAATATTAAAAGAGAAGAAGTCGAATTATTTAATGATCCCTATTATTAAGGAAATTGCACTTTTCAAGAAATATAAGGTTTTGCATTGAAAGTCGAGCTCATTATGTTATTGTGAATGGAAAATTGATCAAGTTTTTGACCAGAGCACGGAAGCCAAGGGTTTCAGTCTCAGAGCATTGGGGAACGAGCCATCTCCAGTGAAAGTGATTCAGAGGGTGTGAAATATCATCTGATTTATTGCCAGGCGGAGGGATTTCTTCATTCAGAAGAAATTACAGAGCTTCACAGTTGATTAAAACTTCAGGGTTTCAGTTAGTAATTCATTACAGAGGAGTTATTACATTGAGGCGCATATTTCAGGGAGATCTAGAGAGTCTTAAGAGAGCCGTACATTTTTATTTATTGCTGCTGTCAGCCGTACCATTCAGTACCAGGCCGTACCTTTCAAGGAAGGGGCGTACTTTCCTCCAGAAGCAAATCGCCTACTTTGAGAGCAGTCTGCCATTACCAGTTTGGGCGCCTATATTCTTGGCATTGTTCTGGATCATCAGAAGGAGGGAGAAAGGAGTTTTTATTGCAGCCGTACCAGATCTGGCTCCTTTACAGCTTGCTGCTATTACCAGGTTTTTCCATTAAATAATGTTATTTCCTTGTTGCATGTTACCAGATCTTTATTGTACTGAGTCCAGATGATCACTAAATGATTTGCCTTCAGTAGATCTTGTATTTTCCATCATTATTTATACTGTAGCATTTATATTGAATTTATCATTTAATTATTGCAAAATCGCATTCTTTATCATTTATGCAAAAACATCAAAAAAACCAAAAAAACACAAAACACTCAGAAAAACAATCAGATTCAGAAAACGGGGAAACTAGGGTTTCTACATTATGTTTTCCTATCCAACTATTAGCACATCTTTTGCTACCAATATACATGTTCATGCAAACCAAAAAACATCTAGTAGAGAAACACTCCAAGATGGCTGAATGAATTGTGTTGCCTTCATCACAAATTACTTTTAATTGCGTTCTTTGAATGCTTACAATTTTTTGGTGGGATAGTGATTATTTTGAAGCTAGTGTATATTAATTCCCTTTATTCTTTGCCTCATCATCGTCACTAGGGGCATCCGGACCAGGAGGAACGCACCCTGGAAAATCTGTTATGGGAAAACGAGCACCAATGAAACTGAAAAGCGCATAAGAGTTGAATGTTAGAACAATGCAAAACCCAACACAATATGACATCTTAACAGCAGGAACCAGAGTGCCTAAATTAGTGACTTGATGGAATCTTGGGACAAGAAATGAAACTTTTTGTCACCTTCTGTCAGAGATAATAAATGATCGAAGTTCACAATTCGCAAACCTGCATGCACAGAAACAAATCACTGACAAGTGCTAAAATAACTAGTTCAAAATCAATCTCAAAAAGCAAGATTTACATATAATGCTACTATTAGTATTCGTTGTAGCTGTGTGGCGAGTAAAATACCTAAGTATAAACTTTTTAATATGGAACATATCAAGTTCGTTTCGTACGGACTAGAGCTCCCAATAATATGAGACATGTTTGTAAATCGATCTTGTAATATAAGAGAATATAAGCAATAACACTCAAAAATGCTATTTCCTTGTGCTTGGAAAAAGATTTTGTTGCTCGAACATGTTCACAAAGGGGACACAAACATCTGCAGTTTCCTAAATAGGAAACTAACAAAGTCAATTGTTCCCACTGTTTTTGACGTTGAAAAAATAATTTGATTTTTTATAATAAACCTAGTCATTACTTAAGTCCTTTAACAAAATGAGAAAATTGACTAGAAATTCTTTGGAACATGTTATTTGCTGAAAAACCTAACCCTGGAAGACTTCACTCTCTCTTCACAAGCGCGTATTCTAGATTCATCTCACAGTGGCCAAATTCTTAAATGCACGATATGGAATTGTTTTTCCCAATATTTTAGGATATCCTAGAACAAGGTTTCAACTTCCTTTTGTGTTTTTTAAAAAAAATTAGAAGAATTAACAAATGAAATTATAGGCTCTTCATCATAATATTGCATGGCAAAAAGATACCACGGTGCCTTCTATTTCAAGATTTCAACAACATTTTCCACAATAAAGACAAATTACAAGTTATAGTCAATGAAACACATCCAAGATTATTTTTTGACATGCAGTAGTATTTGCAAATTAATTAGCCAAGGTTTTCCCATCTTGCCATAATTACCAAGTTTGAAAGTTCAAAATTTCTGTATGTCTTCTCGCACTCCTACCACTTCTGAGATCAGTAGAACAAGAACTAGTGACAATTCAAAGGCATTCAAACCTGCTCGTGGCTTAGCATACAATCACTAATCACAAAAATAGATGGGCTCGAATATTACCAATTTGCAGAAGTTTGACCAGGCTCTATCCACAAGAATAGTATGAAGACTCCAACAATATGGCAACTCACCTTGGGTCACAACAATTTAATACAACTATTTCTACAATACCCATGATGAAACCGTTCTAACCAACTAGTATCCTAACCTTTCATTCATAGCAAAGAAAAACAAACTAGGAGCAGCATTCCTGCAGACTGCAGTAAGGCACAATTAGGCAGTTTGGGAGAGAGGACAAAACAAAATATTGAGAAAACAGGAATCCCCATTTCTAAACCAGACTTAGAGGAACTACAAGCTGCTAGTCAAAGAAATGATCATCATAGAGTGGCACATTACATATAGGTCAATACCACACACAAGGACTTCTACCCATTCAGGAGAATGCAAGATGGCCTTGGCTTATTCTCTTGCAATAGGAACCCTACTTCCAACAAACAATGGAAGATGCTTTGGTCCCGCTAGACCTTTTCACACATCGCCCCATTCAAGATGGGGACCCCTAATTTTTGCTCCATTCTGGTCTTTTTGGCTTTGGTTTTGGTCTCTCTCTCCGTCTGTCTCTGTTCTATGGTCTACTTCCCGGGATTCCTCTGCCGTTGAGCTTAAAATGCAAAAATTCTGGCCAAGTCTGAAAATTAGGGTTTTGTCTTCCTGGTCAGTACAGGGGTCGAATAAAGTGAATAACTTGAAAATTGAGCTTAACATTGATGTTAGCATGTTTCCAGCAGGTTCTCAGCAAAATTTCATCAAATTCTGAGGTACTTACTATTTTTAGTAAGTGTGAAATTCCAGACAATCTGTCAGCTATTTTGAAATTCCGACAGTCACACAGCATTCAGAGCGTATCAGGCAGCTCGCATGCAAAATTTGAGCGAAAACGGACAACTTACTATTTTTAGTAGTCTGGCTTCCGGCATGAATATCAGGGTGCAGATGCAGAGTTTTTCTTTGCATGTCTGCATATTCCTTCTGGGTTTTTCGAGACCTTCACATGACGTGAACATGCAAGCCGAGGCTTACCACTTTCGTGGATTCAAATCTTCCGAGGCTATTTTAGGGTTTGCATGTCGTAAGTTTCTTTTGCATGTCGACTCCCCTGGCGGGTTTTTCGAGAGCTTCTCAGCGATGGTGCGTGACATGCAAACGAGGATTCTCACTCAATAAGGAACTTGCTATTTTAGTTAAAGGTGGTCCCTGCTAGCCTCCCAAATAGCTTCAGATTCAATAAGCCGACGTTAAAGTTGACGGTAAACAAAGGCAAACAGAGTTCATTTGGGATGCATGCAAAGCGAGTTAGGGTTTCCAGCTTCGGAGCCTAAAAATAGGCATCAAAAGTCAAAATCTTCAAAATCCGATGTAAACCACTGCGATCAGCGTTCTTCAGGCTATCTGCTGGTGAAATTTCAAGTCAAACGGAGCACTTACTATTTATAGTAAGTCAATTTGGAAACTGGTTAAAAATAGTAAATCAGTTGCATGCGTCAATGTCAGCCAACAGGTCGCGTGGTGAGGAGCGCCTCATTCAAATTTCAACTCGATCGGAGCATGGGAGCTATCAGAAACATGAGGTTACTATTTATAGTAAACCACCTCCTGAAATGGGCTAAAAATAGCAGGGTGACTGAAAATGGCAGTGCCGACAGGACAATAGAGCTATGAGGATGCTACGTTCAAAATTTCAAGTTGATCCAATCTTCAGAAGTGCAAAAATGAGAAGGTTTACTATAAATAGCAGGGTATGAGAAGCTGGC
The DNA here is from genome assembly GCA_007258455.2 of Sequoia sempervirens. Lineage (NCBI taxonomy): Eukaryota > Viridiplantae > Streptophyta > Pinopsida > Cupressales > Cupressaceae > Sequoia > Sequoia sempervirens. The sequence continues at coordinate 115,058,248 of VDFB02026320.1, read as the reverse complement.
AAAAACGATGAAAAAGTTCTAAGTCTGGAACTTCAATCCTGCAGCTATGGCAAAATGCGCCCAGCTAGTGAGGAGGCATGAAAATTTTCTAAGAGTCAAGCTCGTCCTTCCCCCTAGGCAAAATGCGCCCAGCTCAAGGCCTCATGTTGCAAAATTTTCTAAGTATAAATTTTCATCCTCCTCCACTAGTAAAATGCGCCCACTCACAAGAAGAAAAGGTCAAGCTGGTCAACAAACTTCATTCTCCTCTCTCCTTTGAATGCGCCCAAAGAAGGCATGTAAAGACAAAAGAAAAATAAGGACAGAAGTCAAAGCTTGGCGTTGGAATGTTCATCCTCCTTCATGCATGAAATGCGCCCAAGTAAGGGCATGTCAAGACAAAATAAGGAAGGAATATTCCAAAAGGTGGCGTGAAAACTTTCATCCTCTTGGACATGTGAATTGCGCCCAACTTAGCATGGAAAAGACAAATTTAAAAATCCTCTTGAACATATGAAATGCGCCAAGGTTAGAAAAGGGCCAAAGAGGTCAAGGCGTGGAAAATTTTATCCTCCTCCATGTGTTAGATGCGCCAAAGTGAGGTGAGGGTGGAGAATGTTACTTGGGCGTGGTTATTATCCTTAAGTGCCAAATGCGCCTAAAGTATGTGTAGGGTGGTGAATGACAAATGAAGTATGCTAAGCGTATTGAATATCCTCCCCTCTAAATGTGATATGCGCCATGCAAAGAGGATAAATAAAGTGTGTTGGGCGTTGAAAATGCCAAGGTGTTAGAGATTTTTTTTTGCTAAGGCGTGATTTTCTTTCCTCAGTGTGCTATACGCATTAAGTATGAAGTGAAATATAAATTGAAGTGATGAAATATCTCTAAGGCGTTGGAGTTAGATAAAATTGCCTTGCAAGTGTGGAGCTAAATCAAGTGTGCCAGGCGTGAAATTTTTTTTTTTTTAAGTAAGTTGATGAAATGATACTTCTCTCGCTGGCAGGCAAACAAAATTTTCTAAGGCAAAATTTCCAGAGTGATTTAAAAAATTTCTAAGGCACAAAATATTTTCTCCCTTAGAAAAACGCCCAAGTCTGGAGAGGTGATGGAATTTTCCTGAGGCACGAGCAAATTTGCCAGTGGTGAAGTCGGTGAATGCCAGCTCCGCAGGGTCGATAAAAATTTTCCAAGTCAGAGCAAAATTCTCAGAGGGGATCGAAGAACGAGGACAAAATTGTTGAAAGAATAATTTTCTAAGGTTCAAAATTCAAGAAAATTAAGTGAACCCGTTCGTTGGGCACCCATGGGTTCGATGCGTTCTGGAGAAAATTTTCTTCTGGGTATCGAAGATTATCGATGAGGAGTTGATTCTAAGGTCTTCCATAGCTTGTCGAGGATTCTGGGATGAAGATTTTAAGTGAGCACCAGGTTGATGAATTTCCTAAGGGAAATTTGAAAATTTTCTAAGGCAAAGTGAAGAAAATGTGTTTTCAAGGTAAGATCCTCCAGACGATGAATTTGAAAGAAACTGCCTAGGTGGATTTGCTTCAATCCTTCGTGAAGATAGTTTACTTGAGCCAGAAATGAATAAAATCGAGGTTATCAGAGCTCCAGCAGGTGAAATGAATTTCTCAAAGATGAAGTTTGTCTAAGGCAAGAATTTGAACACAAAGTTGGCGATGAACGCTTGGAGATCAAAGCATGAAAATCAGGTGAGTAAGTTGAATTTATATTATGAAATGATCTGATACCCTTCTCCTTGCTTGTTTTGCAGGAGGAACGTCGAGGCCAAACGATGATGACTTAGTGTGATAACTTGAAGTGGAAGCACGATGAAGATGAGTTTCAATCTCGAAGGAGGAAAATTTGCAAGAAAATGGCTAAGTGTTAAGACTTAGTATAACTCGAAGTGACAAAGATGAAGACCCTCAAGTGGGAGAAATCAAAGAACTACGCCAAGAAAGACGATCGAGAACAGTGTGAACGCGTCTACAAAATGGAATCTTCTAGAAGGATGATGGTGGACATTATGGCGCATTTATTACCCCACTCTCCTCTGTGGCGGTTTTTAGGGCAATATTATTTAGGGCTGAGGTGGCACGATTCTGGCCACTCTATTGATTGTAACCCTAGCCGTCTTTTGGGACTTGGCTAGCTATATAAAGGGGGAGTCCCCCTCATTTGTCAATTTAGAATCGGAGTAGACATTGAGAGAGTATTAGAGCTAGATAGTGTAGCATTGTAGAGCATTTTGCGTAATTTGGAGAAGAAAGAAAGTTTTCCCTTTGAAAACTTTTGAAGAGATTGTTGTGTAACACATTTTATGATAATAGATCTTTTCATTGATGATGGAATTCGTCTTGTCATGAAATGCTAGCAAGGTTTCTTCTTCCTTTCGTATCCAAGTAGCTTAAATTCATGCAAGTAGCTTACTTTGGTGTGTGGTGTTTTATTGAGATAGCTTGCTTTATTCCATACCACTAGCGGCTTGTTGATGATAAGTTCGCCTTGCGTGGTTGACTGGAGATTATTTTGTGTTTAACTTCGGTTGTGGTTTACATGCTTATATGCGTTGTTCTGATGGTGTATGTATGTTAAACTATAACTTGAATACCTTTCGCTATCCCCTTTGAAGATTGCACCGATTTTACTGAGGCTGTCCGACGGAGGCTAGGTGAAATCCGGTTGAAGTCTATTGAAGTGAAGCTCCACATATCCTGCATTTAGAATAGAACATAAACTTCTTAGGCCCTACACCCTTTTAAATTCAGTTCATTCCGGTTAGAATTAGAAACTGGCTCACTGCCAAATCATTTGAATCACCACGAAAGCCCTTAGTCTTTGTTTGTTGTTAGCGTCGAACAATTGTGTAAGTCCCCTTGACATACCGGCAATATCACATCGAGCCAAACTGAGCCTATTCGCACTCAAGGAACCTTGGAGTTGAAAGCATGATCTTACTCGCAATCTTAGCATGCTGAATACTTTGTTCAAGAGAGGATAGAGCGTCCGTTGGGAGACTTTATTCTGTGTTGGTGCGGTCTCAAAAACCACGTCAACAGGTCCCTATTTTAAATGGGGTGGTGTGTGAAAAGGTCACAACAGTAGGCTTGCATTCTACCTCAATTATGACCTAACTTCCATCACTCTTTTAAAAGTGAACTATTAGGAATAAATGGATCAAAACATTCAAGTTACAAGAACTTGCAATCAAAGAAAGGGCCCTATTGAAAGATGAATGATAGATTTGTTGAGTAAACAACCGACTTGAATGAAGAAATAAAGAGAGAAAAAATCATGTTAATGTCCAAAAGTGACAAAAGAGTAACTAAATGGAACTCAAAAATACATCAAGTTAAAATAGAAAAGTACTAGGGTAAAAAAAACCCTCAAAGTTGAAAAACTAACCAATAAAAAATGTAAACATAATAGGTCATAAACCTTAAGCAAGTAAACCCTGATCATGTTATTCAAGAATAAATTTAAATAGCCATGTGATTGCACCTTTTATACGAATCATTTATGTCACAACTTATAACAAATACATGCAACAACCTTCTGTTGGGTGAAAATTATGTAATCAGCTTTCGATAGATTACACAACTTGGACTTCAGCCACAGCTATGTGAGATGTGAATCTCTCCTCTCGGAAAGGGGAGGCGCCCTTCTTACTGCTAAGAGAAACAATAGTAACTCACACAAGTAATTACAAAATGTACACGAAATTCACGGAGTGGGGGGGGTGTGTTACATTCATCCTTCTCTCTTTTTTCAGAGAAGATGTTTACAATGCTTCACTTGTTGGAAGTTCCGAATTCTTGATAACCTGAAACGAACAACTAGCAATAATGCCAATATCTCTATCTCGTCAAAGCGAAGCGTAGAGATACCAGAAGTAATTAACAACAAACAAATAAATTAAAAAGGGAAAGCTCACGAAGGCACAAAGTCGTTCCGTAGCTTTATCGTTGGATCCGTTAGCGTGCATCCTTTTGCTACGTTAGAAGCACAAAGTCTTCTTAGACGCAACAATTCTTCGAACAGCATGAACGATTACAAGCACAAAGTCTTGTAGATCATCCAACAAAAGTATCAATGAGCACGAACGATTACAAGCACAAAGTCTTGTAGATCCTTCGACAAAGTATGCAAGAGCATGAATGATTACAAGCACAAAGTCTTGTAGATCATTCAACTAATGATAAACAGAAATAACAATGCAATCTAAATAACAAATGTAACACAAAGTTTACATCAACTACTTAGAGTCTTTCAGATTCTTCGAACTAATCACTACCAAATCAGATCAATTCACAAAAGTATCGAATCCAACTCAAAGTTTGGCTTGCAATCCTTTTCTTTATTGATTGAATCTCATTCACAAAGCATGAACGCAAAGTTTCACAAATTTGCTTACAAAAGGGCAGCACTTCGTTGCAAAAGGCTAAAAGATCATTTACAATGAAAATCCCTCACATTATATAGAAAGAGGGATGAGCAAAAGAAGGAAAGAGATTGAGAAAATCAGGGAGAGTTAGGTGAGCGATTTTAGGAGATCTCACCTAACTTTGACCAAAGTCAAAGTTTAATTTGTTTTCAAAATATTACATCTTTGGACTTGGTGTAATTACAATTTACAATAAGACATTCGAAAATGTCGAGAAATATTTACAAGATGCATAATGGGATGCACCGGAAATGTCTAACACTGGAGAACAGGAAGCTTCTTCATGTTTCTTTGCTTGGGCGCGGAGTCTTCATACTTCTTCCTGGTCTCCTGCATGAACTTTTTATTTGGATGAACCAAGATCAAAGGACATCACCTTCGGGATCACTTGACGAGATCTGGAGAGAAACTGCAAGGATGGTGAATCAACAGGCGTTAGCAGAAAAAGTAGCATTGGGAAGCGTGGAGCGGATGACAAGGCACGCAAAACGATGCGGGAGCGAAGAAATGGGGTTCGGAATGGAAACAGAGCAATTTTGAAGAAACTAGGTTAAAAACTGCCAAAAATGTAAAGGTGCTAAAATTCAGCACCATTGCACAAAAAATGACTAAGTCTGGAAGAAAAGTGTAAAGGTGCTAAAATTTAGCTCCATTGCACAAAAAATGACTAAGTCTGGAAAAAGTGCAAAGGTGCTAAAATTCAGCTCCATTGCACAAAAAATGACTAAGTCTGGAAGAAAAGTGTAAAGGTGCTAAAATTTAGCTCCATTGCACAAAAAATGACTAAGTCAGGAAAAAGATTGTGAAAAGTGTAAGGGCGCTAAAATTCAGCGCCCTTACATTTTTGGAGATTTCAGTCTTTGATGCAGGGGCGCTAAATTTTAGTGCCCTTGCACTTTTCAAAGTTAGAATTTATTTCAACATGTCAGGGCGCTAAATTTTAGCGCTTCTGCATCTGAGACATGATTTTGGAAAACGGATGTAATGGTGAATGAAAACGGCGCTCGGGGTTTGCAAAGTGTTTGTCTACATAGAGTTGCAATCGAAATTGGAGAATAAAGAGAAAGCAAGGGTAACAACTTACAAAGATGAAACACGAAAAACGCTGGAGAGGGATGTCGAAAAACTCAAAAAACGTATTTGCAGTTTGAAGAAAACTCGCCCAGCATGAAGAGAGGAAGAACTAAAATCATAAACAATGAAAATGGCGAACTAAAACACTTTTAAGTGAAAGAGAAAATCGAAAACCTAACTCAAGTCGAGCAATAAATTTAGGCACGAAAAGTGGCACGATTGACGAAAGACGCGAAAATCATGAAGAAACGTGCCAGGGCCAAAAAAGTTTAAGTGTCAGGAAAATGTGTAATGGCGCTAAAATTTAGAGCTATTACATTTTGGAAAAAATTCACTTTCATGCAGGGGCGCTAAATTTTAGCGCCCTTGCACTTTTCAAACTTAGCCAAATTTTGGCTTTCAGAGCAGGAGCGCACTTTTTCAGAGCCACTGCATTTTTCGCAATTCGCTAAGTACGAACAGTGAGACTTCGCGAAGGAGCTCGTTTCGAAGGTCTTCGCGAGGCGAACGTGGGGGAATGCTCGAATTGACTATTTGAGACTTTGGAACACATTTTGAGGTGGCTTGAAAATCACTTCGTTATGCGTACTTGAACTTCACGAATCCTAGGAAACGGACAAGTTTCGTAGGGGGGTTATCCGTGGAACAAGCGCTGCTAGATTCCGTGATAACACCTTCCTTAAAATTACCCTTTTAGCACACAAGAAAACAACAAAAGTTCACATCTTCTGATCGAACTTCTCACATTGACTAATGTTAGGATCCATTATGTTTTTTCCCTACTTATTTGTAAAAACTACATGTTTTGGTGTTGTTATAGATAAAGAAAGCCTGCAAATGACAATTAAATTGAAACTATAAAATACTATTGGTTTTTTGCCAACAATCATATAAATATAAATATATAGAGAGATATTTACAAAAGTGAATCTTTGTAAAATTGGTTAGTTGGTTGCATTTTGTCAATGTTATGTTGGCGTTTTAATTCGTACCTCTGGAGTGTGAATTAGAAACGGACAGCTATGCACAGATAAACTACTCTTCGAATTAGGAGGGGAAGCTCCCTCTTTGCTGATGGTGTTCAAGAAAGTAAATTAAATCTAATTTGCCTATCTTTTTGGTTCAGCTAAGAGCACAAGGTTATAAAACTCAAGCGTCATAGTTGAGATTTTCTGTTTTGGAATTTCAACTACGACTAGCCTACTCTAATGACGTTTCTAATTTCTCAAGTAAACGTAGATCAAGAGAATTAGAAATGGACAAAGTTTGATTCTCTGAAAAAATACTTAAATAAACTCTTCCTCCAACATACATCTACTTACTTTCAATGCAAGCTGAAAATAGACATCATATAAGCATAAATAATAAACAAAAATTTGAGACATTATATCAAGGCAAAATAGGCACAAGACTTTATTTCTCAAACCTCAAGAACAAAGATTACACAAGATATATGCACTGAACAAGAACTTGCAACTAAAAGAGACTTGCAAACTTGTTCTGACACAAAGTGAACAGCAACTAAACAACAACTTGCAAGCAAAAGAGGCTCAGAAATTTGTTATCACAAGTATGGTTAAAGAAAACAATGTGCAAATACTCTTATTTATAGACAAGCAAGAGGTAGGGAACCCTACAATCCCCTTGCTTTTACAACTCAGCTTGCCAACATGCAAGCATTTTATTTCTATAACTAAAGAAGATAAACATCTATCCATCTAAGAAAGCATGACTATAGGAAATGCCAACTATTACAATTTTGTTTTCCTTCTCTTCTTCAAAGAGTAGATAAGAATTGAGACAAGAATAGAAAGAAAGGGGAAAGAAAACTTCTGAAAGCTTCTAGATGATTCCTGCTTTAAATATTGATCACATCTACCAAAAAGCTGGAAACTATGTCTCTATCAGGTGCATCAATATTGTCTATAACAAAGTTTCGCTTTTCTAGGATTTCTTCACAATCTGCAATCGATCTCAAAAAATCTTCAACCTCATTGGCCGCTTTCTTGAACCTCGCTGACATCATGGAAATCTTACTCATCCTACCACCAACTAAATCACTGCTATCACTGCAATGAACAATATTTTGAAACTGGACTTGCACTTCATCAAGTCCAACGTAGGAACCATCCTCATGACTATACCGAGAAGGAATCTCTGCAACAAACTCACTTATGAACAAAAGAGTTTCAATCACCCTTTGTCTGTATGCAACAAACTCCTCAGATATCCTTTCATAGGTTCTCACCTTGAAGATGTGACGTTCTTTCCATACAAGGATTTTCCTCTTGTTCTCTAGAAACCATTGGGCCATAAGTTGTATTCAAATCTGCAATGATGATTTTGTGCTTAGGTTTCACTTCTGCCATTGATAGCTCAAATCCCTGTATGCCTTGGCATAAGTCATGAGCATTGTTCCTTAGCTGAAACATTTGTGCCAAGATTTATTTTCCTCTGATGATGAAGCTCTCACTCCATTCTTGTGTTTGCTTTCCACATATTACCAATTGCCTCAACTGTTGATGATCAACTGGTGTCTCTAGAGCCTGGGGCAGCAACTGAGTAGCCTGTGAAGTGCCATGAACAAGATTAGAGATGTATAGCTTGAGTTGTCAGATTTCAGCCTTGAGGGCTGCCTTATCTTCTCCATCTTTCGACACTCTTTCTTGAACAATTTCAAATGCAATTTTGAACAAACTTACATCCACATGCCTGGTGTTCTTGCCAAGATTGGCCTTAACCATTATCAAATCATCCACCTCTACTTCATCTTTGTTTCTATCTTCAGGATGCATAACAGTCTCCATGATCATTTCACCATTAGGATTTCTCTCAAAATGAATTTAATTCTTTGCTTTCTTTTTAGGCGCCTCCTGATAAACATTGTGAAGATCATCAAAATTCAATTGATATGAAGGGCTTCTTATCTTCCTTCCCAGGCAGCTCTCAAGCCAAGATGTGGTAGTATCTCTACTAACTTCCCTGGGAGGTTGAGTTGCAACTCCTTCATCTTCTTCAATCCTTAGATCAATGTGAATTGGTGAAGACCTTGGCACTCGTGGAGAATTATGTGTCAAAGGCACATCTTTTGTTTCGTCTTGAGGTATGGACTCTTTTCTAGGAGCTTCTATTTCAACTGTTGGCTGCTCCTATATGACTATACTCAAGAAGTCCAACCTTCTTCCTACATTCTTCGTTGATCTGCTGCCCTTTTATAATGGCCCTTGCCCAATCCGATCCAAAATTTCTGATTTTGTGCCTTAGGAATTATGTCAAACACTTTGTTGGCAACTTTCCAACATGCTGGTTTTGTTGTTTCAATTTGTTTGCTTTGATTGTTTTGAAGTAGAAGATGTTTAGAATGATCGGAATTGTTGTCAATGCAAGTAAACAAATAACGACTATGAAATGCAAACTCTCTTTGTATTTTTCAAATGCATATAGATGAATTGCTAATATGAAATGCATACCTACAGCCAAGGTACATTTTAACAAACATTTGGCATGCAAACTAATCCAAATTTGTGCATACAAACATGAATGACAAAGGACAATTACTTTGCATGAAAACTAACTTAAGAATAAGGCATTTACATTAAGAGACATTTTGTCAAATAGATGGCAACAAACTCCTTATGTCTCCCATCAATATATTGCAATAATAATATGGTCTACAAGCTGGAATTAATGCTGTTATCTTGTGCCAATGAAATTTGATGATAATGCCAAGACTCTTGGCTTATAAACATGCAAATTTTGATGACTAAAATGCAACTAAATAACTGAAACAGAATTCTGGAAGAACCTGGTATGAAATAGCGGCCACCACAAAATATTTGAATCTCCTTAATTGCTGGGAATTTGGCCACCAAACTTTGCAACAATCCTCCACCAACCCAAGCGCCCCTTTTGCAATTTATTTTAGAATTTTTGGAGCCTTCTTGAGCAAAATCACCCCTACCTAAGAGAGCCGCTCTTGTTGCTTGAAGAAGATGAAAATATAAAATAATTACCAGCTGCAAACTTCTCCAATCTACTCCTAAAATGATTGCCAAGGCACTAGCAATTGATCCCTCAAGTACCCACAAAAATTTGATCCTTCAATGAAGAACTATGAATCAAAATGCACTTCCTTTCATGGCAGACCTGCAAACTGAAACAAAATTGCAAACCTCCTTTCTTCACACAAAACTCTCCCAAATTCCTCAACGTAGCTCTATGATGAAAACTGATTGCATCCACCTCTCAATTTGGGAATGGGGCTATCACCAAACCCTACTAACCAAGGGAGCATCACCTTGATCAAGATGTAGCTTAGTTCCAGCCAACAGAAAATTCTCAATATGCAAAGATAATACCAACATAAGATGATAAAAGCCAAGCCCAAGCTTCTATTTATACTTTTTCCAAGGGAAGCCCACTCACTTTTCTTGTCAATGTGACTCCTTGATGTGACCCTTTGATATGACTCCTTGATGTGATCCCTTGATATGACTCCCTTGATGTGACCCTTTGATATGACTCCTTGATGCAGCATCTTGATGTGATCCCTTGATATGACTCCTTGATGTGACCCTTTGATATGACTCATTGATGTGACACCTTGATGTGACCCTAATATTTTAATTTTCACTTAAGTCACTTTATAACCCATTAATATAATTATTTAATATTACCCTTTTGATTTTGTACTTTTGGCCAAAAAAATACATTCCCTCACCAAAATGACTAGCTCACGGGAATGGTGAATGAGCTAGCACACAACTCCGACTGTCAATGTGAAAGTGAAGACATTACACCTGTACATCTTCCTAAGACTGACATATACCCTTCATCTTTGGTTGTGCTCTGGAAGAAGAGGTAAGTGAAGACTATATTCTTGGCGGCTTTACTGTTGGAATGGATTTCTTCCTCTTGAAGACCAAGAAAATCTTGCTATACTCAATGACTTGGCATGTTCTTTCTTCCACCGAGATGTTTTCTTTGTTGGCCCAATTGACCTATGCAAAAGGTTGTTGCTCAATTTGTTTTTGACTGTACACTGGGAGAAGTACATCTCCATCATTATATGAAAGTCCCGCGATATCCTCTAACAAACAATCTTTCATTTGATGGAGAGTGAGTTTGTTGTAACTACACCTCTGTACAACGAACTCATCTCTGCAGTTGGCCCATAAATCTTCCAGCGTGGGCACATGAGCATATTTCTTCCCAAGCCAGGCTGCGAAGATGCCATGAGGGTCATACGATCATCTCTCGCTGTACGGCTTGAGATCAAGTTTAGCCAACTCATCACCCATGGACATCGCATCTACTGTTAATCTGCATGTGTAAATTCCCAACCCAAATGGAAAACTAAAGGCAGGATTCTTTCTATTCCTCAAGACAGTGTAGACATCATATGCTTGCCTTAGGAATTCCATGAAAACAACTTCATCTGATGGGTACCTCGGCAACATGAGTGGAGCACTAGAGAAGCCGTAGACTCTGATGTAGGTGAAGGTCGGAAATTGTACAAACCAATCTACCCACTCAGCCATTGCTGCCCTAGAAATTGAAGAAATATGAACGTGCAACTCATTATCTAAGTCTCACACTGTATGCATCAGGAAATCCTTGTTTACCCTCTTGTAATGATGTGATGACTCTATGAATTCCAGCTGAGGGTAATAGTTGTAGATGTGTTGTACATTTAGAGACCCCACACTGTTCAACCCTCTAAATTTGCCTTGGAATGCCACTAGGTAGACAAGGTAGGAGACCATGTGGAACTCATGAATTTGGAAGTATTCAGTTATTTGTTGATGGAGGCTATCACTGATTAAGGTTGACCAATCATAGAATTTTGTCTTCTTCATGATGTCAGGTATAATATAGAACATCCAAGGTTCGAACTTGTTGTGACCTTTTCACACATCGCCCCATTCAAGATGGGGACCCCCTAATTTTTGCTCTGTTCCGGTCTTTTGGCTTGGGTTTTCCTCTCTCTCTCGCTCTGTCTCTTTTCTGGTGTCCGTCTTTCGGGGGGGTTGTGTCCGTCATTGAGCTTAAACATGAAATTTGGCCAAGTCTAAAATTAGGGTTTTGAACTTTTCTGGTCAAATCAAGGTCAAGTAAAGTGAGAGAATTGAAAATTGAACTTAACATTGTTGTCAGCAGACATCCAGCAGGCTTCCAGCCAATTTTCATCAGATTCTGAGGTACTTACTATTTTTAGTAAGTGTGAAATTCAAGGCAATTTGTCAACTATTTTGAGATTCCGATCATCACACGGCATTCAGAGTATATCAGATTGCTTGCATGCCAAATTTGAGCAAAAACGGATAACTTACTATTTTTAGCAGTCCGGCTTCCGGCACAGATTTCAGGGTCCAAATGCAGAGTTTTTCTTTGCATGTCGGATATTCCTACGGGTTTTCAAGACCTTCCATGATCGTAACATGCAAGTCGAGAGATAACCACTTTCGGTTCGATAGCCGAGGCTATTTAGGGGTTGCATGTCGAGCTTTCCTTTGCATGCAGGTGATTCTGATGGGTTTTGAGGCTTCGCGATGGTGTGATATCTGGCGAAGGATTCTCACTCGGTAAGGAACTTGCTATTTTTAGCGAGGTATGTCCGTGCCGATTCAGTTGATTGCGAGCTGATCACAATGTTGCGAGCTTGAGAGCAAAGCGAAGATCTTTTACGCATGCAATGCAAATTAGGGTTTCGGCCAGACCTAAAATAGGCATCAAAGTCAAAATCTTGAAATCGGTTATAAATAACTGCGATCCGTCCTTGAGGGCTATCTTGGGTGAAATTCCGAGTCAGCAGACACTTACTATTTATAGTAAGTCAGATTGAAGCGATGCTAAAATAGTAAATCAGGTGCATCGTCGATTAAGCCAGCGAGGTCACGTGGTGAGGAGCGCCTCATTCAAATTTCAACTCGATCGGAGCAATGGAGCTATCAGAAACAAGAGCTTACTATTTATAGTAAGCCACCTTCAGAAACAGGCTATAAATAGCAGGGTGACTAAAAGTGGCAGTGCCGACAAATTGATAAAGTTTTGAAGAAGCTATGTTTAAAATTTCAGGCCATTCCGAGCTTCAGAAGTCCAAATTCAGAGAACTTACTATAAATAGCAAGGCACGTAAGCTGGCGAGGAAGATAAAAATTTGTCTAAGTCTGGAGTCTCGTCCAGCAGGCATAGGAAAATGCGCCCACCTCAGCTAGAGGCGTGGAAAATTTTTGAAAATAAAATTCATCCTCCACCATGGCTAAAATGCGCCCAAGGTGAGAAAAGTCAAACAAAAGTCAAAGATGTTTATCCTGCAGCAGGGGCAAAATGCGCCCAAAATGAAAGAAGGAAAGTTGAAAAATTTCTAAGTATGAAAAATCCGCCTCACCCCTCAGAATGCGCCCATCCTCCTCAGGGGGTGAAATGCGCCCAGTTCACAAGGTGGTCAAAGCAAAGTCAAACATGAAAATCCTCCTCATGCATCAAAATGCGCCCAACTTGGAGTTTATCCTTCTCAGGTACCAAAATGCGCCCAAGGCAGGAAGAGTCAACAAGGTCAACGTTTTCTATCCTTCACAAGCATGAAAATGCGCCCAAAGTCATCCATGTCAAGACAAAAATTGGAAGTTGAAAGGTCACCCAAGGACGTTGGAGAAGTTTCATCCATCAGCTACATGGAAATGCGCCCAAAGTCAACAAGGTCAAAGTTTTTTATCCTCCTCAAGGGCTAAAATGCGCCCAAAGTTGTGCATGTCAAGACAAAAGATGGAAAGGCGAAGAGTCATCCTCTTGCTAGGATCAAATGCGCCCATGTTTGGATTGTAAGTGGTAAATAAAGGTGGTAAGTGGGATGAAAATTTTGCCAAAGCGTGGTGAAAAGGTGGTAAAAGATAGGCGTTCTCCCTCCACACTAAGAATGCGCCAAGGGTGGTGAAGGAAAGGTGTTGGGCGTGATTTTTAAATTCCCTCTCAAAGTGTGATATGCGCCTAAGGTTATAGGTGTTAGAAATATCTTGCTAGGCGTTGAAGGTGATGTGTTGTTAGAAAATGCTAGGCGTTAGAAAATATTCGAAGGTGTTGAGAATAAAATGCTAAGTGTAATATGCGCCTATGGTGTTAAGAGTTCAAGTATGATACGCCTAGGGTGGTGAAGAGACGTGTGATGGAAAATGTTTGAAGGGAGTTATAAGGTGATTTTAAAAAAATCTTGAAGACGTTGAAATGTATGAAGTGTGCTAGGCGCCTCAGGGGAAGAAACAAAATATTTTCTAAGTGTTAAAAATTATCTAAGGCGTTGGGCTTTTAAATGAATTTTTCTTCAGTGTGAAGTGATATGGGATGAGGTGGAGATAAGATGTACAAGGCATGCCGGAACAAATAAAAATTTTCTAAATGAGGATTTTCTCCACTGGCAATCAAAAATTTTCTAAGGCAAGTTCTCAAAATGCAAGAGATGATTTAAATATTTTCTAAGGCAAATTATTTTTTTTCCTTGGAAAATATGCCTAGAACTTAGATGATAAAATTTTCCGAGACGAGCAACTTTTCTCAGTGATGAAGTCAGAGACGATGATATTGCAAGGTGATTCAAATTTTTTTTCAAGAAGTCAGAGCCACACAGAGTGATCACAGGCGAAGAACGAGTTTAAAATGATGGAAATAATATATTTTTCTAAGGTTCAAAATTAAAAATTTAAATGAACCCGTTCGTTGGGTACCCATGGATTCGAGGCGTTCTGAAGAAAATTTGCTTCTGGGTACTGAACATTTGCGATGATGAATGGATTTCCAAATCTTTCAAGCTTCGCCGACACTTTTTCAGTGAAGAATTTAATCAGTGCTCGAATTGTGAATTTTCCTAAGGGAGAATTTTAAATTTTCTAAGGCAAATTCGAATGAAATGTGTTTTCAAAGTGAATTTTCTTCAAACGATGAATACGAGGGGGGGTTGCCTAGATAATTTCGATTAAATTCTTCGAAGGTGAATTTTCCAGAGCAGATGATGAAGTTTTAAAAAAAAAAAAATTCGAATTCAAGTGACAGAACTCCGTCTGGTGAGTAAAAATGATGAATTTAAATTAAATTTTTCGAAGAGGAATTCAAAACGCCAGTCAAAGTCAAGTTTCTAGAAGAATAATATTCCCGACGACTGGAGACAAGTGTCAGAAGCACCAGAGAGGGAAAATTCGAATTCTTGAAGTGGAGTAATGGAGTTTAATGGCACTGGCTAAATTTAATGTCTTCTAGAATTTGAATTTTAGCTATAAAATGAGCAAGTTTTCACTCACTTTCACAGCTGAGAAGGGCGAATTTGCTAAGTCTGAGTGAGCTTGAAGAAGTTTGAATTTTGCTGAGGAATTGAGTTTGCTGAGGAGGCGCACTTGGAGTTAATTAAATTTGTGCTGAGAGAAGTACGCCTTAAGTTGCTGAGAGGTACTTGCTGGTTGGAGGAGGTACGCCTGGAGTTTGCTGAGTTGAGAAAGGTACGCCATTGTCAAAGTACAGAAGTGTTTGCTGCAATTGAAGTTGCTTGAAAAGGCACGGCTTTGAGCCTGAAATATGATTTGTTAAGTAGAGTTGAAAGAGACGCCTTGTATTGAGTTGAAATATTGAGAACTTTAAAAGTACGGACTTGCAAGTGTGAGATTGCTGATTGCTGATACGAAGTAGTTGAAGTTGAAATTGCTGATTGCTGATTGTGAAGTAAAGTTGTCAAAGTTCACTTAGAAATCTGCTCTAAGTGTCGGAATTCAAATTTATTCAAGGAAGAAGCTGAGGTTTGCAAACACGAGAGTTATTGCAGCTTCTAGAATTCGACTGCAGCCCCTATCATGCCTTATTTTATTAAATTTAATTGCTGATGAATGATTGTTATGTTGCAGATGGCTGAAGCGAGGACAACCGGAAAGGACAATGGTGCCTCAAGACAGGCTACGATCAAGAAGCTCAGCAAAACGTTCATGCCAGAGTCAAAGTTCATTTCGAAATTGGGCAAGTTGACAGACACGAACTTGGGCTCTATCAACGTGGAGACCCTCACGAACAGGCTATTTGGAATTGGAAGTCATCGGGCTTCGGTCACTTCGCACAACATCGTCCGAAGTGGACTATATGCAGCTGCTGGTTTTCCGCCAGCTATTCAGTGTTCGGAGTTGATAATGGAGTGCGCCAACTGCTACGAGAAGGAACACCGGTCGATCATGTCACTAGATGGCCAAGTGCTTGCCAATCTCACTCCGGCAACCATTGGTGAGGCTTTCGGGATCCCGGTTCACAGAAATATGATTTACAAATCCAGGGAGCGAGCGGAGCGGATGTATGCTTCTGCTTTTGAACGGTGCATGGACACAATTAACACTCACTGGATGAGCACTCCGAAGCCGTCTCGTGCGAAGTTGCCGAAGCAGATCATAGCCGAAGACCTAAAGCAAGAATATTGTGATCTTATTATGATGCTGAGCAGGGTTGGTGGTTGCCCACAGTCCTATATTTTTGAGCCTTGGATGTTTTATTACATCAACTTGGTGTTGGAAGGCAAGGATTATGTCAATTGGGCTGAGATGATTAGTGACAATATACATGAGCAGCTCCTGAGCCTAAGGAGGACTAAAACGTTTTACATGAGCTCCTATCTCATTTTCATGTTGGCACAGATGATGAGGTACAGGGGGATTTCTTACAAGGAACCCATCGGTTGTGGCTCCCACCAGTTCAAAATCCATGAGGCGTGTACACAGTTGCACCTGTCGAGCACAACCTACTACAAGCGTGTCAACGATTCATTCACCATGTACATCACGAGGCTGCTTCAGGAGAGGTTACATCACAGAATCTCTAGGGATGCCCAAGAGCTGATTGAAAGGTATGGGTGCTGGTTTATACAGTTTCCAAGATTTTCATACATTAGGCTGCAAGGTTTCTCTTCATACCCCTATAGGCTGCCTAAGTACCCAACAGATAAGATAATAATACTAGAGATATCCAGACAATTGCTTGCCGTTGACAAAATCCAGAAGAAGAAAAAGAAAGGGGGGATAGAGTTTCCGATTGTGATGGGCAACTCGGATGAGGTTTGTCCTTCGATACAGGCGGCTAGAGAAGCTGAAAATGAGCTTCAATTTTATCATTTCTCATATCACACAAGTAGACAACACTATGACCCGCACCATAACATCAACTGGGTGTTGTCGGAGGAGTTTAAACACAAGGCCACCATAGAGGATTACTGGGCTGATGCAGTTGATGAGATTCAAGTGAGGAAAAGGATGTTCTGTAGGTTGCCGATTACTCTGATCAGGGAGTGTGAGGTAGTTCCGGTTCCGGATCAGGTTAATGAGGATATGGATGTTGTTCATCCAGACTATGCAGCTGTTCGGGACACTCCACTTCCGCCTATTGATTGGTCAGAGCCTAAGGTTGCTGATTTGGATACTCTATCCATCCCGGTTATGACATTCACCAGGGCTTTGGTTGATAGACGGGTGAACAGATTGAAGAGTAGGTCAATTGCCTTGACTTACAATATGATGGGAGATCACAGGACGCCCACCACAGGAAGAAAGAAACAGATCACACGGGGTCCAGAGTCCAGAAAGAAAGAGTTAGTTCAGCCAGAGCCTCCACGAGTCACAGTGGCAGTACCGTTGGAGACACGTTCTCCAAGCATACAGGAGGTGTCTTTATTTGCTGATTAGAGGATTGCAGTGAACCAGGTACCGGAGATACAGGATGATATTCAGCCTCCACGGAGGAGTCAATTGGCCAGAGTGCCAATGTACCTGTCAGGATCGATCAGCATGATGATGAGGGGACTATTACTGACCCTCAGTTTCAGCAGGAGATAGAGGCGCCATGAATGATGATGATGATATAGTATCGAGGCAAACTTTCACCACTTGAGGGCCGGTGAGCCTCGCGGAATGAAGAAGTTGAACAGGTTAGAGAAATCGAGGCACGGAGCAGCAGCCTTCGATATACTATATGAGGTGCCCGACGGCTTAAAGATAGAATGAGAAGAAGCCCTAGTGAGGAGATTGATCCAGCGGTTGAAATGGAAGAGTTCTTGAACCGGATCAGTGCACCTCCACCGAAGAAGGCAAGAAAATTTTCGAAGATCTCCACGGATGAGGATGGCTCTCGTACTCTTCACGTTGCTGTCCCACGAGTCGAGTGTGACCGGAATGAAGCAGCTCCTGAAAATTATGTGGTCACCACTCTTGATTTGGGACGCCCTACTGGTGCTCAGATTGTTGAGGAGTGTGATAACTCCTTCCTTGCCCTCAAGGATAGATTGTTCAAAAAAGAAGGAAAATATAAGAAGTTGAAACGAGAACACAGGGCCTTGATTGGATACGTTCAGCAGTTGTCTCGTTCTCGAGGGCAGGATGTACCAGTGATAGAGCCTCGGCAGATATTCCTAGAGAGTCGATCAGCGGCTTAGTAGAGTTGGGGAGGATGGCACAGGAGGCAGACAAATGGGTCACAGGAGTTCGTACTGAGACAGAGAAATTCATGGAGGACCTATCTTTTGCTTTTCAGCAGGCCTCTACTATTTTGACACGGATGGATGCGGTGGATCATGCTTGGGGCGATGCCTCTATATATCAGAGTAGGGTGATCCAGCGCCTTGAGGTATTGAGGCATGTGCCATTGCAGTTGCTGATTGATGGAGGTGTCATTCAGGCGAATGACCGATATGATTTCTCTCGGTGGTATTCTTCGGCTATCACAGGGCGTGGCTTCTTCGATGCGCACAGGCAGATTCAGCCAAGGTTCACAAGGCTATGGTCAACATTATAGATGGAGTTCAGAACACCTTCGAGGCCATATTTGCTAGGCGGCTGAGTCCAGATGAGATAAATTTTGATAATTGAGGGGTTTGCTGGTTCCCTTCTTCGCAGATGTTAAGACCTTTGTACAGGATGACTTTGAAAATACTGCTACATTCTCCACTTTGATCGAACACGCAGGACTCATTAGGCTTGGAGAAAATCTTGTACGAGGCACGAGCATTCATCCGGAGTTAGAGTTTCAGTTGGATTGTGTTCCGCCTATTTCAGTTCATGAGGTTGAGGCCGTACTTAGCAGATTTGTTGAGTTGGCGGTCGAGAGAAGGCCAATGGGAACACACTCTTTGGACGAGGATCTTCTAGAAGGCCCGAATGTGGAGCATTTATTGTCTTTTCTATTTTTGGGAGTGAGTGGGAATCTTTGATTCATTTAATGTACCACTCCCTATTCTGGCAGTTTTTAGGGTTAGGGCTGAGGTGGCACGATTCTGGCCACTCTATTGATTGTAACCCTAGCCGTCCTTTGGGACTTGGCTAGCTATAAAAGGGGGAGTCCCCCTCATTTGCAACATAGTTAGACAGTTAGAAAGTTAGAATCAGAGTAGACATTGAGAGAGCTTTAGAGCTAGATAGTGTAGTATTGTAGAGCATTTTGCATAATTTGGAGAAGAGAGAAAGTTTTCCCTTTGAAAACTTTTGAAGAGATTGTTGTGTAACACATTTTATGATAATAGATCTTTTCATTGATGATGGAATTCGTCTTGTCATGAAATGCTAGCAAGGTTTCTTCTTCCTTTCGTATCCAAGTAGATTAGATTCATGCAAGTAGCTTACTTCAGTGTGTGGTGTTTCATTGAGATAGCTTCGCTTTATTCCATACCACTAGCGGCTTGTTGATGATAAGTCTGCCTTGCGTGGTCAACTGGACATTATCTTGTGCTTAACTTCGGTTGTGGTTTATATACTTATATGCGTTGTTCTGATGGTGTACGTATGTTAAACTATAACTTGAATACCTTTTGCTATCCCCTTTGAAGATTGCACCGATTTTGCTGAGGCTGTCCGACGGAGGCTAGGTGAAATCCGGTTGAAGTCTATTGAGACGAAGCCCCACATACCCTGCATTTAGAATAGAATATAAATTTCTTAGGCCCTTTCCCCTTTACTTTCCGCACTTTCTTATTAGTTTTAGGAGAGAGATTAAATTGCCAAATCATACACGAAAGAATTCCCCTTCAAAATCATACATTAGCTGCTGACTGCAAGAAATCTGGACAATTGTGTAAGTCCCCTCGTACGAACACAGCAATACACATCAACCAAACTGGGTCTATTCCCACTAAAGGAACCTTGGAGTTGAACATGCGAACTTTCTCGCAATCTTAGCGCATGGAATACTTTGATCAAGAGAGAACGGAGTAGCCCCAAACTATTTTGTTCTTCGGCTGTTTGGTATGGTCACAAAAACCGCATCAACACTATTTATAGTAAGTCATTTTGGAAACTGGCTAAAAATAGAAAGTCAGCCGCAT
This sequence comes from Sequoia sempervirens, assembly GCA_007258455.2. Classification (NCBI taxonomy): domain Eukaryota; kingdom Viridiplantae; phylum Streptophyta; class Pinopsida; order Cupressales; family Cupressaceae; genus Sequoia; species Sequoia sempervirens. The sequence continues at coordinate 115,038,422 of VDFB02026320.1, read as the reverse complement.
GCGCTAGTGTCAAGAGGGAGGTCACGTGGTGAGGACCGCGTCATTCGAATTTCAAGTCAGACAGAGTTGTGGAAGTCTCAGAGCAAGCAATTATTATAAATAGTAAACCACCTCCAGAAACATGCCAAAAATAGCAGGTCAACGCGAAGTGTCAGTATGAACAGGTCAAGCAGCTGATAAAGATCCTATGGCACGAATTTCAAGGTGAACGGAGTTGCAGAAGATGGAAAATCAAGCACTTACTATTTTTAGCAGGCTTGGGAAGAAAAATTAGGGTTTCCTAAATTCAAGGGCAGAGCACAAAAGTCAAGCAGAAGCGGCGTTTAGTCACAATCAACACCCTTCAAGCAATCAACACGCAAAATTTGAAGACTTTCTGAGCAGTTGCTATTTTTAGCAAGTTGCTAAAAATAGCAGAGGCATATAGATATCAGGCATCAATAGCACAAACACATCCCAAGGCTCAGAACAAAGCAAAATCCAGCCTTTTTGGAGCTTGGAATTAGCTTGAAGTGCAAAATTGAAAAACTTTCTAAAAATAGCAAATTAGGGTTAGCATGATCGAGTCACCCTAAATCAGGCAAGGAGCATAAAATTCACTGAAATTGATAAATTTTCAAGTCCAGCCAGTGAAGAACGCCTTTAAAAGCTGAAGATCTATGGAAATTCTCTAAGCACTTGAAATTTGAAGTTCACAAGTCAAATCCGCCTTGAGAAGCTGAAGATGGGTAAAATCTTTCTAAGTGTTGATAAATTAAAAGCTCCCATGGTGAAATGCGCCCTTGAACTTGAAGCTGGTTGAAAAATAGTCAAAGTGTTACAAATCTGAAGTAGACCCCTCCAAATGCGCCCTTAAGGTTAGAGTTGACAAATTAAAAGCTTGACAAGCAAAATGCGCCCTTGAAGAAAAGATGAAGGTAAAAATATTCTAAGTCTTGGTAATTGGAAGTTCCACCTCTTAAATGCGCCTTGTTTTGCATGGAGAGGTTGAAAATATTTTAAATTGGAAGTAGACATGTGAAAATGCGCCCTTGGGCTTGAAGTTAAGCACCTAGCAAATGCGCCCTAGTGATGAAATTGGAAGAAGGACCTCTTAAATGTGCCCAGGAGGTTGAAAATTGATAAGGAAATCTTCTAAGTGTCAAAATTGGAAGCTTCACATGCCATTTGCGCCTTAACCTTGGTGAGTGATGAAAATATTTCTAAGGCACCAAAACTCAGAGTAAGAGGGGTGGAATGCGCCCAAGGAACTTGGAGTAAGGAGAAAACTTCAAAAAAATTGCTAAGTGTGGGAAACTAAAAGTTGAAGGTGGTATATGCGCCTTAACTTTGAAAGATGACTTCAAAAAACAGCTAAGGCATTGAAACTCAAAGTAGATCATGCTATTTGCGCCTTAGCAAAAGGGTGACTTCCAAAATATTCTAAGTTGAGCCTACCTTTTGCTCCCTAAAAAGAGGAGAGCCACTTGGAAATTTCTCTAAGTTCTGATAATTTAAAGTCCATGATGCCAAATGCGCCTTAAGTGAAAGTTGAGTTTAAAAAAATTTCTAAGTGGTTGAAAATGAAAGTATAGGAGGTGAAATGCGCCCCACCTTGCCAAGGTAGTATGCTGGCTGAAAGTTCCTAAGTTTGAAAATTGGAAGCTCATGCCTCCAAATGCGCCTTGAGAAGACAAGATGAACTTGAAATATTCTAAGTCCTTAAAGTGAAAGCTCCATGGGTCAAATGCGCCCCTCTTTGAAGAAATCCAAATTTTGCCTAAGTGTCAAAATTAAAACCTCCATAGCTCATATGCGCCCAGATTTGAAAAGAAGCTTGGAAATCCTCTAAGGCATGAAATTGGAAGAAGGACCTCTGAAATGCGCCCCAGGTTATGTTAGAAATATTGTCATTGATGTCAAGAAGAAACTTAATCAACCGATCAAAATTATAGATTAATAAGGGAAGACAGAGATCAGTAAACAATAAATCATCTGTACTCAGAGTAAGCAAGCAATACACATTTTCTGAGTATAAAGGCAGATAGAAGAGACCAGAAATAAAGGTCTGTGAACAGAGAATTGAATGAGGGAATATCATGAGACTTAAGCACAGATTTATGAAGAGCAAATAAAGAGATAAAAGCACAGAGATATAAACAGCAAATAAGGGAGAAACAAGAGGAGTATGTCCTGAGCATAGCAGCAGAAATATTAATATGATATACTCAGATTTAATATGTGGGAAGTTGGCTCAAGAAGAGATAAATGAAGACGAATGGTAAATCAATAAGGTTGAAGATAAAAGAGTAGTTGGCAGAATTCTGATCAGAAACTTCGATGGATCTATTTGAAGCTTTTGGTGAGTATAATGAAGATTAAAATTAAAATTAAAAAATACAGTTTCAGATCGATGGTCATAGAAGTTAATTGCTGAGAATATAATAAATAGAGTTTATGTTCTAACGAATGTTTAAAGAAGAAAGCTCTTAAAAGATACGTGGAGTATTAAAAGACGCAAAATCCTTGAGAATACGAATGAAGTCTTAAGCAAAAGATCTTTTGAATAAGACGCGTGGAATATCAAAAGACGCATGGAATGTTATTAATCGTATTTCTATTCTTTGACCGAAGTTTATTCTGGAAAGATTATATTATAAACGAGTTGTTTTCTTTTGACATATAAAAGCTCGTATATTTTTAAAAGAAAAGAGAAGACGTCTTTTACTGCGAACTAATTATCTTTCTGAAGGCGCGAATCAAGAAAAATTAAGAGACGTGTCTCTCAAAAATTTACGAATCTTGAAAGGAAATGAAATTCTTTTTGAAAACAAAGGACGGTCTTCAAAAGACATCATCTTTCTCATTGAAAAGTAATCATTGATACAGCTGTTCAAAATCCAAGGGACGCACTTAGTAAAACAAACCTTTTTTTTTTAAATTACATGGTCTGGCTGAAGAGGCGCGATACTTGCTGAAGAGATCTTTTTAGAGGCGCTAAAAACAAACAATTATATGAAAAATAATCAAAGGAAAATCTCTTTGTTGGCGGCTGAATCAATGTATGACCATTGTCTTACATTTAATTAATAACAATAAAGAGAAGACAAAAGCTAACAATTGTTTTTGAAGACGCAGATAAAAAAGGATGCAGATTCAGTTGTGATTTTTCATGAAAAGGTGTGAGATCTTTTGGTTATCATACATATGTGTTATCCATATCATTTGTGTTGTGTGGTTGTGAAGTTCAAGAAGTCAAAGTTCAGAAGCTATCTTCTTGTGTGGGCTGAGTGTGAGAGTTTACATCACAAAGGCAGATTAAGAGGATTGGCTGAGTGCAGGTCTGATTGGCTTCATTTGATTCATCCATCAAGTCAAGGTGTGGTGCCTTGCATTAGGGGTTGGTGCTCCTTGTAGGTAGGTGCCTACTAAATTGTAAAAGGTTAGGGTGTTCCTTGTAGATCATATTCTACCAAATCATCCCTCTTGTAAATTGAGCAGGTTGGTACCTACTCACTTAAAATATTCAATAAAGCTGGATCAACTTGTGTAAATTGGGTCATATGATAAAGTTGATTATAACAAGTTTTGAAAAGTTTAATATTTGAAAGTTTGTGTTGATTTACTGATTCACCCCCCCCTCTCAGTAAATCTTTTGTGCTCTTCAGGTTAGAGTTGGATTTGAAAAATATTCTGAGTGTTCAAAATTTGAAGCTCTCCCATGTTGAATGTGCCTGGTTTGAAGGAGGTATTATCAAAAGTTTAAAATTTTCTAAGTATGGAAACTTGAAGTAGCACCTCTGAAATGCGCCCTTGCATGTGAAGAGACTAAAAAAAAAATTTCTAAGTGTGAAAATTGAAGTCTGCCATGTTGAATGTGCCTAGCTTAAAGAGGGTATTATCAAAGTTGGAGAATTATCTAAGGCAATTAAAATGGAAGCTCTACCCCTGAAAATGCGCCTAAGGTGAAAAGTCAAAAAATATTTTCTAAGTTTTTGCAAGTGGCAGGATAAAAGCTTAAATGCGCCCAAACTGGTGATGAAATGATAGAATATTTTTCTAAGTATAAATATTTAAATTCCACCTCTAGAAGAAAATTACACCTAAGTCTAATGAAGGAGATGAAATTTTCAGAGGCATGGATAAAATCGGCAGGAATGAGTCAGAATACTCCAGCTTCACAGGGTCAATGAGAAATTTCAAGTCAGAGCAAGGAAATGCGCCTGGAGTTGAAGAAATGGATTAAATTTGATGAAAAATTATTTTTCCAAGGTTCAAAATTCAGGAAAATTAAATGAACCCGTTCGTTGTATACCCATGAATTTGATGCATTCTGAGGAAAATTTTCTTCTGGGTATTAAAGATCTTCGATGAGAAGTTGATTTCCAAGTCTTCTACTCTTCGCCAAGGCTTTCAAGATGGATATTTTTGATGGGCACCGGATTGATGAGTTTTCCTAAGGGAAATTTTGAAAATTTTCTAAGGCAAAGTGAATAAAATGTGTTTTCAAGGTAAAATACTCCAGACGATGAATTCGAAAGGAACTGCCTAGGTGAATTTGCTCAAGTTCTTCGTGAAAATAATTTTCCTGAGCCAAAGATGAACGAGATCAAAATTGCGAACACCTCAACTGGAAAAGTAAAGGGGATGCAGTTGAAGTCAATCATGAAGAAAGCAAAGTTGTGCTAGAGTAAAACGATGAACCCTTGGAGATCAAAACATGAAAATCCCGGTAAGGAAGTTGAATTTATATTATGAAGTGTTCTAATACTCTTCTCCTTGCTTGTTTTGCAGGAGGAACGTCAAAGACCAAGCAATGATGACTTGGAATAATGAAGCAAATAGTCCAAGATAATGAATCACGAAGGAAGAAAAGTTTCCAAAAAGTGGCTAAGTGTTGAGGAACAACATCAGTGTTGAAAATCATCATCGAGCAGAAGAATGAAGTTGTCGCCTTGAAGTTAAATCGAGAACATTCCTGTAGTTGAATTTATTTGATCAAGTCTGCAGTCAAGAAAAGAACAGTATGAACGCATCTCTGGATTGGAATCTTCTAGAAGGGTGGTGGCCATTAATTGCTCATTTATTGCCCCACTCCTCTTTGTGGCGGTTTTTAGGGCGAATCTTGTTTAGGGCTGAGGTGGCACAATCTGGGCCATCCAGCCGATTGTAATCTGAGCCGTCCGTTGGACTTGGCCAGCTATAAAAGGGGGAGTCCCCCTCATTTGTACTTAAGTAGAAGCAGAGCTTAGAGATCAGAGTAGAGAATAAAGCAGAGACACTTTAGTTGTAACATCTTAGCATAGCGTAGTTTGAAGGAGAAGGAAAGTTTTCCTTTGAAAACTTTGTAAGAGATTGTTGCGAAAACTATTGTAATAAAAGATCTTTCATTGAATGGTGAATTCATCTTTGTTATAAGTAGCTAGCGAGATTTCTCCATCCCTTCAACTTCAAGTAGCGTAAAGTAGAGTAGTTTTCATTTTCATGCAAGTAGATGTTAGTTGTGGACTTGTGGAGTCAATCGAGGCAACTTCATTTTTATCCATACCACTAGCAGCTTGTTGACGGCAAGTTTGCCTTGTGTGGTCGACTGGAAAACTTTATAAACTTAACTTCGATTGTGATTCATGTATGTGTATGCGTCGTTCTGATGGTACTTATATGTTGAATTATAATTTGAAAACCTCTCGTCACTCCCTTGAAGATTGCACCAACTTTGTGTAAGTTGTCCAAAGTGAGGCGAAGCAGAGTCTGGTTGAAGTTTGTTGAGATTGATCCCAAGTCCCATCCTTAGATAGAACATAAACTTCTTAGGCCCTACACTCTTTTAAATTCAGTTCATTTCTGGTTAGAGTTAGGAAACTTGTGCTCACTTGCCAAATCATTCGAATTACACGAAAGCCCTTAGTCTATTGTCTGCTGTCAGTTGTTGAACAATTGTGTAAGTCCCCTTGAAATACCAGCAAAATCACATCAAGCCAACTGAGACTATTCGCATTTAAGGAACCTTGGAGTTAAATGTATGATCTATCTCGCAATCTTAGCATGCAGGAAACTTTGTTCAAGAGAGGATAGGGTATTCGTTGGGAAACTTTATTCTGTGTTGGTGCGGTCGCAAAAACCACGTCAACAGAACATACACTTGAAAATCCTACACAGAAAACCCCTTATCCAAACAACAATAAGGGTAATATAAATTTTTCACCAAATGAAAGTTACTTTCCTGAACAAAATAATACTTATTATGTTTTCCTTATATTCTAAGGTTTTATGCACCTTAAGATTAGCTTACACTTAAAAATAAAGGCCAACTAGGTTTTGTCAATAATAACATTATCCAAGATATATCTCTCCAGGCGTGGAGATTCAAACATACCTAGGTACAAGGTTTTGAGGCAATTTAACTCAATCTAAGATTACATCGGTAAAAATCATATGTCCCTATAAAGCAGTAGTCAACATATCATTACGATGCTTAAACTATACAAAAGCCTCAATATGAACCTATGTGAGGTCCCACTACAATATCGTTCTATAAAATCAAGTATCACAATCATTTATGACATCCTCCTAGATGGAGCGCAACATGGATCAACAAGGCCATATAAATAATCCTTTGAACTTGTAATGTTTGGTTCTCAGGCCGAATTAGTTAAAAGACTATTAGCCTATTCCCTAAGATATTGTGGGCTAATTGGTAAGGCAACGAGACTCCAACGATCTTGGAGGACGCAATTTTAGAGTAACAAGGTTTCTTTTGTTGGCAATGAGCTTTGTGGTCAATATTGATCTGAATAACACTCTCTAAAGTGTTTTGACTTTTAGGGTATTCTCCAAACATCGTGGAGAGCACATCTATTTATAGTAAGTCACTTAATTGGATTATATTATTCACCTATTGCCTCACTATCGTATCAATGTGGTCAAATTTGGATTCCAATGTGTTTCGAGACTTTCCACAACTTGGATGAGTTATTAAATTATTTAATTAATATTTAACTAATGTTGTCTAATGTTGAGAAATAATTAAAGGACAACTTAGTGTAATAGCTCATTGGAAACGTGATTAAATGTTGCACATAATAAATTGTTTAATTTAAACCAAAAACTGTTTTTTTGAAAAAATAATGAAAAAGCAAAAATGCTTTTTCGAAAAAGTAGTGAAAAAGCAAAAAGTGTTTTCAAAAAAAACAACAAAAAAATCTATAAAAGGCGTTGGGGGCTCATTTGGATATGATGAAGAATGATAATATTATACTGCCAAAATGGCTTTGGTTCTCTTCAATCTTCAAGGACCAAATCCCTCATAGATTTCTAGCTTTGGAATTGCAAAATATTCCCTAGCTAGACTATGGTGTGATTCCAACCAAGAGTCACCATTGGTGTTGCTATGAAGTTTCAGTTTTGGTCTTTCAATATGAATATTTTGATGATGTGATAAGTCGTTCAGAGTTGTTTGAAAACATGGTTAAAACTTGCATTCATTTTGGGTGCAAGTGGAAGTGATTTGGTGAAGTTTTTTGAGTTTATATCTCATTGTCTAGACTGTAACAGTAAGGTTTCAGACCTATACCAACCATCTATTTGCCAATCTTTAAGGTATATTTGTTAATTCCATGATGGGTGGTTAGTTTTTTTATGTTTTGATACATGTGGGGATGTTCTATCAATTTCTTTCATAACCATACTTGTAACAACAAATGCATATCTTGAATTTAGAAGTTTTCAAATGAGCTAACATTGTAACACTAAGTGGTAGTACCACCCATCAACTGCTCTTGATATTTTGTTGTTACTTACCCCATTGAATAAGTGGCTTATTAGTTCTCACTCATCAATGAAAAGCAAAAGAGTTGCACTATCTTATTGTATTCACTCATTGCTAAAAAGTTGGAGATTTGCTCTTTATTGTTATATTCGCTCACCACTGAAAAAGTGGAAGAGTTGGCTTTACATTTCCAATATTGTTTGATGCTTTCCCACTGAAAAGTGGAAGAGCTCTAACCCCATTGGATAAGTGGATTACTTTCAGTTGCTTCATTTCAAGTATTATTGTAATCATGTACACCGTGTGCTCTCACCTCACCCACATTGGGAACTTGGTGATCAGAGAGTGTAAAGGAAAGTTGTTTAGTAATTTCCATTTTGACGAGCTAACCAATTTTCAAAAAAAAAAGGGTGATTATTACAGTGGTATTAGAGCTGGTTTTCCTACCAGCCTATGCCTTTTAACATTTGTTATGCGGCTGCAAATTCTCTATGAGTGATAGAGAACTTTGTTACTATAATAGAGAACAGAAAAGACATATATTTTAGAGTCCACAAACTCCAATTGGGGACACCTTCTCAAAAGTCCGAAGAGTCTGTAAATTCCAACCGAAGTTATGGAAAAAAAGGATAAGGGAACAACCCCACCAGATAGTCCAAATTCCAAAGCAAAGAGGAAATTCGACACCATGCTTGACATGATGTCATAGTTGCTTTCCACAGTGAACCAAAATGGGCCTCAAACACCCCACTTTTAGAATGGAGAAACTAGTGCCTCAAACAGCAATAATCTTAGAGGCAATAATGGATACGCTAATGGGATTCCCGTTGGGTCTATCACTAGACCCCTTCAACCTACCTTCACTCGGAGGGAGGAATCCCCACCTAAACAAGAAGCCCTGATTCCTATGGCAGATGAAGTGAGAGCTAGTTATGTAAAGTACGTAACTCTTCCAACTGAGATTTGGGACATTTAGTCCCTAGAGCAATTCATGAACCAAAAGAAGAAAAGAGGGGGTGGAAAGATTGGAACAAAAGTCCTATTGTGCAAAGGGATTACCAACAAGCCTTGGGGAAAGTAACTCTAGCTCACTTTGATGGGAGTGACAGGTGCATTGCCCGAGCTTGGGTCCAAAAACTAGACAACTACTTGTCCCTAAGACCAATGTCAAAAGTGGATGCCATCATATTTGCTACCTTGCACATACATGGCATTGCCCATGAGTGGCGGTACCATGGCTTGGTCACACTTGGCCATAATCTAGTTAGCACTTATGATGAGTTTACAAACAAGCTCATTGAAATATTTGACAAGAGAGAACTTGAGATGCAATTTAGAGAGCTTGCACGGTTAAGACAACATAACTTTGTTGATGCCTACATCATTGAATTTTAGAGGCTTTCCGTCATGGTTTGTAATATCACACCCCTAATTTTTTTTCCTTCTTCTGAGGGAATGTTGTCCAATAAGTCTCAAAATATTACCAACAAAGAATTTTCCAAATACTGTGATCAATCTTGTCTCAGACCTGTTTGCTTAACCTTGAATAACATGGACTAGAAAGAACTGAGCAAACCGATTAAACGATGACAGATTTTGCTGACCAGATTTTATTGCATTTCTGGTTACATTTTCAGAATTAAAGGAGCATCCATACAAGGTTATATGACATACATATAAGCCATTAAACATTAGATAGCTCAATATCTCTTTCTTGACAACAACAGAGAGTCATTCAGGGCAATTTACAGGTCTGCAGCTGATGATGCTACAGCAGGTCTAAATGACTGTCACAGGGGTAGAAAGGATTGATTTAATACCTGTAGATAATCTTCGGCACTTCGTAGCAGACCCAGACCTGTATAAATATTACTCCCAGCTGTCCATTCACCTTTCCAATAGGAACCTTCACCTTATTCCCAACTGAATACCATCGCAGGGGCACTGCTTTCATACTGGGCAATCTTAGATAAAGGACATTACTAGCTGGTTACAGACCTGCTGTAACAGATTGCAGGGGTAAACAGCCAACAGCAGGTTCCAAATAGTCATTCCATCATCAATGAGAGGCCACCCAACTAAAGCCATAGACTTTCCAAACTTCCTTTTATATCCCAACACTTGAACAGAGTAATTATCACTGTTTACAGGTCTGTTGTAGCAAGATGAGGGGTATGGAAACCATCAGAAAACTTCAGAATCATCATTACCCCATCAACATGTTACCTCCCAACTCCTTTAAGCATTGCATACATGTCTGTTATTTCTTTATGGCCGATAACAAGTCTGAGTTTATGGTTGTAACATGACCAGCAGCAGTGAATAGCTCAGAAAAATGCCTCCCATCACTTTCAAAGCATCAATAAGTCTTCAAATCAGGCCACCCTCATAAGACAGCCTTTTCCCAACATAAATCCACTGTGAATATACCCAAAATAGGTCTAAATATGCTGTTCAGGCCTCTGCAGATTTTAGAAAACAGGTACAGCAGTAATAACAGGTTGTGCAACACCCTTAGAAACCTCCGATCTCCAAAAAAACACCCTCAAATATGAGTAAATGGTCTCCTATAAGCTATGCGCCACCCAACAGCCAAGGACAGGCCTGAAATGAACAGCACTTGGAAAAGGTAGGTCTCACACCTAATTTCCAAGCCTCTGAAATATGGTACTGCTCACATAGGAATTTGTGCCAACAGTTTCCAGCTCCAAAACCAATCATAAATAGATGCCCAGCAGGTAAGCACACTTTGGCACAGTCTTCAATGAATTCGCCCTAACTCAGTCTTTTTCCAAGCCAAGAAGTGGTACAGCTTGCAACTAGGGCAAATGGTAAGGCCCAGCTAAACAACACAAGAAAAAATCCTCAAAATAATACCAAAAACCTGAGACATGAAAAGCCAAACATTACTAAAAATAATTGCAGCTCAAAACACCATTAAAATCCTCTATTTTCTAACACCCTGAAATCCAAAACTCTATGAAAACAATGAAACCCAAGGTGATTCCTGTGTGAAATCACTCCAACCAGCCAGGGTGGATCTTTCACCACCGAAACAAGCAACCAAGAAAAGGATTTTTGTCCTCAACCAGCAAAAGAACTCCTTGAGCTCATTCCAACAGCATCTTGTTATGTGTGCAAACTTGAATAATCTAAATGACAGCCCCACACCTCCTTTTATAGCTTTTTCCTTGCTTTTTTGAAAAAACAATTTTTTGCTTTTTCACCGCTTTTTTGAAAAAACCACTTTTTGCTTTTTCCCTACTTTTTGAAAAATGCTTTTGCTTTTTCATTGCTTTTCCAAAAATACATTTTTTACTTTTGCATTTTAAAAAAAAAACTTAATAACCTTTTCACTTTATAATATTTAACACTAAAGTAATATTTAAACATTACTTTATGACTTTACTATAAATATTTAAACATTAGTTTTAATTCTCCGAGCGTTCAAACTTATAATTTCATTAAAATCTTCCATTTTATGACAAAGTGGTGATTATAAAAGAGGGATATTTCAACATTTTAAGATGTAAGGGAGAGGGGCCTATAGTGGGCCACCTGTTGATGGGTGTTTTATGACCATACCAACATAGAATAAAGTTTCCAACGGTCACTCTTTCCTCTCTTGATCAAAGTATCCAGCATGGTAAGATTGCAAGAAAGATCAAGCGTTCAACTTCAAGATTCCTTAATGTAGTGGATAGTCTCAGTTGGTTTGATGTGATTTGTTGGTATCTCAAGGGGGACTAACGTAATTGTTCAACAACAGAGAAAGGGATTTTCAAAGTTCGAAAGGTTTATCAATGAAGCACAGGTTTCCTATACTAACCAGAAAGTACTGAATGTAAATGGTTGCAGGGATAGAAGATGCTATGACCTACTCTAAAGGTGGGACGTGGAGATCAAATTTCACAAACTTCAACCAAGTTTTGCTTTGCCTTGCTTCGGACATCTTCCAAAAAACCGATGCAATCTTCAAAGGAGTAGCTAGAGGTATTCAAATCGCGATTCAACATGAAGATACCAACACAACGACGCATACCAACATATAAACCGCAATCGAAGTTAGGTCCACAATGTTCCAGTTGACCACGCAAGGCGAAACCACCATCAACGAGCCTGCTAGTGGCATGGATTAACGAAGCTTGTTCAATTTAAACACCACATTTCACAACTACCATCTACTTGCATGAAATAAAATCTATTTTACTCTAAGTTCTACTTTAAGATTCTATGCGAATTGGAAGGACGAAGAAGCCCGCTAGCTACTCACAACAAAAGATGGAACCACAAGCAATGATAACTCTTTTTATTATGAGAGTGTTCACAACAACCTCTTACAAAGCATTCAAATTGAAAACTTTCCTTCCTCTTCAATCTAAGCTATGCTATCAATCTATACTCACTATTTCTCTATGCTCTATCCTAGCTGTCTCTCTACATCTAATCTTCTAATGAATTACAAATGAGAGGGGATGCCCCTTTTATAGTTGGCCAAGTCCAATGGACGGCTTAGATTGAATTACAATGAAGGGCTCAAATTGAGCCACTATTATCCTGAATTTTTGATTTGTTTAAAAATTTGGATAACCAATCAAAATTTTCATAAAATTTGAAGATTTTCTTCTCTAAGGCACGCATTACGAGGTGCAAATATTAGCGAATCTCAGTTTTAGGTTTATAAACCTTTGGGCTACTCTTTTTCTCTCTTTCTTTTCCGTTTTTGTCAATTTTTGAGTCTTTTTCCTTGTCTTTTTGACCAAAATCGGGTTTTTTAGGCAACTCAGCAAGTAGGAAAATTTTAGCTTAAGAGCAAAATTGCTAAAACTTCAAAAGTTCCGAAATTGCTTAAGTGAGCCAAAAAGCCCGATTTTATTTAAAAACACTTGCAATTGTATCCAAAAAGCCCGATTTTCTATAAAAACACTTGCAATTGTATCCAAAAAGTCCGAATTTGTTAAAAGTGCTTGTTAAATGATCCAAAAAGCCCGATTTTGCAAGAAAGAACTTGCGTTGGTTTCCAAAAAGCCCGATTTAAGTTTTAATGTCATTTTTAGTTGCAAAGAACTCTAAAAAGTCCGATGCCATTTCTAATTCGAGCTATTTGAGTCCTATTCGGTTTGTCTTCCTTATTCCAAGGAGATTTTATCGATCCTACAAGCTTGAAGATCGGACTTTCATCTGTAAATAGCCAACTCTTTTTCATTTTCTGAATTGCGCCTAGGGTTACTCCATCGTTATTGTCATTTTTGTCTGTTACAGGTATGTTCTTCTTTATTCGTTGTGATTTCTTTTTATTTTAATGCTTTTGTTTTCTGCTGCCGTTTGATCCTTATTTATTTTATAATGGCATGTAGGAAATGTGTTTTTATTGTTTTCTCTCAAGTCTATACGCCTTCACTTCATATGCCTTCCATTCTAAATACGCCCCATTCAAAACCTTTCATTTTCATTAAAATGCGTTTTCTTCATTTCATAATGCCTTCATTTTCCCTCTCCATATTTTATTCGCTATTCTTATACATTTCAAGTTTAAAAGCGTTTTTCTCTTATTTGAAACATTTTTCTAAGCATTCCATATGCCTCCATTATTCGCCTTCATTCAAAACGCATCTTCCATTTTCCAAATACCTCATTCATAAAATGCGTTTTTCTCACGTCATCCGTATTTTTCACTTCATCCTATTTCCATTCATCCACCAATCAGCTATAGCCATTTTCACATTCATCTAACATCAAATCCTTCTTTTGCCATTTTCCGCAAAAATTTCACTTTGGCTCATATTTCGGGTTTTTAGTGTAAAATATGCAAGTCGCGATTTATGACCAGAATTGCAATTTTAAAAATTGCAAAATTGTAAAATTGTCAAATGTCCAAAAAATCCCGACTGCCTTTTGTAAAATTGCTAAAGTCATTGAAAAACCCGAAATGCTTAAAAAAGGCTCAAAAGTTGAATTTTTTTAGACATAACTTCAAATCCAAGTTAAAAATCTTTTTGTCTTGCTGTTTCAAGAGGACAAAACGTTGCTTTCAGTTGCAATCACTCCATCAAGACTTGAATTCGTCTTCACCATTCATTCTCCACCATTTTTCTAAAGACGGTTTCATTACCCTAGGGTTTGAGTTTCACCATGTCCGCTCATGTTGATGTTGATGCTGTTCTGACCTTATGGGGTTTTCACCGCAGCCTTGCAGATTCCTGTTCAATGACAGACGAGCCAATTTCTCCAATAAGCAAAAAGATGAAATACAAATTTGATAAGTATCAGAATGAGATTTCCCCGTCTCACGTGGTCTCAAATATTGACGAAATCAAGGACAGAAATTGGGCATGTTGATATGTCTAAGTTTCTTGAGAGGGCTGAGAAATCAACTTCTCACGACATGCAGTTGTTGCTAAGAAGTCATATTCATCTAGTATCTTCTTTTCCTGTTGCTGCCCTTGAGCCTGAATTTGTTCTTGCGTGTGCATCCCGTTTTGACAGTGAATCTAGAACCATCAAGGATGATGACGGCAACGTGGTTATCAAACTTGATCCTGAGACAATTAACAGAATTTTTAGAGTTCCTAATGCTACTACATATTTAGAAATCACATTGAAGAGTGCTCACAAACATTACGAGCAGAAAAAGAATGATTGTATCAAACATATCAATCATAAGTGGCTTCTCAATTCACGACCTTGTGTGACCCGGATACCCAAATTGTATCGGTCTGATTTTAAGAAAGAGATTAATGATATGATCACTCTCCTGAGCAGAATAGCAGGGTTGAAGGTTTCCAATATGTTTGAAAGCTGGATGTATAAGTTCATTGTGGTTATCAGAAAAGCACAGCATCCAATATTTTGGGGTGAAATAATTAGTGACAGTTTGTGTGAACAGCTTGCACAGGTCCCTACCACTCTTACCTTCTACATGAACTCATATTTATATAGCAGCTTCATTGAGGCAGTTTCCAAGCCTATCTACTCAAGGTGACAGATCATTGGTGCCTGTATGGGAGTATTATGATCAGCTGACTTTAAAACCAAGCCGGGCGCATTATAGAAGAGTTCAAGATGCTTTCTTTGGTCATTTTATGTGTTTATTTGACAAAGCATTGGAAAACAACAGGGTATCCGAGGCGGCTTGGAATAAAGTAAATGAGTATGGTTGCTTGTTTCTTCAATTCCCTACCTCCACTTATATGAGAGTCGGTTGTTTTGAAGACCAACCTTATATGCTTTCAAGGTATCCGACAGATAAGATTATTTTGATGGAGCTAGGAAGGCAGTTGATGACAGTGCATGCACGTCAAGCTACACGACATAAGGCTAGAATCAGTATTTCATCACATAATCCATTGATAATTGGGAGGTACTCTTTGACAACTTCAAGAGCAAAAGCGATGGAGACTGAACTTCAGGAAATAACATTAAAGAGATTTCAGGCCATAATGGATTTTGATTATGGAAGGATGAAAGACAAAATTAAAAGAGCCTTCACTCATGTGCACCGCATTGAAGACATTTGGGCAGACCTCCGAACAGAAAAAGATATTTATAGAATGAATTATTGCAAGCTCACAGTGGAGCAAATTGTTGATCTCAATCTGACCTTAGTTCCAGAAGGTGTAATTGATGATAGGCAGGTTTTAGATCCTGAATATGAAGAACAAGGAGTTGCTAATGCATCCATTCCTGCAATCCAGTGGTCTCAAAAGGAATTTATCTCTATTTTTGATAGGTTTCAGTTAGTTTTGGCAAATACCAACGCTTGGCTCAAAAGCATAGGTGTCAAGACTATTAAAATCAGAATCAGGGCTGAAGATGATCCAGCTGGTCCTAAAGGATTAAAGTCAGAAATTAGAGACAAATCAAAAGAAGGTGTCATGTCCCCATTTTTGGAAAGCATCAGAGTTCATAAGATTGGCCTATCATGCAACCTTCGTAGGCTGATAGTTTGGATAGAGGGTCATTTCGGAGCTTGGCTCAGCTTCAGATTGGCAGTTTTGATCAATTGGCTTTCGTTTGGGCTCGATCGGAGTCTTCTTGCAGTAGTTGCTATTTTTAGCAGTTCCTGGCAGGCAGCGTGGGACCCCTGCTATTTTTAGCAGTATGGATTTGGCAGCGTTCAGAATCACTTCAGTGTTCGTCAGCTTCAGACGGAACAGTCATCGGATGAGTAACGAGAGAAATATTAATATTTAATTGCATTAATTAAATATTAATTATTTAATGATTATAATATAAAGTTATAATATTAAATTATAACTTAAGTGATTCTTCTTGAGGGGTGCGCCATCATCAGAAGGGGCCAAAATTGACATTTAAATTTACATTAAAATATTTGGCTGTGACTTTGGAAATATTAAAAGATTAAAAGTTGAATATTTTTAATAATCCCTATCTTTAAGGAAATCGCACTTTTCAATGATAAAGGGGTTTTGCATTGGGATTTGAGCCATTATGACATTTGTGATTGAAAATTGATCAGTCTTTGCCAGAGAATGGAAGCTTTAGGGTTTCAGTCTCGAACGCATTGGAGAACGAGCCATCTCCAGTGAGAGCGATTCAGAGGGTGTGAAATATCATCCGATTTATTGCCATCAGAGGAATTTCTTCATTTCAGAAGAAGTTGCAGAGCATTACAGAGTTGATACATTCAGGGGTTTTCAGTAAGGGTTTATCCCGAAGAGTTCTCCATAGCAGGGCGCCTATTTCTTCACATCTGGGAACCTTCAAGAAGAGCCGTTTTTATATATATGTTGTTTGTTGTTGTAGCCGTACCTTTGTACAGCAGGCCGTACCCTTGTAAGGGGCTGTACCTCTTCCAACAAGATAAACGCCTTTCCTTTTTCTCTGAGACTTCATTGCATAAAGGCGCAGGCACTTCAAGAGTCTTGCCAGCATCTTACAGAGGGAGACGCATATACATTGGGAGCCTTGTCTTTTCTTCAACATCTGGCTGTACATTTCTATACAGGCCGTACCACTCAAGAAAGGCCTTATTTTATTCCAGAGTAAGAGACCCCTTCATCCTCAGCAAACAAACTTCATCTCCAGTGGCGCATATCTCATTAGCAGAGGATTCTCCTTTGTGGCGCAAGGGAAAGGTGACCTACCATTGCAGCCGTACCATTACCAGTCATTTATTGCAGCAAGAGGAAAAAACCAGGTTTTTAAATAAAATTCTTCTTTTGTTGCATTCTATCAGATCTCTATTGTAATCATTGCAGAAGGTTAATAAATGGTCTGGTTCCAGTATTTGCACTAGGGTTTGTTGTTTACGGAGTTGTATGAATTTTATAGAATTTATTTGCTATTACTTTAAAAATCGCAATTTACCCTTCTTGCACAAAACCCTCAAAAACAAGCAAAAAAACCAAAACGTCAGAAAAGACTCAGAAAACTGTCAGATTCGGAGAATAGGGGAAACTAGGGTTTCTACAGTGGTATCAGAGCTAAATCCTGCCATCCTGAGGGTTTAGCCGTCTTCTACAGCCGGAACAGTTTGGGTCTTACCAGGTATTATACATGCAGACGTGCTCTGATTGACAGGCACCGGAATTTGAGCAGGCAGCCGAAAAACATGGCTGACAGGAATGACAGGTTTGATAGAACAGTTAATCTGAGAACAGAGATTCCACATAACCACAGAGATCAGAACGGTGCAGAGGTTTTGCATGCACTTAGAGATCTTCGTGCAGGTCAACGGCGGTCAAATGGTGTATTACAACAGTTGGCAGATGCACTGCAGAGATTAGGTACTCCGAGGAGATCGTCACCACATCGTGACGATGACAGGAGTGTTGCAGGTTCACGGAGAGCTCCTAGGACAGTGTCACGGACGGCAGATAGGCCTACTAGGCCCACTTTCACGAGACAGGAGCCCGATGAGGCTATAGCAGGTGAGAGGCATGAGGGTTTGTTCGCTGGGACATTTAGGACAGCGAACGACGAGTGGCAGTTAGTATCACCTGAGATCAGCGAAAGGATTACCATTGACAGAACACCACAAAGCACAGAAAGAGAAGTGAATAGCATGTTCCAGGAGTATAGCATTCTACCGCAGAAAATTAAAAAGGAACTTCCTTTCTTGAGTTTCATGGATTTGCACCCGCGTCTTTGTCATAAGACAGAGTTGGCAAGAAAGGAATATCTCACTATAGCTCGTGAGTTGTTTACACCTGGAAGGGATAGAGAATCTACACATAAAGATGATACAACTCTTCGTCAAAATGATTTGATATCTTCAGTCTCCTATGAAGAAGGCAGAAATTTATGTGACGAATTTGATAGAAGTGCTGATTTAATTCGAGAACACACTAGCACAGCCTTGGGTAATGATTTACCTACATCGTCCTTGCAAGAGGTAGCCCAAGAAATTTCTACCATGGAGGCTACTTCTGATTTTTATGACAGCAATGATGAAACTTCGCGTGAGCGTGAGCCAGCAGCTGTTTCACAGATGCAAAGTAACACTATTGAGTTGTCACGTGAAGAGACTCAAGAGTTGGGTACTACAGATGCAATTGGTGTTGAGAATTTATATCATGGTGAGTCTGATTTTCTGGATCAGACCTTCGAAAACCAGCTAGAGGATTCATATGTTGATATGGAATCCCAGGATCATACGTTGGATGGGCATGCAGATACTTTGGGAGTAGAAGCGTGTGAAGATACTGTCATACCAGCAACTTCTACCGTACCAGTTGAGCCATCCGCTGAGGTACAGAGCAGCAGTACCTTAGATGTTGAGGTGTGCATGGGTGAAAGCACACATAATGCTGCTTATCACAAGGTGAGTGATGACAGATCAGCGTCATATCATAGTGCATATGGTGAACCGGAAAACTTGTGTGGGGGTCGTAAGCTACAGAATCATCATCATTTGGTTGGGCAACTACAAGTGAATGACAATATGATTGCCACAGCCCTTGAGCATTTCGATGTTGCACGTCAGATGTTGACTACCTATGGTTGGAGTCCTCCTTTGACAGATGAGCACAGTGATAGTGGTTTTTCCCTTGCGGTGATACATGCACTCCGAGAAGCAATTGGAACGATGAAACAAAACTACCTAAAACTACTTGCGGACAGGGATTTCCTTCTCGAGTGGGATTGCATTTGTTATGATGCATTGAAGAGAAAGGAGGAGCGGATCGATGAGCTCACTCATGAGCTTGAGGTGACTAGGGACTCATTGCATAGCACCCAGTTGGCTCTTCGAGAGTCACAGTTACAGATTGAGAAGCTTACCGTGGCGTTGAGTTTGGCACAATCTTCACCATCTTTGGATATCGTTCAGTCTTCCATGGCAGCGGTTGGTGAGGAGTATACACCCATGATTCATAGCAATGAGGGAGATGTTGAGGATGTGGTTACATCCATCACAGTTACAGGAGCAGTGGATACAGATGGGATGAGTGCACTAGATGCGAGTTGCAGTGGGCTACGTGTTGCACCAGGTTCTCTTGAGATTAGTCCCATGATAGGTGATGCAGGGCAGATCATTGATAGTTCCTGTGACATGGTTGTTGATTCACGAGAGAGTTGTGTGACAACCCTCGACACTTGTCCATCTTCACAGAAGATATTCGGAGACTCATCCAGTTGGGAGATTGGTACTTATGTTGATTTGTTTCCCTCTCCTGGAGGCAAATCAATCATGTTATCCGATGCAGTTGATTATGATCGGCAGCCGGTTGAGCCAAGTCAGGAGTACAATTCGATTTATTAGTCCAGCGATTCAGAGATGGATGATTCAGATCAGTATGGAGTGATTGTGCAGTTTGTGAATAATCCATTATTTGAATTTGATGGTGGTTTGGTCTATGATAACCCACTCTTCGAGTTGGGGGCTGATCGTACTCTTGACACTAGTTCTGGGTTCGGTGATGATCGTAGTGTTTGGGATTGTTCCAGTGCATCGCGATTCCAAAGAAGACTCACAGAGGAGTTTAATGAGGTGTACACGGTGAGGAGTGCTTATAGTTTTTTCTTTGATCCACCTGTACATGATTCGTATTCGATGCACAATACGTGTGCACAGGGTGATTCTCTCGATGCAGTCGAGGGGAGTAATTCATTACTGTGTGCAGAGTTACCATCTTCGAAAGATGGAAGTAGTGGCTGCAAGTACTCGACTCAGCAGTTTGCGGGGTATTACTTGCAAGGACAGCAGTCAGTTATCCATCATGCTGATATGTACTCGATAGGGCTTGCTACTTCTATGTCACAGTTTTTTCATACGGGTACATGGTTACGGGGCAACTATGGTGTTAGTTGGCATGATGGCTGGGTCAGTTATCACATCCATGAGGGTTTAGCAGAGGATAGAGAGAGATTCAGGGTAGCAGATGCTTCTAGAACTTATTTTCTCCACATGACAGATGGATGTGAATTCATATTGTATTGGGATCCAGGTGGTGACAGTTCGGGTACTGAGTATTGGATGGGTCCCACTGGGTTACTTCACTATTCTCAGCATGGTGAAGTGGGAGGCAGTAGAGCGCAGTGGCAGTCTGAGGATGACAGTCACGACAGACTTTCACTCTGGGTTTGGGATCCAGGGATAGCTTGCGCAGTTGAGTTTTTGTTGATGCTACAGGAGACAGTTTGAGATGTGTGGGACATTTCACAGTTTTCCTTTTGGGCCTCCCGAGGTTTGGAGTTTCTTTGCAGTGGAGATTGCTTGGGGTCAAGCAATTTCAGGGAGGGCGGACTGTCATGTCTCCATTTTTGGCGAGCATCAGAGTTCATAAGATTGGCCTATCATGCGACCTTCGTAGGCTGATAGTTTGGATAGAGGGTCATTTCGGAGCTTGGCTCAGCTTCAGATTGGCAGTTTTGATCAATTGGCTTTCGTTTGGGCTCGATCGGAGTCTTCTTGCAGAGTTGCTATTTTAGCAGTTCTGGCAGGCGTGGGACCCACCTATATTTTAGCGGTATGGATTTGGCGTTCAGAATCACCGGTGTTCAAAACCGAACTGAATACATCGGGATGAGTAGAGAAATATTAATATTTAATTGCATTAATTAAATATTAATTATTTAATGATTATAATATAAAGTTATAATATTAAATTATAACTTAAGTGATTCTTCTTGAGGGGTGTGCCATCATCAGAAGGGGCCAAAATTGACATTTAAATTTACATTAAAATATTTGGCTGTGACTTTGGAAATATTAAAAGATTAAAAGTTGAATATTTTTAATAATCCCTATCTTTAAGGAAATCGCACTTTTCAATGATAAAGGGGTTTTGCATTGGGATTTGAGCCAATATGACATTTGTGATTGAAAATTGATCAGTTTTTGCCAGAGAATGGAAGCTTTAGGGTTTCAGTCTCGAACGCATTGGAGAACGAGCCATCTCCAGTGAGAGCGATTCAGAGGGTGTGAAATATCATCCGATTTATTGCCATCAGAGGAATTTCTTCATTTCAGAAGAAGTTGCAGAGCATTACAGAGTTGATACATTCAGGGGTTTTCAGTAAGGGTTTATCCCGAAGAGTTCTCAATAGCAGGGCGCCTATTTCTTCACATCTGGGAACCTTCAAGAAGAGCCGTTTTTATATATATGTTGTTTGTTGCTGTAGCCGTACCTTTGTACAGCAGGCCGTACCCTTGTAAGGGGCTGTACCTCTTCCAACAAGATAAACGCCTTTCCTTTTTCTCTGAGACTTCATTGCATAAAGGAGCAGGCACTTCAAGAGTCTTGCCAGCATCTTACAGAGGGAGACGCATATACATTGGGAGCCTTTTCTTTTCTTCAGCATCTGGCCGTACATTTCTGTACAGGCCGTACCACTCAAGAAAGGCCTTATTTTATTCCAGAGTAAGAGACGCCTTCATCCTCAGCAAACAAACTTCATTTCCAGTGGCGCATATCTCATTAGCAGAGGATTCTCCTTTGTGGCGCAAGGGAAAGGTGACCTACCATTGCAGCCGTACCATTACCAGTCATTTATTGCAGCAAGAGGAAAAAACCAGGTTTTTAAATAAAATTCTTCTTTTGTTGCATTCTATCAGATCTCTATTGTAATCATTGCAGAAGGTTAATAAATAGTCTGGTTCCAGTATTTGCACTAGGGTTTGTTGTTTACGGAGTTGTATGAATTTTATAGAATTTATTTGCTATTACTTTAAAAATCGCAATTTACCCTTATTGCACAAAACCCTCAAAAACAAGCAAAAAAACCAAAACGTCAAAAAAGACTCAGAAAACTGTCATATTCGGAGAATAGGGGAAACTAGGGTTTCTACAGAAGGAGCTTCTTCTTCAGGTACCAGAATTAAGTTAAGAGTAAGTCGGGCTGTGGAGGAACCATTGGAGAAGGAAACGCTAAAGGGAAAATAAGTTAAGAAAATGCAGATTCAAGTTTTGGATCAGCAAGAAGAAGAGGAGGTTCTTCAAACCTCTACCATTCTAAGTGAAATGATTCCTCACATTGAAGCTTCAATACCTGATTCAGCAATATCCCCTAGCTCCCCTATCGACGGTGATGTTGATTCTTTCTCCACAGTATTTGTTCCTTCTATCCCACCTCCAGGGGCTACTCATCATTCCTCATCAATAATAAATACACCTGTGAGAAGCTTGCCCGATAACTTGGAGAATATTTTTGATACAAATCCAATCTTTCTAGCCATGTCAGAAATAACTCTCCCAGAGATAGATACATCAATAGCAAGCTTTGATTGTTTTATGGCTGATCCTAGTCGTAATTTGTCTTCTGAACAAAACATAGTTGCTGTACAAACTGAGTGACCACCTAGAATTTCAGTTGTAACACAAACTGAGTCTATTTCTACACAAACTGCAGTTGTTATTTCAGATGTGACAACTTTGGATCTTCCTCCATGGTTAAATTCAATTGCTCCCAAAAGAAAGAAACAAGCAATGTCTCCTGATGTTTTTGATTTCCAAAAGTTGAAGAAATCAAAACCAATGATTGCAAAGAAAGCAAAAACAGTCTCGCAAGTGTTTATTGACAGCAATAAAATGAAATATGTTGAGATTGCAGAACCTCTTGTTGACAAACCACATGAAGAGATGCAGGTGTCTGATTACAAGTTCACTAGGGTGGAATTAGGCAAGCAGACTCATGCTAACATGATGCAAGATGTACAGAGTTCAGTAACAATTTTGACACAAAGCTACAATGAACTTCTAGCTAAAAAGGAGAAGCTCAAGGAGGATAATGATCAGCTAGTTTCAGTTATTCAAAGGATTACTGGATCATCAGAAACAGTTGATTCAATATCTACAGTTGCTCCTAATGAATCAGTCAGGCAATTAGAGAAGATTGTGCAAAAGGCTAAAGCAGTTGATTCATGGGTAACACAGTTAATTGATCAAAGCATACCAATGATTGAAAAGACATTACAAGTTCTGAACAATGTCAGAATAGCAAAAATAAAGTTGAATCAGACTTTAGAAACTTTCAAGCAAAGTTTGGATTCACTTGAAAAGGATCTAAAAATCTGGCATGAGATGGATCAAACCAAGCTACAAATTCTATGCAGCAATTCAATCTTACCAAACAGAGAGAAATACATAGAATTTGAAGAACTCATGACAAATAAATCATTGGTTATTCAAGATCTCATCAAAGATATCCAAGCTACACTAGAAATGAATGATGAAGTACAACAAGACATCCTTTCTAGCTTTGAGAAAATCTCTTGCACAGTTTTGAATCATGAAGGAGAATTACTTGCAGCTAATATAGTCACTACAGAAATGGCAGTAAATCTTCGTCAACAGTTGGAATTAGAGTAGTTTACCATGGATTCGATTCACAAGTTTGTTAATCATCAAATAATCCTTGATAAAATGCAAACTGTTTATGAAGAACATAGACTTGCAACGATAAGATATTTTGATGTAATCTTGAAGACTGTTGCAGTTGCCAAGAACACACTGGGCCCCGATCCAAATGAATTGTAGATGATCATCAGCAAGTTCTTGTCTTTCAAAGATAGGAATGAGACAAATTAAAATATTAGGTTGTTTTATATATTTTACTTTCGACAAAGTATATGTAAAAACAAGTTTTGCAATTGCAAGTGTTCTTTCCTTGCAGTTTTGGAAAATGTAATTACATGTAAGTTCTTACAAAACAAATCACAATTTGGATTGTAATTTTGAATAAGTCAATTGCAATTAGTTATTGGTTGAGAGATTTTCTCAAGTTTGTTGAGATCCTCCTACCTTTTTCTCCAGACCTCTCTCCTATAAATACTTGAGGGGGTCTATTGTAATCTTTTATCTTTTTAGCAAGCAAGAAATCTCTGCAGAATTTTATACTCATAAAGTCTTTGAGCTTTATAGTTGATAACTATGAGTTTTCAAGTAATATCAAGAAGTTGGAATTTCAGACTTTGAGTTGAATTCCTATTATGCATCCTTCATGTTCTTATGTCATTTTGGAGCATCATTTTGTAACTACTTGAGAATTGTGGAATATTGCTGAAGAGAGATTCAATTTAAATATCTGCAGTCTTTGTGTTGTAAATGTTGAAAGTTGAATTTGTAGTTAGTATTAGAAATTGAGAAGAATTACAAGACTTTGTGCTCATAGTAGTTCTCATTTAGAGTAATCAATAGATACATCGTAATTACAGACTTTGTACTGTTTTATGTTGTATACTTTCATTAAGTAATCATTCTAAAAAGGGTAGATAGGATCTCATTCCTCAAGACTTTGCGCTTATTGGTTGTTTTCCCGTCCCGGAGGAAGTAATGGAAGTCTTTGCGCTTTCAGGAAACTTTATTTCCTCTTTCTTAATTTCACTGCATAGCTGCTGTAATAAGTTTTATTAACTTTTGATATTTCTTTTCTGCAAAGTGAAAAGAATATAATCTTTCCTGAAATAAGAGGAACGATTGTTGTCCTACCCATATTAGTTTTGTTTAGTTAAAGGGGGAGCCTTCCCTTAATTAGGAGAGTTTAATCTCACGTACTATGGTTGAAACCACAATTTTGTACGCTTCCACAAGAATACAAAATTTTCAACCAACAGCCACATATGCCCTAATCAAGATTCTTCCCTAAAAACGCCACAAAGAGGAGTGGGGTAATAAATTAGCAAAAGATTCTCCACTCTCTCCTAAAGTCATAATAAGCCATTAATGTCCACCATCATCCTCTAGAAGGTCATCATCCAACAAGGCGTTTCCATTCTCCCTCTCTTTGACCACAAATTCAACAAACCTGGCCAACACTACTTCAACTTCCTGAACTGATATAGCAGGCACGATCTCATTCTGAAACTCCAAGACTGCAGCTTCTTTCTCCTGCTCGATGATGATTTCCCTCTTGGTTGTCATTCTTTAACTATGAAGTGCTTGAGGATGATTTCTAACCCCTGGGCCTTCATTATTTCTCCATCCTAATCTTGAAGGATTTTCCGGTCTTGGACTCGATCATTTCTTCCTTGCCACCTGCCTCCCTGAGTTGGGTGCATATTGGGTCTTTGGGGAGAAATTCCAACACTTAGCCATTTCTTTCAACATTTCCCTTCATGGCTTGGATGCAAATGAGACATCACGGAGGAATTTGAAACACGTAATTTTATCCTCTTCTAAGGTTGCAATGTTGTCCTGGAGTACTTGCTCCATCACCCCAAGTCATCATACTTTTGGTCTCGGTGTTTAGCCTGCAAAACAAACAAAAAGAAGAGCATCAAAACACTTATAGTATAAATCTGCTCCACTTACCTAATTGCCATGTTTTGACTTTTGAGGTTGATCGATCCCTAGATCTGATAGAGTTCATCATTTTTTCTCTAGCAAACTTTGCTTTCTTCATAACTTTTCAACATCTGTGTGCTAGGGCGCATACCATCTTGATGTTTTCATCTTCTTGCCTAAGCAATTTCATTCACCTATCTTGTCCATCTTCCCTTAGGAGCTTGATGTTTGAGTTCCACTTCATCTTGAGGGCGCGTATGAAGGCCTGAGCCTTCATTTTCTCTTAGACAATTTTCTTACCCCTTCTCCTTCGAGAGTGCATTTGACCCTTTCTGCCTTCTTTTTCTATGCCTTAGAAAATTCTATCCATCTGAGCCTTAGGAAATTTTATCTCCCCTCTCCCCTTAGAAAATTTTATCAATCATTAGGCAAGCGTCCATTTTGAAATCACAAGCTAAGGTGTAATTTATTCAAAATTTATTTCCCCTAGAAAATATTCAAGAACTCCCCTTAGAAAATATTTCTCAACTTTATATACTTATGGGTGCACATGAAGGGGTTCATTTTTTTTTTATTTTTTTTTTTACACCCTGGAAAAATATTTTTCTTAATGTTTATTTTATCCTCTCCCTCTTGGGAAACTTCTTACTTCAACATACTTCCTGCTTTGGGCACATATTAGAGGGTCTTAGGCAACTTTTGTGACTTAGAGATTTTCTCACCAACTTCCTTCTAACTTGGGCGCATCTTGATGGGGGTCAGGCAGTTTTCATTGCCTTAGACAAAATCTATACCACTTCAATTTGGGCGCATTTGGCCCCTTGAAATTTGATTTTGTGCCTTAGAAACATTTTATCCATCTTCTTCTTCTCAAGGGCGCATTTGGGGGGTCCTGCTAGTTTCAATGCCTTAGAAAAGTTTCAACTCCTCCTCACAACTTGGGCGCATTTACCACCTTGCCATTCCATTTTTCTTGCCTTAGGAAAAAATTTAATCTCCCTCTTCTTCTAGGGCACATTTGGGGGCATCTACTCTTATCTTTAAACACTTAGAATATTTTCTCCAGCTTGCTTCATGGGATGGGTGCATATGGAGGGGTGTGCTTCAAGTTTCAATCAGTTGGAAAATTTTCAAGTTGTGTCTCCTTAAAGAGCACATTTAGGGGGGGGCTACTAATCATTTTCTACGACTTAGAAACTTGTCTAGCTACCTTCCTTGCTTGGGCGCATTTTGGGGGTAATGATTTCAATTTCAACGCCTTAGAGAATTTTTGAGGCCACCTACTTCTTGAGGGTGCATTTTAGGGGGTCCTCCTCCTATCTTCCTGGACTTGGTAAATTTTTAAACCACCTTCTCAACATGGGCACATTCCAAGGGTCCTTCTTCCATTTGATAACTTTTTGGAATTTTTAACTCAACTTCTCTTGATGGGCGCATTCTAGGGGTCTTCCTTCCAATTTTGATGCCTTAGAAACTTTTTTCTCACCTCCATGTTATGATGGGCGCATTTTGGGGGTGGGGGGGAGGGTGGGGCGGAGTCAAGCAAGTTTCATTGCCTTAGAAAAATTTCATGCAACTCTCTCATAGTTGGGCACATTTAGGAGGTCAGGCTTCCATTTCACGTGCCTTAGAAAAATAATCTAATCTCCCTCTTCCTCTAGGGCGCACTTGGAGGGGTTTCCTTCCAATTTGTTGCCGATGTCACGTCTCATACTTTGATGCTATTTTGACCATGACTTACTTTGACTTATTTTGACCATGACTTTATGAGATTTAATATACGAATTATGATACTATGCTTTGATGTATGGGAATGTAGAAAAATAATTGTTTTCTTTCAAGAATTATTAGTGCAATTATATAAAATAGGAATGTTGATTTAATTTTTAAATTTATGTTTCTACAATGGATACTAATACACTTTTGTTTTTGCACGCCTGAGTGCAATTGAGTGGCAGGTGATCGAAGGCCAAGGTGATCGAAGGCCAAGAGTGTGATTGAGGAAAAGAAGGTTAGCTTCCCGACAAGGTAAAAGAGGAGAAGCTCTCGATTACGCACACACCACTTAAAGCATGTAGCTGCATTAGGTCATGTTTGTTTCTCAATGTGATTGCGTGAAATTGATAGCATAGCAAATCTAAATTAGGGTTTAATTAACCTTAGAAAATGTGAAAATAATATGGCTTATTCTATTTTAATTATTCCTCATTTATATTTGAGCAACAAAAGGAAAAATCTGTTTTAAAAGAAATATAATTAAAAATAAAACAAAATAAATAAAAGAATAAATATTGTGTTTTGCATAAATGAAATTTTATTTATAATTAAAACAAAATAAATAAAAGAATAAGAATATTTTATTTTGCATAAATGAAATCATAGATTTGCATAAAAAGGGATATATATTTCTGTTTTGGTATATGGTTAATTTTCCAAAAGAATGAAGAATGAACAGCCCGAGAGAACATTGGGCTCTGGAAATTCTGTCTTAAAACCAACAATGCAGTTGGCATGTGGCAAACCTTAGGAATTGCATGAGAATTATATCTGTCATCTGGGAATTTTATGCATGATCCTCGAAAAGAGGAAGACAGCTTTAAGAAAGAAAAGAGGACTTCGATTGAGGATATCCGGAGAGCTTTGGAACAGAGGCGAAGCAGGTATTGTTGGGCATCTGAACTGGAAGCAAATTTTGCCAGGTTCTTTTCATTGCTATGCCTTCTTTTAATTTTATTTAAAACTGTAGTAAGGAAATGGAAGGAATGAAATGTTTTATTCTCTTATTAGAGTACAAACAACTGAGAAATCTTTCCAATTTCGTTTTGAAATTTGGGTAACAGCTTACTTCTCTGTGTTGCAATTATAGAATACACATTCTTCCTTCAGAATTAGGGTTTTCATTTTGTTGCAAGTCTGCATTTTATTGAAATGAAATAAACCTATATATATATCTATGCATATATATATGTCTGCATATTTGGTCTGCATAAAAATTCTGTCATCTGAATAAAATCAAAATGTCTTTGAGATAAATTCGAATGCAGTTTATACTGGGCAAAATGTCTTTCTTTATTCTGAGTTTGGAAATTGCTAACGAGAGGAAAGAGGAAGGGATTATTTCCCTTGCCCTCCCCATGGGAAGGTCGTGGACTGTGGGAGGCTCGCGCCCTCCACAGGCCGCGGCCTGTGGAGGAGGCGCGAGCCCCTCACAGGCCGCCCCCTCCCCATGGGAGGGGCAAGGGCTTCCCTGAGCCCTTTAGTCGCTCAATGCCAGTAAGGAAACCATGTAAAAATTACCCTGTTCTGTGTGCACGGCTAGTGAATTCTTTGAACAGAGTTATAAACCAAAATTTCTTTCTTCAAATTATACACAGCTATACATGATTTTCTACACACATACATATATATAGATATCCATGTATTTATGTGCCAAATACAAATTGAAACAGGAAAACCATTTCCAAAAAATAGTATGAACTCTGTTATTTATGTGCCAAATACAAATTGAAATAGGAAAACCATTTCCAGAAAATAGTATGAACTCTGTTAATTATGTGCCAAATACAAATTGAAATAGGAAAACCATTTCCAGAAAATAGTATGAACTCTGTTAATTATGTGCCAAATACAAATTGAAACAGGAAAACCATTTCCAGAAAATAGTATGAACTCTGTTAATTATGTGCCAAATACAAATTGAAACAGGAAAACCATTTCCAGAAAATAGTATGAACTCTGTTAATTATGTGCCAAATACAAATTGAAACAGGAAAACCATTTCCAGAAAATAGTATGAACTCTGTTAATTATGTGCCAAAATACAAATTGAAGCAGGTAAATCATTTCCAGAAAATAGAATGAACTCTGTTAATTATACACAAATATCTCAGTAATATTAAACCTGAAACAAGAACAGAAAGGTTTTGAGAAACCATGTAAACTGGAAAGCATTTTGATTTCTTAAACATATACTTACTTACAGAAGCATACCCTGAGTAAAGGAATACAATATAAAATGTGAATGCTAAATTATCTTCCAAACCTCTGAAATTCTGATTAAATTGCACTGTTTCAGTATTCTATTATTACTTTGAACCCTGTATTGAAATTGGGAAATTACACTATCAGTCAGTATGAGCTTGGAAAAATTAGGAATACATACTGAAAACAGTAAACACTGTTCCTTTCAAATAAATTGATTAATTCTTCTTCTTATAATACACTGAAAAGTATTAAGACATATACGTCCTTCTTTAAAAAGGGATTACTTACAAAGGAATAAACGAGATCTTACAACTGAATTACAAAGGATTCACATTTGAAATTCTTTTAGAATTAATTGAATGATTGAAACATGTATGAAAGTGTATAACCTTCTGCTTTGGTATTTATTCATACTTCACTATGGTAACTTCCGGGACAGGGTGCCGAAGGTGGGCAAACAAAGACGATAGTATTACCTTTTCTAAACTACCATTTACTTGTATTATTTATGCTTGGCCAAGCACTGTACCATTGAAATAGATGGATATTTTTTAAAAAGCCTAGAAACATATATGTATTTGAGTCTCTGCCACCTTCTGTTGCAAGAAATGTGTTTATTTCTCATGTAGAAATGCATATAGGCATCAGGCACGCATCGAGAGTTCCCTCCTGTTTTGTTGTTTCGGGTTGCTAGGCTCCTTTATGCAGGGCCGGGGATTCCTTCGAGTTAGGAAGGGACCCGGGGAAGTCATGGACTTCGTGGTTGGGCGGAAAAGGCGCCTGAATCACATTCTTGGCCCCAGCTCGCAAGAAGACCAAGGCGTCACGGTGGTTGGTGGTTCCAAGTTTATTTGCTATTGATGTACTTATGTATTATTCAGATTTGGCTTGTGAAGCTCATTGTAAATGTATATGTATTTTGACAGTCTTGTTGAAACTTGAAATGGAAGTATGATTTGAAAGTATTTAATGTAACATTGATTTGAAAAGTTAAAGTTTTATAACTTAGCATAGAAAAGATGTTTCTATTTGAAGGATTGATTCCTCCAAGAGAGGTTGAATATATATTGATATGAGAAAGTCATTAAAATACTTATGCTTTGTATAATCTTGATACATTACATTGATATTATTGTTAATTATGAAATGCAATTTAAATTTTCTTTTATTTAAGCTCTCTTGGAAGTGTTATGGACGATGTTGACTACTTGGAAACCTTTTTATAATGGTTGAATAAATTGAAAATACTCTTAATTTTCTCTTTAACACTGATTTAAAAAGGATTGAAAACACTCTTAATTTTCCGAGCGCTACAGCCTTAGACAAATTTTCAACTTACCTCTTGGAGCCTGGGTGCATTTCATCCCCTAAGCTTCCATTTCTGATACTTAGAAAAATTCTTAACCACCCTACTACCTTGGGTGCATTTGGGAGGTGAGATTTCCAGTCAATGACTTAGAATTTTTTTATGAAACCATCCTACACAAGTTGGGCGTATATGAGTGGGGTAGCTTCCATTTTTTATGCCTTAGAGAGTTTTTAAGCTACCTCCACAACTTGGGCGCATTTAGGGGGCAATGCTACCATTTCACAACACTTGGAAAATTTCCCAAGCTTTCATGCCATCATCTCTCAGTTCAGGCGCATATGGAGGGGTCTCCTTCCAGTTGAGGGCGCATTTGATGTGGTGACCCGCCAGTTCAACACTTAGAAAGTTTTCAAGCCTCCCTTTTGTCAAGGGCACAATTCAAGGGGGTGGCCATCCAAATGAGAGCGCATTTGGGCATGTGTGCCTCCATTTTTCTTGCCTTGGACATATTTGAATACTTAGCCAACTTTCAGCTTGCTTGCCCTTGTTTACTACTTTTAGAAAGTTCTTGATTTTGGGACCCTTGCAACTCCTCTTAGCTTGAAACTTGTTGCACGTGATCCTCATGACCTAACAGTCTCGTTCACACTTGCCCTTCGTGCCTCCAATGACTTCCATTTGACCTTGTTTTTGTTGCATGTTGCCCTATTCGTGAAACTGAAGTGTTGGGGAGTTGTTGGAGTGAACCTACTAAAAATAGAAAGTGCTTGAAAAAGTGACCAACCAACTTCCAGATGTGTTTGCATGTCATACTACCTAGGAGATCTCAAAAAACCCATGAAAACCCAAAAAATTGGTCTGCATGCGAGCACCTGCCAAAAATAGCAAGTCCCTGAAAAGTGATCAACTTTACTTGCATGTCATATCATTGCAAAGCTCTCGAAAAACCCATAAAGAATATCCTGACATGCACTAAAAAATCATACATGCAAACCCTAAAAATGGCTCTCGAGGCCTAAACGGCTAAAAGTCATCATCTCGGCTTGCATGTTATACCCTCACGAAGCTCTCGAAAAACCCAGAAAGAATCTCTAGACATATATTGAAATAGCACACATGCAAACTCTAAAAATGGCTCTCGAAGGCAAGAACTGCTAAAAATAGCAAGTTGTCAGAATCTGCTCAAATTTTGCATGCAAGTACCCTGAAGTGCTCCAAACATGGTGTAGCATTCATAGTTTCAAAAGTCTCGAGAGAAATGTCCCAAATTGAGCACTTATTAAAAATAGTAAGTTGTCAGAATTTAGTGAAATTTTAATGGGAACCTACCTGAAGCCATCTGAACACAGTGCCAAGCTCAGACCTCAATTTTCTCAATCAATTTGACCTCAAATTAGCCTCAAGAATGAAAACCCTGATCTGTCCAACTGCACTTCAAACTTAGTCAAAATTTCAAACCAGGTCAAAAGATAGGTACATCATCAAAAAGATAGAGGAAACAAAAAGAGAGACGTAAAACCAAAGCCAAAAGACTAGAACGGAGCAAAAATTAGGGGGTCCCCATTTTGAATGGGGTGATATGTGAAAAGGTCATAACACCACCTAACTTCACGCTTTTCAAAGTCCCTTGTGAAAATTTCAAATCACTCCCAAATTTGTACAACTTATTTGGCAACTCCCCTACTTATAAAAATTGGTTTCAAGGCCACATCAACATGCTTTTTGTCAAGGTATCCAAAACGATCCAAAAATAAAGTGAGACCAATAGTGGGTCACTAAGTCATGTATTATTGGTGGGCTAATGTGGCATCACATGATTTGTCAAATTGCATACTTTATGGATAAAAGTGTTTTGCAATTGGATATTAAGTTTAAGTTTATTGGATATTAAGCCTACCCACTATGGGGCCCACTCAAGCCTACTTCTATACCCACCATTGGACCCCTACCCACTATGGGCCCCTTTCCCTTATATGTGCAAAGGTTAATTCCCTTAGTTTGGGGTTGGAAAATTAATAATTCCATGCAAATATTACGAGCCCTGAAGGTGGAAATGTACATCTTGAAATCGTTTGGCTATAATTTCTCTATTTGATTATTTATTATGGATGTCTCTATGCAAGTGTGATATTAATCAGGTTTTTTGGATGCTCTACAATTCTTGCCACAAAGGCATGTCAAATCCACAACAAAAGGGGAAATGAGATAAATATGACAGATTGCTGATTTATTTCTAGAAGCACATGTGCACCTGGCACTCTGTTAGAACCTTATTCACCAATAGGAGATGTTTCTTAGAGTTGTGATCAAGATATTTTATTTTTCCTAAGGGACTCAGAGAAATGGCAACTTATGTCTCCAAAGGGAGCTGTCATATAACTATGATTAAAAGGGGTATTATATAACTTAAGTTACCCCAAAAGGACTTGCATATGGATTCATGCCAAGGCTTTATTTGCTGCCCTAGGAGGTGTTTTGTATCCCCAAGATGCCAAGAGAAAGTCTAGAGGAGATTGTAAATGAAAATGAACCAAATATTAAACGCAGCCCCAAGGACTTAATATTGATCCACATAAGAATCTGTGCCAAGTCATGTGCCAGCTATACAAGATGTTTTGAAGGTCAACAAAGGGGGTTATTTTTATTTCTCCACTGAGAATAGTTATCAAGATCAGTGGGGGGATATTTTGTTTCTCCTAGGTTCAAATTTGTAACAGAATTCAATTGGAGACAAATGAGGCATATGTTGAAAACATTTAATGCACCTCCAATATTAAAAGCAAATGTAATATGGGCCATTGGTGTTGAGTTGATCTCCACCATTGCTTTTGTAAGCCTTCTTTATAAGAGGCAACCTTCTCTCATTTGTACAAGATTGAACAGGAGCTGTTGTAACAACATTTTGAGATTAATACAAGCAAAGGCATTGAAGTTTTGGTGCTTTTCTTGTTGTTTATGAATGCATTAATGGTTCCTTCTTCCAGTTTTAATTTAGTTCAGTTATAATAATGGTAGTGTTAAAAGTACTTGATAAATCTCTTGATCGTACCATTTGTAATTTGTTGATTGTAAGTTACTTTGCAATTAGTCTGAGCCTTTTACAACAATAGTTCAATTGTTGGTGTTCATTTATATTGTGCCAAAAATTGGATATATTTCTGAATATTTACAATCTAAAAATATTTAAGTTTTCCTTTGAAGATTGCACTATTTATGCAGTGTTGTGGGTTTAACCCTAATCAAACAGAAATTGGTTTTATGGGGGATGTATTTATCTGTAGCATCAACCATTGTTGTGATTAACCTTAGGTTTTCAAATTTAGGTTCTCTAAACCCTTATCTTTTGCATTTTTTATTTAAAATTTGGGTTAGTTTAGGAAGAAGAGTGTCACAGAACTGTCATATTGGATGTTAAAAGTCATTTTCAGATAGCAGATCTGAAAATATAGCTAGGGTTTATACCAATCTTCAAACTTCAAAAAACCTTGTCCTCAAAGTTCCAGCTAAAAAGTGTAAGGCCCCTTGTGAAAACAACAAAACATTAACCACTGAGTCATTTTTGCAAAGTCAAGACCTGACAATCGAAGCCTTGGGGTTATCTTTTTGAAGTTTTATGAAGTTAGATTTCCTTTCAAGACACAAGTACTTTGTTACTTTGTTTGTGTTGTAGATGTGCAAAAACACTCAACACAACTGAAAAAAATTTAAAAAGATCGGCATTATAACCCCTTATTACACATAAGAAGCTCAAAATAATATTCAAAACTTACCCAAAAAAAAACTTGAAAAATCTTCAAAAAAATTATTGAAAACTTGAAATAAATGAAAGATTTACTCATCTTTGATAGTTAAATCTTTTTTTGTGCAGCTATTTCTAGCCCGTTGGTGTAAGTTGAACTCCCTCGTAGCCCTCGCCCTAAAAAAAAAATGAACCAACCTTCAAAACCCAACAATTGCAGCTTGAAGGAAAAAATGCAGTTTTTGGCCTTTTAGGTTTGTCAAATGAGTTGCAAACATGTTAAAACCCTCACTTTAGGGCAACCAATGACATTGGGAACTGTTTTGGTTTAAAAAATGCTTGTTTTAATGTTTTTAAGGCCCCAAAAGCCACAAGTACATTAGGGTTCTCTCAGGTACACCTCGGGTACCACTCAGGGTGTCCAAGCAATACCTTGGGCATACTCGAGTGCACACCCATAAGGGACCAGGACCCAGACCAGACCCACATAGGTATGGTGGGCCAAATAAAGGGATCCAATAACAAAGCTCCCAACCAATCGATGAATCTCTTCTTATGTGGTTTCTTTGCTTGCACCTTGAAAGCAACCATCACCTTCACCATCAACAATGGGACACAATTGCCATTTTCTCTAACGGAAAGATCAAGAATGTAGGTGTGTTGATGGTGTAGAAGGGTATGAGTTGGATTTGTTCTAGAGGGAATATGTGATTCAGTGTGGATGTATTCACATCCCACACATGTGTTATCCTCTCTTATGCACTCTCCCCTCTTCTCCATTGATGAAAATCTCCTATCCCTTCTCCTTTGAGAGATGTCCATAACCTATTTGAAAGCTCCCATTTCATCACAAGTAGGGCACAGTCAAAGGTTGTGTAATCTAGATTTTACAACTGCTATCTACCTTTGCTTGAAAGTTTCTAAAGCCTTTTCAGCAAATACCTTTCAGGCATATCCTCCCCTCCTGGTATTCCATGACATCTCATTTCTTTTTCCCCCTTTTTCCAACTTGCAAACAGGATTAGAGAATAAGAGAGGGATGCCATTCCATGATAATAGCATGGTGAAAGGACCCCTATACCACCCCCATCTCCTTACGAGGCACCCATGCTTGTACCTTACCTCACTAACTACCATTCTATAAAGTTTATGGATGTCCATACCTTTGTCGTAAGTTTGTCTCCCTATCCTCTTCTCCTATTGTGGCACCATACCCATGCCATTACTCTCCATCCTCCTTCCAATAGTTTTTAGTCGACTTCATAAAAATAGTCTCCTATAGGGAATGTGACACATCTACTAGACATATGAGTGAGGCTCAAATAATACCATTTTAACAAACCATTTAGCAGTTGTTGGGTCTCAACTCAAAACATGATTCAAGAAAGCATGTAACCAAACTGAATTCAATTAGAATGCCAGTCGAGCCCTTTGAATTCTGAGGGCTGAGCACCTTTCCTTATAATCTATAGGCCATCTATTCATGACCAATGCATAGATGTGCATGGCAAATAAAGATAGGGCAATCTATAAGGGGTTGGGTAGAGATTTCAACTTCTCTTTCTTTCACTCTTCCTCTCCACACTACTACAATGACTTCCTCGGCCCTTGCCATGAAAATAGCAAAACTATAGAATGGAAAATGGAGTATTGTTTTGTAACTAAATAAAATCAAGATCATTTTTAAATGTGAAATGTATTGTATTTTTCTTACACATGAAATGCAAAATAATGCAATCATTTAGTGTTTGGGATGGGCACTTAGGCTTTCATCTATCATAAAGTCAAAGAAATGCATTGAAAAATCTATTAACATTGAAATTGACCTAGATTCAAGTTAAAATCACCATGGGAATGTTGGAATCGCCCAAGTATGCCATGTGCTATTTCCCAAAGTTTCCACACAAAAAATCTAAACCAACCCGATTCCAATCCATACCTGATTTTTGTATGCCTCATAGCCATTAACAAGGCTATATCTAGCCAATTTGTAACAATGCATTAAACAAACATATCAAAAGAGACAAAATAACAAGTGGTTAAAACTTGTCTTGCTTTGGCAATTTCTCACAAATCTTTAATTTTTAATTCTGTAGAGTTTTCACTTACCTAATAAAACTTGTGAGAAAAGGGCATATCGAAGTCAGTTATTCTTAAACATCAAACAATGCAACAATCAAAGTTCAATTTTTGCTAATAAAAATAGGACAATTATTTACCACTTTTACACATGAAAGAGGTATAAATTTACCCTTAACTATTTGACCATGTTTGATATTCTAAACACTTTGAAATTTAAATTTTAAAAGAAAAACAATTACTTAGCAGCATATAAAATGGCATACCATGTGCAGAGTTTTGCAGTGGTGCAAAGGATATAAGCCGGAGTCCGGAGTTCTAGACATTCTGCAGAGTAGCAACAAAAGGTTCTTTCATTAATAACACCAACCCATTTCAAACACATCAAGTAATGTTCGCTTCTGTATTTTATAACTACTGAAGACTTGCTTTTTCGACGCTCAGACTCGAATTTATTTTTGGAAATACTTCATTAACTTGCCTTATGGTAGCCGGATAAGTAAAGTCCTTCCAACTAAAAATTTTCAGGGATTATCCCTGAATGTAAAAATGATCCTACACAAACAAGGCCATTAGATGGCAAGAATATTTGTTGATGACATAACTCTCAATCTATAATACAGGCGATGACCAATAAGAATCAGCTGAAGATCCAAAACTACAATAAAGCCTTACTGATGCTAGGGCATAAAAGCATGCAACCCATTGCAAATTTTCCAAAATAGAAGAAAGAGTTTATAGAACTATGATCTCTTCATATAAGAAGAAAATCCATGCCTTTGCTAGGCTGTCTTTCATACTTAATTGTTAAATTGCCAGCCATTTGAAAAATTGATCTACAGTATATATATATTGATTTTAAAGAGTAGCTCACATTCTAAAAGCCCAAGAAGACAACAAGTAGTGTACTTGGAAAATCTTTAACATAGTTGGTTTGTGCTTTGGTCATATTGTCAGAATGCAGATAGAATATTCAAAATGTTTTCTATTGAAGACGTCTATTATCGGTTTGCAAGGTTTATGTGACTTCTTTTTTCTCTTCCCTTCTCTATTGGAATTCTGTTCTACAGAAGTCATGGAAGCAGATAAGGAGGACCCGCATGGATTAAAAAAAATGCCAGCTGACCAACGTAGTTTCATCACCAATAATTCATTCACTGAAGGCTTTAACAAAAATAATTAAATTGAGTGTTCAAAGCTCACAACGCACAGCATTTAAATATTTAGTAGCTTGCATATAGAATCACCATTTGAGATATTTTAATTCCCAACATTTCCAATCCTCGAATAGGCAAAAGTATTAATTTTTAGCTTCAAAGGATATATCATCATAGACTCAAAATAAATATAATCTAATGAGAATCTTTTGACACGTTAGCTTTTCCACAATTAATATTTCCTTATAAGAAGAATCACGATG
Organism: Sequoia sempervirens; assembly: GCA_007258455.2. Taxonomy (NCBI): domain Eukaryota; kingdom Viridiplantae; phylum Streptophyta; class Pinopsida; order Cupressales; family Cupressaceae; genus Sequoia; species Sequoia sempervirens. The sequence continues at coordinate 115,000,457 of VDFB02026320.1, read as the reverse complement.
TGGTTACCTGACTCCAACCAAGATCTCTTTGCACTGGCATTGCTCTTGACCAAATTATTCATAGGTCTCCAGACTTGCTTACAATAAGTCCATCATATTTGTTGGGATTATTAGATGCTTTTCAATTTCCGTCACTTCTCTTTCCCTATTTCAAGTTATGTTCTTGCTGCGGAATGATTTTGGCGGCCTCAATACAAATACAATGTTTTCAGTTATGCATGGGTTCAACGAGGGGTGACTATTGTACTCCGTTACGTAGAATGTTTTTGGCATGATCATAACTTGGATTGACCTCCTCGTCTCGCCACCATAACACCCGTTTGTAGTAAAGATTCGACAGGATTCTTTTTTGTATCAAACAGGTTTTCTTGGGTGTTTGGAAGTGTGAAAGTCGTTCTTAAATTGTTCTATTTTTTTTTTAATATTCCATTTATATTGTTGAGTAGGTATTGTATATTTTAGAAGAGAGTAAGATATGAAACATTACCTAAATGAGTATAGATCTCTTAGGAATAATCTCATGAAACAATGTCTCTTACAAATTTTTGCGAATTGAAGCTAAGAAACAGACCCAAAAAAGAGAGAGGAACCCATAGCTAGGACTTACAATGAAGGTTAGGCAAGTTGTGCATACCTACTTTTGACAGCTCAAACACATGCACAACACATTCTTAGATCCAAAATTTGGATACATACTTCTCCTCAAATCCTATGTTTGAAGAGGAAGAAATAAAATATGCCAAATGAATCTATATCATGACATTTGAGTATAATGTGGTGGTGTATTTTTACTATGTTATTTGACTATTAATATGGTGGCGTATTCTGAACTTAATTACTGCTGCAAATATGTATATATTTCTGATTTTTATATGTTTTTTATTACCAAACCCAAATCCAAAAAAAATATTTTACCAAACCAGCAAACCGGATTCTCAAACCCAAACCTAAACCCAAAACCCAACTTGTTTGGAGAATTATTTTTTATAATAAACTTGTTTTATTTTTATTAAAAAATATTATATATTATTACATCATTAAATATTTTTCTAATTTTTTTACTTTTGAAAAAATTACTCATTCTTTTGTTTTATTTTTACAAACAATCTAAATACGCTTTGTAATATATAGATATACTTAAAATTGATCTTAAAAAATCTCATCATCAAAAGATTGTGCTAAGAAATAGATTTTATATATTGATTGTAATTATGGAAGGAGAAATCGTAGAAAAATTAAAACATTGTAATTTTAAGAAAAACAAAACCTATAATTCAAAGTTTTTTAGATTAATTATAATTTTTTCACAATTTCTACTTCCATAGTTACAATCAATATATAAAGGATCTAGTTCTTACCAAAATCCTTATAAAATATATATTACAAAGAGTATTTAGATTGTTTGTAACTAGTAGAATCTGACGCCCCAAAATCGTGTTACATCTCCAATTTGACAAACAGGTGCCTAAATATATATATATATATATATATATATATATATATATATATATATTCCCAGTTCGCAGGGTTTCCTGTGAATCCGGCGAGGGGCCTGTAAAAACAATAATACGGCAGATTGTCGGGCGTCTGCACACGTCCAATCTATGGTAATTCGTAGAACCCTATCCATATACGGCGTATTCGTGGCCTATCCCCCGGAAGCACCCGTTTTGGGGGTTCCTCGCCCCATTTTTGGGAGTAAGCGCTTATTTCTGGCCCCAACCTTCGATTATGTTTCGCCTAGATCAGCATACTTTTATAAATATAAATTGAAGGGCTATTTATTTTTGAGAAATATATTTAAGTTTTATAATATAAAGGTTTATCTAATCTTTAATAAATTAATAATATATATTAAATTTTTAATTTTATATATAAGGGATGAATGCAAAATAAATATAATTTCAAATTTATTTTTTGGGTTGTATTTATGAATCTATTCAATTCGGAAACTCAATCCTAACTAAAACAGGTAATTTTGCTTAAAAAATTTATTACTAGCACTTGCATCTAAAGCAGGTTCAAGGATTAAGCCAATAGAAAATTATATGTATGGTAATATGTTAAAGAGCGTGTTTGTGAATACAAATTCTAATTGCATGTGGCTAGATTAAACAATTAATAATAAATGCTAAATAATATTCTTTAAATAATTATTAATTTAACTTTTCTTTCTATTCTATTTTTTAAATAATATTTTTTTAAAAAAAATTAATTTTAATTTGTATTAAATAAAATATAATATTTTTACATTAAAATTTATAATATAGAATATAATTGAATAATTTTTATTTTCAGAATTTTAAAATATTAATTAAATTAAAACATATAATTATTTTAATAATTTTTTACTTAACATAAATAAATTTAATAATATTTTAAAATATAAACATTTTAATTGAGCAGTATTTTTAAAACTTAAATATAAATGTTTCAAAGATATAATGGAAATTTAGGTCTCATGGATAAATTCAAAACAATTCAATTCCAACAGGTAATTTAGGTTTTAACATTTATGCATTTTTTTCATTTGTTTTGAATGTGTTTTATTGTCACATTTGTTTGGAAGCAACAAATTGCTCCTTCAAACTCCAAGCTTAGATTTTGGTTCTTTCCTCACAATCTCATCTATTTTTTTCTCATTTTTTTGAAAAATCTATTAATTTACCAAAATAAATAAATAAATTGCTGATATAGTTGCAACCATTCTTTCACTAATTGTATCCACAATTTTCTTGAAGTTATTTTTAGTTGCAAGTGTCCATACATTTCTTTAAGCTCATAAACACTTCTATTCAATGTTACAATGGTGTTGCCTCTATTAGATTTAATGAGTATGATCTCTTTGGTTTCCCCTAGTCTCTTAGGGGTAGTCAATTCCTCTCCCAATATATTCCTTCTAGGAGACCATGCTATCCTCATAGCTTGTCTATAATCCATTATGATCTCCTCCACTACCTCTTCCAAGACAACCTTCAAACTTGCTTCAATGTTTCAAACATTGTCTTGAAATTTTTGTATAGACCTCAAAGCCGAAAAACTCTTCTTTTTTTTATGGGAAGATTTTATAACATTCCCAAGATTGTTTTGGAGCACGAGCCTTTTCTGTTAAGAGTTGAGGACTGAGAGGTATCAATTCCACTAAAGTTGCCCTAGACATGATCCCAACCTTATCCCTTATGATGTTAAGTCATTGCACTCATCAATCTCTAGTGGGCTCATTCAGAACCATTCATCTTCACCAACAAACCAAAGCACAATCGATTGACAACTCTTTTTAATATGCATAACCTATTAAGAGTTAAGTTGGAAACATTTAGAATATTAACGATCCCAACCTCATCCCTTATGATGTTAGGACTATGCACTCAACAAGACTTGATCTCTAATGGGCGCATTCATGAGCATTCAACTTCACCAACAGACCAAAGAACCATTGCCTATCAACTCTTTTTAATATACATTCAACCTATCAAGAGTTAAAGTTGAGAACATTTAGAACATTAAAATTTAACTTTAATCATACCTTGAAATTCTTGTTGTGTGAGAATAATGGAATAATTATCAATTAACTTGATAAAGAACTTGAATTATTAGCATTATCCATTCATTGCTTTTGAAAATCTTTTAATTATTATACGTAAAAGCTTACAAACTTCTAGAATACCCATACCTATCTCACTCACTATCTTATTAAGTTGAAAAATCCCTTCACCTTCATTGTCCATAGGATCCTTTGAAGGATTTATTGTATAAAATTTCATTAATCTATTCTTATATCTTTCACAAACCCTTATAAATTTCATTATCCTTTAAAGATATCAAGTTTCCACAATCCATCAAGTGGTGCAATAAGATTTATGGATTTGATTGTGTTTTGATTTTTCACATCAACGTTTCAAATCATACTACATGATCCATCATCAGGATGATAGAGAGTTGGAGGAGAAAATGGATTGTTGCAGACCAAAGCAAGCTAAAAAGAGAGAGAGGGGGGGTTGCGACACAAGGAAGGAGGCCATTGAACTAAATATCTTATCCAGTAGATATTATGAATCTTTCCTCATAGCTGTCCATGTATCTATATTGGACTAAATATCTTATCCAATAGATATTATCAACTTTGGATTTAGATTGAAGAGTCTTAGAATAATAAAATAACAAATCTCAATCTTCCCTAAATTTTGTATTTCTAACATAATCAACACAATGTTAGGTTTGATATACATATTCTATTATTTTTTATGTTGTGCAAATGATGATCGATCTTCACATGGGTTAGAAGTATTCCATTATACGTTCAACAAGCCAAACTTGATGCCTTCTGACCCAATTTAATTGCAATTTCTCAAAGAGACATGTCTTTTGTAGATGGCCCATCCATATAACAATATAATTTAGTGTTTGAATTTTTGACAGATTACTTCTAAAATCACCATGTGAAAGTTTCTAATTTTAACGTTTGTAGTCCTTCTAGGCCCACCTTCAAAGAAACGAAGAATCTCCAAAAAAAACTCTCCAAAGAGCCAGTGATTCCCTATAAATATGAAATTTCAAGGGAATATTTGACATGTCATCCTTCGCATACAATAAATATTCCAAAAATGAAAGTGTGGTTGCTGAGATATCCCTTTAAGCTCTCTCTATAATAGCATTGCTCTTGATCAAGATAATCAAAGGTCTCGATGAATCACTCAGAATAAGGCCATTATCTTTATTCATACACTAGAATGCCTTTATGTCTCTAATGCTTCTCTAAATATTCATTTTAAGCAGTATTCTTCCTTCGCAACATTTGTTTAATGTTATCCAAGTTCTCAGCAAGGTATGTTGTCTCTAACTTGATTGACTTGCCCATTTCCCCAATGTGTGGTCTCCCACATGAACGATATGATGAGGAATAATGCCACTGGCCTGTTAAATAACGCAAAACACGAGGAAAAGAGGACGACTCTGGTTAAAGCAAAGCCCTTTCTAGCTAAGTAGGATGTGCATGGGTATGCTCCTCACCATATTTTGGGGATGCGTGTTAGCCAAATTGTGACGGGTTAAAAGGGAAAAAACAATAATAATGCATGCTTCGCTTTCAAATCCTGCAGGGGGTAAGGTATGTACACCTCATATTGTGGAGCACGAGTTAGGTGCCTCCCTCAGATTTGGGAGTATGAGGAGTCCCATATATACTGTAAGCTGTCTGTAAACCCAAAAACAGATTGCCTGGTATTCGTGGACTATAAAAAATTATTATTATTATTATTATTATTAATGAATACAACTTTCTAAAATGAATCAAAGGTCAAAAATCAATACAACCCGTTTAGTTTCGATCAAGTAAAATATTCTTGTTATCAGTTTGTAAACAAATGTCTAAATATTGTTAAAACCTCGGAAGTTAATAATCAAAATCTTTGATACTGAGGAAATCCCTTCTAAATCATAAAAGCAGCATTCAACATGGATGATGATCGGCAAGCAGTATCTGCTTTAAGTAATCACGGAGGAAAATTTAATGCGAGGGAAAGATGGATGGAAGACCACAATTTATCGATCAAGGCCCTTCCCCTCTTTCATTGGGGAGTCCTCCCCTCTTGGCACTGGTTAAACGGACGACCTGCCCTTAATGCCATGGAAGGTCCTAATTCGTCCTGATTTGTCCCAAGCGATCCATTGTTTTCAACAAAATTTAACAGAAAATAACCTTGCTTTCACAGGAGGCAGAAAGTGCATCTAAATAAACAAAAATAATCTAAAACAAGAAAATCCTACAAGATAGTTTTCCAAATTTTGACAAACCGCAAATTAAGGATATTTTTCATTAAAGTCTTGAAGAGAAAAACAACATTAGAAAGGAAAAGAAAAAGAACGGCTAACCTGTAATAATGGAGACCTGCAATGTATGAAAGTTGAGATTAGCGTTGGCAAAACAAATGAGGTGAATACGGACGACAGGGTTTAAAATATATCTGAATAACGGAGGAGTACAGTATGGAGCCGCCTAGAGTCCAGTGAAAACTGTTTACAATTACGACCAGAATATATTCAACTTCTTCCATGGCCGGCAGTGAGCAGGGGGGGGGCAGGGTTTTGCCGGATGTGTGCAGACAGCAGGAAAATGCATTACAATAAAATACCTAGAGAGATCAAGTAAGGACAAGGTGAAGGCAAACCTTGCATAAGGCGTAAGCAAACAAAATTGGGGATTTATTTTTTCAAATACTTCTCAGTAGCGGGAACCATGAGTAAGGGCAATCTTTTAAAAAGAACACTGTTTTTTTAACATATTTTTATGATATTGCTATCAGGATTCAACCGTGTAGTTTTGAGTCAAACTCATTGACCCATGTTTCATGAGTAGTGGTTCAACAAGAACCCATCTCTCATGATATCGAATGGTCCACTTAGCACTCATTGCATC
>VDFB02026320.1:114969668-114993942 GCA_007258455.2 Sequoia sempervirens | reverse complement strand
TGCTGTTTGGGTGGCTTGTGGGTGGAAGGGTTTTGATCCTTCCCTTGGGGTCTTTTCTTTTTTCCATTTCTTGCTAAAGTGTCCTGGGGGTTTGCATGCCTGCTGGGGATCTTGTTTTTTGCTATGCCGGGTGGGGAAACATCTGGGGTTAGCCCCAAATTGGATTTCCGTTCAGCATTTGGTTCGAAGCCTTCGGCGCATGGAGTGAATGTTTTTGATAATACACTGTTTTCTTCAGAGATGGAGATGAATGATCTAGGATCGGTTAATGGTTCCCGAATTACGAAGATTAATGGGTGTTTGGAAAGATGCAAAGAGCGACCGAAGCTGATTATACCGATGGAAATGCTTGCAGATGATATTGAATACTATTCAAGGCACTCTTTTTATTGCAAGTTCATGGGTTTGAGAGTCTCGCTGCATTTTTTGGAATCCTGGGCTCAACGGACTTGGATGCCGGAGGGGGAGATGGAGATTAGGCTCCTTGCGAACAACTTTTTTATGGTCTCTTTTGATTGCATGGCAGATCGGAATAAGGTCTTCGACGGTGGCCCCTATTTTTATAACCAGGTGGGTTTGTTTATCAAGCCATGGCATGCTGGCTTCAACCCGACTAAGGCAATACCGAGTCGGATTCCAGTTTGGGTTCGGTTGCCGTGGTTTCCAGTTGAGTGTTGGCGGGATGATGTGTTGCATTTGGTGGCTTCAATGCTCGGTAAACCTATTGGGTCTTCACAACAGACGCAGTACAAAAAGGTAATGACTTTTGCTCGTATCTGTGTAGAAATTGATTTAAGCAAGCCACTACCAGATTCTGTTGAAGTGAGTGTTGGATCATATACTTGGGTTCAACAGCTAGATTACGAAACCCTACCTTTTCGGTGTCGCCTTTGTCATGAATATGGTCACTTGCAGCGTAGATGCCCTAGGGCTAAGCCTGTGGGGCCCCAACCTTCTCAGCCTTCTCGTAATCCTCCTAGGACTGATAATGGTAAGGAGCCTATTCCGGGTGATGGTAATGGAGATGATGGTTATGTCCCTGTTAAGGCTCGCAATAGGAATCGGGGCCAGAAGCGGACCTTGAGGGAGAGGCAGGATGATGAAACTTTTAATAGGTTTGAGGTGCTGGATGATCTCAGCCAGGAGGAAGTGAATCCAGGGTTGTTGAACTTGGATCAGGGAACTTTGGGTACAGGACAGGATGGGCCACCATTGGAGGCCATGCAGGTTGTGCAGGAGATTGGGGTTGGGCAGATGGATACAGATCAACAATTGATTGTCCAGACTGAACAAGAATCTTCTATTGGAGCTTCGAAGAGTGGTGGAGGTGGTTCCCCATTGCCCCTGAAAGGAGGAAAGGATGTGGGGAAGAGCTCTTTGGCCTCCTCTCATTTGGGTATTCAGCAAAATGAACTGAAGAAAGGGGTTGGTGACAGGACTTCCAAGCTGGGAAGGAAAAAGGATATGGAGAAGATTAAATTTACTGGGGAAACTTTGGTGGAGTCAGGGTCAGTCAAGACTCTGGATTCACATTTTTCATGCCCCCATAAATGATTGTTCTCTCATGGAATGTAAGGGGCTTGAACAGTGGCCCTCGACAAAAAGTTGTTCGTGATTTGGTTAGGAATCATTCTCCGAATGTTCTTTTTCTTCAGGAGACTAAATTATATGTAGATAATATGTTGGTCATGGCTCCTAAGTTGTGGAAATATGGTGAATGCCAGTGTGTGGGGGCTCTTGGTGCTTCTGGAGGGGTGGCTTACTTTTGGAACCCTCAGAAGATTTTCCCTCTCTGGTGGATGTCCTCTAGATCCTCTATATCCCTAGTCGCCTCTTGGTATGAGACTGGTGAGTGTATTCTCCTCTTTAATGTGTATGCTCCTATTGAGTTTATGGGTAAACAACTTCTATGGTACCATCTTCATTTTGTTCGTAGCTTAGCTCCTTACCATCCGTGGGTTATGGCTAGTGATTTTAATGCTATTGTGGAGTTGTCTGAGAAAAGAGGTGGCATTCCTAGGTTGGAGCCTTCTGCTCTGTTATTCAGAGATAGCATTTCTGAATTAAATCTTATTGATGTTCTGCCAAGTAATGGTTGCTTCACTTGGAATAATAGGAGAATTGGTGAGAGTTGTGTTGCTGAGAGGCTGGATCGATTCTTGGTTTCCTGTTATTGGGTTGGAGACTTATGGTCCACTCGATCTGAAATTCTTGATTGGAGAGGTTCTGATCATTGGCCTATTAAGCTTAGTATTATCTCTACTCGGGGGCCTCGTTCTCCCTCATTCAAGTTCCAGCTTATGTGGTTACGAGATCCTACTCTTCATGAACATGTGGCTGAGTGGTGGCGGATTGGTAGACCAACTTTTGGTACGGCAATGTACACATTCTCCAAACTTCTTCAGTTTGTCAAATATCAGCTTAAAAGGTGGAATCGGCGATGTTTTGGTAATATCTTTCATGCTAAGGTTGCCGCACAGGAGGAGTTGAATAATATTACGCGGTTGATTCGTGAGAATGGGGCCTCTGAGGATCTTCTAAGGGAGGAGGCTAAGACTTTGAAAGGGGTTGAGGAATTTGAATTGCGGGAAGAAATCTATTGGAAGCAAAAGGCCCGGGTTGAATGGTTACAGGAAGGTGATAAAAACACCGCCTTCTTCTTCAATTTTGTGAAGGACAAGAGGCATGGTAATTCCATTCCTATTCTGGTGAATGATAGGGGTGAACGTCTTGCCTCATTTCAGGAAATCTCTGTTGAGGCATCTCAGTATTTTGCTACTTTATTTAGGGAGGATTCACGAGGGGGCTCTATTGAGGAAGCACAGGTTCTTTCTTGTATTCCTCAGTTGGTCTCCAGGGAGGCGAATGAGTATCTGATGAAAGATATCTCTCTTGATGAGCTGGAGGGGATTGTGTTTCAGATGAAAAAGGGTAAAGCTCCTGGTCCCGATGGTTTCCTGATTGAATTCTTTTAGGAATTCTAGGATATCATAAAGTTAGATCTTCTGGTGGTTGTCCTTGAGTCCCAGAGGAATAAACAGATGCTTCGTGCTCTGAATTCCACCTTCCTTGCTCTCATACCCAAGTGTGAAGGGGCTGATAGGTTATCTCAGTTCCGGCCTATCTCTCTTTGCAATGTGGCTTATAAAATCATTTCAAAGTTATTGGCTGAGAGATTGAAGAAGTGGCTTAAAGTGCTGATTTCGGAGGAACAGAGTGGATTTGTGGCGGGTCGACAAATTCTTGACGGGGTTGTCATTGCTACTGAGACCATCCACTCCATGGACAACTCCCATGAGAAGGCTATGTTCATTAAGCTGGATATGGCTAAGGCTTATGACAGGGTTAGATGGTCTTTTTTGTAGAAGATCCTTGTTTCTTTTGGTTTTGGTGAGGAGTGGATCCAATGGGTCATGAGCTGTGTCACGTCTGTTTCCTTCTCAGTTTTGATAAATGGAGATCATTCTGAACTTTTTGGTGCCTCTAGGGGTTTGCGCCAAGGGGATCCTCTTTCTCCATATCTTTTTCTACTTCTTGTGGAAGGCCTTGGTCGTTTGTTGAAAAGAAGGGTGGAGCTTGGCATCATTCAAGGTTGGCGATGGGGTGGAGACTTGCCTCCGCAATCTCATTTGCAGTTTGTTGGTGATACTGCCCTGATGGGGATGGCTACTGTTAGGGAAGCTACTAACTTGAGGCAGGTGTTGGACATATATCTTGTTGCTTCAGGACAATTGATCAATGAGGAGAAGTCTTCCATATTCTTCTTCAATTCGCCGAGCCCCATATAGAGAAGAATTGCTAATATCTTAAGGTTTCAGATAGGGGTTCTCCCTTTGACTTATCTGGGTTTCCCAATTTCTGTTCGCCATCTTCCCAAGGGTTCTTGGCAGAATATTATTGATAAGCTCCATGCAAAAGTTAATCATTGGACCCACAGATGGTTGTCTTTTGCGGGGCGGGTTCAGCTTCTCAAGTCGGTGGTGCAGACTCTCCCTACCTACAGATGTATGCTTCAGGTGGCTCCGATGGGTTTTCTGAGGGAGTTGGATTCTCTTGAAAGGCAGTTCTTATGGGCGGGTAGTTTGGCTTCTTCCAAGTGGAGCCTGGTTAGGTGGGATGTTGTGTGCAGCCCAAAGCAATTTGGTGGTCTTGGTCTTCGACAGTCTGCGTTATCTGGAGTGGCTATGGCTGCTAAGCTATTTTGGAGATGGTGTGTGGAACAGGATTAGTCGTGGGCCAGGATATTATCTCATAAGTATTTCCTGGGGATTCCACGACAGGATCTCCCTCATTACCCTCTTGAGGGGAAAGGTTCAGTGATTTGGAATACTCTTCAGAAGGGTGCAAAGCTTATCAAGGAAGGTTTATTTTGGATTTGTAGACGGGGAACTAAAGCTCTCTTCTAGTCAGATTCTTGGGATGGATTCCCTCCACTTACTTCTCAGTTCCCCAACCTACTTCCTTTGTGCCAAAGATTTCTCGAGGCTGGCTGGGCTAGGGTGAGTGACTTCAAGTCTGTTGCTTCTTTTGGTCAGTTGGAGGTAGCTCATTGGAAGGATCCCGCAGAGTGGCCAGATTTGGGACTTGCGGAAGAAAGTGCTGAGGTTCACAAGATTCTTCATAGTAGGAGTTGTAGTTCTCTTCTGGAAGAAGATATTCTTGCTTGGACCCATAATCCTAAGGGGGTTTACTCTGTTGCTTCTGGTTATCAGGTGTTATTGGCTCAGAAGCTAACTGGGGCGGAGGTTCATTGGTGGAAAAGGGTGTGGAATAAACTCTCGTGGCCTAAATGCAACTGCTTTGTTTGGACTTTGGCTTGGAATAGGTGCTTGACCTGGGATAACATTCGTAAACGGGGATTTCAAGGACCTTCAATTTGTGTTTTGTGTGGGGGAGTGGAAGAGGATTCTTCACATTTGTTCTTTCGGTGCCCCTTTGTTGTGCAACTTTGGCATTGGTGGTGGGAGGCGTGGAAGCTTCCCTGTATTCATGCGTGCTCTTTGGTTGAATTCTGGGATAGTATGGGAAGACCTCCTTCTATGGCTTCCTTTTTGCAGGAAGTTTGGTTCGTGGGCCCTACCTTTCTGCTTTGGCAATTTGGTTGGAGCGGAACCCAAAATTTTTCGTGATCAGAAGTTGGTGGGTCGGCAAGTTTGGATGTGTATGCTTGGAATGGTGCAGGAGTCTGTTTTAGCTAAATGTGATGTGGTTTTCCCCTTGGAGAGAGGTGATGCTGAGTTGGTGGCCAGACTGGGTCTTCAAGAAATTCATTCATCTTTTGTCAGTTCCAGGAACTGTAGGCATGGGAAAAAGAGGGTTCAATGGGTTGGAAGGTGGTTACCTCCTCCCAATGGATTTTTAAAGATCAATACTGATGGTTCTTCTAGGGGAAATCCTGGGCCTGCTGGAATTGGTGGGGTTGGCAGGGACTCAGCTGGGTCGGTGATTTTTCTATTCTCTATACATGAGGGGGTGAAGACTGTTAACTTCATGGAGGGTCTAGCAATTCTTCATGCTATTGAGAGGGCCCTTGCTTTGGGATGGAGAAAGGTTATATGTGAAGCTGATTCACAGATTTTGATTAATCTCTTGAATGAGCGAAAGATATCTGATATAAATTGGCAGTTGGCTTCGGTGGTTCAGCAGATTCTTCAAGTTAGTTCTCGGATGGAGGAGGCATCCTTTGTTCACATCCCGAGGGAGTGGAATCGTGCTGCCGACTGCTTGGCCAAATGGGCCTCTGAGCATGATAGTGGTTGGAAGGTTGAGGATTGGGATCAGGTTAACCCTGAGCTGCATCTGGATTTAGACCGGTTCTTGGAGGAGGATAGGAGTACACATGGGGATAGTTGATGTTGTTTTATGCTGTGGGGTTTTCGCCTTGTTTTCTGGGGCTGGGTCCCTTTATTATTATTATAATGCTTTTTCTGATTTATAAAAAGTTTTTACCCCTTTGTTAAAAAAACTTACCTTAAATGAATTAATCACTCGTTAAGGAATACAAATTAAATTTAAGATATCTCTCTAATGGACGGTGGCTCATTATTGAGGTCCCTTAAAAATAAAATATTAATAAATTGTTACCTAATTTTTTAAAAAATTATTTGTAATTTTATTTATAATTTTATATAAAACTAAATTAAATTGCATTTAATTTATAATTTTATATAAATTTTATTTAAGATTATAGTATGTTAATCTATATTAATAAATAATTTGTTTAAGATTATAGTACTATATAATTATAAATATTAATATACAAGGTTATTATATAATATAATTAAGGTAATATTGTGTTTGTTTAAAAAAATAGTTATTGCTCTGCTTGTAAACTTGATGCAAAAAAAGAAACTCAACTGCAACAAAGCAAACCTTAAGTGTGAATCAGAATCTCACTACAAATTCATACCTGCAAGGCTCAGGAAGGATTATAACAAAGAAACAAAATTGGTCCTCGCAAAAGGAACTAACCATAAAAAATGGGACAAGAACATAGAGACAAATCTATCGAACCCCAGAAGCCAATTAAAAGGAATGAAGCGAAAGGCATAAATCCACAAATTTCATCTAGAAGGCAATATTTGAGAGAAGAGCAACCGGCAGTAGATTTCATAAGTGTCACATTATATAACATGGCCAAACAATCTGGAAATCAAACCAAGGGATAAATGGCAACAAAAGACAATGGAAAACAATAGTAGGAACAAGGATCACGCAAACAACAAGAAGACCCAATACCAACAATATAAAACAGAAAAAGTGGGAGCCCAAACCCAAACTAAGGAGAAGAATAGAACGACGAAGAATTAAACCTATATTAAAGAGAATAAGATCTTCAGGGGTGAAATAGAAGGAAACCATAAAAACCCTAGATCAAGGATAGTAGATAAAGTGAAAGAATAGACTAACCATCATACAAAACTAGTAGAGAAATGAAGCAAATAGAAGAATGGACAAGGAAAAAGATTGAAGTAAGTCATGGCATAAAATTCCTACCAAACAACTTCTTCATAATCATTTTTCTCAAAGAAGAAGAAAGGGATGTTGTGCTGGAAAAAGGTTTGGAGGAATTTGAAGGGTGTCTAGTCTACATGCAGAAATGGGAAGAAATTTTCCACCCAAGAATACATGGAAAGTACAGCGAGGCTAAATGGATAAGAATGTACAATCTTAGATAGTAGACTACCAGTCAGAAGAGTGTCTAGAAAAAATAGGAAGAACTTTGGGCACACTTTATTTAAAATAGACACTAAAGTATTAAAAAGAAACTCATGCTTGTATGCTAGATTACAAATAGCAGCAATAAAAAAAATCCCTGAGGAAATAAAGCTAAAATCAAAAGCAGGGATATGGCATCAGGACTTGAAATAGAAACCCAAGTCACATATTGTACAAATCACAACAGGAGAAATCATTAAAAAAAGAATGTAAAACATAGCCTAGGATCAAAAAAGTATGGAGAAGGAAAGCAAAAACAAAAGATGAAACGAAGAAGGACCTCCCAGCATAGGAAAATTTGGAGAATCCAAGAAAAGATGGATAGTTAGCAAAACCTGAATCATAATCAATAAGGGAGAAAGAGGAAAAAACAACAACCCAAAGGGCCTTATTAGAAGCAAAATCAAACAACAATCAGATGGAGGAGGAAGAGGAGCTTAGCTTAGAAAGCAAAAATGAGGACTTTGAAGACCTTGACATAATTGAAAATAGAAATATCTCCCAAACAGTGGCTTAGTTTTTAGAACCAGTAAAGCAAAAGAAGAACAAAAAAGGAAGAAAATCAAATAAGTAGAAAAGAGAAGAATTAGCCATGGAGAAAGGTCTGAAAAGAATTCAGAACTTTCCAAAAGAAAAAAAGGGAGAAGAGCACTCCCAACAAGATAAGCCATGATTATTATGACATGGAATGTGAGGGGCTTGAATGCCCCAAATAAAAGATGCATGATAAAGCATCAATTGGAAAAATCAGATGCAAATATCATCTTATTACAAGAGACAAAAATCAAAGAGGTGAATAAAAGAATTATGCACATAGGAGGGTGGGAAGAATCCTTATCAAAATCATTTGGAATAGGTGGATTAGGGATTCTTTGGAGAATTAAATTAGTTTTAGTGTAGACACTAGTCAAGGAAGCAAACTGGATGCTATGTGAAGCTAAAATCCTTGGAAGCAATATGCAAACTTTTATCTTTAACATCTACGGGCCTCTCAAACATCAAGACAAAGAAACCATGTGGAACACTCTAAGCCAAAAAATAACAAAGATAGGGGAAAAAGAATATTGATGGGTGGAGACTTCAATTCTATACTAAGGAAAGAAGAAAAATATGGAGGTAAAAATACTATAACTGCATCAATGGAAATGTTTGGGAACTTTTTAGCAAACAATAATTTACTAGATGCCCAAACTAAGAATGGAGCATACACGTGGTCAAATAAACGAAATGGGGGAAGTTGCATAAAGGAAAAGCTAGACAGATTTGTGTCCTCACAAGATTGGTTAGTAGATAACATGAATTTAGAAGCAATAATCCTACCATTAGCAGGTTCAAACCACCTACCAGTCAAGCTAGAAATCAAGGAAATAGGAAGAACATCGAAATCATGCTTTAAATTGGAAAAAATGTGGTTCAGAAAAAGAGGGCTTCATCCAGTTTATAGAAGAGTGGTGGAACAAAGCACCAAATTATTCAAGCATAAAAAGCTTCATATTTATGAACAAGCTAAAATACATTGAACAAAGACTTCAAGTATGGAATAAAGAAGTCTTTAAAAACATTTTTAAAGAAAAACAAGAATTGAAGAAGAATTAGAAGCTCTAAATAGCAAAGTAATGGCAGCAAGAATGTATGAAGATGACTATCAAAAAGAAAGGATCCTAATGCAAGAATACAATGAGGTATTAGGAAAAGAAGAAGAGTATTGGAGAGCTAAATCCAAGAAATTGAGGTTGAAAGAAGGGGACGCAAACACCAAATTCTTTCACAACACAACCAAAATAAAAAACTCCTGCAAGAGGATTGGAGTCACGAAAAAAGTATCCCTTCTACTTTTCCTGGCTTTTTTGGGCCCTCCTTGGAACTAGGCTTAATATTTCCTTGATTTAGTGTTTTAATATGGTTTGGGCCCTTGTGAACTAATGAATTTAAATGGTACCTTGCTAAAGTGTTGTGAAGTTTTGTAACACACTTTCACACTTTTTTGAGGTTTTATCAAATAACTAAACCTAATAAACCTCTTTTTAATCAAATTCAATATTAATCTTGCCTTATTTGGAGTGTTGTAAAGTGCTGTAACACACTTTCACACTTTTCTAGGCTTTTCATTGATAATTGGGCTTATTTATGCTTTAATTGGTCCTATTTACAAGCCTCGTTTATTGTATCTTTTCGAGGATTATCCCAACACCAATCATTAGCCAATCATAATTTAGGTGTTTCTGGCTTGTGTGACCTAGATTTAGTGATTTGGGACTCATTCGCCACCTTGGGAGAATGGGTCCCACATAGATTTTTGGGTCCCAAACCAGTTTTCACACATTTTTAAGCACTTTTGGTTTTTAGTCCCATACATTATAGCTGATGGGACTCATTCACCACCTTGGATGAATGAGTCTCGTGTGGCCCAAAATGAAAATTAATTCAATTTTTTGGCAGGATTTTATTCTCTTGGATCTAATGTCAGCTTGCAGTGTTGTAATTTCGGAAATTCTTGCATAATTGAGAATAAATACAAGGTTATTTCACTCATTTTACACCTAGCAAGTTGAATGAGCATTTTTATAGCAAGTTTGAGTTCACAAGAGCATTCGAGCGTTCACCAGAGCATTCAAGGGTAGATTATCAAGCATTTTGGAGCAACATTCAAGCATTAATCATCATGTCAAGGATTTCATGCATCATGTTTGTTTTTGTGCGAACAATTGTGATGTAGGGTTTATGATTCAAGAAAGTGTTTCATCATTCAAGCAAGAGTCAAGAGCTACATTGATTGCATCCATCTCAAGCATATTTGCAGCACTTTATTGCTAGGGTTTGGTGAGTTGCAACATTGTCATTTGTTCATTCATCATTCTTTATTCCTAGTAGAATAGATAGAGAAGAGTAGGATTAGCCTTTGAAGTTCCAAAAAATACCAACTAGATTAATTCACCACTTCTGGAAAATGAGTCTCGGTTCTAGTTAGTTTTCAGGATTTTGTAGATTCAGATACCCATTTGGCAGACTCTTATTCTTGCATAGTTTTCCAAATTCTAAATTGATTTGCCTAGCTTGGAAAATGAGTCCCACTCAGCATTAAAGTCATAATTTTCAATGTCCCAGATCTCCATCTAGCCATTTCCAGATTCCCAGGTGCACCTCTTCCTTTTTGTAATTTTTTGTGTTGTTTCATTCACTTTTCTAGGTCATTTAGTGTCACTTTACATTCAATTAGGGTTAGAGTTGTATAGACTGCATTTCATTATCTTTTCCAAGTCTAAACTTGGTGGTGAACCCCTTATTATTCTACTTTCAGCCCCTAGGATAGTCTTATTGCAAGATCTCTTTCTCTTTTGTATTGAGATCTCTAGGGTTATCCTTGAGTGGAAGCTTTGAAAGTGGGTGTTATAGCACTTAATCCACATCACCCCATTTTTTATAGGTTCCAAGGATATCTAAGATAACTCTTCCAAATGGGACTATAACAAAAAACCTAGAAGAAATAAAGGAGGAAGCAATAAGATACTTCAAATAGGTGCTAGCAGCAAAAGGGGACATGGACGTTCTCAAGGATAACAATATATTAGAAAACATTTTGAAGTTAATAATTGAGGAAGAAAATACCAAATTGGCAAGACCATTCACAAGAGAGGAAATTAAGAAAGCAACCTTCCAATTATACCCACATAAATCTTCAGGACCAGATGGGTTTCCAACTTGCTTTTACTAAAAGTGTTGGCATTTCCTAGAAAAAGAGGTTTGGGAAATATGTGAAGACCTCAGAAAGAAGAAGTTTGTTAAGGATGTGAATAATACTATGACAGTTTTAATCCCAATAAATGAAGTATGTTCCATTTTTGGGGATTATAGACCCATATCATTATGTAACACAATCTATAAAATACTATCAAAGGAATTAGTTAACATATTTAAGAGCACACAAGGGAAGTTATACTCACTAAATCAAAGTGGATTCACACTTGGAAGAGACATTTTGGACAGTACAATACCACGAATGAGGTAGTTCATACCATCAATAAAGACAAGATTGCAAGTATACTGATTAAGCTGGATGTAAGCAAGGCTTACGATAAATTTAAATGGAGATTCCTACTAAGAATAATGGAGAAGTTTGGATATTCCAAGAACTAGGTGGAAATGATATTCCAATATATATCCTTTGTAAGATATTCACTCCTAATAAATAGCTCACCATGTGGTTTTTTCAAAGATTCAAATGGAATTCAACAAGGAGACCCGATCTCCCCTTTTTTTATTTGTCATCATGGTTGAAGCCCTCAATAGGCTCATTACAACATATCAAAGACATGAGGAATGGAAAGGAATCCAAATATCAAGAGGCATAGAAGCTACAACACATCATCAATTTGCTGACAATACAATCCTCCATGGGGAAGCCTCATTTGGGAAGCAAATAAAATCAAACAGTGCATGGATGAATATATAGAAGTATTAGGACCACATATAAACAAGGAAAAATCTAAGATATACTTCTTCCATACAAAGAAAGCCTTGCAGAAAAGGATTGCCAAGATCTTAGGATACAAAATAGGGGAAATTCCTTGTAAATAATTGGGAGTACCCCTATTTAAAGGAATGATCAAATCAAGTATTTGGGAACAGACAATAGACAAATGCAACAAAAAGTCTAGAAATTGGAGAGGGAAATGGCTGACTTTGGCTGGCCGAATAACAATGATGAAGGTTACCCTATTAGCCATATCGATATTCTCAATGCCATGTATGCAGCTAGCAGGGAAAGAAACTTCAAGATTGGAAGGTATCCTAAAAATATTCTTATGGGAAGGATCAAATGAGGGACATAAAGTACCATTGATCCATTGGGACATAGTGTGCAAAACACAAAAAGAAGGTGGGGCGGGTATAAGAAATATGAAAGCCCAAAACTTGGTATTAGGCCTAAAATTCATATGGAGAATGTTTCAAAAATTGGATACACTATAGTGTAAAATAATGCAACAAAAATACCTTGACAGTCAGGATTCAGAAAGAATCCTCACAATAGCCAAGTCTAAAAGTGGATCTTATGTATGGAACTTCATGTTAAATATCAAACATATAATTACAGATCATTTGTCATGGCAAGTTAATAACAGGGCTAAGGTAGAATTTTGGAAAGACTCCTGGGGAGGGCACAAACCCTTAGTGGAATATCCTGAGTTGGCCCCTTGTGAACCTTCTATAAATGAAAGGTATGGAAAATACGTTAGAGATTATATAAAGGGAGATGGAAATGGGGCAGGCAAGTGGATCAACCTAGATGAATTAAATATGGAGGAAGAAGCTAAAGAAGTCCTTAATAAAATTTTAAAGGAAAGACAACTCTTCCTTAATAAACAATCAGACAAAATCACTTGGTGTGGAGCCTGATCAAGCAATTACATAATTAAGTTAGGATACATGATCCAAATAAAACAAGCAAAAAGTGAATGGCCAAGAAAACTATGTCGGGGCAGAAGAATTTGGCCAAAGGTAGGTGCCTTTGCATGGAAAAAATTGCATGGAAGAATCCTAACAGGGGATAGGTTAAGAACAATTGGTATTGAAGGCCCTAGCAGGTGCGTATTATATCATAAAGTAGAAGAAGACACAAATCACCTACTGTTAAATTGTCTGTAAGTAGCACATGGATGGAACTGGCTACAAGAGAAATTAGGGTGGATAACGCCAAGAAGAAACAAATTATGCGACCACTTCATGAGTTATCCCATACTGAGGCAAGATGCATTCTAGGGTCACATATAGCTGGCAGTGCCTTCCATTCTGATATGGAACTTGTGGGAGGAGCGTAATAGAAGAATATTTCAAAATAGAATAAAGCAAATCAAAGAAGTATTATAGTTAACAAAAAATAAGATATCACAATGGCTAAACACACACATCAGGTCATAGTTAAAAGCAAAATTCACCAATTGGGATGATGAAATAATGAAAAGATGGAGTGTTAAAAGTTCCATCAAGCTTCCAATTCACATTGTTACACCCCAAATTGTGAAGTTACTATTTACCATTACTAGATAGGGTGAATGTGAATGTAATTTGAATTCTGGAGATGAATTAATGATACTTGTACCTTGTTATCAATATGAATGTTATCTCACTTGATGTTGTTTCATTTGATGTTATCTTAGTTGATGTTAATCATGGTGAAATACTACATAAATGAGAATAGATGGTTATTGAATTATAATTATTATAACTTTGAAGATGTTTATATATGATGCTTATATTGTGAACAATTGACTGCCAAGTGCATGTGTTAGTCGTTGTAGGAAAATGTTCATTCTCAAGGGGGAGGGGAAGTATCATTCGGGAGAGGATCTTGGTCGAGTAACCAGTAAAGTAAACTATCTGAGCATACACACAGATCACCCTAGATTGAGTGAACTGAGTCAGTTTGTGTGGATAATAGGTAAGTCATCCTTAGCTTATGGGTTTACATTTGAGAGTCTTGTTACTTCTGCATGTTGTATTAGGTGATCTTTATCTATTTGAGTTTTGAGTCCTTCCTTTTGACATTGTGTTGATTGTGCTTGGGTTGAGACTTTGGGATTTGTGAATGGTTATCTTTATGTTGTTCCATATAAACATTAAATGTAGCATGTCTATTGGCATATATATAAATACATATAGATAAACCCATGTATGTGAGCATTAGCAAATGCACATATATGTGAGTAGAAATACCCACCGAGGTACATACATGAGGAAACGACTATGTTTCTATATAAATATGTGTGGGAATAGACACTATAGATGTTATGTGTGGGAATAGACACTATAGATGTCATGATCATTCTCTGTCAAATGGATTACTCGATTATCGTATGACCATATAATGAATATGCTTGTATATATATATATATATACACACACACACACACAGATACACTTGCAAGCATTAATGCTTATTGGAGAAGTGTACATATGTCTATATAATATATGTGTATAAAAATATACATGAATTTTATTTACGGTATAAGATAATTAAAGATATACATCTAGTATAATGTGGATATTAATAATATTATTATTATTACCTTCCAAATTTATATAATATCCAATGTGTGCTAACTGGCTCACGATATATATATATATAAATATATTTGATGAATATATATATATGTAAATATATATATATATATTAATATAGTTATATTTATATAATATTTAATATATATATATATACATATATATATATTTATCCTAAGGTATTTAAAAATATATATATATATATATATATATATATATATATATATATATATATAAATGTTTAATATATTTAAACTATAACTATAACTATATATATATAATAAAATATATATAATTCATGACTAGTCTTGTCAACATGAAGCCTTGAATGCACTTTTTCCTTTTTCTTGGACCCCTTGGCTTTTAGAGGGGCTATCTCTTCAAGATTGAGCTCATCTAGAGAGATCGTTTGTTTCTTTCGCTTTGATACTTGAGATACCAACCAAGGGGGAAGAGAGGAAGTATATGCTTCTTGACTCACAGTCAACTCTTGCGTTATAGTCGCTTTTGTAGAAATTCTTGGTATGATAAGAATTGGGGTAGTATTTGTCATGATTGCTCTAGTAGATTGCACACCAAGTTGACTCTGCAAAGATTAATTCATAAATCTGTCAAATTCAGCTTCTAAAATGATATCAAAAGATGGAGACGACAAGCTTGGAATGGATGAGGGAGAGCTTGACAATCTACATCAATAGTTTGTGAGTTTGAAACTGTAGGAGAAGTGGTAGGGACAAATGATACTGCAGGGGGAATGGAAATTTCCACTGCATGTATGGTAGATGTGGGAGGAGGTGAAGTAGGAAGAGGAGGTGGAGGAGTGGTAGGATTAGGAGGTGTATGAGGAACATTTGGAGTAACAGGTGAGGACATTTGGCGAAGATTTTCGACAACATTCTCATAAGGAGATAGAGTTTGTTCATCATCATGCCCAAGTTCCTTCTTATCACCTTATTGTTCACCTTCTTCTTCAGACTCTTGTTCTTCTGTAGATTCTTCTTCCTCTTTAGAGTCTTCTTCCTTAGAATCTTCTTCAAAAAAAATTCCTTGCTTTCATTTCCTCCTTCAAAATCTTCCTCTTCAAAAGCAGGCCATTTTCCTTTTGCATGAGATGGTTCAAATTCTATGGCCTCTTCTTCTTCAACTTCCCGTGTATCTTTTTACCAATAGTGAACTTGATTCTAGGGCCTCTTCGGGAAGAATTAGTCACATGCGTGTCTTTTGTGTGGAGTTCCTATTGTTGGCTAGCTTTAGTTCGAAGTAATTATCCTTTTGACTCTTTCCTGAAAGCTTTCATCTGAAAACCATGTTTGTGCAACCATTTTGTTGTGTTGGACAATATGGGGGCAAGCCTTTCCCTAATGGAGACACTTTCCTTTTTATACCATTGTATTGCAGTCAAAGGTCTCCTAGAAATTTCATTTTCTTTGTAGGCAGAGTTGAGGATGTCACCAGGATCTTTGAAATCCTCTGGTAGATCGGCCACACTAAGATCTCTGGTCTTCTCTATGGTTAGCCTCCAAAAGTCCATATTGCAGATATCTTCTTCATCTCTACATTCAACCCATATGTCTTCAAAGCGGTACTTGTGTTGGTGACATTTCTTCAATTTCCTATTCACATCCCAATAATCAAAGTCAAATATGTATTTGTATTTCCTTATTGTCATGATCTACATTTCCACAACAACTAACTTTGCCTTTTGTACACTGTGAGTGGTATATCTACCAATCGTTAGTGGAAACTTGAAACTCGGTTTGTGAATTCTCATTCATTCCTTGTGAATTGAGATAAGTTGTCTGCATAGCTCCATGAGTATCCACTTAATTGAGGGATATTTGGGCAACATGTAAGGACACCCAGTATAGCAACCTACCCTCATGTAGGTGAAAGTTGGAAATTCTAAAAAGATACACCCGACCTTACTCACCACTCTGTAG
The DNA here is from genome assembly GCA_007258455.2 of Sequoia sempervirens. NCBI lineage: Eukaryota > Viridiplantae > Streptophyta > Pinopsida > Cupressales > Cupressaceae > Sequoia > Sequoia sempervirens. The sequence goes on along the minus strand of VDFB02026320.1, from coordinate 114,977,728 downwards.
GCCTCATCATATACTCTCTTCTTTTCGAGAGTTGGGTCAAAACTGCAAAGCAGAGGTGTAAAGAAGGCCTCTGTGACCCGCTTGAAATAATGAAGACTTTCCTTCAATTCCAACTGATAAAAATACTTATACATAGGTACAAGTGTCAGTTCCCCTTTGTAGACAACCCTAGAAATTGCCTCATCATAGCTGTAACATACACCAAATAAGAAGTCATGTAGAAATTCAAAGTGGTTGGTACATTTAACAATTGCTCATGAATTTCATCTCTGGTTTGAGTTCCCTAATCAATATGAGCTTTCTTTCTCCTGATGATCTGAATGTATTCATACATCCATTGTTGAAAATGAGGTGACTCAGGCAATCCTTTAACCTTGCTCATGAGAGTAGTCATATCCCTGACATCCTCTTTGAAGTCACTTTGAGGAAGCCCCTTTGGCCATCTTGAGATAGTGGGCCTAGGTGTTTTCAACCATTGGCTATTAATCAAATTTTTAGCCTTAGCTGGATCTACATCATAAACCTCCTATGCCTATTGCATTGAAATCTTTGTGTATTGTTCCATGTGGGGAACTCAGAAAATAATGTCAAAGAGTTCAGGATCCAGTCTCATCATCACTTGTCCCGAGGAGTCTATTACACTTCTTCTATCTCTAATGTAGTGAGATGCAATATGGAGAACAAACTCTGTATTATGAGCAGAAGTTAGGAATGTGGACACTAGGTGCAAATTTTTGTGGACAATGGCTCTCAAGCTGTCTTCCAAGGGCTTTTGTTCAATTCTTTTTACAAAGTCTTCAAGATTCTGATGACCAACTTTGGTGTCCTTGATTTCGTCCACCTTCGAGATCACCATTGTTGGTAGAAAGACACCTTGGTATTTATATTTCATTTTTCCCTCTTTCTTAGAAGATGATGGAGACTTCTTTGATGTCATCTAGAAGAAATAGGATCAAAGGATATCACCTTTGGGATCACTTGACGAGATCTGGAGAGAAATTGTAAGCACGGTGAATCAATAGATGTTAGGAAAAACTGCAGCATTAGGAAGCGTGAGGCAAGCAAGCAACTCAAAGTAAGTGGAAATGAGCAATTTGGCATGAAAAATGGAGCATGGGAAAAGAAACGGTGTTTGGAGTGAAAACAAAGTGATTTCAGAGCTTAAGAAGGAAAAATTGTCTTTTGTGTAGGAGTGCTGAAAATCAATGCTCCTACACTTGAGATGTTGATTTACATGTAGGGGCCCTATTTTTTAGCATTTCTGCATTTTTTGGCACTTTGATATGAGAGAAGTGTCAAGGCGATAAAAATCAGTGCCTTGACATTTTGGTGAAGTTCATTGTAAAGTTGAAGCGCTAAATTTTAGCGCTTGAGCATATATGGGGAAGGTTTGTAGTTTATGCTTGAGCGCTAATTTTCAGTGCTCGAGCACTTGTTTCATCCCTTTGGAGTTGAATGTATAAGCAGATAATTTCACCACTTCTACACTTGTTTGGAAGAGACACTCCATGTAGGAATAGTGATTTTCACCGCTCCTACACTTGGAGTTTGTGAAAAATCACAGGAGTGCAAAAATAGACAAAAACGATGCTTCTTGATTTGGGGAAAGGGTAGACCTATTGTTTGAGCGGTGATTTACATTGCTCAAGCAATTTTGAAGAATGTTTCTCCTTGAATGATAAAGCTTCATTCTTTACAAAATGCGGATACCATAATTTTCATTGCTTGGTGAGTTATGTAAACTTAGTAAGAAATAGTGGAAAGACAAAAGATGACAAAAAATATGGAGATAAATCAAGACCACGACACAAAGTAAAATGCACAGAACAAAAATGAAGAGCAGGGTGTGAGCTCACAAGGGGAAGAAGAAAATAAAACATCAAAAGATCAAAAACCTAAACACATAAAACGTAAAGAGTGACATTTCAACAAGAATCCACATCTAGATTTAAAGGAAAAGAACTAAGAAACCCAACAAAGAGAAAGGACCAAATGACATACCAGTTAGAAACACTGAAACCCTAACTCAAAGCTTGAAGGAATCCTAAAATGCAAGTCGCAAGAGGTTTGGAGAGTGCCCAATACGCATAGGAGAGGTGGATGAAGATTAGAAAGAAGGTGATTAACTAAAGATCACTTAAAAGCCTTTTAAAAGTGTCATTAATGCAACTTGACTTGGGAATTAATGAAGGAACACTAAGTGGCGAGACATATGCACAAGTGGTGATTTTTATTACTTGTGCATGTGTAAACATGACTTAAAAGAAAAATGCACTAGTGATGAAAATCACCGCTCATGCAATTTTGACTAAGGCAACAAAGTGTAGGAGTGTTGAAAACCAATGCACCAACACTTGGAGTTCAAAATTTTACTAAGGCATATGAAGGAGCATTGATTTTCAACGCTCTGACATGTTTGACAATTTCACTAACTCTTAAGGGTTGAGAGCTGACAAAGATGCTCGTTTCAAAGCTCTTCGAAAGACAGATGAAGGGAAACACTCAAACAGACTGTTTGAGATTTTGGACCATGCATTGAGGTGAATTAAAATTCACCTCATTTTTCATGCTTGAATATCACAAAACTATGAAACAGACAAGTTTCATAAGGGGGCTATCTGTGAATCGAGTGCTGCTAGATTCTATGATAACAGAGTACTACTGTCATAGGATGGGAGGTGAACTCCCACTAGTTCATGGAAAAGTATTCTTGTTGGTTGTATGCAAAAGAGTAGAACAAATGAAGAGGCATGTATATAGAGATACCTTTTGACCGATCAACATGTTATCTTTATCTTCCTTTCTATAGAAGAATATGGTTGCAAATGTTGGGAATGTGTGCATGTGCATCATTGAAAAGTGTTACACTAATTGTATATAGATGCCCTTTTATAGTTGAACTATCACCTCTTATATGTGAAGTCTCATTGAAGGAAAAATAGGGCATCCTTGAAAGGTGAAGAACCCGAAGAAGGTGAATCTTTCATGATGAGGACAATGTTAGTAAATTTGAAGGTGGTTGAGGAGGAACCATCCAAAAGAAGGTGTCTCTTTTGAATTGTTTGCAAGGTTGGAGGTAAGTGTTTCAAAGTTATAGTAGATTGTGGTAGTATGGATAACCCATTTTCAGAGGAGATGGTAGAAAAGGTGTAAGAACCCTATCCGTATAAAGTTTCTTGGTTATAAAAGGAATATGAAATGATTGTGAGTGAGCAGTGTTTGATTAATTTTTCAAATTGGGTCAGGTATAAGGACAAAGTTTTGTGTGATGTAATTCCTATGAGTTCTTGTCATATGTTGTTGGGAAGGCCATGACAATTTGATAGGGAGGCCATTTATGATGGTAGGAAGAACGTGTACACCATCCAAAAAGATGGAAAAAATTATTTGTTGAATTCTATGGAGGAGAAGGAGAAGCAAGTAAAAAAATGAAACTCCATTGTTTGTTGTAGTGTTGGAAAGCAACATATATAAAGGAAAAGGAAAAGACTGAACACAATGATTTAAAAACATTCAAAGAGAAGATTTCAAGAGAAGAAAGTAGAGTGGATTTAAATTTATTGCAGCAACACAGTAAAGGAAAAGAAAATAACACCCCAAAAGAATGTGGTGGTCAGAAAGGTGGCTTGTGTGTAAGTTGATGAAGAACAAAAGAGTGGAAGAGGAAAGGCTTCCATGGAAAAGGATGAAAATTACATAAAAAACAAACATGGGATTACCATTCCATGCATCTCCAAATGTTCTTGAGTTTTTCACCTCATGGAAAATTTCACTTACCCGGCGTGTCTAATGCAGGAGCATCGAGCGAACTTGCAATCCAACATCAACAAAAAAAAAATTGTTTTTCTCTACTTTTTAATGTTGTCGATGAATAAAATTAAATAATGCAAGCCAATATTTAATGAAGGATTTGGTCACAACTTTCTCAAAAGTTGGTTATGTAATTTATTATTTACTTTTTGGGATTTCCAAGGCACATTCCAACAAATTATTTCTTGGAAATTGGAATTAGAGGTTGGAGAGAGAGAATAAATTAAATAAATTCTTCATTTTCCTTGTCAATTTCTCTTCTTCTAATCTTGGGCATTGGGAATTGAGGAGCCTTTTGTAACTATTCTTGGTGAATGTGGCAACTGGAATGTCATGGCCTGGGATTTTGGGAGTGGATTTTCATCCATGGTTGGTGAATTCTAGAGGTTTTTGTTATAGTTGGAGGTGTCCTATGTTGTGCTGAGAATTGGAGAGGGATCTTTGGTAGAGTTCTCAAGTTTTGTAGGCAAGATTGTTGTGAAGACAATAAGTGATGTTGTGATTGGTTTGCTAAGATTTTACTTGTTGTAGCTTACTATTTTATATCTAATATAAATTAGATTTGTAGTGGTTTGCATTAGTCATAAGGTTGTATTGATTTTTAGTTCCATATTTCTTTGTAATTTGCCAATAGTTGGAGAATTTGTAATGAAATTTGAAGATTAGTTTTCTTGAATTTCCAACAACTCAATATTTGTGTTTTATATTAATTTATTTGCTAAGAGTTTGCAAGAAAGGGCGTGTTGGTTCCTTGCATCAGATACAATCTAAGAATGAGCCCTTAGTGGAGCGGAATGGGTTGTTTGTTTGGGTTTTTAGCCATCATTTCAATGGCTTCTTTCATAGATAGCTCAAGAAAAGATAACATATAGAAAGGAAAGCTAATTAGAACCTTATTTCTAAAGTGGTTTAAAAGTGGGAGGTGATAGCAATAGTAACATTTAAAGCAGTCCTCCAATGTAATATATATCATCAAAATGGAACATACCTTGTCCCAAGGGTTGGGAAGTTTGTCTTGGATGAAGCCCACATGCAACTTGACATGGGTTTCACCATCTTTGAAGAACATGTTTCTATTCTCCAAATCTTTCACTTTCCTACGTCTTCTTAGTTTTTGACCATTGCAAGATAATCCCATAGCTTGTGCTATTACATTTTAATAAATGAGTAAATTTTACAGTAAAGTGGGTAAATTTTTTATAGCTACCTATTTGTTTTGAATCATAGATGAGGAAATTCTAATTGAGTAGCTAATGTATTGAGTATGAGGAGTATATTTATCATAGAGTTGAGAGTAGAAGTTGTTGGAGTCGTTGCAATAACATATTTATATATCTAGAAATAAATTTCAAAGAAATTTTGAATGGACGATATACTGTTGTCAAATAGTTTGCACCCGAATGCTTGAATAATTAAATTCAGCAATCTGTTGAAACATTGGATCAAACTCAGGTTGTGGGTGACCTATAATGAGATTGAACCTCTGGATTCTAGGTCGGCTTCCTATATGATTCTTAAATTAATAACTGGTAACTTGCTAGAAAAGGGATAGAAGTATGTAAAAATGCACAAAAAACTGTAAATTAAAGGTGATGCACCTGATTGGAAATCTAATTGCAACCTAACTCACAAATAATCACTCAACACTTTAATTCGCACAACCTGATTTGATAGCTCAATCACCCGAATGCTTTAAACTGAGGCTTTGATTTAATGCAATATTGAGGGAAAACAAGGTTTTCATGACTAAATTGATTAATCAATTACATGCACAATGTATAACGAGTGAACTTAAACTAAATTGCATACAGATATGTGAAAAAGATAGAAAAATTAGAGGTTTCAGAACTGAAAACACAGTAATTTTTTTATCAAATTCCTCACAATAACGATGCCTAAAATCTAGAAGGCAAACTCGAAAATACTAAAAATTAAAAGGAATCCTTTGCAAATCACAAACTAATGAACCTGTAAAACGCTGTTGTATTAATCTGAAAACTGAAAACTGAAAGCTGAGTTACATGATAATTCACTTTACATAGTGCAAAGGTTGAAAAATAAGAACTGGAGGAAAAAGATAAACTTTTTCCAATATATACAATGAGAACGCACTCCAAAGTGCATGAAAATGAAGCTAAAAGTCAATTTCATTATGAAAATGATAACTCCAAGGAAAATCCACAAGCAAAAGAAAAAATCCCTGAAAAGAAGGTTCAAACTCATGCAAAAATGAGTGAACTCAGTCTCAAACTCGCAGTCATAATGTATGCAACTGAAAAGTAGCTCGAATTGAACTGGAAATCCATGAAAAGTAAGTCCAAGCATGCAAAAACTGCCTCATTTGTATTAATCTACCCATGATGATTGAAACTCCATCCTTGAATGATCAATTTTCAGTTGAGGCTATAGTTACAACTCAGCTTTACATAATGTCTCTAATTTGCATTTTAAGATGCTAAATTAATTAAATGATTTATAGCATATCATTTAATTAATTAGCTTACATTGATTAATGCAAAAAATAGAAGAATGATGTCAAATTAAAAGCTTGAGTCCCATTTGATGACTTTCATATATTACACTTGGCATATATCTCATATATATTCTCCCTCAATAAATATTGGCGGCCACCATGCAATATTGTAAACATTTTACAATAGTCGACCACCATCACCATACATTTGATAATAGTCGGCTACCATCACCAAGTTGACTTGACTTAAGAGTTAAAAACATGAGCAAGAATAAAACATAATGATTTTATTTTATTCCTCAAAGATATTCTATCAAAGGTCACCATGCGTGGAAAAAAAAACAAAACCATCGAACCCTAATTATTCACTATCATTCTTTTGACTTCATGAAGCTTTACATAAAAGTTGACCGTTGACATGGGTAGGGTTTTACGGAAATTACTTGATGCGGAGCTTTCGAAAAATCACCATTTCTTTATGTTTCCACGAGGCCAAATCCATGAAGATCTTCAGTGAGTAGGTTGCTTTTGGTCACAATCTGGAGATTTTGTTGATATTTTCTTGACTTAAAGCTGTGGCTGTAGCATAAATGTTGAATATACACTCACATATTCTCTTCTCTTATTATTTTGTTGTTTTTCCACTACTCTGGGCCACCATTGAAGTCTTGGTTCGAGCTTGATATTCAATGATTTCCTTCAGATTTTCTCCTTAATCTTGGTCGCCCCTCTCTTTGTGACAAAGGTAAGCTGGTTTTGAACATCGTTATGGCTTTTCACTATGTCTTTGTAAGGCAAAAATGGCCATAAGGTCGTGACTGGCATAAGCATCTTTTCTAATTTTCACTCTTTTTGGCCATAATCTTCCTTGCTTTGTCTTTGTGAGAGCACATACTTGCCTCTTGTTTTTCTTTGATGATATGGAAAATAAAAATGGCCATAATGAATAACACAAGCTTCTCCACTATTTTTGGTCGCAGCTTATGATAATCTCCATCTAGGTATTTGTATTTCACTGTATTTTGTATCTTCTTTTTTTTGTTGAGTTCAAGAGACAAAATTTTAAAATATCCTACATTCATCTCCTTCACTGATAAAACATGAGGAACCTTGTGTCTTTATACCCTATTTTTCCTATATTTGTAGGCCGTGACTCACTCTCAGAGAGTTCGGCCTTTCCTCTATGATTTCCTCTTATTTCGTGTGCGGGCTTTGATGGGTTTCTCCATAGACAAATGAAATAAGCCTTAACTTTGCATTTCTTGCTTATTTTCTAATGATAAGTGCTGAAAAATTGAACCCTTGCCTTATCTTGTAATATTTCATAATTTTTTTAAAAGAACCCTTATGTGGGTATTCATTATTTTTGTATGGTTCTCCTTTCCTTGTAAACACTTGGGTTTCAAAACCTCATTTACCTTTGTAGATGGAACCCTTGAGATATTCTGCATAGTAGAATCTGTATTGCTACTCTGATAAATGCTCATTATCATGATTATGCTATAGTTGAAACTGTACATTTCTCTCATAATCGTATATGCATGATTTTTCTTGAACTTTGTAAAATCTGATGGCACTCCTCAAGTAAATGAAAATCAACAGATATGACTGTATAGTTTCTTGTGTAAGTGATGACTTGACTATACTTCTTATTCATGCTCATCACAATACTACTCCTTCTTGTTCACATGATGCTTCTTTATATGGATGGACTTTTGATTCTATCACTGTTGTAATGTTCACCTGTAGCTTGATAGTGTGCACTTGTAGCTTTCAT
>VDFB02026320.1:114731497-114969568 GCA_007258455.2 Sequoia sempervirens | reverse complement strand
CGCGCATGAAGAAAAACGCGTCAGAAACGTGAGGGCAAAGAACTGGTCACTGAGAAATGAATGAATGCTAATCTCTTGGCCTGAAATGGCGACGTGGGATCATATGAAACTTGACCTTTTCGTTTGGAAACGAACTTCCTGATTTATTGCAACAAAATAACCTAAAATCTGAAAAACGCCTTGAGCTGTCAATCCGCCATGTGAGAGTTGAAAAATTCTTAACTTGCTGGCTTAAAATGGAGTCGAATCACCTCCAATTTGATGATTAACAGTTTAAGAAATCCGCCAAGTGTCTTTTTGACCATTTCTGGGCACTTTGCTGTCAATCAACATACCTTCTTGAGTGGAAATCTGTTACATTTCAGGCCCTATATATTGATGCCGTGCCATTCAATGTTTCATCACTTGAGCAATCCGAGTTTAGTATTTTCATCAGACTCTCATATCCATTTCATTATTTTGTTTCTAATTCTGTTTTGCTGAGTAGAAAAATACAGTGAATTTTACCAGCAATTGCCTTTAACTGTGAAAATCCCAAGTTAAGCTGAGAGTTCCTATTTTCTGAGCATTTATATTTCCTGTGAGTATTTACATTTCCTATGAACATTTGAGAAGTCTGTTGAGTGTAAAATCATTCAAACTGAGGGCTTTATTGAGAGAAGGACTGGAACAACGAATAGGAGAGGAAGCTTACAACCAGGCATGAAACCTTTACTATTTATGATTTTTTAATCTGATTAAAGTGTTTTCTATTTGTTGTGTGTGCAACTCTGGAAAGTAAAATTCTTGGATGCATTTTCAAAGGGTATGTTTATAAGTTATGCTTAAAAGTGAATTTAAGTAAGGGGTTTCATGTGAAAGAATTTAATGGAAGTGTTTATTTATTATGAATAAAAGGGAAATCATGTGAAATAGATAGGAGAGGATTTATAATGCATTTTGAATGGTTATTGCATGTTGTGTATGATCTCTGTATATGGAGAATACGTAGACGTACTTATTATCTACTAGGATCGAAATGATGGCAGAATCAAGTGAAGTCTTTTAGCTTAAGTTATTAGGATAATTGAGACAAGTTAAGTACTCCTAGGATAAAGAATTCCTAGTTAGGAGGATTGATAAAAGACACTTGAATACTGTTTTCATTTCTAGTAGGTTCGTGTGATTATAGGATGTCTGGGATGACAGTTTCACCCATTGAAGGACAAACCTATGTGTAGAGTAAGGAAGCCTTAACTCAAATCGGCCCTGAGTAGTGTTTATGATAGATAACCTTCATTCGAAGTACTGAATGAGAATACTTTGGCCAAAGTAGTGAAAGGTACAACATCCACCTAGGTGTGTGATAGTTGAGACTACACTGTCAGTTCATTGTGATCCGAGTACTAGTTCGAGATTGTGAAATAGCAAGGTTCTAGTTGTGTAGGACACAGCACTATGCTCAGTTGGTAATCATTAAAGGATACCCTACAAATCTCTTCTTCGAAGGGAGGGCCGTTCATTGCAAAATGATCGTGCGGGGGACCGCATTATAAGTCCGTGGTTGGCGGAAAAGCGCCCGAGTGATGTTTCTCCTCCACAGCCAACGGCCGATGTACCAAGATTTGAAAGGACGGACTCATGGACCTTCTTACTTCTATTTGTGCAAAAGCTTACGAGCTATATATGTAACTATATTACTTTTTAACTCTGATTTATATTTGCAATGAAAATGAAATTCATGAGGAAACATATTGTAACTTGTACGTGTTTATCAATAAAGAAAGGAAGAAATTTTATTGTATTATCTTTGTTATATGTTACTTTTACATGTTTTAAGTGAGAATTGGAAAGTTTTTAATTTACGCAGAATTGGGTCATTACATAGGGGGGGGCTACTATCATTTTCTACGACTTAGAAACTTGTCTAGCTACCTTCCTTGCTTGGGCGCATTCTGGGGGTAATGATTTCAGTTTCAACGCCTTAGAGAATTTTTGAGGCCACCTACTTCTTGAGGGCGCATTTTAGGGGGTCCGCCTCCTATCTTCCCGAACTTGGTAAATTTTTAAACCACCTTCTCAACATGGGCACATTCCAAAGGTCCTTCCATTTGATAACTTTTTGGAATTTTTTAACTCAACTTCTCTTGATGGGCGCATTCTAGGGATCTTCCTTCCAATTTTGATGCCTTAGAAACTTTTTTCTCACCTCCATGTTATGATGGGCACATTTTGGGGGGGGGTCAAACAAGTTTCATTGCCTTAGAAAAATTTCATGCAACTCTCTCATAGTTGGGTGCATTTAGGAGGTCAAACTTCCATTTCATGTGCCTTAGAAAAATAATCTAATCTCCCTCTTCCTCTAGGGCGCACTTGGAGGGGTCTCCTTCCAATTTGTTGCCTTAGACAAATTTTCAACTTACCTCTTGGAAATTGGGTGCATTTCATTCCCTAAGCTTCCATTTCTAATACTTAGAAAAATTCTCAACCACCCTACTACCTTGGGTGCATTTGGGAGGTGAGACTTCCAGTCAATGACTTAGAATTTTTTTATGAAACCATCCTACACAAGTTGGGCGCATATGAGGAGAGTAGCTTCCATTTTTTATGCCTTAGAGAGTTTTTAAGCTACCTCCACAACTTGGGCGCATTTAGGGGGTAGTGCTACCATTTCACAACACTTGGAAAATTTCCCAAACTTTCATGCCATCATCTCTCAGCTTGGGCACATATGGAGGGGTCTCCTTCCAGTTGAGGGCGCATTTGATGTGGTGACTCGCCAGTTCAACACTTAGAAAGTTTTCAAGCCTCCCTTTTGTCAAGGGCGCAATTCAAGGGGGTGACCATCCAGATGAGGGCGCATTTGGGCCTGTGTGCCTCCATGTTTCTTGCCTTGGACATATTTGAATACTTAGCCAGCTTTCAGCTTGCTTGCCCTTGTTTACTATTTTAAGAAAGTTCTTGATTTTGGGACCCCTGCAACTCCTCTTAGCTTGAAACTTGTTGCACATGATCCTCATGACCTAACAATCTTGTTCACACTTGCCCTTCGTGCCTCCAATGACTTCCGTTTGACCTTGTTTTTGTTGCATGTTGCCCTATTCGTGAAACTGAAGTGTTGGGGAGTTGTTGGAGTGAACCAGCTAAAAATAGAAAGTGCCTGAAAAAGTGACCAACCAACTTCCAAATGTGTTTGCATGTCGTACTACCTGGGAGATCTCAAAAAACCCAAGAAAACCCAAAAAATTGGTCTGCATGTGAGCACCTGCCAAAAATAGCAAGTCCCTGAAAAGTGATCAACTTGACTTGCATGTCATATCATTGCGAAGCTCTCGAAAAACCCATAAAGAATATCCTGACATGCACTAAAAAATCATACATGCAAACCCTAAAAATGGCTTCCGAAGCCTGAACTGCTAAAAGTCATCATCTCGGCTTGCATGTTATACCCTCACGAAGCTCTCGAAAAACCCAGAAAGAATCTCTAGACATGTATTGAAATAGCACACATGCAAACCCTAAAAATGGCTCTCGAAGGCAAGAACTGCTAAAAATAGCAAGTTGTCAGAATCTGCTCAAATTTTGCATGCAAGTACCCTGAAGTGCTCCAAACGTGGTGTAGCATTCAGAGTTTCAAAAGTCTCGAGAGAAATGTCCCAAATTGAGCACTTATTAAAAATAGTAAGTTGTCAAAATTTAGTGAAATTTTAATGGGAACCTGCCTGAAGCCATCTGAACACAATGCCAAGCTCAGACCTCAATTTTCTCAATCAATTTGACCTCAAATTAGCCTCAAGAATGAAAACCCTGATCTATCCAACTGCACTTCAAACTTAGTCAAAATTTCAAACCAGGTCAAAAGATAGGTACATCATCAAAAAGATAGAGGAAACAAAAAGAGAGACGTAAAACCAAAGCCAAAAGACTAGAACAGAGCAAAAATTAGGGGGTCCCCATTTTGAATGGGGTGATGTGTGAAATGGTCACAACACCACCTAACTTCACGCTTTTCAAAGTCCTTTGTGAAAATTTCAAATCACTCCCAAATTTGTACAACTTATTTGGCAACTCCCCTACTTATAAAAATTGGTTTCAAGGCCACATCATCAAATATGATGCCACATCAACATGCTTTTTGTCAAGGTATCCAAAACGATCCCAAAAAAAAGTGAGACCAATAGTGGGTCACTAAGTCATGTATTATTGGTGGTCTAATGTGGCATCACATGATTTGTCAAATTGCATACTTTATGGATAAAAGTGTTTTGCAATTGGATATTAAGTGTAAGTTTATTGGATATTAAGCCTACCCACTATGGGGCCCACTCAAGCCTACTTCTATACCCACCATTGGACCCCTACCCACTATGGGCCCCTTTCCCTTATATGTGCAAAGGTTAATTCCCTTAGTTTGGGGTTGGAAAATTAATAATTCCATGCAAATATTACGAGCCCTGAAGGTGGAAATGTACATCTTGAAATTGTTTGGCTATAATTTCTCTATTTGATTATTTATTATGGATGTCTTTATGCAAGTGTGATATTAATCAGGTTTTTTGGATGCTGTAGAGTTCTTGCCACAAAGGCATGTCAAATCCACAACAAAAGGGGAAATGAGATAAATATGACAGATTGCTGATTTATTTCTAGAAGCACATGTGCACCTGGCACTCTGTTAGAACCTTATTCACCAATAGGAGATGTTTCTTAGAGTTGTGATCAAGATATTTTATTTTTCCTAAGGGACTCAGAGAAATGGCAACTTATGTCTCCAAAGGGAGCTGTATATAACTATGATTAAAAGGGGTATTATATAACTTAAGTTACCCCAAAAGGACTTGCATATGGATTCATGCCAAGGCTTTATTTGCTGCCCTAGGAGGTGTTTTGTATCCCCAAGATGCCAAGAGAAAGTCTAGAGGAGATTGTAAATGAAAATGAACCAAATATTAAATGCAGCCCCAAGTACTTAATATTGATCCACATAAGAATCTGTGCCAAGTCATGTGCCAGCTATACAAGATGGTTTGAAGGTCAACAAAGGGGGTTATTTTTATTTCTCCAATGAGAATAGTTATCAAGATCAGTGGGGGGATATTTTGTTTCTCCTAGTTTCAAATTTGTAACAGAATTCAATTGGAGACAAATGAGGCATATGTTGAAAACATTTAATGCACCTCCAATATTAAAAGCAAATGTAATATGGGCCATTGGTGTTGAGTTGATCTCCACCATTGATTTTGTAAGCCTTCTTTATAAGAGGCAACCTTCTCTCATTTGTATAGGATTGAACAGAAGCTGTTGTAACAACATTTTGAGATTAATACAAGCAAAAGCATTGAAGTTTTGGTGCTTTTCTTGTTGTTTCTGAATGCATTAATGGTTCCTTCTTCCAGTTTTAGTTTAGTTCAGTTATAATAATGGTAGTGTTAAAAGTACTTGATAAATCTCTTGATCGTACCATTTGTAATTTGTTGATTGTAAGTTACTTTGCAAGGTTAGTCTGAGCCTTTTACAACAATAGTTCAATTGTTGGTGTTCATTTATATTGTGCCAAAAATTGGATATATTTCTGAATATTTGCAATCTAAAAATATTTAAGTTTTCCTTTGAAGATTGCACTATTTATGCAGCGTTGTGGGTTTAACCCTAATCAAACAGAAATTGGTTTTATGGGGGATGTATTTATCTGTAGCATCAACCATTGTTGTGATTAACCTTAGGTTTTCAAATTTAGTTTCTCTAAACCCTTATCTTTTGCATTTTTTATTTAAAATTTGGGTTAGTTCAAGAAGAAAAGCGTCACAAAACTGTCATATTGGATGTTAAAAGTCATTTTCAGATAGCAGATCTGTAAATATAGCTAGGGTTTATACCAATCTTCAAATTTCACAAAACCTTGTCCTCAAAGTTCCAGCTAAAAAGTGTAAGGCCCCTTGTGAAAACAACAAAACATTAACCACTGAGTCATTTTTGCAAAGTCAAGACCTGACAATCGAAGCCTTGGGGTTATCTTTTTGAAGTTAGATTCCTTTCAAGACACAAGTACTCTGTTACTTTGTTTGTGTTGTGGATGTGCAAAAACACTCAACACAACTGAAAAAAATTAAAAAAATCGGCATTATAACCCCTTATTACACATAAGAAGCTCAAAATAATATTCAAAACTTACCCAAAAAAAACTCGAAAAATCTTCAAAAAAATTATTGAAAACTTGAAATAAATGAAAGATTTACTCATCTTTGATAGTTAAATCTTTTTTTGTGCAGCTATTTCTAGCCCGTTGGTGTAAGTTGAACTCCCTCATAGCCCTTACCCTCAAAAAAAAAATGAACCAACCTTCAAAACCCAACAATTGCAGCTTGGAGGAAAAATGCAGTTTTTGGCCTTTTAGGTTTGTCAAATGAGTTGCAAACATGTTAAAACCCTCACTTTAGGGCAACCAATGACATTGGGAACTGTTTTGGTTTAAAAAATGCTTGTTTTAATGTTTTTAAGGCCCCAAAAGCCACAAGTACGTTAGGGTTCTCTCAGGTACACCTCGGGTACCACTCAGGGTGTCCAAGCAATACCTTGGGCATACTCGAGTGCACACCCATAAGGGACCAGGGCCCAAACCGGACCCACATAGGTATGGTGGGCCAAATAAAGGGATCCAATAACAAAGCTCCCAACCAATCGATGAATCTCTTCTTATGTGGTTTCTTTGCTTGCACCTTGAAAGCAACCATCACCTTCACCATCAACAATGGGACACAATTGCCATTTTCTCTAACGGAAAGATCAAGAATGTAGGTGTGTTGATGGTGTAGAAGGGTATGAGTTGGATTTGTTCTAGAGGGAATATGTGATTCAGTGTGGATGTATTCACATCCCACACATGCGTTATCCTCTCTTATGCACTCTCCCCTCTCTTCTCCATTGATGAAAATCTCCTATCCCTTCTCCTTTGAGAGATGTCCATAACCTATTTGAAAGCTTCCATTTCATCACAAGTAGGACACAGTCAAAGGTTGTGTAATCTAGATTTTACAACTGCTATCTACCTTTGCTTGAAAGTTTCTAAAGCCTTTTCAACAAATACCTTTCATGCATATCCTCCCCTCCTAGTATTCCATGACATCTTATTTCTTTTTCCCCCTTTTTCCAACTTGCAAATAGGATTAGAAAATAAGAAAGGGATGCCATTCCATGATAATAGCATGGTGAAAGGACCCCTATACCACCCCCATCTCCTTACGAGGCACCCATGCTTGTACCTTACCTCACTAACTACCATTCTATAAAGTTTATGGATGTCCATACCTTTGTCGTAAGTTTGTCTCCCTATCCTCTTCTCCTATCGTGGCACCATACTCATGCCATTACTCTCCATCCTCCTTCCAATAGTTTTTAGTCAACTTCATAAAAATAGTCTCCTATAGGGAATGTGACACATCTACTAGACATATGAGTGAGGCTCAAATAATACCATTTTAACAAACCATTTAGCAGTTGTTGGATCTCGACTCAAAACATGATTCAAGAAAGCATGTAACCAAACTGAATTCAATTAGAATGCTAGTCGAGCCCTCTCTGAATTCTGAGGGCCGAGCACCTTTCCTTATAATCTATAGGCCATCTATTCATGACCAGACATGCATAGATGTGCATGGAAAATAAAGATAGGGCAATCTATAAGGGGTTGGGTAGAGATTTCAACTTCTCTTTCTTTCACTCTTCCTCTCCACACTACTACAATGACTTCCTCGGCCCTTGCCATGAAAATAGCAAAACTATAGAATGGAAAATGGAGTATTGTTTTGTAACTAAATAAAATCAAGATCATTTTTAAATGTGAAATGCATTGTATTTTTCTTACACATGAAATGCAAAATAATGCAATCATTTAGTGTTTGGGATGGGAACTTAGGCTTTCATCTATCATAAAGTCAAAGAAATGCATTGAAAAATCTATTAACATTGAAATTGACCTAGATTCAAGTTAAAATCACCATGGGAATGTTGGAATCGCCCAAGTATGTCGTGCTATTTCCCAAAGTTTCCACACAAAAAATCTAAACCAACCCGATTCCAATCCATACCTGATTTTTGTATGCCTCATAGCCATTAACAAGGCTATATCTAGCCAATTTGTAACAATGCATTAAACAAACATATCAAAAGAGACAAAATAACAAGTGGTTAAAACTTGTCTTGCTTTGGCAATTTCTCACAAATCTTTAATTTTTAATTCTATAGAGTTTTCACTTACCTCATAAAACTTGTGAGAAAAGGGCATATCGAAGTCAGTTATTCTTAAACATCAAACAATGCAACAATCAAAGTTCAATTTTTGCTAATAAAAATAGGACAATTATTTACCACTTTTACACATGAAAGAGGTATAAATTTACCCTTAACTATTTGACCATGTTTGATATTCTAAACACTTTGAAATTTAAATTTTAAAAGAAAAACAATTACTTAGCAGCATATAAAATGGCATACCATGTGCAGAGTTTTGCAGTGGTGCAAAGGATATAAGCCGGAGTCCGGAGTTCTAGACATTCTGCAGAGTCGCAACAAAAGGTTCTTTCATTAATAACACCAACCCATTTCAAACACATCAAGTAATGTTCGCTTCTGTATTTTATAACTACTGAAGACTTGCTTTTTCAACGCTCAGACTCGAATTTATTTTTGGAAATAATTCATTAACTTGCCTTATGGTAGCCGGATAAGTAAAGTCCTTGCAACTAAAAATTTTCAGGGGTTATCCCTGAATGTAAAAATGATCCTACACAAACAAGGCCATTAGATGGCAAGAATATTTGTTGATGGCATAACTCTCAATCTATAATACAGGCGATGACCAATAAGAATCAGCTGAAGATCCAAAACTACAATAAAGCCTTATTGATGTTAGGGCATAAAAGCATGCAACCCATTGCAAATTTTCCAAAATAAAAGAAAGAGTTTATAGAACTATGATCTCTTCATATAAGAAGAAAATACATGCCTTTGCTAGGCTGTCTTTCATACTTAATTGCTAAATTGCCAGCCATTTGAAAAATTGATCTACAGTATATATATTTATTGATTTTAAAGAGAAGCTCACATTCTAAAAGCCCAAGAAGACAACAAGTAGTGTACTTGGAAAATCCCTAGCATAGTTGGTTTGTGCTTTGGTCATATTGTCAGAATGCAGATAGAATATTCAAAATGTTTTCTAATGAAGACTTCTATTATCGGTTTGCAAGGTTTATGTGACTTCTTTTTTCTCTTCCCTTCTCTATTGGAATTCAGTTCTACAGAAGTCATGGAAGCAGATAAGGAGGACCCGCATGGATTAAAAAAAATGTCAGGTGACCAACGTAGTTTCATCACCAATAATTCATTCACTGAAGGCTTTAACAAAAAAAATCAAATTGAGTGTTTAAAGCTCACAACGCACAGCATTTAAATATTTAGTAGCTTGCATATAGAATCACCATTTGAGATATTTTAATTCCCAACATTTCCAATCCTCATTCAAGGCAAAAGTATTAATTTTTAGCTTCAAAGGATATATCATCATAGACTACAAATAAATAGAATCTAATGAGAATCTTTTGACACGTCAGCTTTTCCACAATTAATATTTCCTTATAAGAAGAATCACGATGTGGTTTCCTGACTCCAACCAAGATCTCTTTGCACTGGCATTGCTCTTGACCAAATTATTCATAGGTCTCCATACTTGCTTAGAATAAGACCATCATATTTGTTGGGATTATTAGATGCTTTTCAATTTCCGTCACTTCTCTTTCCCTGTTTCAAGTTATGTTCTTCCTGCGGAATGATTTTGGCGCTGTGTTACACGGGGCGTCCCCTGCCCCAAAACCCTCTGTACCCGTCCCCATCCGTCCCGGGGACGGGGGGACGCATCGGGGACAGTCCCCGGCCATCCCCGAAAGGAAAATTCACAGGAAACGGCGGGGAACGTTTCCTCTCCTCTGGGAACGTTCCCCTCGTCCCGGGGACGGCCAACCGTCCCCTCGTGTATATGGAGCTCCAGAAAATTAAAGAACATAAAATTTTGTTTTTTAAAACATTTTATATTGCTATTAAATGTTTTGTGGGCCCACAACAACATAATGCGTTTGTGTAAAGTCTAAAAACAAAAATTTAAATGAAACTTAATAAAGTTTCATAAGATTCAATGATATTATTTGGCTCTCACGGCAAGCGACGGCAGGGGCGACGACTTCACACAGCAAAGCACGGGAAAATCTCTGCCTCAGCTCAGTCTAAACGATTTTTTGGCATTTTGCTCCTTGCGTTTGGGCATTTAACAGAGACGTTTTTGCATTTTAAAGAGGCATGAAACAGATTTCTTCAAGTTTTTGTTTCTCACGCCTAGAGTAAAGTCGTGGCTGGGCTCTATTTGACTGTGTTTTTTTCTTCACTCAAGCTGCATTTTGTTTGTGTTTGGGATGCCTTGAGGAGCTGGGAGCTGCACTTACTTAGTTCCATTTCCTACCACTCTCGCGATTTATTGATATTGATAGACCATGGTTTTATTGATGTTTGATATTGCTATGATAAATTTTATAATGCTTTAATGATATTTATTTTGTTGTTATGCTACTACTCTCGCGATTTATTTATATATTGATATTGTTGTTAGCAATTATTAATTTATTGACATATATCTCTCTCTTTCCCTCTCTCTATCTATAATATATTAATAAATTTTGAAAAAATCATATATATATATATATATATATATATGTATTTTGTATGTTGCCGTCCCCTACCGTCCCCTAAAAAGGGCCCCTAGGAAACGTCCCGGAAATGTCCCCAGCCGTCCCCCGTCCCTGTCCCCAAAAGGCCGTGGAACGGCCTTAATACAAATACGATGTTTTCAGTTATGCATGGGTTCAACGAGGGGTGACTATTGTACTCCGTTACGTAGAATGTTTTTTGCATGTTCATAACTTGGATTGACCTCCTCGTCTCGCCACCATAAACACCCGTTTGAAGTAAAGATTCGACAGGATTCTTTTTTGTATCAAACAGGTTTTCTTGGGTGTTTGGGAAGTGTGAAAGTCGTTCTTAAATTTTTTTTTTTTTTATATTCCATTTATATTGTTGAGCAGGTATTGTAAATTTTGGAAGATAGTAAGATATGAAACATTAAGTTGTGATTATATACATAAAAATTAAAATGTGATCATATACATAAAAATTAAAATGTGATCATATGTAACAGTCAATGGGTCCTTGGTCTATGGTGAAGTTGAAAGGTTCTAAATTAGCCCACCAAGGATCAAGTCTTGTTGAGTGCAAAGGCTCGGACACGAAAAAGGGATGAAACCGGGATTGTGCTCATCCCGTGATTTGTGTATGACCTCCATCAAAAAAAAAAAAAAATTACAATCAAATATATATTTTTAAATTAATATAGATATATTAAATGTATTTGTCTACAAATGTCAAATTATTTTACTTATTTAAGAGTTATTTTATTTTATTTAGAATTGATTCATTTTTATTTTTATTTTAGAAATTTTTTTGTTTGGAAAATTATTTTTCTAATAAACTTGTTTTATTTTCTATATATCTTTAAATTTTGTTTTTGAAAAAGGTACAATTCATTAAATATCCATTTATTAAATATGTAAATATGTTAATATTATTTCTGTAAATATAGCTTTTTTTTGGTTGGAGGATTTTTAATCATTCATGTATCTTCAAAAAATATATCATCGTTATCAATTGTGTTCAACCAATTAAACTATAATCTTTTGATAAAAAAATATTTTAAAAGATTATTTTATTTACTTAAGAATTATTCTCTTTTACTTTAAAATTATTTTGTTTATTATATAAAACATAAATTTTTATTTTTATTAAAAAATATTATATATAATTATATATATTATTTCTGTAAATATAGTTTTTTTTTGGTTTGAGGATTTTTAATCATTCATGTATCTTCAAAAAACATATCATCGTCATCAATTGTGTTCAACCAATTAAACTATAATTTTTTGATAAAAAAATATTTTAAAAGATTATTTTATTTACTTAAGAATTATTCTCTTTTACTTTAAAATTACTTTGTTTATTATATAAAACATAAATTTTTATTTTTATTAAAAAATATTATATATAATTACATTATTAAATATTTTTTTAATTTTACTTGTTGAAAAAATTACTCATTCTTTTGTTTTGTTTTTACAAACAATCTAAATACTCTTTGTAATAATTATATATATATTATTATTTTATATGCTTAAAATTGATCTGTCTCATCGTCAAAGGATTTTGGTAAGAAATAGATCCTTTATATATTGATTGTAACTACGGAAGCAGAAATCGTGAAAAATTTACAATTAATCGTAAAAACCTTGAATTACAGGGTTTCGCTTTTTTTTAAATTACAATGTTTTAATAACTAGTAGAATCTGACGGCCCAAAATCGTGTTACATCTACAATTTGACAAACAGGTGCCTAAAAAAATAATAAATATATTCCCAGTTCGCAGGTTTCCTGTGAATCCGACGAGGGGCCTGTAAAAACAATAATACGGCAGATTGTCGGGCGTCTGCACACGTCCAATCTATGGTTATTCGTAGAACCCTATCCATATACAGCGTATTCGTGACCTATCCCCTGGGAAGCACCAGTTTTGGGGGTTCCTCGCCCGATTTTTGGAAGGAAGCGTCTGTTCTGACCCCAACTTTCCGTTAGATCAGCATAGTTTTATTTTATAAATATAAATTGAAGGGCTATTTATTTTTATAAATAGGTTAGGTAATGCTTCACCTATGTGAGCATCACCTAGATGTAATGAGTGTTAAGTGGACCATTCATTATCATGAGAGATGGGTTTTTGTGAACCACTATTCATGAAAATGGTTAATGAGTTTGACTCGAAATATATTTAAGTTTTATAATAGATTAATGCTTGAGAAATATATTTAAGTTTTATAATATAGAGGTTTATCCAATCTTTAATAAATTAATAATAATATATATTAAATTTTTTATTTTTTATTTTATATATAATAGATGAATACAAAAAATATAATTTCAAATTAATAAGTAGGAGGTATTTATAATTTCGCTATTAGATTCAACCGTGTAGTTTTATGAGTCAAACTCATTGACCCATGTTTCATGAGGAGTGGTTCAGAAGAACTCGTCTTTCATGATAGTGAATGGTCCACTTAGCACTAGATGCCACTCATTGCATCTAGGTGATGCTCACAGAGGCAATTCCCGCGAGGTCACCCATCCTAGTACTACTCCAGCTCAAGCACGCTTAACCACAAAGTTTTCTCCAAGATTAAATGTGGTTTATTGTCACATTTGTTTGGAACCAACAAATTGCTCCTTCAAACTCCAAGCTTAGATTTTGGTTCTTTCATCACAGTCTCATCTCTTTTTTTGTTACATAGTCCATATTTCATTCAATTGATCAATTATATTCCAATGTAATATAATATAATTAGCAACATAAATATAAATGAAAAATCTATATTCCACAATTCATAAACTAAATTTTATTTTTCTTTATATCTATATACTATTAAGAATACCTTTAATTAAAAAAGTGTTTTTTTCTTTTTTCTTTCTTGAATTTCATTTGTTTTCAATTTTTTCTCATTCTTTTGATTGATCTATTAATTTATCAAAATAAATTAATTTGTTGATATAGTTGCAACCATTCTTTCACTGATTGTATCCACAGTTTTCTTGAAGTTATTTTTAGTTGCAAGTGTCCATACATTTCTTTAAGCTCATAAACACTTCTATTCAATGTTACAATGGTGTTGCCTCTATTGGATTTAATGAGTATGATCTCTTTGGTTTCCCCTAGTCTCTTAGGGGTAGTCAATTCCTCTCCCAATATATTCCTTCTAGGAGACCATGCTCTCTTCATAGCTTGTCTATAATCCATTCTGATCTCCTCCACTACCTCTTCCAAGAACCTTCAAACTTGCTTCAATGTTTCAAACATTGTCTTGAAATTTTTGTATAGACCTTAAAGCCGAAAAACTCTTCTTTTTTTTATGGGAAGATTTTATAACATTCCCAAGATTGTTTTGGAGCACGAGCCTTTTCCATTGAGAGTTGAGGACTAAGAGGTATCAATTCCACTAAAGTTTCCCTAGACATGATCCCAACCTTATCCCTTGTGATGTTAAGTCATTGCACTCAACAATCTCTAGTGGGCTCTTTCAGAACCATTCATCTTCACCAACAAACCAAAGGACAATCGATTGACAACTCTTTTTAATATGCATAACTTATTAAGAGTTAAGTTGGGAACATTTAGAATATTAACGATCCCAACCTCATCCCTTATGATGTTAGGACCTTGCAATCAACAAGACTTGATCTCTAATGGGCACATTCATGAGCATTCAACTTCACCAACAGACCAAAGAACCATTGTCTATCAACTATTTTTAATATACATTCAACCTATCATGAGTTAAGTTGGGAACATTTAGAACATTAAAATTTAACTTTAATCATATCTTGAAATTCTTGTTGTGTGAGAATAATAGAATAATTATCAATTAACTTGATAGAGAACTTGAATTGTTAGCATTATACATTTGTTGCTTTTGAAAATCCTTTAATTATTATACGTAAAAGCTTACAAACTTCTAGAATACCCATACCTATCTCACTCACTATCTTATTGAGTTGAAAAATCCCTTCACCTTCATTGTTCATAGAATAGAATCCTTTGAAGGATTTATGGTATAAAATTTCATTAATCTATTCTTATATCTTTCACAAACCCTTATAAATTTCATTATCCTTCCTCATTTTTGTCCATTAGACTAAATATCTTATCCAGTAGATATTATGAATCTTTGCTCATAGTTGTCCATGTATCTGTATTGGACTAAATATCTTATCCAATAGTTATTACCAACTTTGGATTTAGATTCAAGAGTTCTTAGAATAATAAAATAACAAATCTCAATCTTCCCTAAATTTTGTATTTCTAACATAATCAACACAATGCCAGGTTTGATATACATATTCTATTATTTTTTCTGTTGTGCAAATGATGATCGATCTTCACATGGTTTAGAAGTATTCCATTATACTTTCAACAAGCCAGACTTGATGCCTTCTGACCCAATTTAATTGCAATTTCTCAAACAGACATGTCTTTTGTAGATGGCCCATCCATATAAGAATATAATTTAGTGTTTGAATTTTTGATAGATTACTTCTAAAATCACCGTGTGAAAGTTTCTAAATTTTAAAGTTTGTAGTCCTTCTAGACCCACGTTCAAAGAAATGAAGAATCTCCAGAAAAAACTCTCCAAAGAGTCAGTGATTCCCTATAAATATGAAATTTTTAGGGAATATTTGACATGTCATCATTTGCATACAATAAATATTCCAAAAATGAAAGTGTGGTTGCTGAGATATCCCTTTAAGCTCTCTCTATAATAGCATTGCTCTTGATCAAGATAATCAAAGGTCTCGATGAATCACTCAGAATAAGGCCATTATCTTTATTCATACACTAGAATGCCTTTATGTCTCTAACCTCATGTCCCTTACAAGTACGCTAACCTATTTTCTACTTTAAATTTAAGGAGTGGGAGTGTTCCCATGCATAAATTTTATTGTTGGGAAAGGATAATTTGGAATCTTTTCCTATTTTAATGGAACAGCTACTGTCTAAGAATTGAAAATAAGTTGTGGGAAAAAAGGGGGGGCTGGAAATAAGCAACAATTGCATATTGTTAAAAATCCAAGTGGCTTCACAAATTTCTTTCCTTCTTTTTTATTTAAGATTTGTTTTCATTTTTCATTTTTCTATTTTTTTTTTTACAAATTATTATTAATACTGTTAATACAAATTGAAGTTGGCTCTTAAAAAAATAAGTAGAAAAATTAAGCATTCATGGGGCCATCAGCTTCACAAATAACTCCTAAATAAGTTGGAACGCTGGTTACTGTTTTAAATAAACTAAGGTACCAATATTAAGGACATGAGGATAATAATACTTCTCTATGGGTACGGTCCCATGGGCTCCTTAAAAATCTCAGTGTATGCTGCTTAGCTTTTTTAGAAATATTTTAAAGTTCTTGGTCTCATGGATTTAATCTTGCAATTCTGCTTAAAATTTTAAACTCCAAAATTTAAGGAATGAACTGTAGTGCTTTGATAAAAAATAATAAATAAATAAAAATTCTCTCATTTTAATTTTCTAATTGGAATTGAAAATTTTAGATGAGAAACAAGTGGCATAAAAAACTCCTAAGCTGTAGCGGCAATTTCTAGCCCCACCCCAATTTCACCTCAACAAATATCTATGTAGGGACTCCCCATTTTCTAGAAAACATTCCACTAACTCAGAGTACTCCATTTTTTTCCTTCCTTGGTGGGACCTCCTCTCCATGGAAGAAAGCCCAAGCCCCCAATGGGACCATGTGCAAGGGTATGGTCCCATGGAGGGGGGCTTCCTTAAAAATCTCAGCGTATGCTGCTTAGCTTTTTTAGGAATATTTTAAAGTTCTTGGTCCCATGGATTTAATCTTGCAATTCTGCTTAAAATTTTATACTCCAAAATTTAAGGAATGAACTGTAGTGCTTTGATAAAAAATAATAAATAAATAAAAATTCTCTCATTTTTATTTTCTAATAAGAATTGAAAATTTTAGATGAGAGACAAGTGGCATAAAAAACTCCTAAGCTGTAG
Organism: Sequoia sempervirens; assembly: GCA_007258455.2. Classification (NCBI taxonomy): domain Eukaryota; kingdom Viridiplantae; phylum Streptophyta; class Pinopsida; order Cupressales; family Cupressaceae; genus Sequoia; species Sequoia sempervirens. The sequence continues at coordinate 114,952,873 of VDFB02026320.1, read as the reverse complement.
GGGCAATTTCTAGCCCCACCCCAATTTCACCAGCTGAAATATTCATTCCTATACTGTAGGGGCTCCTATTTTTCTGGAAAAGATTCCAATTAATCCCGTAGCACAATTTTTTTTTCCCATGGGACCTCCTGCTCCATGGAAATAGAAGCCCAAGCCCCCCCATGGGACCATGCAGTAAATATTCATTTTAAGCAATATTCTTCCTTCGCAACATTTGTTTAATGTTATCCGAGTTCTCAGCAAGGTATGGTTCTCTAACTTGACTGACTTGCCCAACTCCCCAGTGTGTGGTCTCCCACATGAACGATATGATGAGGAATAAAGCCACTGGCCTGTTTAAATAACGCAAAACACGAGGAAAAGAGGGCAACTCTGGATAAAGCAAAACCCTTTCTAGCTAAGTAGGATGTGCATGGGTATGCTCCTCACCATATTTTGGGAATGTGTGTTAACCAAATTGTGTCGGGTTAAAAGGGAAAAAATAATAATAATGCATCTTTTTCAAATGGATACAACTTTCTAAAATGAATCAAAGGTCAAAAATCAATACAACCCGTTTAGTTTCGATCAAGTTTGTAAACAAATGTCTAAATATTGTTAAAACCTCGGAAGTTAATAATCAAAATCTGTGATACTGAGGAAATCCCTTCTAAATTATAAAAGCAGCATTCAACATGGATGATGATCGGCAAGCAGTATCTGCTTTAAGTAATCACGGAGGAAAATTTAATGCGAGGGAAAAGCGGATGGAAGACCACAATTTATCGATCAAGGCCCTCCCCCTCTTTCATTGGGGAGTCCTCCCCTCTTGGCACTGGATAAACGGACGACCTGCCCTTAATGCCATGGAAGGTCCTAATTCGTCCTGATTTGTCCTAAGCGATCCATTGTTTTCAACAAAATTTAACAGAAAATAACCTTGCTTTCACAGGAGGCAGAAAGTGCATCTAAATAAACAAAAATAATCTAAAACAAGAAAATCCTACAAGATAGTTTTCCAAATTTTGACAAACCGCAAATTAAGGATATTTTTCATTAAAGTCTTGAAGAGAAAAACAACATTAGAAAGGAAAAGAAAAAGAACGGCTAACCTGGAATAATGGAGACCTGCAATGTATGAAAGTTGAGATTAGCGTTGGCAAAACAAATGAGGTGAATACGGACGACAGGGCGTATCAAATGACCTTGAGTGTCAAACTTTTTAAAATTTATCTGAATAACGGAAGAGTATATTATGGAGCCGCCTAGAGTCCAGTGAAAACTGTTTACAATTGCGACCAGAATATATTCAACTTCTTCCATGGCCGACCGTGAGCAGGGGGGGCAGGGTTTTGCCGGGCGTGTGCAGACAGCAGGAAAATGCATTACAATAAAATACCTAGAGAGATCAAGGACAAGGTGAAGGCAAACCTTGCGTAAGGCGTAAGCAAACAAAATTGGGGATTTATTTTTTCAAATAGTTGTCAGTAGCGGGAACCTTGAGTAAGTGCAATCTTTTAAAGAGTACTGTTTTCTTAACATATTTTTAGTTTAGAGGCGTAATTTTATAATGGTAGCACATGTGTTTATAAGGGTCGGTAAGTCTTTAAAAAAAATTAAAAAATCAATAAAAATAGAATATTCATTAGTTCTTATCTTCTTATCTCTTTTAAAAATCAATATTTAAGTTTTAAAAGAATTTAAAAAATAATTTTCTATTATAAATAATGAACTTACCCTCAAATGAATTAATCACTCTCATTAAGGAATACAAATTAAATTTAAGATGTCTCTCTAATGGACGGTGGCTCATTATGGAGGTCCATGTAAAAATAAAATATTAATAAATTGTTACCTAATTTTAAAAAAAAATATTTGTAATTTTCTTTATAATTTCATATAAAACTAAATTAAATTCCATTTATAATTTTATATAAATTTTATTTAAGATTATAATATTTTAATCTATATTAATAAATAATTTGTTTAAGATTATAGTACTATATAATTATAAATATTAATATACAAGGTTATTATATAATATAATTAAGGTAATATTGTGTTTGTTTAAAAAAATAATTATTCCTCTGCTTGTAAACTTGATGCATAAAAAGAAACTCAACTGCAACAAAGCAAACCTTAAGTGTGAATCAAAATCTCGCTACAAATTCATACCTGCAAGGCTCAAGAAGGATTATAACAAAGAAACAAAATTGGTCCTCCCAGAAAAGGAACTAACTATAAAAAAATGGGACAAGAACATAGAGACAAATCTATCGAACCCCGGAAGCCAATTAAAAGGAATGAAGCGAAAGGCATAAATCCACAAATTTCATCCAGAAGGAAAATTTTGAGAGAAGAGCAACCGGCAGTAGATTTCAAAAGTGTCACATTATATAACATGGCCAAACAATCTGGAAATCAAACCAAGGGATAAATGGCGACAAAAGACGATGGAAAACAAAAGTAGGAACAAGGATCACGCAAACAACAAGAAGACCCGATACCAACAATATAAAACAGAAAAAGTGGGAGCCCAAACCCAAACTAAGGAGAAGAATAGAACGACGAAGAATTAAACCTATATTAAAGAGAATAAGATCTTCAGGGGTGAAATAGAAGGAAACCATAAAAACCCTAGATCAAGGATAGTAGATAAAGTGAAAGAATCGACTAACCATCATACAAAACTAGTAGAGATTTATGTAGCAAAAGAAACAGAAGAAGATTCATAAATGTTAAAAAAGGTGGTGATACTATGCAAAATCGTAAGCCCTAGAAGAGAAAAGAAGCAAATAGAAGAATGGACAAGGAAAAAGATTGAAGTAAGTCATGGCATAAAATTCCTACCAAACAACTTCTTCATAATCATTTTTCTCAAAGAAGAAGAAAGGGATGTTGTGCTGGAAAAAAGTTTGGAGGAATTTGAAGGGTGTCTAGTCTACATGCAGAAATGGTCTGAAGAAATTTTCCACCCAAGAATACATGGAAAGTACAGTGAGGCTAAATGGATAAGAATGTACAATCTTAGATAGTAGAATACCAGTCAGAAGAGTGTCTGGAAAAAATAGGAAGAACTTTGGGCACACTTTATTTAAAATAGACACTAAAGTATTAAAAAGAAACTCATGCTTGTATGCTAGATTACAAATAGCAGCAATAAAAAAAATCCCTAGGGAAATAAAGCTAAAATCAAAAGCAGAGATATGGCATCAAGAATTGAAATAGAAACCCAAGTCACATATTAAACAAATTGCAACAGGAGAAATCATTAAAAAAAGAATGTAAAACATAGCCTAGGATCAAAAAAGTATGGAGAAGGAAAGCAAAAACAAAAGACGAAATGAAGAAGGACCTCCTAGCATAGGAAAATTTGGAGAATCCAAGAAAAGACGGATAGTTAGCAAAACCTGAATCAAAATCAATAAGGGAGAAAGAGGAAAAAACAACAACCCAAATGGCCTTATTAGAAGCAAAATCAAACAACAGTCAGATGGAGGAGGAAGAGGAGCTTAGCTTAGAAAGCGAAAAATGAGGACTTTCAAGACCTTGACATAATTGAAAATAGAAATATCTCCCAAACAGTGGCTCAGTTTTTAGAACCAATAAAGTAAAAGAAGAAAAAAAAAGGAAGAAAATCAAATAAGCAGAAAAGAGAAGAATTAGCCATGGAGAAAGGTCTGAAAAGTATTCAAAACTTTCTAAAAGAAAAAAAGGGAGAAGAGCACTCCCAACAAGATGAGCCATGATTATTATGACATGGAATGTGAGGGGCTTCAATGCCCCAAATAAAAGATGCGTGATAAAGCATCAATTGGAAAAATCATATGCAAATATCATCTTATTACAGGAGACAAAAATCAAAGAGGTGAATAAAAGAATTTTGCACATAGGAGGGTGGGAAGAATCCTTATCAAAATCATTTGGAATAGGTGGATTAAGGATTCTTTGGAGAATTAAATTAGTTTTAGTGTAGACACTAGTCAAGGAAGCAAATTGGATGCTATGAGAAGCTAAAATCCTTGGAAGCAATATGCAAACTTTTATCTTTAACATCTACGGGCCTCTCAAAAATCAAGACAAAGAAACCATGTGGAACACTCTAAGCCAAAAAATAACAAAGATAGGGGAAAAAGAATATTGATGAGTGGAGACTTCAATTCTATACTAAGGAAAGAAGAAAAATATGGAGGTAAAAATACTATAACTGCATCAATGGAAATGTTTGGGAACTTTTTAGCAAACAATAATTTACTAGATGCCCAAACTAAGAATGGAGCATACACGTGGTCAAATAAACGAAATGGGGGAAGTTGCATAAAGGAAAAACTAGACAGATTTGTGTTCTCACAAGACTGGTTAGCAGATAACATGAATTTAGAAGCAATAATCCTACCATTAGCAAGCTCAAACCACCTACCAGTCAAGCTAGAAATCAAGGAAATAGGAAGAACATCGAAATCATGCTTTAAATTGGAAAAAAATTGGTTTAGAAAAAGAGGGCTTCATCCAACTTATAGAAGAGTGGTGGAACAAAGCACCAAATTATAAAAGCATCAAAAGCTTCATATTTATGAACAAGCAAAAATAAATCAAACAAAGACTTCAAGTATGGAATAAAGAAGTCTTTAAAAACATTTTTAAAGAAAAACAAGAATTGAAGAAGAATTAGAAGCTCTAAATAGCAAAGTAATGGCAGCAAGAATGTATGAAGATGACTATCAAAAAGAAAGGATCCTAATGCAAGAATACAATGAGGTATTAGGAAAAGAAGAAGAGTATTGGAGAGCTAAATCCAATAAATTGTGGTTGAAAGAAGGGGACGCAAACACCAAATTCTTTCACAACACAACCAAAATAAAAAAACTCCTGCAAGAGGATTGGAGTCACAAAAAAAGTATCCCTTCTACTTTTCCTGGCTTTTTTGGGCCCTCCTTGGAACTAGGCTTAATATTTCCTTGATTTAGTGTTTTAATATGGTTGACACATTCACATTAAGTCTTGGGCCCTTGTGAACTAATGAATTTAAATGGTACCTTTCTAAAGTGTTGTGAAGTTTTGTAACACACTTTCACACTTTTTTGATGTTTTATCAAATAACTAAACCTAATAAACCTCTTTTTAATCAAATTCGATATTAATCTTGCCTTATTTGGAGTGTTGTAAAGTGTTGTAACACACTTTCACACTTTTCTAGGCTTTTCATTGATAATTGGGCTTCTTTATGGTTTAATTGGTCCTATTTTGCATCCACAAGCCTCATTTATTGTATCTTTTCGAAGATTATCCCAACACCAATCATTAGCCAATCATAATTTAGGTGTTTTTGGCTTGTGTGACCTAGATTTAGTGATTTGGGACTCATTCACCACCTTGGGCGAATGGGTCCCACATAGATTTTTGGGTCCCAAACCGGTTTTCACACATTTCTAAGCACTTTTGGTTTTTAGTCCCATACATTATAGCTGATGGGACTCATTCACCACCTTGGATGAATAAGTCTTGTGTGGCCCAAAATGAAAATTAATTCAATTTTTTGGCAGAATTTTATTCTCTTGGATTTGATGTCAGCTTGCAGTGTTGTAATTTCAGAAATTCTTGCATAATTGAGTATAAATACAAGGTTATTTCACTCATTTTACACCTAGCAAGTTGAATGAGCATTTTTATAGCAAGTTTGAGTTCACAAGAGCATTCAAGCGTTCACCAGAGCATTCAAGGGTAGATTATCAAGCATTTTGGAGCAACATTCAAGCATTAATCATCATGTCAAGGATTTCATGCATCATGTTTGTTTTTGTGCGAACAATTGTGATGTAGGGTTTATGATTCAAGAAAGTGTTTCATCATTCAAGCAAGAGTCAAGAGCTACATCGATTGCATCCATCTCAAGCATATTTGCAGCACTTTATTGCTAGGGTTTGGTGAGTTGCAACATTGTCATTTGTTCATTCGTCATTCTTTATTCCTAGTAGAATAGATAGAGAAGAGTAGGATTAGCCATTGGAGTTCCAAAAAATACCAACTAGATTAATTCACCACTTCTGGAAAATGAATCTTGGTTCTAGTTAGTTTTCAGGATTTTGTAGATTCAGATACCCATTTGGCAGACTCTTATTCTTGCACAGTTTCCCAAATTCTAAATTGATTTTCCTAGCTTGGAAAATGAGTCCCACTCAGCATTAAAGTCATAATTTTCAATGTTCCAGATCTCCATCTAGCCATTTCCAGATTCCCAAGTGCACCTCTTCCTTTTTGTAATTTTTTTGTTGTTTCATTCACTTTTCTAGGTCATTTAGTGTCACTTTACATTCAATTAGGGTTAGAGTTGTATAGATTGCATTTCATTATCTTTTCCAAGTCTAAACTTGGTGGTGAACCCCTTATTATTCTACTTTCATCCCCTAGGATAGTCCTATTGCAAGATCTCTTTCTCTTTTGTATTGAGATATCTAGGGTTATCCTTGAGTGGAAGCTTTGAAAGTGGGTGTGATAGCACTTAATCCATGTCACCCCATTTTTTTAGGTTCCAAGAATATCTAAGATAACTCTTCCAAATGGGACTATAACAAAAAACCTAGAAGAAATGAAGGAGGACGCAATAAGATACTTCAAATAGGTGCTAGCAGCAAAAGGGGACATGGTTGTTCTCAAGGATAACAATATATTAGAAAACATTTTGAAGCTAATAATTGAGGAAGAAAATACCAAATTGGCAAGACCATTCACAAGAGAGGAAATTAAGAAAGCAACCTTCCAATTATACCCACATAAATCTTCAAGACCAGATGGGTTTCCAGCTTGCTTTTACCAAAAGTGTTGGCATTTCCTAGAAAAAGAGCTTTGGGAAATATGCAAAGACTTCAGAAAGAAGAAGTTTGTTAAGGATGTGAATAATACTATGACAGTTTTAATCCCAATAAATGAAGTATGTTCCAATTTTGAGGATTATAGACCCATATCATTATGTAACACAATCTATAAAATACTATCAAAGGAATTAGTTAATAGATTTAAGAGCACACAAGGGAAGTTATACTCACAAAATCAGAGTGGATTCACACTTGGAAGAGACATTTTGGATAGTATAATACCACGAATGAGGTAGTTCATACCATCAATAAAGACAAGATTGCAAGTATACTGATTAAGCTAGATGTAAGCAAGGCTTACGATAAATTTAAATGGAGATTCCTACTAAGAATAATGGAGAAGTTTGGATTTTCCAAGAACTAGGTGGAAATGATATTCCAATATATATCCTTTGTAAGATATTCACTCCTAATAAATAGCTCACCATGTGGTTTTTTTAAAGATTCAAATGGAATTCAACAAGGAGACCCAATCTCCCCTTTTTTTATTTGTCATCATGGTTGAAACCCTCAATAGGCTCATTACAACATATCAAAGACATGAGGAATGGAAAGGAATCCAAATATCAAGAGGCATAGAAGCTACAACACATCATCAATTTGTTGAAAATACAATCCTGCATGGGGAAGCCTCATTTGGGAAGCAAATAAAATCAAACAGTGCATGGATGAATATATAGAAGTATTAGGACCACATATAAACAAGTAAAAATCTAAGATATACTTCTTCCATTCAAAGAAAGCCTTGCAGAAAAGGATTGCCAAGACCTTAGGATACATAATAGGGGAAATTCCTTGTAAATACTTGGGAGTACCCCTATTGAAAGGAATGATCAAATCAAGTATTTCAGAACAGACAATAGACAAATGCAACGAAAAGTCTAGAAATTAGAGAGGGAAATGGCTGACTTTGGCTGGCTGAATAACAATGATGAAGGTTATCCTATTAGCCATACTGATATTCTCAATGCCATGTATGTAGCTAACAGGGAAAGAAACTTCAAGATTAGAAGGCATCCTAAAAATATTCTTATGGGAAGGATCAAATGAGGGACATAAGGTACCATTGATCCATTGGGACATAGTGTGCAAAACACAAAAAGAAGGTGGGGCAGGTATAAGAAATATGAAAGCCCAAAACTTGGTATTAGGCCATAAACTCATATGGAGAATGTTTCAAAAATTGGATACACTATAGTGTAAAATAATGCAACACAAATACCTTGACAGTCAGGATTCATAAAGAATCCTCACAATAGCCAAGTCTAAAAGTGGATCTTATGTATGGAACTTCATGTTAAATATCAAACATATAATTACAGATCATTTGTCATGGCAAGTTAATAACAGGGCTAAGGTAGAATTTTGGAAAGACTCCTGGGGAGGGCACAAACCCTTAGTGGAATATCCTGAGTTGGCCCCTTGTGAACCTTCTATAAATGAAAGGTATGGAAAATACGTTAGAGATTATATAAAGGGAGATGGAAATGGGGCAGGCAAGTGGATCAACCTAGATGAATTAAATATGGAGGAAGAAGCTAAAGAAGTCCTTAATAAAATTTTAAAGGAAAGACAACTCTTCCTTAATAAACAATCAGACAAAATCACTTGGTGTGGAGCCTGATCAAGCAATTACATAATTAAGTTAGGATACATGATCCAAATAAAACAAGCAAAAAGTGAATGGCCAAGAAAACTATGTCGGGGCAGAAGAATTTGGCCAAAGGTAGGTGCCTTTGCATGGAAAAAATTGCATGGAAGAATCCTAACAGGGGATAGGTTAAGAACAATTGGTATTGAAGGCCCTAGCAGGTGCGTATTATATCATAAAGTAGAAGAAGACACAAATCACCTACTGTTAAATTGTCTGTAAGTAGCACATGGATGGAACTGGCTACAAGAGAAATTAGGGTGGATAACGCCAAGAAGAAACAAATTATGCGACCACTTCATGAGTTATCCCATACTGAGGCAAGATGCATTCTAGGGTCACATATAGCTGGCAGTGCCTTCCATTCTGATATGGAACTTGTGGGAGGAGCGTAATAGAAGAATATTTCAAAATAGAATAAAGCAAATCAAAGAAGTATTATAGTTAACAAAAAATAAGATATCACAATGGCTAAACACACACATCAGGTCATAGTTAAAAGCAAAATTCACCAATTGGGATGATGAAATAATGAAAAGATGGAGTGTTAAAAGTTCCATCAAGCTTCCAATTCACATTGTTACACCCCAAATTGTGAAGTTACTATTTACCATTACTAGATAGGGTGAATGTGAATGTAATTTGAATTCTGGAGATGAATTAATGATACTTGTACCTTGTTATCAATATGAATGTTATCTCACTTGATGTTGTTTCATTTGATGTTATCTTAGTTGATGTTAATCATGGTGAAATACTACATAAATGAGAATAGATGGTTATTGAATTATAATTATTATAACTTTGAAGATGTTTATATATGATGCTTATATTGTGAACAATTGACTGCCAAGTGCATGTGTTAGTCGTTGTAGGAAAATGTTCATTCTCAAGGGGGAGGGGAAGTATCATTCGGGAGAGGATCTTGGTCGAGTAACCAGTAAAGTAAACTATCTGAGCATACACACAGATCACCCTAGATTGAGTGAACTGAGTCAGTTTGTGTGGATAATAGGTAAGTCATCCTTAGCTTATGGGTTTACATTTGAGAGTCTTGTTACTTCTGCATGTTGTATTAGGTGATCTTTATCTATTTGAGTTTTGAGTCCTTCCTTTTGACATTGTGTTGATTGTGCTTGGGTTGAGACTTTGGGATTTGTGAATGGTTATCTTTATGTTGTTCCATATAAACATTAAATGTAGCATGTCTATTGGCATATATATAAATACATATAGATAAACCCATGTATGTGAGCATTAGCAAATGCACATATATGTGAGTAGAAATACCCACCGAGGTACATACATGAGGAAACGACTATGTTTCTATATAAATATGTGTGGGAATAGACACTATAGATGTTATGTGTGGGAATAGACACTATAGATGTCATGATCATTCTCTGTCAAATGGATTACTCGATTATCGTATGACCATATAATGAATATGCTTGTATATATATATATATATACACACACACACACACAGATACACTTGCAAGCATTAATGCTTATTGGAGAAGTGTACATATGTCTATATAATATATGTGTATAAAAATATACATGAATTTTATTTACGGTATAAGATAATTAAAGATATACATCTAGTATAATGTGGATATTAATAATATTATTATTATTACCTTCCAAATTTATATAATATCCAATGTGTGCTAACTGGCTCACGATATATATATATATTTGTATATATATATATATATTAATATAGTTATATTATATTATATTTAATACATATATACATATATATATATATATATATATATATATATATATATATATATATATATATATATAAATGTTTAATATATTTAAACTATAACTATAACTATATATATATAATAAAATATATATAATTCATGACTAGTCTTGTCAACATGAAGCCTTGAATGCACTTTTTCCTTTTTCTTGGACCCCTTGGCTTTTAGAGGGGCTATCTCTTCAAGATTGAGCTCATCTAGAGAGATCGTTTGTTTCTTTCGCTTTGATACTTGAGATACCAACCAAGGGGGAAGAGAGGAAGTATATGCTTCTTGACTCACAGTCAACTCTTGCGTTATAGTCGCTTTTGTAGAAATTCTTGGTATGATAAGAATTGGGGTAGTATTTGTCATGATTGCTCTAGTAGATTGCACACCAAGTTGACTCTGCAAAGATTAATTCATAAATCTGTCAAATTCAGCTTCTAAAATGATATCAAAAGATGGAGACGACAAGCTTGGAATGGATGAGGGAGAGCTTGACAATCTACATCAATAGTTTGTGAGTTTGAAACTGTAGGAGAAGTGGTAGGGACAAATGATACTGCAGGGGGAATGGAAATTTCCACTGCATGTATGGTAGATGTGGGAGGAGGTGAAGTAGGAAGAGGAGGTGGAGGAGTGGTAGGATTAGGAGGTGTATGAGGAACATTTGGAGTAACAGGTGAGGACATTTGGCGAAGATTTTCGACAACATTCTCATAAGGAGATAGAGTTTGTTCATCATCATGCCCAAGTTCCTTCTTATCACCTTATTGTTCACCTTCTTCTTCAGACTCTTGTTCTTCTGTAGATTCTTCTTCCTCTTTAGAGTCTTCTTCCTTAGAATCTTCTTCAAAAAAAATTCCTTGCTTTCATTTCCTCCTTCAAAATCTTCCTCTTCAAAAGCAGGCCATTTTCCTTTTGCATGAGATGGTTCAAATTCTATGGCCTCTTCTTCTTCAACTTCCCGTGTATCTTTTTACCAATAGTGAACTTGATTCTAGGGCCTCTTCGGGAAGAATTAGTCACATGCGTGTCTTTTGTGTGGAGTTCCTATTGTTGGCTAGCTTTAGTTCGAAGTAATTATCCTTTTGACTCTTTCCTGAAAGCTTTCATCTGAAAACCATGTTTGTGCAACCATTTTGTTGTGTTGGACAATATGGGGGCAAGCCTTTCCCTAATGGAGACACTTTCCTTTTTATACCATTGTATTGCAGTCAAAGGTCTCCTAGAAATTTCATTTTCTTTGTAGGCAGAGTTGAGGATGTCACCAGGATCTTTGAAATCCTCTGGTAGATCGGCCACACTAAGATCTCTGGTCTTCTCTATGGTTAGCCTCCAAAAGTCCATATTGCAGATATCTTCTTCATCTCTACATTCAACCCATATGTCTTCAAAGCGGTACTTGTGTTGGTGACATTTCTTCAATTTCCTATTCACATCCCAATAATCAAAGTCAAATATGTATTTGTATTTCCTTATTGTCATGATCTACATTTCCACAACAACTAACTTTGCCTTTTGTACACTGTGAGTGGTATATCTACCAATCGTTAGTGGAAACTTGAAACTCGGTTTGTGAATTCTCATTCATTCCTTGTGAATTGAGATAAGTTGTCTGCATAGCTCCATGAGTATCCACTTAATTGAGGGATATTTGGGCAACATGTAAGGACACCCAGTATAGCAACCTACCCTCATGTAGGTGAAAGTTGGAAATTCTAAAAAGATACACCCGACCTTACTCACCACTCTGTAGGCCTCATCATATACTCTCTTCTTTTCGAGAGTTGGGTCAAAACTGCAAAGCAGAGGTGTAAAGAAGGCCTCTGTGACCCGCTTGAAATAATGAAGACTTTCCTTCAATTCCAACTGATAAAAATACTTATACATAGGTACAAAGTGTCAGTTCCCCTTTGTAGACAACCCTGGAAATTGCCTCATCACAGCTGCAACATACACCAAATAAGAAGTCGTGTAGAAATTCTGAGTGGTTGGCATATTTAACAATTTCTCATGAATTTCATCTCTGGTTTGGGTTCCCTAATCAATATGAGCTTTCTTTCTCCTGATTATCTGAATGTATTCATACATCCATTCTTGAAAATGAGCTGACTCAGGCAATCATTTAACCTTGCTCAGGAGAGTAGTCATATCCCTGACATCCTCTTTGAAGTCACTTTGAGGAAGCCCCTTTGGCCATCTTGAGATAGTGGGCCTAGGTATTTTCAACAATTGGCTATTAATCAAATTTTTAGCCTTAGCTAGATCTACATCATAAACCTCCTATGCCTATTGCATTGAAATCTTTGCACATATTGTTCCATGTGGGGAACTCAGAAAATAATGTCAAAGAATTCAGGATCCAGTCTCATCATGACTTGTCTCGAGGAGTCTATTACACTTCTTCTATCTCTAATGTAGTGAGATGCAATATGGAGAACAAACTTTGTATTATGAGCAGAAGTTAGGAATGTGGACACTAGGTGCAAATTTTTGTGGACAATGGCTCTCAAGCTGTCTTCCAAGGGCTTTTGTTCAATTCTTTTTACAAAGTCTTCAAGATTTTGATGACCAACTTTGGTGTCCTTGATTTCGTCCACCTTCGAGATCACCATTGTTGGTAGAAAGACACCTTGGTATTTATATTTCATTTTTCCCTCTTTCTTAGGAGATGATGGAGACTTCTTTGATGTCATCTAGAAGAACTAGGATCAAAGGATATCACCTTTGGGATCACTTGATGAGATCTGGAGAGAAACTGTAAGGATGGTGAATCAACAGATGTTAGGAAAAACTATAGCATTGGGAAGCGTGAGGCAAGCAAACAACTCAGAGTAAGTGGAAATGAGCAATTTGGCATGAAAATGGAGCATGGGAAAAGAAACGGTGTTTGGAGTGAAAACAAAGTGATTTCAGAGCTTAGGAAGGAAAAATTGTCTCTTGTGTAGGAGCGTTGAAAATCAATGCTCCTACACTTGAGATGTTCATTTACATGTAGGGGCCCTAATTTTCAGCATTTCTGCATTTTTGGCACTTTGTTATGCAAGAAGTGTCAAGGTGCTAAAAATCAGTGCCTTGACATTTTGGTGAAGTTCATTGTAAAGTTGAAGCGCTAAATTTTAGCTCTTGAGCATATATGGGGAAGGTTTGTAGTTTATGCTTGAGCGCTAATTTTCAGTGCTCGAGCACTTGTTTCATCCCTTTGGAGTTGAATGTATAAGCAGATAATTTCACCACTTCTACACTTGTTTGGAAGAGACACTCCATGTAGGAGCCGTGATTTTCACCGCTCCTACACTTGGAGTTTATGAAAAATCACAGGAGTGCAAAAATAGACAAAAACGATGCTTCTTTATTTGGGGAAAGGGTAGACCTATTGTTTGAGTGGTGATTTACATTGCTCAAGCAATTTCGAAGAATGATTCTCCTTGAACGATAAAGCTTCATTCTTTACAAAATGCGGATACCAGAATTTTCATTGCTTGGTGAGTTATGTAAACTTAGTAAGAAACAGTGGAAAGACAAAAGATGACAAAAAAGATGGAGATAAATCAAGACCATGACACAAAGTAAAATGCACAGAACAAAAATGAAGAGGAGGGTGTGAGCTCACAAGGGGAAGAAGAAAACAAAACATCAAAAGATCAAAAACCTAAACACATAAAACGTAAAGAGTGACATTTCAACAAGAATCCACATCTAGATTTAAAGGAAAAGAACTAAGAAACCCGACAAAGAGAAAGGACCAAATGGCATACCAGTTAGAAACACTGAAACCCTAACTCAAAGCTTGAAGGAATCCTAAAATGCGAGTCGCAAGAGGTTTGGAGAGTGCCCAATACGCATAGGAGAGGTGGATGAAGATTAGAAAGAAGATGATTAACTAAAGATCACTTAAAAGCCTTTTAAAAGTGTCATTAATGCAACTTGACTTGGGCATTAATGAAGGCACACTAAGTGGTTAGACATATGCACAAGTGGTGATTTTCATTGCTTGTGCATGTGTAAACATGACTTAAAAGAAAAATGCACTAGTGATGAAAATCACCGCTCATGCAATTTTGACTAAGGCAACAAAGTGTAGGAGCGTTGAAAACCAATGCACCAACACTTGGAGTTCAAAAATTTACTAAGGCATATGGAGGAGCATTGATTTTCAGCGCTCTGACATGTTTGACAATTTCACTAACTCTCAAGGGTTGAGAACTGACAAAGATGCTCGTTTCGAAGCTCTTCGAAAGACAGACAGGGGGAAACACTCAAACAGACTGTTTGAGATTTTGGACCACCCATTGAGGTGAATTAAAATTCACCTCATTTTGCATGCTTGAATATCACAAAACTATGAAACAGACAAGTTTCATAGGGGGGCTATCTATGAATCGAGTGCTGCTAGATTCTATGATAACAGACTACTACTGTCATAGGATGGGAGGTGAACTCCCACTAGTTCATGGAAAAGTATTCTTGTTGGTTGTATGCAAAAGAGTAGAACAAATGAAGAGGCATGTATGTAGAGATACCTTTTGACCGATCAACATGTTATCTTTATATTCCTTTATATAGAAGAATATGGTTGCAAATGTTGGGAATGTGTGCACGTGCATCATTGAAAAGTGTTACGCTAATTGTATATAGATGCCCTTTTATAGTTGAACTATCACCTCTTATATGTGAAGTCTCATTGAAGGAACAACAGGGCATCCTTAAAAGGTGAAGAACCCGAAGAAGGTGAATCTTTCATGATGAGGACAATGTTAGTAAATTTGAAGGTGGTTGAGGAGGAACCATCCAAAAGAAGGTGTCTCTTTTGAATTGTTTGCAAGGTTGGAGGTAAGTGTTTCAAAGTTATAGTAGATTGTGGTAGAATGGATAACCCAGTTTCAGAGGAGATGGTAGAAAAGGTGTAAGAACCCTATCCATATAAAGTTTCTTGGTTATAAAAGGAATATGAAATGATTGTGAGTGAGCAGTGTTTGATTAATTTTTCAAATTGGGTCCTATAAGGACAAAGTTTTGTGTGATGTAATTCCTATGAGTTCTTGTCATATGTTGTTGGGAAGGCCATGACAATTTGATAGGGAGGCCATTTATGATGGTAGGAAGAATGTGTACACCATCCAAAAAGATGGAAAAAAGTATGTGTTGAATTCTATGGAGGAGAAGGAGAAGCAAGTAAAAAAATGAAACTCCATTGTTTGTTGTAGTGTTGGAAAGCAACATATATAAAGGAAAAGGAAAAGACTGAACACAATGATTTAAAAACATTCAAAGAGAAGATTTCAAGAGAAGAAAGTAGAGTGGATTTAAATTTATTGCAGCAACACAGTAAAAGAAAAGAAAATAACACCCCAAAAGAATGTGGTGGTCAGAAAGGTGGCTTGTGTGTTTAAGTTGATGAAGAACAAAAGAGTGGAAGAGGAAAGGCTTCCATGGAAATGAGCAAAATTACATAAAAAGCAAACATGGGATTACCATTCCATGCATCTCCAAATGTTCTTGAGTTTTCCACCTCATGGAAAATTTCACTTACCCGGCGTGTCTAATGCAGGAGCATCGAGCGAACTTGCGATCCAACATCAACCAAAAATAAAATTGTTTTTGTCTACTTTTTAATGTTGTCGATGAATAAAATTAAATAATGCAAGCCAATATTTAATGAAGGATTTGGTCACAACTTTCGCAAAAGTTGGTTATGTAATTTATTATTGTTTTTGTTTTTGGAGAGAGAAAATAAATTAAATAAATTCTTCATTTTCCTTGTCAATTTATCTTCTTCTAATCCTGGGCATTGGGAATTGAGGAGCCTTTTGTAACTATTCTTGGTGAATGTGGCAACTGGAATGTCATGGCCTGGGATTTTGGGAGTGGATTTTCATCCATGGTTGGTGAATTCTAGAGGTTTTTGTTATAGTTGGAGGTGTCCTATGTTGTGCTGAGAATTGGAGAGGGGTCTTTGGTAGAGTTCTGAAGTTTTGTAGGCAAGATTGTTGTGAAGAGAATCTGTGATGTTGTGATTGGTTTGCTAAGATTTTACTTGTTGTAGCTTACTATTTTATATCTAATATAAATTAGATTTGTAGTGGTTTGCATTAGTCATAAGGTTGTATTGATTTTTAGTTCCATATTTCTTTGTAATTTGCTAATAGTTGGAGAATTTTGTAATGAAATTTGAAGATTAGTTTTCTTGAATTTCCAACAACTCAATATTTGTGTTTTATATTAATTTATTTGCTGAAAGTTTGCAAGAAAGGGCGTGTTGGTTCCTTGCATCAGATACAGTCTAAGAATGAGCCCTTAGTGGAGCGGAATGGGTTGTTTGTTTGGGTTTTTAGCCATCATTTCAATGGCTTCTTTCATAGATAGTTCAAGCAAAGATAACATATAGAAAGGAAAGCTAATTAGAACCTTATTTGTAAAGTGGTTTAAAAGTGGGAGGTGATAGCAATAGTTACATTTAAAGTAGTCCTCCAATGTAATATATATCATAAAAATGGAACATACCTTGTCCCAAGGGTTGGGAAGTTTGTCTTGGATGAAGCCCACATGCAACTTGACATGGGTTTCACCATCTTTGAAGAACATGTTTCTATTCTCCAAATCTTTCACTTTCCTACGTCTTCTTAGTTTTTGACCATTGCAAGATAATCCTATAGCTTGTGCTATTACATTTTAATAAATGAGTAAATTTTACAATAAAGTGGGTAAATTTTTTATAGCTACCTATTTGTTTTGAATCATAGATGAGGAAATTCTAATTGAGTAGCTAATGTATTGAGTATGAGGAGTATATTTCTCATAGAGTTGAGAGTAGAAGTTGTTGGAGTCGATGCAATAACATATTTATATATCTAGAAATAAATTTCAAAGAAATTTTGAATGGACGATATGCCAAAACCTAATAAGTAAAGGCATAACATAATGGTTGGACCATTTTTCTAAGGCTGAATTTTTATTTAGAATATAATTATTGAGTATAACCCAATGCTCTATACAAGATAACATGATTAGAGAGGAGTGAAATAAAGGAATTAACATGTCATTTTATGTTTCATAAGACATGTTAGTACTATTAAAGAAAGGTTATTATTGGCCAAAGATGGGAGTTGGTGTAGAAATATTCAAGTAAAACTATAAAGATGTCATGCATTTTAATATGAAAAAGGGACTAATGAAAGTATAATTGTATGAGCCATTGCCTAAGAGACCATGATATGTAGCCAATATGGGTTTTACATTGAGATTGACAAGAACATAGAGAGTTCACTATTCAATTATTTCCTAGTGGTTACATGATATAAGAGTGGAGTATTTTATAGCTTGTTTAAAAATCTCGATGCATTCTACACTACAAATTAATTTTCAAAGAAGTTATGAGATTGCATGGATTGCATATGAGCATAGTGTACAATAGAGGTACACAAGTTATGGTTATTTTTGGAGGGAATTATAGAAAAAATTGGGCATTAAGTTAAAATTCAGTTTAACCTGTCATCCACAAACCAATGAAGTAATGGAGGTAGTCAACTAGAGTTTGGGAAAATGGCCTTAATATGCTTAGTTGAAGAAATTTCAAAAGAATGAGATGTAGTGTTCGCAAAAGTAGAGTTTTCTTGTACTATAATCCAATGAATAGGATTATTGGGTAAACACCATTTTAGGTTGTATATGGTGCATTCCAAAAGGAGTAATAGAATTACAAAATGTAATTAAAACAAGTGTGCTACATTAGATGGGTTTTTTTAACAAATTTAAGTACATAATAAAGTTAGACAATGTTTGAAAAGTAGTAGACAACACTATGCAATTTGAGTGCACAAATTAGAGAATAAGAGATGAAGGACTCCAACAAGGTGATTTTGCGTTAGCATAATTGATGAAAGAGAGATTCCAATGGATAATTTACAAAAAATCATAATGCAAAAATCTTGGATTGTGCAAGGTATTGAACAAGATTAAGCTACAAATGCATATGGGATCAAGTTGCTAGAGAATATAGGCATTTCACCCATTTTAATGTGTCTTAATTGTACAATTATAAAAGACGAGCATAAGTAGAAGAAGAAGCTCTTAAATAATAAGATATAGATTCAAGGGAAAGAATGCTCTAAAAGAGGATAAATTAAACACAACCTAAAATATTAAGGTTGTCAAAAGGACTAGAGAGAAAAATTAATTTGAAGAAGAAACAACCTTATTAACACCCACAAAGGTCAACCCCTACTATATTTTTTCAATTGTATATCTTCGAGAAGGCACTTATGTAGGGTTTTTGATGAAAGAGTGTCCTAGGCTAATAAAATATTGCATCACTAAAAATAGTTTGTTTGTTTATTTTGTTTTTGTTTTGTGTTTGTAAGTTTTGAATTTTGTGTTAAGAGTTAAATTATTTTGTAATTTTATTAGTTCTAGCCAAAGCACAATACTAATGCATTCATTGCATGCAATTTTTTTGAGTGATAGTGACAATCCAACCAATGAACATCTATAATTAAAAACTTGACCAACAATTTTATATAGTCTATTTCTAAAATTGTTAAAATATTCTTTATCTTTCTTTTTATTTGTTCATGTTGTCAACAATCAATGCAAAAATTAGGATTTTCCTTTTTTTTCTTCTAAATTATGTGCAATGCAATGCATTTAATTCATTGAATCAAATTTCAAACTATTAATGACTTGAATGACATGAGCACTATTACATACATCATCATATAATTACATTGTTGACTTACAAGTATTAATATACATGTATTTTATTTAATAATTGGTAAGATAATTTCCAAAGCTTATTAAATAAATGTGAGTACACTCAATGCATATTTTATATTTGTTTATCAAGTGTGTATTAAATATCACAATTAAATTTATCTATCTATAATAAATATCAAAGTAAAATTTATCTTTCTACAATTAATATTTCAATAAAATCTATTTTAAAAAATATACATGTAATAATATAATTTAGCAAGGCAAAAATTACATAAATATCACATTATCAAAAGGATAAGAATAAATATATGTATGGAGTTATTACAATAATATATTTGTATAATTGGATATTTTTTATTTTTGCAATATTAATTAACTATAATAATAACATTATACAACAACAAACAATTATATTACACCCCTACCTACTTCTATTAACTAATTTTTTAAAATGTAATAAAACACAACCATATGAATTTTTATTTTTTATTTGTGCAACATTAATCAACTATAATAACAACATTATACAACAACAAACAATCACATTATAGCCCTAACTACTTCTATTAACTAAATGTTTAAAAGCACATCCCACATGATTTTTTTAATTTATTTATCAATATTAATCAACTATAATAATAACATTATACAACAACAAACAATCACATTACATCCCTAACTACTTCTATTAACTAAATGTTTAAAACAACCAAGCACACCTCACAATGGGCAAAACTTGACACAAATGTGTCTCTTGTTTATTTATATTTTAGGTTTTGAATAAGTTGAATCATTGCTATAGAGGCCATCAAACACTTGGGATAGGTGTTAAAGGGGCATCAAGGGACCATAAAAAACATTTCATTTGATGTAGGATGAGTCTAGTGGTATTGTTGGGAGTAAATTAAGACATTTGGAACCACATGTTACAATACAAGTCTCAAGAGATCATATAGTCATGTTTTGGTATGTCATAGAGGTTTGAATTTATTCATGCATTGATCAAAGGTTTTAACCAATCATTATCAAAAGCTTAAAGAAAAGACACAAAAAATTTGCATTCTTCAATTTAAACTATCTTATCAACTTATTAATTAATCTAAGATTCTTAACTATCTAAGATGTAGATATCTATTTTAATTAATAATTAGTAAATAAGTAAAATTGTAGTTGAAATCTACACTGGCATTCTTTAGGCCAATAACATTATTAGATCTAATAGATCTTTAGCTACTCTAAAAACATAATTAAGACCACCATTCCAAGAAGAAAATGTAAGAAGAGAATTAACATGTGGGAGAAGTAACTCACCTTAAATGATGAAAGGAATTTGATGTAATACATTTTTAACCTGGGAGCTTGGTCATACCCAACCTTGAGATATGTGATAAGTTTTCCTTAAAGTTGTGTATATATAATGTGGTCACGTAGTAGGAGAGTAATAAATTGCTGAGAATAAGGATAGTAAGTTCCCAAGGAATCTTCTTCCTTGGGCCCATTGTAAAGTATTGATTCTTTAATATCCTATTTCCATCCATATTCTTCCAATCTCTTTCATCCATTTCACTTTCCACCCTCCCATTCTCTCCAACCTTCCACCTTTTCCCACCTTTTCCACCCCTCTCACCCCTCTCCCACCTTCTCCCACTCTCTCCCACCTCCCACTCTCTCTCACTCTCCATCGCGCAATGCATCGCCATCATCGCGTTGTCACGATATCGCGTTAATCGCCCATCGGTGCATCGTATCGTATCAAATCCATGATCACGATGTCATCGCTATCTGGCGAAAGCGATAAATATCACGCTGATGTTGGAATCCTTTCACGCGATCCACTTTGCTTGTCGTCATGTGCTTGTTCATCCGCCCATCATCGCCCATCCGTTGACAAGCCCGTCATGAACCTTGTGCTCTCCACCCTCCACCTCTCCACCTTCTCCACCCTCCATTTCCCTTCCTCCCTCCCCTCCAATCCACCTCTCTAGGATTTCCTGATTCCCCCTTGACTCTCATTCTTTTCAAGGCAGATCATTGATCCTTTCAAAAAACGCCTGATTTTGAGTCCATTCCTTCCTCTTTCCCTCCTTCCCTCCACCCTCTCACCCCTCCCATTGTCCCTCCTCCTCCCACGCTCATGGCATCCATCATGTAAGCATCATGCAACCATCATATGCCCACTTTGCATCCGATGTCCATCCCCTCCATGTCCATCTTTGACCTCCCATCTCTTCATCATCCCCATCTCCTGCCATCTCCATGCGGAAATAATGTGCATTAAATCGCGATAAAGACAATAAAGTAATGTAATGCAAAATATCGTTATCTTTCGAGTCGTAAATATGTTTCATCGTAGTCAAAATAATGCATCGCCCAGAAATGTCATAAATAAAATAATGTTAAATCATCACGCGTTTGCATCAAATAATGTTTGATGTCATCGTCATAATAATAAATAATGTCACGATAAAATGGACAGATGCGATCGCGGATGCAGCGCCTTCGATAATGTTCGATTTTGATTTTCGGATCGTCATCACCGATAAAATAATGCGCCGATAAAATAATAAATATGATTTCATCATCATCATGTTCATGCATGACGCCATGCCATCATCGTTTCGCGACAATCGGATCGAATATAAATAATCATGCCATCATTTTGTGCCATTGCGTATTGGAATCAATAATGCATCGCGATGTCGCCTAAATAAATCTGATTCGCGCCTGACGCGCCGATCATCAGATGCGCTTTGATTTTTAAACGGATCTTTGCCTGATTTTGATCATCCTGTTGATGCCTGCGATATCATTTTGTAAAAAATATCATCATCACGCCTAAATAATGCAAAAAAAAGCAGGTCCACATCATCATTTAATGCATCACGTCATATCACGGGTGTCACGCCGGATGCATCACGCCCATCATCAGATATCGCGTAATAAATTTATCATGGTTTGGCTATGCATCGCACACGTATCATCGATGATTTCGATAAATAAATCCTAAGTCTCCATTTGAGTCCTACCTTAGGCACATTTTCCTCATTTTATGATATTTTTACCCATATTTTGGTTGTGTGACCCCATCGAATCCATCGATTCATGCATTTTTCATGTTGTGGTCCATATTGGCATAGGTCTATCTAGGTCTCCCCGACCCATGTTGCCTGTGTGTTAACATATGTTTGCAGTAGGTGATCGACAAGACTTGTTCATTGTTACAATGATCGACATTCACCTGTAGGTTTCTATTGGCATGAATTTCATGTGGTTTCAGCGACTGAGGAGGACCCTATCGGTAGGATTTTGGTCATCGAGATAGTGTCTCATCGATTTTGAATTGTCTCCCCGACTAATGCATGTGGAGGTTCATCGGCGAGAGCTTGGTGATATCGTAATGTGATCTCGGCGAGGTTGTTATGTCTTGTCGACACGAGATTTTTGTTAGCATGTTCTCGAGGAGAGTCTTACCGAACAACACATGGATGGTTTCTTCGGCCAAACATATTACTTCCAGTGTGAGGTCATAGCAAATATACATTGTCACACTGACCAGTGGTAGGAGGATGCATATCGATAAGAGTTGAGGCTTTTGAAGTAATGTCTCGGCGAGTGACCTTTGGTCTTGCCGATAACACAATGAAGACTTTGTCAGGATGAAAATTGGATTGTCTCAGCAACACACAAGATGGATAAAGTCTTTCGGTAAAACAAAGTGCACTCTGTATGAGGTCTCCCCGATGTCAGTATGTTACGACGACCCACATAAGATAAAAGAATACATCAGCGAGAGAACCAATTTGTCACAGAGACTCATGATCAATGAAGATTTTCGGTAAAGCAAAGTCTAATATATGAGATGTCTCTCTGATATCTCAAGGTTATAGCGAAACAGATGAAGCAAGGAAGCACGTTTCAGTAAGAAAATTTCTTATGTCTTAGCGACTAGGAGATGGTGTTGGGGGCGACTCTCGGTATAATGAAGTATTATCTACATGATGTTTCCCCGACTCCATGAGGTCATAGCGAAACACATTGGGACAGGAGGATTTTCTTTGGTTTCGGCATAACAAACAAAATGCTACAGCGACATGCAAGAGGCAAAAGGATGCATATTGATGAAACATAATGAGGTCAAAACTAGGAAATAACGCGAGCGCGTTATATTTTGCTTTGGGAATCCCTGAGCCTTAGCATTGGTAGTTGCCTTGGAATACCAACCTAGAGGCTTGGAGGGCATTCCTAATGACCAGAGACGTGTTTTTGCAAATTCTACAATTTTTTCACATAATTGGGTTCGTGCTCACCATCAGGATTGCATCTTGTTCAATATTGACAAAAGAAAACACATGGGTAATGTTAAAGATTCTCTCTTAGCTATCCAATGATGTAATTTTTTTCACTTTTTAACAATGTTAAGCCTTTCATCCATAATTTCTTTTGTTTGTATGTCTCTTTTTCACCAAAAAGTAGAGTTTGGTTTTTTTTTTGTTATAAATTATAAATTACATTTTTAGAAACTAGACTCTATTCTACATTTAAAAAAAAAATCAATTACCTTCAAAAAAATTTAGGGGAGCACGGCCAAAATTTTGCTTTTCAGGAAAAAATCAAATGTTCATTAAAAAATTATCAAAAAAATCGTGCATCAACTAGATACTGTCAGCTAAATTTTGACCGTTGCGATTTTAAAAATACTAGAAAAAAGTTCACCATGCTCAGGTCGTACAAGAGTTGCTATGTTATGTTTTTTGACAAAAATAGCACCGATTTGTGTACATCCCTCTTTTGAACCCCTTAATCTCAACCATTTTCAAAATAAATTAGTAGTTTAGAAAGTAGACTAGGAGCACTTCGATCCTTGTTTTTGTTCCATCTCAAAATTTTGAGTGTAACTATCCTCAATTTCATGTCCAAGGTCAGTATTTCTTGATTTCAGAAAAAAAGTGGCCACTTAAGCCCCCTTTTTGGGAACCATCTTGGTGCACTTACCCTTAAAAAATATACATGTAATAATATAATTTAGCAAGACAAAAATTACATAAATATCACATTATCAAAAGGATACAAATAAATATATGTATGGAGTTATTACAATAGTATATTTGTATAATTGATTTTTTTTTTTTTTTGCAATATTAATTAACCATAATAATAACATTATACAACAACAAACAATTGTATTACACCCTTACCTAATTCTATTAACTAAATGTTTAAAACAATAAAACACACCCATATGAATTCTTTTTTTTTATTTGTGCAACATTAATCAACTATAAGAATAAGATTATACAACAACAAACAATCACATTACACCCCTGACTACTTCTATTAACTAAATGTTTAAAAGCACATCCCACATGATTTTTAATTTATTTATCAATATTAATCAACTATAATAATAACATTATACAACAACAAACAATCACATTACATCCCTAACTACTTCTATTAATTAAATGTTTAAAACAACCAACCACACCTCACAATGGGCAGAACTGGACACAAATGTGTCTCTTGTTTATTTATATTTTAGGTTTTGAATAAAGTTGAATCATTACTATAGAGGCCATCAAACACTTGGGATAGGTGTTAAAGGGGCATCAAGGGACCATAACAAACATTTCATTTGATGTAGGATGAGTCTAGTGGTATTGTTGGGAGTAAATTAAGACATTTGGAACCACATGTTACAATACAAGTCTCAAGAGATCATAAATTCATGTTTTGGTATATCATAGAGGTTTGAATTTATTCATGCATTGATCAAAGATTTTAACCAGTCATTATCAAAAGCTTAAAGAAAAGACACAAACAATTTGAATTCTTCAATTTAAACTGTCTTATCAACTTATTAATTAATCTAAGATTCTTAACTATCTAAAATGTAGATATCTATTTTAATCAATAATTAATAAAGAAGTAATTGTAGTTGAAATCTACACTAACATTCTTTAGACCAATCACATTATTAGATCTAATGGATAGAACTACACTAAAAACATAATTAGAACTACCATTCCAAGAAGAAAATGTAAGAAGAGAATTAACATGTGGGAGAAGTAACTCACCTTAAATGATGAAAGGCATTTGATGTAATACATTTTTAACTTGGTCATACCCAACCTTGAGATATGTGATAAGTTTTCCTTAAAGTTGTGTATATATAATGTGGTCACGTAGTAGGAGAGTAATTGATTGCTGAGAATAAAGATAGTAAGTTCCCAAGGAATCTTCTTCCCTGGGCCCATTGTAAAGTATTGATTCTTTAATATCCTATTTTCAAATATATAATTAAAGTCTTCCCTTTCAATCTCTTTCAATCCAAGTTGCGGCTTCTCCACATGTTGCGTATGTTTTTGTTATAGGTATAGTAGGTTTTATTAATCGTAAATGGCAACCACACAAAAAAAACCTACCAAAACGATAACTAGGAATCAGATATGTACTGTGTTTTTCCCTTACCATCAACAGACAATGGCTAGTCAATAAACTGCCTTCACAAGTACCTTATCACATCCCCTTGCTTGTTTTCCTTCTTGGATGCATTTTAGTTATAATCATCATATAGTGTATTACACCGAAATTTTGTTAGTCTAAGAGAGGACGCCGGTCCTTTTTGTCTGAGAAGAGGTAGAATACAGCTTTATTTGGCGACCATAGAAATATTTTGGGAAGCCTTTTTGCAGAGATAAAGATTTGAGTGATAATGACAGTGGGATCAGAGAAGGACCCACAACAACTAAGTGGGAAGAAAAAGCAAGCTGGTCAATGAATTCATCGGATGGAGGAAACTTAAGCTGGATATTGTACCAGAAGAAACAGAGTTGAAATCCAACCACTTTGATCATTTTCTTTGAGTTAGGTTGGAGTTGAGGTATGTCTTGCTTTAACAGTTGGATTTCGTTCTCAGCAAGAGAGATTTACGTTCAAAGAAAGGTGGCTGCCTGCTAGAGCACGTCTAGGGGGGCCTTTATTTACAGCTGTGGTGTTAGTTAAGGATTGCATTCCCTTCAAACCTCTGTATGAGGAAGGCTATAATAAACCACAAGTTTGTAAGTGCCTCACCTTTCTTTACTCTGTTTTCTAGGAATGTAAGATTATATGAATGGTTTTGATTTTGATTTTCTTCAGTGGGTGGATTCAGAAGAGCCAGTCCAGCTTTTATAAGGACTCAGCAGTTTCAATCTAGATAGAAATGCTACTTCGTATAATATACTGTGGGTCAGTTAAGCATCTCCAGCTTCTGCGTCACCGAGCTGTGACAACTCTTAGGAGCTTTCTGCTTGGGGGCAACTACCAGAGGCTTCACTCCAAGTCTTCTTCCTTTCTTGGGCTTACTTGTGGGAAGCCCAAGGTACAGGGGAGCTTCAGAGAAAACAACCATGATGATACCAATAGCAATTTATGTCAAGCTCTCATCATGCGTGAAGAGCAGAGTCATAGTACAGAGATCAATGGTGAAGGAGGAGGAGAGGGAGAAGTTGTTGTGGGCAGTATTCTGAATTTTGGGGATATCAGAAATGGAAGTGTGGCTGAAAATAATGGTGGAGAGAAGAGGAAAGTATATGAAGAAGAAAAGGTTACTGTTGTTTCTGCCCTTGACAGGGCAGAGGCGTGTTTTAAATTGGAGAGAAAGCTTAAGGAAATTGTAATGGAGGATGCAGAAACTTTGGTGGACATTGAGGAGTTTCTCTACTATTATTCTCGACTCAGGTCTCCTCTGTTCGTTAACATGGTCGACAGGGTTTTTACAGAATTTTTCTGTTAGTTGTTGTGTTGAATATTCATGGTTGGCATGCATAGATCATGTCTGATGTTTTCTTTTCCAGCTCTGTAATCGAAATAAAAGAGCACTTCTGATTCTGTTGAGAATCCAGAGGAAAGTGGTCTGATCCACACTTTCGTCATTATTATGTGGACTTTTACTGTTGCTTTCTTTTCATCTGTAATTTAGTCAACTACTTCTATTTTTTAAATGGATACATCTGGATTATGTTGGATATCCATATCTACTTTTACATAACGAAATACAAGTCTTATGCAGGGTGAAGCTTACGTTGTATGGCACTGATTTGATATGTGGGCCTTACATTCAACATCGTTTTGGTTAGATAAATTTAGAAAGGGTTTGAATCCATTATAAATTTAGATTGTAATTACATTTATTAATTGTAAATTTTAATATTTAAAAAATCTATCTGAAATATGAGACTTTTATTTTATTTATATATGGTAAATTAATTAAAAAAAAGTGTTTCAAGAACAATATTTCTTGATGTGTTTTAGATTGATTTTTTAAAAGATATATATTATGTAAAATACTAATTATCATAAAATTATTTGCTTAAACCAAATACACTAAATGAAACACAATACAAATAAAATAATCACATTTTGACTTATCATTTTCATTTTACATTTTGTTGTTTTGAGATTTATCACCTTAACATATTAATATTTATTTTTGCCTCATTTATCGAAGTGGTTATATAATTATTATTTTCTTTCAAGCTTCATTCAAAATTATTTCTATATTAGAATGAGGTTATCACAACACTAGTAATAATATCCTATTTTAGACCAGGATATGACACAAAGATTTAAAAGAAAATTAGAAATTATCTAATAATAATAATAATACTCTATAATGGACTCACTCTATTTATAGTTAGAGATTTAAAAGAAACATAGAGATTTGAAAGAAATTTAGAACTTTCCTAGTAATAATAATACTTTCTTTATAGTATAATGGATCACCATCACTCACATATTATAAACATCAAGAAAATTAGAATCTATTATGGAGGGAGGGAGGGAGGGAGTTCTAATGATTTTAAGAAATAATTTTTAAGTTGTAAATGAAATATGCATTTTTTACATTCTTCACAATAATATTTGATGTTATTTTTTCTCCATACAAATTGAGAGATGATTTTTATATATTCAAATGTAGAATTTATATGACATCTAATGGATATTTTAGTAATTATATAAGAAGCACAAAGTGCTTCACTATCCACATTATTTTGGTATCTTGACTAGATATAATTTAAAAATTTCTTCACAAGGTTGTTAGTTTTATATGATTGGCATATTCTACATGATGGTTTCTAAGATACCTTAAGTTAACTATGCCATTGTTTCAACATATCTATAACATTGAGGGTGTTAAGCATCTCTTCAACAATTGACCTTCTAATTCTTTTAATACAATGTTAGTCAATAAATGTCTTTCATAAGATACATTATGATTAAATTTCATTAGGCCTCTCATCAAACTTCTACTTGCATTAAAAATAAAGGGTTATGAAAAAAACCTAGATCTTCTTATCCCAGAGAAACTTCATTGAAACAAGATCCATGCAGTAACTAACTTACTCAATTATATATAATAATAACAATAACTAGCAGCATGAAAAACAACATGTGCTACAATATATAAAAATAAAACACACAATAAATTGGATTGAAAGATCTCAATTATAATTTAGAATGTATGTTAACATAATGATATATGATGACACAAATACACATTACTTCTCATGAAAATAATACAAACCTTTCAAATAAATAAAGTGAATTAATTTCAACCTAGAAATTAAACTACTATATCAAGGAAATTAACTAGAGGGCTCTTGAAAAGTTATTACATGATCCCAATGAATTGGTTCAACCCTTCACGAATTCAATTTAGCTAACAATAGTGAGAAAAAATATGATAGTTATGGTCAAGAGGATGAGTAGTGATGAAAGAACTAGTCTTGCTCTTCTAAGGCCTAACAATTTCAATCTAGATAGAAATGCTACTTTGTATAACATATTGTGGGTTAGTCAAGCAACTCCAACTTCTGCATCACCGAGCTATGGCAACTCTTTAAGAGATTTCTATTTGGGGACGACTACCAGAGGCTTCACCCCAAGGCTTCTTCCTTTCTTGGGCTTACTTGTGGGGAGCCCAAGGTACAGGGGAGCTTCAGAGAAAACAACCATGATGATACCAATAGCAATTTTTGTCAAGCTCTTGTCATGCATGAATAGCAGAGTCATATTACAAAGATCAATGGCGACGGAGAATTTGTAAATTCGCCCTATTTTGGCCACTGTGAAAAAGTGGAAAAAAATATGGCCTCCTTGCCCTTGTCATACGATCACCAAGTTACAGTCTATGGAAAAAAAATTATCTTGTCACTTAAAAAATTTATTCCTACAAAATAAATAAATAAATAATTATTATTTTTAGCCTAAAAATTTTCAAAAGTTAAAAAAAATATTATGGGGTGTGGGGTCTGCAAACCCCCTGTACCGTTTGGTACGCTGCCCATGATAGACTTGATAGCGTTGTATGGGGCACAAAGTCCTTGTCGGTGGTTGTCGGCCCAACATACGACGATTGTCTAGCTGGCAGGGGATTAGCCCCTGTAGCCGCAACCCTTGATCGGCTAGGGGACCTCCACCTAGCCCAACAAGCTATCAATTTTTTCATCACCCAAAATTTTCATCAAAACAAATTTTATATTATTTCAAATCCATAGTCAGGAATTCAAGTCCACCAATTTTAAATCAAATTTAAATACATTTTGAAATACACCACCTCATGAGTAGTGTCACCAATGGTGTGCCACCCTAGTGCCACCATCATCGACGGGCCACCGGTGGCTCAACTGGGGATTGCCCAACAACCACTAGATAGGTCAAATTGGGAAAATTATAGCAAGTTTTTTCAAATGGGCATAACTTTCACCCAAATGGTTTGTTTCTTGACTTCTTATACTCGTCAAAAAGCTCTCTCTGAGCAGTATGTTGTGGTATAGTTTTGTTTTCTTGATTTTTCTCTTTTGACCAATTTTTGGAGCCTAAAATCCTGATGTTCTAGGTTTCATAATTTTGAGCATAACTTTTGCATAAAGAATCAAATTTTCAATTTTGAATAGGCATTGGAGAGAATGTTTAGTGTACTTTATAGTGGTGCTAATAGTTTCTCAGTTTTATGAGTATAGAGAGTTGTGTACTTGTTTGAACACTTGTGGGTGCTTGAGATTCAAGGTGTGATTGTGTGAGCATCCAGATGAGTCAAGAGGTGAAACCTTGAGGGAGTACATGTTTTCATGTGTTTTTCATGATGGTAAGGCTAATTATCATTTTGATGCTTCTTGGTATAGGTTTACATGTGCTTTTTAGAGTTGGAATTTGATGGTGATAGGTACACAGGTTGTTTTCAATTTTGAGGACATGGGTTGACATGGTTTGAGACTTAGAGTCTCTTGTGGGTGATATTTGAGTGTAGGTACATTATTGGTGTTGATTATGGTGTCATGATTATCCAGGTACACTTTTGTATTGGCATGACATAATCAAGTTTGTGGTGTTTTGGTGGTGATTTGGTTTGGTGTTAGGAGGTTGTTTCTTATCTCCTAGATGCTTTTTTGGTTCCTTGACTATGGTACTTGAGTGTGGACATGTTTGGAAAATAAGATCTGAGGTTGATTTGGTGTTTGAGTCATTTGGTCTACAGGATTATTCTCTCTGATATCTCATTTTACAATTTACTAATGTGATGATGAGTTTGCATGTTTTAGTGATTTGATCTATGAGTTATGCAGGTTATGGGTTAGCTACCCATTTTCTTGCAGTGGGATGACTTCGTTGTGGATTGTCTGTATCCACCAAGTTTGATTCATTATTTTTGCAGACTTTGTTAGTTGGTCTTGTCTGTGGTCATTTGTACATTGGTATGTGTGCTTTGAGATGAGAGGATGGATGATGTTTATAGTACTTGGATAGTCAGTTTTGGGACTTGTAGCATGATATTTTTTATCATTTTTTCATGGATGGATTGGTTACACTTTTCAGTGGGAGATTTTGATAGTGATTTGGATTGGCAGTGTTGGATATATTCCTTATGGTTTGTTGGTGTTTGTATCTTCTTGCTTTGGAGATCTTGGTTTTACTTGATGTTACTAACATTTCAATTATTTGTGTAGACTTGGATGATCTTCATTTAGGATATGGTTATCACGATGCCATGTGTGACTTAGTATAACGATTCAGTGGGAGTTGTTGGTAGTGATGTGGATTCACCATTTGATGGTGGATGATCTTCTACAGTGTTTGTTGGTGTCACGTATGGACTCTTAGATCATGTTTTTGTATGGTGAGGGTTCTTTGACATCTTGGGTTTCATTGATAGGAGGTGGCTATCTTCATGCGATTGGAGATGTTGATTCTTGGTTTAGAGTGTGATTGTTATTATGTCATGGTTTACTCTTGATACTAGTTTAGAGTTTTGGCATGATAAATGTTCTCTTGAGACCAGGATGTATGCATTGTTGCATGTGATCTCATAGGGGGAGATGGTTAGATCATGTTTTCATGCTTATGTTCTTGATTCATGATTGGAGTTTTGACATTGATCAAGTTTGGTTCTCTTTGTATTGAGTACATGATCATTTACTTGATTACTTCAAGATGATGCTATGTTGCATTTGGATTTTGGAATGGATTTATCAGTTATAGGTGCTCATGGATACATGGAGACTTAGGTGAGGCCTGGAGTTCACTTGTGCTTAGAGACATGTTGTTGAGATGGTTACACTTGATGAGATTTCAACAAGAAGTATGAGGAGCCTACACCTTGGTTGGATGTGAGAACAAGATGGACCTATGAGGAAAGTGTTCTTGGATGAGTCATGATGACTTGGATATCTTGGAGGAGCATTCTCATTCCTCACTCTTGTTCTACTCAACAGATTATCACTTGAGAGCTACTGCCCATTATTTCTTTTAGGTGCATTATGTTTATGCTTTATCTTCTCATGCATATGGATCTTGAGCTATGGATATTTGGTTTTGGAGGGTTCATTTGAGGAGTGTTGGAATGTTTATCTCCTTACATGCATTGTGAGTACATTTATTGATATTGAGTTTAGGAGATGTATTGGGATGATTTATTGATATGGGAATGGTTATATTGAGTTTGATCTTATTTTGAGAGGCTTACATCCATGTTAGTTACATGATACATATATTATGTTAGATATTGGTGATTGAATGGCTGGGTTTTATTATGGATTTTCTTTTGGGGCATTATGGAGGAGATCATACTTGACATCGGGTTGGCATTTAGAGGTGTACATGTAGGACTTTCTACATGTAACATGCCCATTGTTCTATCCATTGATTTTTACTATGTTTTACCCATACGTGAATAGTTTATGCTTCTAGCATTTAGGCATTAAATTTTTTCTTTTCTAATATCAATAATAAGATGCACATTTGGAATAAACCCATTCCAAACTCCCATTGCATTTTAATAATAAAAGATGCATATTCAAAATTGACCCCATTTCAAATTTCCATTGCATTTTCATAAAGTACTTAATTACATAATTCCATATAATGATTATCTATTACATAATCCCATGTAATGATAACATTTTTCCAATTACAAATTTCCATAAAGATAGAGATACATAGATACATACATAGCTTCCAAGAGCTTATCAAAACATATATTCTTGATTAGAGTACAATGATCTAGATGTCCCCATTAAGTGGCACTATATTCTAGGTGTCCCCAAATTGGCACTACATCCTCAAGTCTCGACCGCCAATTGTATGATGGAGAATATCACTCAAGTGCTTTTCTGCCAACCACAAACTTATTATGGTCCCCCACACATCTACCTAACTAGTAAGATGGCCCTACCCTTTGACGAAGATATTGGTTTGGTAACCTCATAATACCGACCTTCCTGAGCATAGTGTTGTGTCTTACATATCTATAGCTATCATACATTGGCTACAACCTACATGAATGACTTCCCTTCCTAGTATGCAATCAGGATCATAGTGAACTAATAGTGTAAATAGTGGCTACCTACACTACTTTGGCTAAAGAATTCAACATTCAGTACTTCGAGTGTAGGTCATCTGTTCACCCACCCCTTTGCTTGACTTGGTAATGACCCATACACACACATTAACTCCATTCCAAAAAGTATAAAAAATGGATTCTTACCAAAAATTAAGTTCCATACACATCAAGCATGACCATTCCGATCCACACACAACATTAAAGGACTTCAATTCAAAAACATAAAATGACTCCATTTCTAAGGTATAACCCATACTCAACATTAAAAGACTCCATATCAAGGTGTGATCCATACCTAGCAGTAAATAACTTTATTTCAAGGGTATACCATATTCAAGTAATCAATCTAGCCACATAGGTTAATCCCAACCCAACATGAATTCAATCAAAAAGTAATCAAACTATCTTTATAGACTAATCTCAATTTATGGCTTCAATCTAAAAGTAAAGCATTAATCAAATGATTCAACCGACCATATAGATTACTCCCATCCCTAGATTAGCTCGATTTGGTTTTGACCATTCGCAATCATAACAAACATTTTGTCTAAGGAGATGACACAACAAACTATATAACTGGGTTACTCTATTAACCCGGGAATAACCAAGTTAACTATACAAGCACACATACTAGTGAACAAATAGGTTATTCCCTTTCCTATGGATTGTTCTAACCCCAACAATAACCAAGAGAACCATCCATGTTCAAACTGAAATTTTCATTAAAGTACTTCAAGGAAACAACATATTCACATTTCACATTTCCTGTAATCATTCATATAGTCTTAACAATCTAAGTATAGTTCTAACAACATTATAACCACACAAATTCTATTATAGTACATATGCATATTCCAAATAAAAAGGTTTTTCCAAATCAAGACTCTACCAAGAATCATGCAAGCTTATCCCCAAACTAAGAAATAATCCAAATTCATAAAAATAAGCTTAACATGCATCCAAAAACATCTTTCCTCAATAATGGCATTCATAAATAATATGTCAACATAAAGAGATTAGAGAAATAGAAATCAACATGCTTGGATTTAAAGATCCAACTGATAATACTACTTTCGAAACTCAACCTACACAATCATGATTGCTACTCCTTTAAAGCTCAACCTATCTCCAAACTCTAGCCTCATCACCAAGAATTCTCAACAAATATAAATTCACAAACAACTCTCTTTCTCACAAAAAACTCTCAAAAATACACTTGCATAGAAAACTATAGTAGAATGACGGATAAAGAAATCAAAATGAATAAGTGTAACCAAAAGTAGAGAGAATGCCCCTATTTATACAAAAATCTGAGCATCTTAATGCTACAATTAAGCTACTAAATATGCCTTCCTATTCCAAACGCATCGACTAGGCTCAAGAAGTGAGATGTCGTTATTTAAAACACTATTTTGTAAACACGCATATGGTCTAACTTCTTTGTTAGATTTGAGCTGCTCTTTTCCTGATGACAACAATGATTCTTACTAAAAAATGCAACCTGCAAATTTCCTTATTGCAAAGCAAATCGACTACTTCATCCAACTCATGGACGAAGACCAAGTCTCATGCCTTTACAAAGAAGTACGTTGGATAATAGTGCAATACTAGACTTTTTATCAAAATTTTCAAAATATGGCGCCACCAAGTATGTTACACACCTTCTCCTCTAGGTGCAAGTTTGAAAAATTCAACAAGCAAATGTATATGATTTACTTTTGTAAATGATACAATACTTAAAACTTATGCATTGTTTAAATGCATTTGACTTAGTCTCTTATGCGCTATAAGTGCATAGGTTATAACTTAGCCATTTCATTATATATGGCAACACTTTTATATGAGTTATGTTTATTACAAAATACTTTTAATATATATGTATATAACAATATATAATATATATATATATAAACACATTAAAATAATTTTATACATATATTCATACATATATTAATATGTATGTATATAATTTTACATTAACGTAATTATATACATATATATTAATATATATAACATTATTTTAATATCTATCCTTAAACACATATATTTACATATTCATCGATTGGTGCATACATACAAAATGAGTGTATATATACATCTTAAATGTCCAATCGATATTCCTATGCATATGATGTATTCATGCATGGGTACGCATAAGTATTTCTACTTTTGTATAGGCATGCACATATACATTCATTATGAACGAGTTATCATTTTCAAACACACACACATATACATTCCATATATAATCATTGATTAATATATTACATAAATACATGAAGAAGAACTCAAAATCAATACAAATATTTAGTCATGTAATTCAAACATAAGAACAATCACAGTGAAATCAAGACCAACAAACCAAGAGCAATTCAAATCATTCCCAAACTATGACCAAGGGTATACTTATCAATTCCAAATCTAACTTGACTATTCTTAACCAACTAGGGTGTGAGTGTGTGATAGCTCAAATAAGCATATTAGGGCTACTAGACCAAGTTCTTCTCCTAAGTGATACTCCCCCTCTTTTACCCGACTCCTTCCTGCATCCAACTTAGTGCATCACAAAGGTTGTTAGCCATTCACATGAAATTCATTTGCATCCTAAATCATTTGCATCATCAAAGCATTAAAGTATTCACATTGCAATACATATTCATTCATCGCATTTTCCATCAGTATAAAACATAATCATTCCTTCAAAAGTAATAACATCTTAATGCATATTTCAATATTTCATTCACTTATTAAACATATTAAGGTCACAATTTACATTTATCATCTTATTTACTCATGAAGGTAAAAGTAACCTGTTACTGAGAAACGGGGTTAACACTACATGTGTATGATGTGTAGTGTTTCTCTCTTTGGTCCTGGTTATCTTCCTGGATGTTTGGTTTCACTTTACATTGGTTTTGAGGTTTGGTTGGAGCTATTGTGATCATTAGCTTATGGTCATGTGTTTTCACTTATTTTCTTTGGTGATGACATGGAGGTTTGTTTTATCTCTTTACTTTGTTGTGTGTGGAGAACATGGGAGAGATATTGAGACTTGTGGTGGGAGTTGTTCTTACATGTTATTGGTTTACAAGTTTTGCGTATCATTGTGGTGGGAGTTGTTCTTACATGTTATTGGTTTACAAGTTTTGCGTATCATTGTGGATGTTCCTTGGTACTACTTGATGTTGTTTACACCCTCTATGTGATGCAATTGGTAGACTTGGTATGCCTTAATCATTTTTAATTTTTCATTACCCATGTAGTGGGAGTTCTTGGATGTGTATGCCATTCTTTGACTGGTTTGCACATGGAATTTGTGATTACAGTTTATGGGTGTTTATGTTGATGGCATGAGTTTACTATGTTTTGTATACCTTGGAGATATGGATAGTTGGATGTGTTAGCACTTGTTGTGGGTGTTATTTCAGCTATGGTTAGTGTATCTTGACAACTACTGGTGAAAATTGATACCTTTGGATTGAGTGTTTGTGTTTGGGATATCAGTTGAGGCAAGACTTATGCTTCATTGTGATAGATTGTGTGGCTTCTCTTTGGATGGCTTCTTCTCTTTATGCATTGGCATGATGGAGGATGAGAGCATTCATGCCTAGGATGGTGGTCACTTTGTTTCTTGTTACATGTATCTTGATGGAGCATATGGAGCACTTTGATTCCTTGATGGTATATGTGGCTAGAGGGATTGTTCCTTTGTTCATGTTTTCAGGTCACATGTTACCCCTTATGCAACGTATACAACAAGTGAGAGAATGTTAGGAATTAGGTGTTGTACACCTTGCATAATATTTATAATGTTTAATTTATTGTTATGTGTATGGTGCACCTTATTGGTATGTGGCGATTGATCATGCTATATTGTACACTCTTCATGTATCCTCACCGAGGTCAAATTTTTTTCTTCCCATTTTTTGCTTCATCACCGACAAAAGAAAAAATCGACTTTGTAAAACCCTAGTTTTGGAAGCTTCTAAAAAGCTTGTTATAAGGGGTTGGGATGGAAGTTATAGTATGCAAAAAAGGTGATTATTCATGAGATTGTAATAAGTTTTTTACTAGATAATAAAATCATTGGATGGTTGCGGTTTTGTGGATGTAGCCCGAATTGGGTGAATCACGTTAAATTCTCTGTATTGTCCTATTTATGCTATAATTTTCTGTGTTTTATTTCTCTATTTTATTGATCAAATCTACATTTAATTGTTAGATATCTACCTTCTAACCCTAACAAGTGGTATCAAAGTGGGTTGTGTTGTATTATCATCTGTAGGAAAGTCTCACAATTGAGTGGGAGTCTCATAGTTAAGTGGGAGCAATGGCGGATGAGGGTAAATTGAAGGTAGATAAATTCAATGGCCAGAACTATCAGTTATGGAAGATGCAAATGGAGGATTATCTCTATCAGAAGGATTTATGGAGGCCATTGGAAGGAATAGCCAAGAAACTAGCAACAATGAGTGATGAGGATTGGAATCTTCTAGATAGAAAGGCACTGGGAGCCATTCATTTATGCCTAGCACAATCACTGGCATTTAGTATTACAACAACAAAGACAACTCAAGAGTTGATGGAAACACTGGTGAAGTTATATGAAAATCCTTTTGCTTCGAATAAGGTATTTCTTATGAAGTGTTTATTTAATATGAAAATGGTAGAAGGTGGGTTAGTTGCTAATTATTTAAATGAGTTTAATACGATTACCAGTCAATTAACTTCTGTAAATATAAATTTTAATGAAGAAGTTAGGGATCTTTTGATTCTGTGTTCTTTGCTTGAAAGTTGGAATAGATTGGTAATGGCTATTAGCAATTCTATTTTTGGTTCGAATACGCTAAAATTTGATGACGTTGTTGGTGTTATTTTGAGTGAGGAAATTCATAGGGAAAGCTTAGGTGGATCATCCACATCAGGCAGTGTTTTGAATGCAGAAAGCAGGGGAAAAAAATGAGAGAGGAAACAATTCTAGAAGTCATGGGAAGTCATGAGGAAAATCAAAGGACAAAAGGTCCCAATCTAGAGACAAGAGGGATTGCTGGTATTGTGGTAAGTCGGGTCATTTAAAGAAAGATTGCTGGTCTCAGAAAAATAAAGGAGACAAAAAGGAAGGAAATAAAGAGGAAAATGTGGTAAGTAACAAATCTGATGAGGATGCTTTGATTCTTTCCCTTGATAATGTTGATTATTCTTGGGTGTTAGATTCAGGGGCTTCATTTCATGCTATGCCCCATAGAAGTTATTTTCTTGATTATGTCCAAGGGGATTTTGGACTGGTTTATTTGGGAGATAATAAACCTTGTCAGATTGTTGGAAATAGAAGAATCAAGATTAAGTTGCATAATGAGAATCATTGGCTACTACATGAGGTAAGGCATGTTCCAAAGTTAAAAAGAAATTTAATTTCAGCAGGGCAACTAGATGATGAAGGTTGTGTTGTTACATTTAGTGATAAAAATTGGAAGGTTACAAAAGGTGCCTTAGTGGTAGCAAAAGGCGTGAAAGTAGGCACCTTATATCTTTGTACAGGTCATATTGTTGCTTCTACTTTAGCTATTGCAGATAAAAATCAATGTTCAGGAACAATTGTTGCAATTCAACAGGCAAAAAATTAGACAGTTGCTATGGATTTTGAATCAACACAGTGGCATAATAGACTTGGGCATATGAGTGCAAAAGGTATGAAAGTACCTCATTCAAAGAATGTTTTACTAGGTCTGAAATGTGTTAATATGGATTTCTGTGAAAGTTGTGTGTATGAAAAACAAAAAAGAGTTAGTTTTCTCAAAGATGGGAAGCAATAGAAAGATGAGAAATTGGAGCTTGTGCATACAGATGTATGGGGACTAGCTCAAGTATCTTCTCTCGATGGATCTTGGTATTATGTCATTTTTATTGATGATGCAACAAGGTATGGATTTATTCTGTTAGGTAGAAATCTGATGTATTTGAGACTTTTAAGAAATGGAGAAGCTTGGTTGAGAATGAGACAAGTAAAAAGTTAAAATGTCTTAGATCTGATAATGGTCGTGAATATTGCAGCAAAGAGTTTGAAGATTATTGTTCCTCTAATGGTATTCGTAGGAAAAAAATGATTTGAAGGACTCCAGAAGAAAATGGAGTGGTTGAGCGCATGAATAGAACAATAATGGAGCGTGCATGGATTATGAGATTGCATGTTGGGCTGCCTTTAAACATGTGGGTATAGGTTGTAAACATTTTTGTTTATTTAATCAATAAAGGTCCCTCTAATCCTTTGGGTTGTGGTATTCCAAAGGAAGCATGGACAAATAAGAAGGTCAGTTATTCTTTTCTCAATACATTTGGTTGTGAAGCATTTGCACATTTATATTTTGAAAATAGAACCAAGCTTGATGCAAAATCAAAGAAATGTATATTTGTTGGATATGGAATTTATGAATTTGGCTATAGGATTTGGGATTTTGAAAAGCAAAAAATTGTGAGAAGTAGGCATGTCATATTCAATGAGAAAGTGTTGTACAAAGATCAGTTGCAGCAGCATGAGAAGAAAGAAAATGATTATGTAGTGTTGGATGATACACCAAATAGCGATGTTCCAGTGGCTCCTCATGCTCCGCAACAACAACAACAAACACCACAAACTCTAGTGAATGTTAGACGATCTTCAAGGATAAGTAGACCTCTAGAAAGATTTTCTCCCTCTTTGTATTATATTTTATTAACTGATGTTGGTGAACCAGAATGTTATGATGAAGCTATGCAGGTGGATACCAAGGTTTAGTGGGAGCATGGAATGGAAGAAGAAATTGACTCCTTGCTGAAAAATTAGACTTGGGAATTATGCAAGTTGCCTATAGGTAAAAAAGATTTACCAAACAAATGGGTTTATAAGCTTGTTACCTATTTTTCACTTCGAGCTCAAACAGGTAGAGCTGAATCAAATTTATCATTTATAGGTAATGAAATTTTCATTGATCATCATTGAAGATCATTTTGCATCTGAATCATAGTTTTATTGTGCAAACATTGAAGATAGAAAATTGAGAAAATTTGCATAGTAATGCTTTTTATTCATTTTGTAAAAATGTTGAATCTCGCACAAGCCACGAGAGTAACTGGGTTTGATTGTGATAATCAAAAGATGAATACAAATTTTAAAGGACAAACTACACTGCTGAAAATAACATAAGCGTAAAGAAGAGGAGCAATTCATCATTTCCTGCAATGATGAATCACTTTCATTGGTATCTTTAGCCGTCGCGTCTCCAAGCAGCTGCAGCTTCGTTTCCTCGCTCCATGAACCTGCAAAATTGTAAAGGAAATGGCGTTAGAGTTATACTCCAAGCAATGACGAATTACATTCTGCCTTACGCCTATGCTACAGACAGAAATGTAATTGGCATCAAAACAAGAATTTATCAGATGAAATGTTGATAATCAAGAGAAAAACGTAATTCAATGGAAGCTTTCAACTTCTTTTATTTTGATAACATGTTTGTTTCAGTGTGCAGGAACAGGTTCATCATGTTCGAGATCATTTTATCAGAATGTGGAGCAAAACGGGCTCCCACAAGGGTTGAGCTCGACATATCAAGGAGTATATATTCTCAAGTTCCATATGCAAGTTCATGAATGTTGATAACAGTCATTAAAAGCATCAATGCTGCTGAAACTAAATGATATAATCATGCAAGTAGCCTTATTTCAAAGAGATTTCAAAGTATTTAGCAACATTAATTTCAAAATGTAGTAATCTACTCTTGAAGTAGACAACCTTTGCAAGGTATGGACCATCAATGTCAGAGCTGTTTTTCATCTCCATTTTAAGCTGAAAGTAATCTTGGTGTTCGAAAGAATAATATAATGGCAGCTTATGAGTTCAGCTTATGAGTTAAGTGACAAATGCATTCCAGTCATGGGGAATGTTGAAGGTTACAGCTGAATCAAAAGTCCAACTTTGAGTATATGCAAGGAGGCATCAAAATATCAATGGAGCAGCAATTATGGCTTAGACAACATTCTACATGCATGTTTATTTCAAATACCAGATGAGAAATATCAAGACATTAAACATGAAGACTTAATAGAGGTAATTTGTAGCAGCATCAAGTATAGATTTATAATGGTGCAGTCATGGAGAATGAGCAACAATTACCTAGAGCAACAATCATTAAGAGCAACAACTATGAACAACAATATTTAGCAATATATGCTTGAAGTGGATAGCCTAAGGAACAATGAAGCCGCAATGTATGGAGTAGTATGAAAAGGAAAATTAGAGTCACAATTCCATTCAAAGCCACAACAGTGAAATTTCTATAGTCTATTTCAAAAGAAGATGCCATTATGTTCATATCATAAATTAAGAATGATAATATTCTCATGGTGCAATTCGTGTACAGGCAGTTACAAAAGTAGTGATAAGTAAAGAGCTTTGGAGATACAATTTTGTGATAGACATCAATGCAAATATAAAAAGAACAGGTGCCAAATCCAGAACAACAGAGGGTAGACCCTTTTCATTATTTACATATAGAATAAGGAACAATAAAGAGTTTCCCATAAGCAGACTGTGATGGGAAAGGTTTTTCTCGTTATTTTGAGAAAAATAAATGAATGCCCTATTTTTTTTTTTGACCACATTCAGAAAGTAAATACAAAAATCATGAAAAGAGATTTAATGAGGGGGATGCAATGAAGCCAAGATATGTGCGAGCTAT
This sequence comes from Sequoia sempervirens, assembly GCA_007258455.2. NCBI lineage: Eukaryota > Viridiplantae > Streptophyta > Pinopsida > Cupressales > Cupressaceae > Sequoia > Sequoia sempervirens. The sequence goes on along the minus strand of VDFB02026320.1, from coordinate 114,911,306 downwards.
ATTTGTCACAAGACTCACAGTCATGAATCAAGGGCAGAAACCAGTGAAGCCGTGCCTTTCAGAGAAGTATACACAGTAAATATGTGTTGTATTATTTTCATTTTTAGAGAATGGAAAATAGATTTTATGGCTGAGCATGAACATAATACGCGATTAACTTGAATTGAGTCGTGTTGCATAGAGGAAGTAAAGAAGCAAAAAAATTATCAGCATATGGCCATGGCTGCGGCCAAGAAACCAAAGAATGGCGTCAAAATTAGAAAAGAAGTCCAGTTTTCTGTCAAAAGAAAGACTTACCATGTTTCTCTTGCAGGGTTCACGTGTCAATCGCCAGGAAGAGAGCATAAAAACATGGTTTGAGCTTCCAAACGGCTCTCAGAACTTCAGATTTTTCACCATGGCGGCGTTTCTTCTCCAAGCAAGAAGTCAAATGTGAAATGGAAATGATTAGGGTTCACTCGTTTTAGGTTTCTTTTGTTTTCCTTCATCATTTCTTTCTGAATCGTGAATATTGACTTTTAAGTCAATTAAAAAGTCATGTGAATTTTGAAGGGGGCCGAATTTAGTATCTTAGGAAACATATGTGTTTATCATATGATATATGATATGAATAATATAAGAGGTGTGCAACCATACGAAAACATGGAGTCTTCTTTATCTATAACTGGCGGTGATTATATGCCTTGAGATATTGATGTATGCTGAGAATTATGGCAGGGTTTTAATTATTGACAAATATAGGCATAGTGGTCAATAGTGATTATCAATGAATAATGCCTATTTTCGAATTTATGCTAAGTATCACATTTGGATTTATCCTTAATATTTTATTTGCATAATTTAATGTAAATGAATTAATTAGATGATACATTATAAATCATTTAATTAATTCATCTTTTTCAAATGCAAATAAAGATATTATATAAAGCTGAATCTTAGTCTACTTTAGTTCTACATCAGATTGTCAACTGGAGATTTATCATGAGAAAGATGGACTTTAAAGTGTGCATGGGTGGATTGATACAAACGAGGTGGTTTTTGCGTGCTTTAGCCCACTTTTTCATGGATTTTAGTTTAGTTCGAGTTGCAGATCAGTTACGTGCTTTATGATTGCCAGTTCGAGACTGAGTTCACTCATTTTTGCATGAGTTTGAACTACATTTTCAGGGATTTTTACTTGTGCTCGGATTTCACTTTGGGATTGTCATCTTTTCACTTTCAGATCACTTTCAGTTGCTTATTCATGCACTTTGGAGTGCCTTCATTTTGTATATATTGAAATTTTTTATCTTTTTCAATTCAATTCTTGTTTTCTACCTTTGCCTTCAACAAAGAAGACTATCTTGTAACTCAACATTTTAAAGATTAATACAGTAGCAGGTTATTACAGGTTAATCAAGTTTCATTAATTTGCAGAGCTTTCCTTTTACCTTTCAGTATGCTAAAGTGTTTGCCTTCAGAATCTCAGGTGTCATGCTGTGTGAATTTGATAAGGAATTTATCGTGTTTAATCTCATAAACCTTTATTTTCCCACCTCATTTCATATGTGCTAGTATACAATCAAGTTTGATTCCACAGGTTTTATGTTGTGCATTTGGCCTACTTTACTATTTTAGTTGTGGAGATGTTCTTTTCCTTCGAAGATAGTAATACAGTCAAGCCTTCATATAAATTATTTATGTGGTTAAACTGTTCAGATTTAGTTGTGCGAATAGGATTATTGAAGTGTAATTGTGAAACAGGTTGCATGCAATACCATCATTTAGGTACATCACTGAGGTTTTAATTTGAGTTCATGCATTTAGTTTAGTCCCTTTTACCCTTTTCTCAGAGTAAATTATTCAAGTACCTAATTGATCATCATATAGGAACCAGCCTAGAATCTGGAGGTCTAATTCCTTATAGGATACCCACAGCTTGGAATTAGTTCCAATGTTTCAACAGATTGCTGAATTTCAATATTCAAGCATTCGGGTGCAATCTGATTGATAACAAGGCTAAAAGAGGAGGATGGATGTAAGAAAATATTTAAAGCCAGATAAGTTGCAAAGGAATTTGCATAGAAAAAGGGTATTGATTTTGATGAAATATTTTCTCCAGTTGTTAAAATGACTTCTATTCATACTGTTTTAAGTATTGTGGCTATTGAAGATTTGCATTTAGAATAACTTGATGTTACAATAGCCTTTCTCCATGGTGATTTGGAAGAGGAAATATACATGGAACAACCACAAGGATTTGAGGTCAAAGGCTAGGAGAAATTGGTGTGCAAATTGAAGAAAAGTTTATACATCTTGAAGCAAACACCTCGGAAATGGTATATTAAATTTGATAGATTTATGATTGAGCATGGCTACAATCGATGTAATTAAGACCATTATGTTTATTTTAAGAGGTTGGATGATGATAACTACTTTATTTTATGTTTATATGTTGATGATATTCTTGTAGTGGGGTCTAACATGGATCACATAAAGGCGTTAAAACAATAGTTAGCGAATTCATTTGCTATGAAGGATTTGGGGGCAACAAAAAAAATCCTTGGTATGAAGATTACAAGAGATAGGAAAAATAGAAAATTGTTTTTATCTCAGGTTGATTATGTTGAAAAGGTGTTGCAGAGATTTCATATGGAGAATGCAAAAGTTGTCAGCACACCTTTTCCCAGTCATGTTAAATTGACTAAGGATATGTGTCCAAAGACACAAGAGGAGGAAGAAAAAATGTCCAAGGTACCATATGCTTCAGCTATAGGTAGTTTAATGTATGCCATGGTATGCACAAGACCAGATATTGCACATGTTGTAGGAGTTGTTAGCCGGTATATGAGTCATCTCGATGTTGAGCGTTGGAATGTAGTAAAATGGATTCTCAGGTATTTTAGAGGTACATCCAATAAATGTTTATGTTTTGGGGGCTCTAATACTGATTTAAAAGGCTATGTTGACTCAGATTTGGAAAATGATATTGATACCAGGTGGAGTACCACAGGTTATGTATTTACAGTTGGTGGGACAACAGTGAGTTCGATTTCTTGGTTGTAAAAGGTGGTTGCTTTATCCACCACGGAGGCAGAGTATGTTGTTGCAACAGAGGTGACAAAGTAGATGATATGGCTGCAACTTTTCATGGAGGAGTTGGGAAAATAGTAGACTATGAATTACTTGTTTATAGACAACCAAAGTGCTATACATCTTGCAAAGAATTCTGCCTTGTGGACTAAAACCAAACACATACAATTGATATATCATTTCATTCGGTCAGTGTTGGAGGATGGATAGGTCAAGCTGGAAAAGATACATACATATGTCAATCCAACAGATATGTTTATGAAGGTGGTGATAAGGGAGAAGCTGAGATCCTCTTCAATTTTGGTTGGCCTTCAAGGTTGAATTCAAGTATAACAGAGCAACAGGGTCCAAGGTGCTTATTTCTAGTGGGAGCTGTAAGTGCAACGGTGTCGTCTAGGATTAGTCTCCAAGTGGGAGATTGTTTGGTGTGGAGCCTGATCAGTCTCCAAGTGGGAGATTGTTGGTATGTGGTGACTGATCATGCTATATTGTACACTCTTCATGTATCCTCGCTAGGGTCCAAATTTTTTTTCCTATTTTTCGCTTCGTCATCGACAAAAGAAAAAGCCGACTATATAAAACCCTAGTTTTGGAAGCTTCTAAAAAGCCTGTTATAAAGGGGTTAGGATGGGAGTTACAGTATGTGAAAAAGGTGATTATTCACAAGATTGTAATAAGTTTTACATTAGATAATAAAATCATTGGATGGCTGCGGTTTTGTGGTTTTCGCCCAAATTGGGTGAACCACGTTAAATTCTCTGTGTTGTCTTGTTTCTGCTATAATTTTGTGTGTGTTTTGTTTCTATATTTTATTGATCAAATTTGCATTTAACTGTTATATATCTGCCTTCTAACCCTAACACACCTAGGGGATATAGAAGTATATGCATCACTAGGAGTTAATATTCTTGGGGCCACTTTATGTTGTATGTAACATTATGACATAATGTAAGTTAAAAACGTATTTATTTAATATTGGGGAAAGCAATTTGATGAAGTACCCAATATTAAATGTGGGGTCATGGTTTTGTAATCCCATGGTTTTAGTCACACGGTTTTATGTAATACCACTTGGTGTTTTTGTGGGAGCTTGTTTCTATAAAAGCAACTATATGGGTAGTTGTTTAAGGTTAGTTGCTTGATAGGTTAGCTCTTGTTAGAATTTTTGAGGGTTGAAGCATGGAATGGGATGTGTGGTTACATACTTGTTCACATGGAGTGCTTGTAGAGGGCTTGATGATTCAAAGGTGTTCATGGGGGACTTTGAAGATGTATTGTAATGTTTATTGCTGAGTAATACATGAGTCATGGATGCTTTTGGAGGCTAGGTTTTCCCCTCTTGAGGGTTTTCCCAGGGTATATTTTATTTCATAGTTTGATGGGTATGTTGTCTATTTTCTTGCATGTGGATTATGAATACTTCTTTGTATAGATTTCTCTTTTGGGCTATGTGGAAATTGTCATTAGATGGTTGCAAGCTTCCTTTCAGTTTTTTCTCCATAGAAATTGAGATAAATTTTATATATTTAAATGTAAAATTTGTATGAGATGAGTTTAAATAGTAACTATATAAGAAGTACAAAGTGCTTCACTATCCATATTATTTTGATATCTTGATTAGATAAACTTTAATTTTTTCTTCACGAGGTTATTAGTTTTATACAATTGACATATTCTACATGACGGTTTCTAAGATAACCTGAAGTTAATTATCTCATTGTTTCAACATACCTAATATAGAATTAGAGATTCCAAAGATGATCTCGTGCTTTGTAATTTCAATTTTTTTTCTTCATTCAAGGTTTTGGTTATGGCGCTTGTAGGTGGGGGGGGGCTGTGGACACCCCCATCCAAAGTGGTTGCTTTTGTGTTAGCTAAGGTTGGTGTAAATGGGCCCATGGTGTCATATTTTATGAATATTCTTGGTCGAAATATGAAGGACCTAGTGTCCCCCCACTTTTTCTTGATTCCTTCTTCTCGGAAGAAGACCCTAGTTCCTATGTTGATAAATTAATGGTTGTTAGGTTTTCATCCATGGAGAAACATAGGGTTTTGTCTCCGTCAATGACTTCATGTTTAGTGGAAGGGCTGGAGGTTGTTGTCCCTGATGATCTAATGGATGAAGCAAATGCTAAACTTCAACTCTCCCTTGTTGGTAAGTTTCTTTCCTTTCCCCCCAACATTGATCAAATTAGGAAGTGGTTGGAAGTAGTCTAGAAGCTCAAGGGTAGTGTTAGTATAAGTGTAATGGCCAATGACATGTTTCTTTTTATCTTTATGGTTTATGAAGATTTGATTAAGGTGCTTATGGGAAGTCCTTGGGTTTTTGATAAAAAACATTAATAATTTTCTCTCCTTAAGAAAATGGAAGCCAAGGTTTGACTTGTCAGCTAATCTGGGTTCGATGGATCCTACTTGGATACACCTTCCAAGTCTCCCTCTAGAATTTTGGAATTTTAAAATCTTCCAAGGAATTGCTAACTCCTTTGGACACTTGCTTATTTTTGACATGGTTACTAAATAAAAGTCTTGATTGGTATTTGCAAGAATTTGTGTTAATGTGGTTGTCAATACAATCCTTCCCTCTGGTATTACTTAGAAATCAAAATTTGGTCTATAGAACCAAACCATAGAATACAAAAATGAAAAAATATTTTGTTAGACCTATAAGATATTTGGACATTTAAGTGTAGCATGTAATAGACAACCTTTGGAAAAAAATAAAATGACAACTATCAAACAACAACATAACTAAGATTCAAAGCCCCAAGATTTAGCTCGATGGAATTTTCTAATAAGAATGGGGTTGTACAATAGAATGATCTGATAGGGCAGAAAAGGGAGGAAATATTGGAAGAGAATATGATAAATCTAATAGCAATAACGATCTAGAAATAATAAAAGACAAGACAAAAGGAACAAAGGTTAAGGATGGTTAGGAAGATTTTTTTTAGAAATGTATGAAAGATTTGAACAAAGAGAATGAAAGAGTTCATTTGAAGGGGCCTCATTCAATTGTGTAAAATATTATGTTTACTCTATATAAAGATGATCTGGCTAAGGAGAAATATAATGGCTCTCCCCTCACAATAAGTAATGGGGGTCTACAGGATAGAGAAATTAATACTAACAAAAAGGAAATTTAGTAAGAGAAAGTCTTTATGGCCTTGAATGAGAAGAAGTCTAATATGAAGGATGGAGCTTTCAATAGCTTTCCTAGAGGCCATAGTAAACATTTGCAGGAATCCCTCTCACTGTTGGGATTTGGTGCTAGTAATGCTCAACCTCCTCCTAAGAAGTTATTTGAAGGTACTTTGGATGAGGAGTGGACTCAAGTCAATGTATAAATTAAAAAGAAGAAAAAAGTAGATGTTGGAGGAGAAAATAAACAAGGTAGACCTTCCTAAAGGGAAACCCAAGCACGAGATGCTACAAGGGATGTTGCTTATGGGAAACAAAAAAATCTGGATAGCCTTTTGGGGCAAAGAAAATATAATAAATGAGAGGACCCAGAGGTCTTTTCCTCCTAATGTCAATATCAGAATGGTATCAAATCTTTCATTATTTAGTTATGAATATTATGTCATAGAATATTAGAGGGTTGAATAGCCCTTTTAAGTAGCATCTTATAAAGAGTTGTTTAGATGATCTTAAAATTGATATTATGCTCATTCAAGAAGCCAAGATGCAACAATCTAATTTTGATTAGATTGTTAAAAATATTTGGCCTTTTGTTGATTATAGTGTTAGTAATGCAGAAGGGGATTCAGTTGGGATAGCTAATTTATGGAATCCTACTATATTTATATGGAAAAACAATTTGATGACCAATATGGAATATTTGTATACCTTTGAGAAATGAAACCTGATCAATATTTATGCTCCCAATTCTAGGGTCACAAGGGTTCATATTTGGGATTCCTTATCCTCTCTCATCTTTGGTAGCCAGAGGGAATGTTGGATGCTTGGTGGAGATTATACACTCCACTATTTCCCTCTAAAAATTTGGGAGGTTTAGACGATTTCTCTCATAGTATAGTGGATTTGGTGGACTTACTTTCTTTTGTGGGGATAATAGATATTAAGTTACAAGGATCTCTATTTTGTTGGTCTAATAGGACATAGGTTAGTGATCATATTCAAGTTAAACTTAATAACTTCTTGATATCCAATAATTGGAACATTCTCCCTAAAATTTCTTTATCTGCTCTTCCTAGAATGAGCTAAAATCATAACTCTATTATTCTAAATTGAGACGAGGATGTAACTAAGGGTCCACATCCTTTCAAGTATGAAGATTTGGCTGAAATTTGGTTGAAAATTCCTTGTTATAGTACTCCAATGTATTGTCTAGATCAAAAACTTAAAAGGGTAAAAGAAAAGGTTAAATATTGGAGTATGATTTCATTTGGTAATATATTCCACTCTAAGAAGACCATTATTACAAACCTTAAGGAGAGCTAAGGGAGAATGGAAGAAGGAAATAATGATATGGATACTTGCACCAAAGAAATTCAATTACGTAATGAATGGTCCAAGTTGTCAAAGGTGGAGGAAATATTTTGGAAACAAAGATTTGGGATCTAGAGGTTAATTGAAAGATATAGAAATACTAAATTCTTCCATCAATTCACAATGAAACACATAAGCATAAATATAATAAGATCTCTCATTAAAGAATATGGTACTACTTTTTTAGAGGATAATGATATTGTTGTTGTTGTTATTTCCTTCTTTAAAGAAACTCTAGATGACTCTAATCCCGATTTCTTCAATTTGGAAGAGCTCATTGATATTATTCCAATATTTTAATTGACCAGGATCTCAAGGAGTTGGGGAAAATTTTCATGTTGCAAGAAGTAAAAAGTGTCATGTTCTCCTTTAGTGCATATAAGACTCCTGGACTTGATGGGTTTCCTCCTACTTTTTTCAAGAATTATGGGATGTTATTTCCACAGACCTTCTAAATATTGCTAGGGAATTTTTTAGATCAGGAAGACTGATAAATAAGTTAAAATCTACCTTTATAATTCTTATTCCTTAGAAAGAGGATGCTTATTTATTTCAAGACTATAGACCTATAAGCTTATATAACATTATTTACAAGATCTTCTCCAAAATAATGGTAAATAAGCTTAAAGGTGTCCTTTATAAACTATTTTCACAAAATCAAAATGGATTTGTCAAAGGAAGACAAATTATGGATGTTGTGTTATCCACTCACGAATATATCCACTCAATGGAGTTTAGTAATAATCTAGGCATGGTCTTAAAATTGGATATCTTTAAGGTATTTGACAAAGTTTCTTGGCTTTTCTTTTGGTTTTTCTTTATATTCAAAGGAAGATTTATAAAGTTGATAAAGGCATGCGTTAGTGTTGTCACGTGGGACCCTCAACCCTTGTCGGTACCCCTTAAACCTCTTCGATGTTTGCCTCACTAACAACTTAGGATTTTTGCATAGTGGTAGTTGATCTATGTTAACAAAATTGGTGACTCTACTAGGGAGGGTTCAACTCCCACTCTTGACACTCTTTCTATCTCATATTTGAATATATTCGTTAACCTCTCAATTGAGGGGTAAATTATTGTCATGTGGAACCATCAACCCTCATTGGTACCCCTTAAACCTCTCCGATGTCACCCTCATTGACAACTTAGTCTTTTGGTGTAGTGGCAGTTGGTCTATGTTAACAAAATTGGAAACTCTATTGGGGAGGGTTTGACTCCCACTCTTGACACTCTTTTCGTCTCACAATTGACTGTGTTTGTCGATCTCTCAATTGGGGGGTAAACCGTTATCACATGGGACCCTCAACCCTCATTGGTACCTCTTAAACCTCTCCAATGTTTCCCTCACTGACAACTTAGGATTTTGGTGTAGTGACAGTTGGTTTGTGTTAACAAAATTGGCGACTCTTGTGGGGAGGGTTTGACTCCCACTCTTGACACTCATTTCATCTTATAGTCAATTGTGTTCGTTGACCTCTTGACTGGGGGGTAAAATATTGTCACATGGGACCCTCAAACCTCGTTAGTACCCCTCAAACTGCTCTGATGTCGCCCTTATTGACAACTTATGCTTTTAGTGTAGTGGCAGTCAGTCTATGTTAACAGTTACTACATTGAAGTGCTCTATGATGGTTAATAGAATCCCTAGGGGTTACTTCTCTTTTGGTAGAGGGCTTAGACAAGGTGTTCCTGTCTCTCTATACTTGTTTATTATCGTGCCAAAAGTTCATGGAAGGAACCTTTAGAAGAGGCTTGACTTAAGACTAATAAAAGGGGTTGAATATGCCTCTTCTTTGCCTCCAGCTTCTCACTAATAGTTTGTGGATGACACTATCCTTTTTAAGGAAGATTCAATGGTTGAGGTGAGATATTAGAAATCTATTATTGAGGATTATGATAGGGCTTCAAACAACACATCAATTACAACAAAATTATGCTTTATTTCTTCAATTTAGATTAGATTATTAAGGAAAAAGTTATGAGGATTATAGGTTTCCAAGTTGTTGTTCTTTTGGAAACCTATCTTGGTATCCCTCTTATCTCTAAGAAACCTCCAAATAACTATTGGAATCATATCATAGAAAGGGTTCAAAAGAAATTGGCTGGTTGGAAAGGAAAAATCCTAAGTCTGGTAGGTAAATTATACCTCCTTAAGGGTTCACTTCGAAACATCCCAGTTTACTACCTTTCATTATTCAAGATCCCTACTTTCATTGCGGATAAAATTGAACAAATTTAGAGAAATTTCCTTTGGATTGGAACTAAAGAACATTTGAGAATTTCCCTGTAATATAGGAAAAAGTATGCTTACCTAAAAAGTTTGGAGGTTTGTGCATTAGAAGGCTCAAAACATTTAATAAGGCCCTTCTTATCAAATTGGATGGAATTTCTTAGAAGGCACTAAAGATTGGGGAGCTATTTTGAAAACTATATATATTTTTAATGAAGAAAATGGGAGGTTCCTTTCTTCCTATGTTTTTCATTATGGATTGACTATCTAGAATAACTTGTTAAAAATAAAAAAAATATCATCAAGCAAGGGATTAGAAGGAGAGTAGATAGTAAAAATAAAACTTTTTTTTTGGAAAAATGTTTCGAACAATGGCCTTGCTTTATCCTCATTTATTCAACTCAACCAAATTAAGGATATGATTAATAGAAATAATGGTAGATGCCTTCACAGTTATATTGAGTGGAAAGGAGACAAGCCAAGAAGGAAATATTTTAGGGAACAAATAACTAGAAGTAGGATTCTAAGGGGTGAAAGACAACAAGAGGTGGTTGTTGGTTTTCAACTTTCAAGGCAACAAATTGGGGATTTCTTAATATATTATAAAAACAAAGAAGATGAATGGATATGGACAAGACTTCCTTCTAGGATTTGTTCAAGTATGCCAAATTATACCCTAATGTAACAACATATTATCACTTCTAGTCACTTCAACTAGAATCAAGTGTGGAACTCTAAACTCAGATCTCTAAAGTAAATTATTTTTGGTGGGTTGTTATTCTTAGTAATATTCTCACTATTGATAATATTACTAAAAGAGGATTTCAATTTATTAATATATACATATATATATTCTTTGGTATGAGGATGTAGAGAATATTGAGCACAAGTTCTTTCATTGTCCTTTCTCTAGAGAGGTTTGGGCTCATGTGCTCCTTCTCTCAATTGATTGGGTCTTCCCTAATCTATCAAATATTTTGTGGCTAGTTGGAATATTTATCCTTTTACTCACCCAAATATAGGTAATTTGTGGAGACAAATACCCCCTTTCATCTCATGGGGTTTATGGAAAGAAAGGACAATAGAATCTTTAGGGATTGGAAGAGAAACAACAAAGAGGTGTTTTTTAGTATAAAACAGTAAGTGAAAGAAAATTTAAATGCCACGAGTTATGGTTTCTCTAAGATAATTCCTTCCTATTGTGAGATCAAAATCAAACAAAAGTGGGGGATTAATAAATACCTAACCAGGGTAAATTGGATTAAAATCTTGAGAAAAAAGAAAATAAAATGGTTACCCCCTGAAGAGGGGTGGATAAAACTAAACTTTGATGGGTGCTCAAAAGGGATTTTGGGCTTGGTAGGTGCTGGAGGATTCACTAGAGATGAAAATGGTGATCTAATTAAAGGCTTTGCAAAAAAATTACGAATCCGCACTAACAATATTACCAAAGCCACTGCTGCTTGGGTGGGGAACAAAGAGGGTCAATGAGTTGGGATTAAACCAAGTAATAATTGAAGGTGATTCCAAACTAATTATAGACATTCTCAAAGGAGAATGTAATGCTCCCCGGATGATAAGAGACATGATGGAAGAATGCAAAAATCTAATTAGGGGCTTCCTTCACTTCACTATTATCCATAACTATAGGAAAGGAAATATGGGTGTGAATGAAACCTCTAATGAAGGCATATCATGCCCTCAACGGGTTTACTAGAATTATGCTCAACTCTCACCAAAATTAAAGAGATAATTTCAAACAAAATATTAGGAGTTAAAACTTGTCATTACACTTGCAATGATGAAGGTTGATAGAAACATTATTTTTAAGAAAGAGATGGGGATTGATGATAAGAGGATGTGTACTTGTTCAAAAAGTGGAAGTTTTGATAATAATGATAAAGATGTCATTATCATGATTATGGATAAAGACTCAAGAGGGCCTATAACTCTCTTAATAAAGCCTAATTATTTTTTGGAAATATATGCATTATCCTACACGTGTGAGAATTTATTTCTCAACACAAATGCTATCTCAAATCTTATTCACCATCTTTCAGGAAGGATGAAAAATAACACTTTTAATATTATTAGTAGTGCTAGTGGGTTCTACAATCATGCTAGGTAGAATTATTATCAGGCGTATTTTATTACTCATTTGAGTCGTAGTTGGACATGTGATATTTATAATTCAAGATTCCAAGTCACCCCCATTGGTAAACATTGCATTCTCATTTTCAAGCCCTATTTTATTAGAGTAGTGGTGACTGGTTTATTGGATAATAATTTTTTTTTTGGGAAGGTTGGCTAGATAATTATGGGAGGTCCAAGGAAATTCTCATAGCCATTGTCTTGCATTCCACTACTACAAAACATGGAACTTTGGAAAATCTTTGAAAATGTTGGTCTAACTCCTTTCTTCCATGTAATGAAAGGCTACAATGACACACTCACTTCCAAGTTTTACAACTTGTGGAAGAATGGTGATGCATCCATTGGTACTCTCCACTTCTTGATGACCCCTCAATTTATCACAAATGCGATGGGGCTGAAGTGCAATGTTATCAAGGTGGCTCAAGTTAGCAATGGCAATTACTCGAGATTTATTGATAGCTTCTTTGAAGGAGAGAAACCTAAATGCTTTCAAAATGACTTCAACAAGGAGAATTTTCCCACCCCCTATGGTCTGGTAAGTCTACATGTTATGAGGTACTTTACTTTATAGGGAAGATTTAAGATGGTTCATGGGTATCATTTCCCAATTTTAAATCACATTCGTCATAAGGAGATGATCAATTTTCCTTTTTTTCTTGCTTTCATCCCTCCATCACTGTATTGATAAGGGGCTTCTCCCCCATGCATCAAGGCGTCATTTTATCTATCAACATGTTTATTCTTTCCTCTACTCCACAACCTATTCCTACCTTTGTTGTTAAGTCATTTGAGATCAAACTTATTGAAGACAAACCTCGTTTGTCTCCAAAAACCCTTCTCCTAGGAGTAAAATCTCAAAATCTAAAAAGGGTACCTTGAAAATTGTTGAAGCTCCAAATATTTCCATAGAAGGAGATTTACTAAAAATCACCTTGAAGAAAATAAAACCTTCTTCTAACCTCCATGTCTCCAAAAAGAAGAAATTGGATTCCAATGTGGGTTGACTAAGGGTGAAACTATTGAAATTGTCAATGAATATGAACTTGACCGTAAGAAAGATAAGAGTGGAGGGTGTTCATGACCTATCTAATTTGGAGGGTGTAGGTCTACTCATTTGGCTAAATCTGGTTCCTAAAATAAATGAAAATAATAGAAAGGTAAAGAACATGTTTTTGAGGAAGATGAGGTGGATCCTTTGAATGAGGAGATTTTTCCTCACATAGAGGAGGAAAGCAAGGAGAATAGTGAGCATGATGAAGAGGAGTAGGTGGATAAGGATTATGAGGAATAAGGTGATAATAATAGTGAAGAGGGGGTTAATTTTGAAGAGGAAAATATGAATGAAGAGTACGAGTTGGAGAATGGACAAGATGAAGAAAACATTAACAAAGTGGGGGATAGGTTAGAAACTAGAAAAGAGAAGGAGATTGTCATAGATTCTATGGAAGAGCTTAAAGTCTAGATTAATGACCTTTGTGTCAGCCTCTCTATTATTGAATCTAAGATTGATTTGATAACATTATGGAGAAGTTCATGAAAATTGAAAATGCTTTTGGCAATATTATATCCATAATGGATGTTATGATGCAAAAAACTATTATGGGAATTGACTCTTACCAGTACAAGATTAAAAAACAAAGGAAGAAACATGGTAAGCATCAGGGAGTCACTGTTTTGGCTAAAAGTAGAAACAACAAGTCAAGGAACTAGTGGATGGTTTCTCTCAACACTCCGAAGGAGAATTGGGATCTTATAAATGGTCGTAAGGATTGATGGATGTTTTGGCTCTTGTTGTTTCTTTGTTATTTTTTTTCTACTATCTCTAGCCTACATGCCTATTTTTTGGTATTGCATGCATGCATCTTTTGGTAATAGTTAGAGCTTTTTGTTTGGCCTGCATTTTTTCCTAGGCTTTAGGTGTTAGGAGTGGCCTTTGTGTCAATTTTTTTTTTGGTTCTACTGTTCTACTAATGTGACTCTCGAGATTAGGGCCCTTACCTTGCTTTTTAATCAAAAAAATATCTATAAGATTGAGGGTGTTAAGAATCTCTTCAACAATTTACCTTCTCATTATTGTAATATGAAAATGTCTTCCATAACATACATTATGATTATTTTTCATAGGACCTCCCATCAAACTTCTACTTAAACTAAAAAGTAAAATATTAATATGAAAAAAATCTAGATCTTCTTGTCCCTCGAGAAACCTCATTGAAACAAGATTCATGCAATTACTAGCTTGCTCCATTATACAATTTATAATAATAATAATGATAAAAAGCAACATGAAAGCAACATACAACATACAAAAGCAAAAAGAAAAATAAATTGGATTAGAAGATCTCAGTTATAATTTAGGATATATGTTGACCAAATTAAGTGATATATGATGACACAAAGACATATTAATTCTCATGAAAATAATATGAACCCTTCAAATAAATACAAGTGAATTAATTTCTACCTAAATTGAACTACTATATCAAGGAAATTAACTATACATATATATAGATGGCTCTTCAAAAGTTATTACATCATCCCAATGAATGGGTTAAACCCTTTATGAATCTAAGTTAGCTAACAATAGTAAAGTAGAAAAACTTATAGATTCACATCCCACATTATCAAACCACTTAATAGTGACTTCAAATTTTAGTAAATTAGGATAATTAACCTTGATTATTTCCAAAAAGTTTGTACTATCTTAATATTTAAATTTATCTACTATGAACTAAAGATTATTTTTTTGAATATCCCCATGTTTAATGATGATATACAATAGTTGATGCTCCCAAATAAAATAGGGAGAAGACAACATAAGAGGTACAAATGAAATCCTAGAGTTATTATAATAAACAAGCTCAACAATGGTAACTATATTTTTAGGAGTAACATCATATGAAAATATGATCTATATCAGAGATGAATGCATAAAATATAAAAAAAAAAGATAGAATATTCTTAATTTTATCAACTAAATTGAAACCCTTATAAAAAAATTATGAGATAGTAAAATTATTTTACTAGATGATAGGAAAAATCGATAAGATGTAATATTCTATGTCCTAGCTATCTATTAATAAATATGACCGATTGTATGATAACTCCTTGGAGTATTTACAAAATGAAAAGTAGTTATATTTCCTTAGGAGGAGATGGCTCAACATGAATGGTAGCACATGGGGATACATACACAATATGAATAGTAGGGGAAGAGGATATCAAAATAGGACTGTCATATAAAGACATTATATTTACACAACACATTATAATTGCATATATGTGCTTCTTGAAAAACTATGCTAGCTTTTTTGAACCACTTTTATGTAGAACTATCATGACATGTAGTAATAGTAGAATCAGAAGCCTTAACAATTTCATGAAGAACTACGCAAGGTATAATCATATTGTATAAAGTAGCATCCCTAAATGTATCACTATAAGATGGGGCTAATCAATATCCATCACACAATGTGTATTATCATCATGAACCAAGCATATGAAGGAAAACTACTCAAAGAAAAAATATCATCATGCTCATGGATAACACTATTGCTAGTCATAAAACAAGAATATTCAAGATGAAATGTGTGAATAAGTGAAGTGAGTGTATGAAAAAATGAAAGGAAAGTTAACAACCAAATCTATATAAAGAAGTAAATTCATACGCATAATGAAATAATCCTTCCATAAAAAATCAAACCTCGACTATAGGATAAAAAACATTAAATCTTTAAGAATGGAAGGATACAACATAATATAAAAACATATCAAAACTAGCAAGATGTGAATGCATAGATACTAACAAAATAGACTATGAGAATCCATGATGTAAGATATAGTAATGAAGTGCAAACCAAGGGTAGTTGGGAGGGGTCAAATAGAGATCAAGCAATACAAGGAAAAACTTAATAAAAATAGGCAAATAATACACAAATAAGGGTGGATCTAAACCTAATCATATATTATTAATATAAATGAAATACAAAATTAAATTTGAAAACCCTAACAATGAAGGATAAACCATGGGTCATGCAGAAGTATCATATTCATCATTTTATAAATAAAAATAAATGCTTTCACTTATATAGAGCAATGAATAAACAATACCAATACACTAGGATTCTATAATTGATATTGACAAGTGATATTGTAATTATTATATTATAACTAATTAAGGAATTGAATTAAAATAATCAAAAGGTGTTTAACTTTCAATCCAATAAAGAATCAACTATTATAAATGTCATAAATTAATTTGCCACTATACTAGAAAATATGAACCTACTAAATGGCAAGCTCTACAAAATAAAAAAATTTCATTGATTGTTAGATTCAAGGCCATGCAGGCTGGATCTAATATATGTGCCTATGTAAGTGAACCTAACATGTGGATCTAAACCCCATCTATAAAAATGGTTTAGGATAGAGTTTCTATTGACTTGAAAAGGTTCTTTTTAATCTAATATGCCCATGTCTAGAAAATGATGTCTAAAGACACTATTTGGGAACTTGCCAGACAAGGTTTTGTTCTCCTTTGGTGAAGCCCCTAAGCAAGTCCATTTAGTGAGAACGAATAAATTTTAAGGATAATAAGTAATTGTGTAGTATACTCTTAGGATGATGATGTAATGTTGATGTTGTAAGATTCTATTTTTGTTGCATGCATTTGATAGGTTCTTTCCATTCATAGATTAATCCTAGATGACTCAAATTAATTAGAGTTTTTCTTTAAACACACCACCCTTGTATTTAATTTAAAATAATTTATGTTTCTCTCATCTCATAATAACTAGAAAGAGACTTGGCCCTGATCCCAATTTAAAAAATTTAGGGTTCAAATTCATACATACATAAGTGACTTAGTTTAATTCTAAACTATAACGTGTTAAATGATTAAATATAGAACTGAATTTGAATTCTAAAGATGAATGATAATAAGAACAAACTAAAATAAATTTATTTATCAATTTTCATATAAAATATGTTAACCTACATACTAATTAATATAAAAAATAACTTAATTATCTTAAATTCAAACATAAAAAATCACATTAATATTCAATTTTCACCATTGCAAAAATATAATAAAATATTCTTAAATCCAAAAATAAAAATAAAAATAAAAAATTATTCACCATCCAACTAAAAATAATAATATAATTAGCTATAAAAGTGTAATGAACCCAATTTCCAAGGAGGTTGCAAACGAAAAAGTCTCAAAAATTTCTGTTGATAGAGACTTAAATTCACTTCCCTCGAGATATATGCAATATATTATTTTTTAGTAGAATACAATTATTTACGGGGAGACATATTCCCTCCATTTTTTAATAAAAAAATTATATATTAAAATTAAGAGCTAAAAGTAAATAATTAAAACTATTTTTTGATAAAAACTTATGTATTAAAATTAGGAGTTAAAAAGCAAATAATTAATTTTATTTTTTTTATTATATAGGATCAGATTGATGATAAAGTTTTAAGGAAAAACATGTGACCTCCAAATAAATAAATAAATTATTACACAAAACAATAAAAACAAAACCCCCCAAAAAACAACTGTCAAATCATCAACTAAAAATAAATAAAAAAGATATTCTGCACTCCACAAAATTCAAATTGATGAGGAGAATCTCAATGTAGAGAAAATGAACAACTTTGTTGTTTTGATTTTAAATATGATTTTTGCAACGAAACAGATCAAATCTGAAAAAGAAAACAAATCAAATCTGATATATGCATGTCAACAAAATAATAATAAAATCAAATCTGATATATGCATGTCAACAAAATAATAATCAATCACCACACAGACTCACCAAAAAGCTCTGCGTAAAACCTGTCAATCATCTCCATGAAAAGATGAAACGTAAATCGAGAATAATAGTAGAGAAATTGCTGAATTACCAATGGTGACATTTATAGGCTTATGAATATGAATATAAGGGTTTCGTTACATACCATGCAAATTTTTATTTTATTTTATATGGGTCCCCGTGTTGCCATGAAGAGAGGAGAGAGATGAAATTTTTAAGGAGTTTGTGATTTACCATCAACAATTTTATTGTAATTAATATAATTGGTTCTTATCATGGTAGGAATTTTATTGTAATAAATCTAAATAAGAGTTAAAGTTCTAGTGAGTTATATTATTGTAATTTTTAAAAAAGTTTTGTTAATATGTTCTAATTTTAATATTCTAAAAATAGTAATACAAGTTATTTCTCTTTATATTATTGATCTATGTTAAATGTAAAGAAAAAATTATGTATTTTCTTAGATTTATTTTTTATTTAGTTTTAATTCATTACTTTCATAGATCAATTATATGATTTTATTTATTCTCAACTATAATTTTTTTATAATTGTTATTTTTTCACCATATCATATATATGTTTGAAATGACATTGAAAACTATTATCGCTTATTAGCATAATTCATTTATCTTTTGAGATGGTGGGCTAAATTGATATGAAAATTATTTCTACCATCAAAAGAGTCATCCTGTGTGAAAAATTACTTATAGATGTTATGATTTTCCTATTATTTTTAATGTAGATGACAAATATTGATTTTATGTTACTATATGCACACATCTTATTCAAATATTAATTCAAGAATAAAAGTTCAACTCTATTAATTATTTATATTTGATTGAAATGACATTGACGATTCATTAAAAATAAATTTGTATCTAATGGTGTTACTCATAATTAATGCATTGTATTTCTAGCTTCCAATAGGCCTAACATAAGCAATGACATTAGTGTTGACTTACAATGTCTTCTAGTCCTATGGTTTCCCAAACTTGCTTTTACATTTAGAGAGTTTGACGAGACTAAGCTTAAATAACAAGCTCCTCAACCTCTCTATATCTACTAACACACCCTTGTTCTTGTTCTCCATTCTTGAAACAACCTCCTCCAACTCAAGTATTGATTTTGACTCCTTATCATCCCACCTGAGAGTGTTTCTAGCATGTAATTTCTTTTTATAAATTTGGAACTCAAGTAAAATTGCCCAATATATAAACCAACCATGATTTTACCCTACATATGTTACACATTTTATCCTAGTGTTGACATATGGGTTCCTATGGTTTATACCATATCCATTTGACTTCAAGGTATCAACACAAAGTTGTGTCACAAAGTCAACTCATCAACATAGGTGAATTTAAGTACTTTTAACTAAAAACTAATTTTGGTCAAACATATGATCTTGTAAGATTTATTCAAGCTAAGTTATATATTTCCACAACTTTTTCAACTAAAATTGTTGGCTAAATACATATTTAGTACCACTTTGAGTCCAATTTACCAAAAAAAATTAAAATTATTTGAATTGATGTTTCAACAACTTCTACTTGTGTAATTTTTTAAAAAAATAAATATAAAAATACCCTTTTGTAGATCCATAAGTTTAGTTTTCAAAAATGTATATATTTTAATAGTTTAATTATTATTTATATTTTTCTTTTTATTTTCACTAATGTTGATTAAACATTTTATCAGTAACTAAATTATAGTGTTAATTTATAAAAAAATATATTCAAATATTTTTTAATTTTTTCAAAAAAATACAAACATAAAATATACTAAAAAATAAATATTTTATTAGTTTATATCATTTCAAAATTCAATATATATATATATAACTTTTTAGTGATTCAAGTTTAAAAGTTGGATTAGTGTTGGCTGCTTCCTTTATAGAAGTGTGGCACAACTTTGTACTTTTACCCTTCATTAAATATTCAAAACTAGCAAGCAATATGAAAGTACTCTAGCTTTTAATTGGCAAGAGATTTTGAAAGTAATAATTGTGAGCAAATTTTCAAGTATTTAAAAAATAAAGATCAACTATTAACAACAATT
The DNA here is from genome assembly GCA_007258455.2 of Sequoia sempervirens. Classification (NCBI taxonomy): domain Eukaryota; kingdom Viridiplantae; phylum Streptophyta; class Pinopsida; order Cupressales; family Cupressaceae; genus Sequoia; species Sequoia sempervirens. Next base: position 114,891,461 of record VDFB02026320.1, on the reverse strand, counting down.
ATTATCATTATTATTATTATTTTGGCGAAAGTGGCAAGCCACTATTATATTTTATTATATATTAAATAAAAGGTTACAAAAATTGGTTCTGGGGGGCATACCGATAGGAAAGAACCAATAAGAAAACCTCTGGTTATAGCCCTTGAACATGAAAAAAGATACAAATCATTTTTACAAATAACGTTGAAACTTCAAAATTCAGCATTATCCCAAACTAACCTATGACACTACCTGAGACGACCTTCCCAATAAACCACCTTACTAGATGTGAAATGATTCAAAATGATTAAAAACCCAACCCTTACATAATGTCAGTAAATGATCATTGACCCAACTCTTACAATTATAAGTGCTTTAAACATATGAGCTCTTACAAAAAATTTCAATAATATCATCGATCCAACCCTTTGAAATATTTAAAACCCCATAAAATTTTTGAAAGACATATACAGACCCAATACAAAATTCTGATTTTCCTACCCAACCCTTTGAAATATTTAAAACCCCATAAGCATTTTGAATGACATATATAGGCCCAATACAAAATTCTGATTTTCCCAAAATCCATTTCATAGAGAACCATAAAACTATTGAATGTTTCCACCTATAGCTCTTTCAACTTGCAAATTCTCATCCATTCCTTCTAAATGTAGAGTGTTTGTAATGTTTCTATTGCCAGCCCTTCAAGCATAGTATGAGAGCCCTGAGATTCCATGCGAGATGGCACACAAGGCATTACTCTTGTAGAAGAAGACATATGGCTTGGAGAGTTAACCCGTAATTGCAAGTCCAACTAGAAATTTTGGTTAGCAAGACGCGAAGTGTATGCACGAAGAAAAGACAGAGCATAAAATATGTCCTTAATTTCCAGTTCCATTTCCATTAGCGTGCAAACACTCCACCTATTTTTCCTTAAAGCCCTCAACAAAATGTTTTCATTTATGTGTTGCAAAGCCAGCCGAATAGCATCAAAAATTTCTTCAATACCTTGACATTTTTGCACCAATCTTCTGGGGAAAAGGCCCCCAACAAATCCTTCCCCATTATAAAATTTATACTGCTGGATAACTCAAAGAACAACATTATCCATTCAAAATTGAAACTTAATATAACTCCTAGCCAATTCCTCAATTTCATTCAGAGATTGAAGAAAATCCAAAGCATTGGAAAGAAAGATAGAAATCACCTATGCGGGGAAAAGGAGATGGCGAGCACGGGGATTGGTAGCTTCTATCCCCAAGATGATATAGATACATTCCTCCACTCTTAAACATTCAATTCTGAACATAGAATTCAAAATTATTATTATTTCTACTCCTAAACATTTTACAATGTCAAGGACTAGTCATTATGTAATATACTTTCTTTCATTTATTTTTCTCTTGAGATCTTTGGTTTGATTTGTGTAAATTTATGGTATGTTCAAAATATAAAACAAGGTTTATTATTTGGCCCTTTCTATGTTGTTATAGTGGTATTTTCTTGAATTTTTTCATATTTACTTCTCCTTTAGAATCTAGATTTTAGGTAATCTTTTATAAATTTCCAACACCATGTTTTCTACAACTACTTTTGTATGGAATGGTGAGAATGGCGCCCAAGTGAATATGGAAATCTATACCAACTTAGGCAAATAATACTGATGCTATTGAATTCATTCACAACTAGTATGAGAAATATAGCCTTATTGCCCATTATATGTTAGTCATATCCCATCTTTGTAATCCATTATTACTCAAGTAAATCATCCTACGAGTCCCATATCATTAAGCTCACTATGGTTAGAAATCTCTTTTAGTGACCCCCAATAGATTCATGTGCTCTTAAATGCTAGTTTAAGAGAAGCACCTTGTTGGTGTTAGCTAACTAGACCAAAGACATCAAAGTATTGGGACAAGCCTCTCTTAAATTTCTCATGTGAGTGGACCTTTCAAGTCCACCTATCCCTATGTGGGCCTTTATGGAACATTATTTGGCCTTTAATTTATTTTATTTTTTATGAATAAAAAAAATATTCTTGGCTTGGTCATATAGGGGTGTGTGTGTGTATTAAGGTGGACCTCACCTCAAACATTTAGAAAGGTGAATATTTAGGCAAGTGGTTTGCATTTTATGTAAAAAATTGTGCATGAATTAGCCTTCTGAACACCTAGTTTTAGTGTCTTCCTCTTGATCACAGATTATGAATTGTCTACTTATGCCTCAAATGCCTCTTAAAACTATAATTGATACTCCTACTCTTCTAGCAAAAGAAGCCAACTAAAACATAATGGATGGTCAAAAAATTGCTACATTTAAGATAACTAAAAATAGTGAAGTTCTAGCATCATGATTAAATCCCAATAGTATCAATGGAAGAATGAATTTTTAATCTCAACCATGGGTTCTCATCCCATATCTTCTTTATAGTTAACTATGGTAACTAGTCACCATCTTATTTTTAGTACATTTATTGTGATCTAATACAACATCTAGGAACTCTCTAGGCCACCAAGCAATAAAGATTCACCAAGGGTAGAAGTGAGCAACAAGTGAACCTCTATTTTTCTCTATGATTATATTTTGCATACTAACATTCACTTTTAGGAAACAAGGATGTAGTGTTAAAAATGACAATAGCTAGCTTGAGCTCTCTATAGAGTATCCCGCCATATGTATGTTATCTCTTGGAAGGTGTGTGGCCTTGCAAAATATTCTAATTTTTAATTCATTTTTCTTTCCAATAACTTGGCCATTTTTATATTATTTACATACATGAGTTTAAGGTTTCTATTTTTTGTTACTGGCTTCCTCGAGGAAAATTTTGTCTCATGCCACACATCTCACCACCTTGCATGAAGATGGGTATGAAAACATGAGTATTTTAATATCATCACTATTAATTTCATCTATTATTCCTTTTGGAGATGATCCCAACCATCATGATGTGTGGGCTACTCTTGATATTCATGGCCACTTGGTTGGCATTACTAATGTTTATGCACCTAATGATGGCACAAAATGAAAAACATTATGGTGTTGAATTTCTATCAACTTGATTTTTTCTAATTAGATTATATGCAATAAATTTGGCATGATGGAGTTTTGTAAGGATAAACAAGGCCCATTTTTCCTATACATTTATGTGTTGGAGATTGTGAATCCTAGTTATATTTTAAAAAATAGTAAAAACCCAAATTTTGGTAGCAACATACCACATCAAACCCATGATTATGAGGTCCAACCTCTAGATCACTTCAACTAGTCCCTTGAATGCCTCTATTATGTTATTTTCTTAGCAACAAATATTATAACTTCTTAATCATAATGACAGTTAAACACGTGTATCTAAATATTATTCTTTGACCATAATTCCATCACTTTTTATGTCTTGTGAGATAATTGTCCTTTGAAAATATTGAGCAATTATTGATTATTTAACATGTCACTCCTTTCTTACAATGATATTTTACACCTTATCACTTAGATTTAGAATATGAAGCTACATCCTCCAATTACAACAAGCTAGATTGAATGGTAGAGCCTTACAATTACTTGAATTGTCACCTTCCTACAATGGTTTTGCAAGAAAGTGGATAGAGTTTGAAAACATCTGATGAATTTATGGAGAAGTTTATGCAAGTTTATAGTGAGCTAGAAAATAACTCTTTTGATTCTCATACATGTAGTCTCATTTTGATCAACTCAAGCATAAGCTTGAGATTGCATAGAGTCATCATGTGAAGGGTGCTCAAATTTGTACTTGCATTCATTGGATTTGAGTCAAGGATAGGGATTTTGAATAATTTTTCAAATCCTTCACATAAAGGAATCCAAATTGTTGATTAAGGATATTAAATATTCTTATGTCCAGTTTACAACCGTCCTAGATATTTATTAGGCCTCCCTAGACCATTGCAATTTAAAGATCAAGAGGAGATCCTAGAGTGGGATAAATCTATAAAACAATTCCTAGATATAGTCCCTTCTAAGCTTATTTATTCTACTCAAATTGTTTGTGATGCATTACTCCCTTGGAGAAACTTCACTAAAATCTCTTAGAAATGGCCAATGATAGGGCACCTTTATTAGATGGATTTTCTTATAAGTTTATCAAAGTTATGTGGTACTTTACTAGTCTATACTTTCTCTATGTTTACCATGAAGCTCTTTGAAATCAATCCTTGGGTGTTATTATCAACAAAAATATATTAAGTTCATCTCCAAGATTGAGATCTAGAGCTTGTCACTAGTTAGAAACACATAACCTTTCTCAACATCTTCTACAAGATTCTTTCCAGATTCTTGGTGCTCCACATTTGCAACCCTTTTCCCTTTATTTTTCACCTTGAATATACACACTTAATTAAAATTAATTTATATTATTGAAAATAGTACAATCATTTAGGAACCCATTGAGTGGTTTAAGGCCTCTAGAAAACACATCTTGTTCCTAAACTATATTTCTAGAAAATTTATGGATGGGTTGAATGCCCATTTATCTTATTGTATAAGAGCGAATTTGCACCCCATGCACAAATCCCCTTTTTTACTTGATCCACCTTAGAAAACCAAGTTCAGAGGTTTAATTCCACCTAAGCCTGTTGCTTGCATCACACTTGGCACTTGTTTTGAGCGTCGGTGGAGGCGTTTCTATCAGGGATGCCCACGCGGCTCGAAGACGTCCGCGCAGTGCACTTACATCCCTAATAGATTCCCATGTTTGGAGCCTATAGAGGCATTACACTTCCCATTGGGGGTCAATTTATAATTCCCTCCTTGGTCGACCGAACCAAATATGGCCGTTTCTCTTCATCATTTCTTCATATTCACTCCTTGAACAAGCATTTCAGCTCTTCACATCTCTTCACCTCTTCTACAAATCTTCTTCCATCTTCTCCCAAGCATTGAGCTCTCTCTGAGCCCTCTCTTAGCTCTCCAAACACTTTACACTTCACAACAACAACATCAACACTCCACCACTTTAGTTCATCACTTGCACGGTCGTAAGTCTTTCCTTTCTTCTCCTTATCCTTATCATTTATTATTTTCTCTACTTTAGTTCTACTACTTCATCACATTCTATCAGTTCTCAGTAATTGGATTGCTAGTTGTTGCTTAGGAATTTTTTGTGACATTCTCGCTCTATGGTCCGTATGAGACGTCAGCGCGCCTCTAGAACACCAGTGCACCGCATTGTCGTCGTTTGGCCGAGAGCTTGATAGTTTGTCCAAGGAATCTCTGTGACTTGCTCTTTTGGATTCTGAAACTCTCACCGCTGTTCCATTGAGGTAGTATAGGGAAGTTCACCCCGTGAGGCTCTCTGAATGAAGAGAACTTGTGAGTAGTGAATCCCCCTATATTACACTTATCCATGCTCATATCCCTTAGTTTTGACAATTTTTTTTGAGAGATGTAAACCTTATTCTCTAAATATTTTTATTATTCTTTAATTAAAAGTAAAGTTTCTAAGAGTTTCAATCTCTTTACATGTATTTTCCAAGGATGTTTTCTTTCCCTATCTTTATATGTGCTTTTTTTTTTTAAATGACTATTTTCTACCTCATAACACTTCATAGGGTTTGGCTAAGGTGATTTATCATCCCTCTTTATCCCAATAAATTGTCATTGGGTATTTTTCCAATGATTAATTTCTCATGCTTGAATGAAATTAGGACTATTTAAATAATTTATAGTTTGCTTATATTTTTTTCTCTAAACCTTTCAACTCAAATTTGAAATAGTGCAATACTCAATGTTAGCAACATAAACCCTTTCAATTGTTAGATTGGAATAAATACTACAAGTAGAGAAGTGATTAAATAAGGAAGAAATGTTCAAATTCATTTTCATTCCTTTCACCTTTGAAAGTAGACCAACCAATATTTGGCCTAGTATGTCTTACAATGTATTATGAAGAAGATATGCTTTTTCAAAATTTCATCCTCTTTTCTTACCTAACAATTTTTATATTTTTATTAAAGTCTTGTTAGATACCCATTATTTTTATTCTTCTTGCTAGGTCCTATGTAAGTTTTGTTATAATAGGCTCACTAAGCTTCTGTGAGTATTTCTATGGTACAATACTAGACAAACTCATTGACTCTAATAGGATTATTTTTGATATTTTTTATCTTTGTCAAGACAAGGGAGGTATGGCAATATTGATGTTTATAGATATATCCTTGCTAAGTGGGTTGTTTATGCCATTATTGGGATTGGAGGCTAGGAAAATTCTTCTCAAGTATTATATTCAATTTGATTCTCTCTTATAGATATAGTTATTGACAAGGGATTGGCTTGCATTCCTTTCTCATCATTGATGATCTTATCAAGATTGAAGGCTAATTTATTGCTTAGATAATTTAAAATGTTTTTAAGACCATGAATCCTTATCTAAAATAGATTGAAGATGGTTTTAGTATTAGATTTATTTTAACAATGAAAGATCTTTTATGGTCACCCATTATTAATTCCTCTAAACTTATATTGGATGAAACTCTTGGAACTAAATATCTCAACATCTTTTAAAGACATTTGCACCATTATAGATTTTATCTCTTCTCAATATTAGATCCATTGGCCCACATTATAGAATAAACATAAACTTATTGCTATATGTTTCCTTCAATTCTTCACATACAAAATATCATTCAAAATGTCATGCTTCATAAGCTAGGGCTTCAACCTCCTAGAGCTTGGTGGAAAGATTGGCAATGAAATTTTGAAACTACTTTTAGAAACTATCCTTTAGGCCTAATTACAAAGTTATTATCCCATTTTCTCCTTCCCTACACTTGGCTCTACATAATTACTATGATTTGGCATGACAAGACAAATTGTTTATTTCATTTGGTGCCTATTTTATCAAGGGATTCCATTAAGTGAAAGGATAGGTCACATTTTCCTTCATCATCCTTTAGAAGCTTCAATTTTCTACAAAGTGGAAACCTTTAAGAATATTTTTTTGGGCTTTCCCTTGTACCTAAGTCCCCAATAAGTTTATTCATGTTCTTTTGTTCTCTTTCCATCTATTTTTTTCTTAGAGCAATACTATATTTGAGGATATGGCTTAGTGTCATGCTTTTATTGTTAGAATTTGGAAATTATTTAGATTTTCAATTATGTTTCAACTCTAGAATGCTAGGAATGGTGCTATCTTTTATTCTAAAATTATTTATTGTTACTTATTGCTTGATAAGTTATCACCTCTATTTTTATGAAAATCTAGGCCTAGGATGAGAAGTTGGCATTGGAGTTTGAACATATACAAGAACTCTTTAACCACTAAGGGAGTGTGTCATGCACTGCGAGTATATTTTAACCTAATGGTCTACTACAAATAATTTTTCCTTTAGCTCCTTAGTGGAGCTACTCTCATTGCAGGAATCCTTTTCACTAGCTATTGCACACCAAAGGGGTTGGTCTAGATATCCATAAGGTAATGCATCTAAAAATGTGTAGAGTGGATTTGAGGCTATTGTGATCACTCGCCATTATTTTGAGGTGTTCTTGCTCCCCATATCCATCCAAGTTCCACAATATGGATGGAAGGATCCCAATCCTTTTCATGATGAATATTCCCTATGAGTTCTTCAACATGATGATCCTCCTCCTCTACCTTGTAGTTTTGTTTCTTTAATAATTTTTTTTTTCTATGGGTTGTATATGCCAACTAGCCACCTTTTTATTCTAAAATTCCTAATATGCATTTTTTAGGGCTTTAAAATTTAATATGAATACCTTCGAAGCATTTATAATATAAAAATATAAGGATTTGTTTCCTCATAATCTTTATTGAAGGATTTCATATTATAGGCTACACATATTTTACTCTAAAAATAACTTCATAATGTTTTTTTATGTTAATTTCACTTATTTTGTACCCCTTCTAATTTTATTGTTAAATTTATGTGATTGATTTTTTCATGGATTTTTGAATGAATAGTAACACCACTCTTATTAGTATCCTCATTCTTAATGAATGATATCATTCTTACTCTTCAGAATATATTTGCTTCAATTTCTATTTTATCTTTTTTAGATACTTATGTTTCTCTTGTTATTCTTGGTCCTTCTTCTACTTATGGAGTAAGGATGACTTGGATGATATTAAATGTTGTACTACATATCCCTCATATTAATTATACAATGTTGATATAGTGACTTATCTTATGTCACCCATACATAAGGTTGATTTTTCAAATATACTTTAGAGTATTTTTTTAATATAAGTATAGTAGTTAGTGATTTTTTGACAATATTTATAGTTGATAAGTTTCCCACATGATCTAAAAGTGATGATTTTCTAATAATGTTGGAATCATGGGATGGACAAATAAATAATGAACAAGTCAATTCCTTTTATATATTATATACTTCTTATTCTACATCTATAATAATATCTTTTGATATTATTCTTAATGATGATATTGTTTAGGTTTGCACATAATGGTCCTACATGGGCTAACAACTCTAGATGGAATGAAAATATTATGAAAATATATTCCTTGCTAGAGGAATATTTTATTTTATGCAAGTATAATTCTAAACATCAAAAATTGTATACCCATACAATTTTACATTATATTTTTGACTCACTTATGTGTCCATCTCCACTAGTGTGTTTTAGGTGCATTTTATCCCTTTCATTTTTCTTTTCCACCCATGGTGCTAAGGCCTTACCTCCTATGGTCCCTTTTTATCAAAATTTATGTTGTAACTATCCTAACCTAGTTATTTCCTGATGTTTGGCCTTTTCTAGATTTGGAACTATTTGGTCAATAGTGTAACACACTTAAATCCATGTGACATGCTAACATTCCATGATAATTTATTATTCAATGTAAATAATGATTTTGGATTGCCCAATGTTGCCTCTAACTCTTCTAGGGTTTTTCACCTAAAAGGAGATGAATTGGGTCCAAAATGCTAATGTCTACAGTCAAGATTAATGTAAATGAGATGTAATGTATCTAAATTATGATTTAATAATGTAATTATCTGAAAGAGAAATGATTTAATGATGCTAAACCTAAGAAATGCAAAGTGATGGAAAACACACTGTGATATGTAAAAACACCTAAAAATACAAGTAAATGATGAAATAACTGAACAAAATTGGAGAGGTGTACCTGGAATTTGAAATCTAGTGTGGAGAGGTTCAAAAATCCTACAAAGTTGATTGGGACACTTATGTCAAGCTGGGCGACTTAGTCCAGTTTCAGGGAAACTTGCCAGAACAAGAATATGCCAAATGGGTATCCAAAAATGTGAAAATTAATTTTCAGGCTTGGTAGTGGGACTAATTCACCATAGATGGTGACTTAGTCCACCTACAAATTTTGGGAATTTTGGGACAAGAACCTATAGCTTTAGGTCTGCACTTGCTTTTCTAATAGTTGTCCAATCTTGATTCTACAAAAAATAGGATGAAATGAGTCTCCAAGCTTCAAATAGGGTTATGTTGACTTTGATGGATTTTTGACCACTTTTTGACACCAAACTCTTTGATAATCTACATACAAAGTCTACAAACACACATGAAAAGAGGGGAAAAAGGGTTAAGGGTTAGAGTATAAGGGTTTGCCTTGGTTAAACCCCACTTTGGTAATCAAACCCTATGAAATGAAATGAAATGAGAAGAGAATGATAAATAGATAACATGCAATGTCATAAACTTACCAAACCCTTGATGTAGAAATTTGAAGGTATGCAATGAAATGCTCCAATGGATGACTTGATAATGCTTAGAGTTCTTGAATGCTTGAAAGATTGAATGCTTAATGAGTTATGAAATTGAAAGAGATTAGGAGATGTTAGAAGATGAAAAATGAGAAGAAAAACCCTTATTTATACTTGATTTTACAATATTTTCCGAAAATAACACATCATAGGCTGACCTCAAGGATTAGAGAATAAAATCCCACCAAAAAATTAAAATAATTTTGATTTTTATACCAATTAGGACTAAGTCGCCCTATTGACGACTTAGTCCCACTTAAGCAATTTAAGTGGGTGTCAGGAATTAAAGGGAATTAAATCATGTCCAATAGGAATATCCTCAAAAACACACTTAAGAATGGTCAGAAAGTGCATTAGGGGGACATTTAAACATGAGAAAGGGTTGAATTAGCGATGAAAATTCTAGAAAAGCGTGAGAGTTTGTTACAAATCTTTACAACACCTTTACAAGATATCCTAGAAGTATTAATGATTCACAAGGGTCCAAGACTTAATGTGAATGTGTTAGTCACATTACAACATTAAATCTAGGAAAAATCAAGTCAAAATCCTCTAGAAGGGCCTGGACATGAGAAAAAGTAGAAGGGTTACTTTTTCTGCGTCCACATTCAATAGCCATTTTAAATCTTGTTTCCACTTGCTACCTACCCACATTAGTGTTAACTCCCTTGGAGTGAATCTAAATGGCTACCCAACTCCCTTATCTCCCTCCTATTCCTTAATTTAAAATCTATCTTGTAATATAATACTCAAAATTTCAATCTATTAGCATTCTATCACTCTTAACAACCATTTTTCAACTTAATACCAACAATATTGAACATTTTGGTTTAATATGAGCACTCTATAGCATATTACAACACTCTTGGGAAGTTCAATAGCATTCTGCAACTATATTTTTTCCTCCCTTGGCTCTAAAATAATTGTGAGGTCATTATATATTGTTTATTTTCTCTACTTTCTCATTTATTTTCTATTATCAATATATAATACTTTTGTAGTTCCCTTGGAGCTTCAAGATCTTATTTCCTTATCATTAACACTCTCATTTGAATTTGAATTTACATTATTTTCATTATCACTGCTCTTTGAATTCCTAGACACACTTGGGATAGGAGCACACATTCTAGGCTTGACCATTCATGGAAAGATCCTTTGTATCCCAAAACCTTTCTTCATTTTTAGCTTGTAGGTCTCTATTGAGAGCTTTTTGTCAAAATTGGGATTTGTGCATTTCCTTTTCCTTCTCTTTATCATTCATATTTATTTAAATCATTATTCAAAATAGTTTTTATTAGTTTTCATCATACCTATAAGTGCAATGGTATTTCTTTTTTGGCTTGTGTGTTGCCAAATGCAAGTTTTGGAGATTAAAGTGAGGGTTTTGGTGATCAGTATTACACCATTCATATAGATGACAGTTCATTGCATAGACATTAATTCATTATGTAGGAATCCTAACCAAAGAGATCAAACATTTGGTTGTAAGTTCCTCATGGTTCTCTTGTGGAACACAAAATAAAAACATAAAGGAAATAATTAAAATAATGATCCTTTATGGCTTGGGCCATATGAGGTTGTTGAGAGGCACGATATAAATGTGTACCATCTCAAAAAGTTAGCTAGATAGCTAATGGAGCTAATAGTGCATGGTCAAAATTTGAAGCATTACTTTTCATAAATGATTAAGAGATAGAGAGATAGAGAGGAAGAGCGAGAGAGAGAGAGAAAGAGGGAGAGGGAACAAGATAGAGAGATAAAGAGAGAGAGGGAGAGAAACATATAGAAATGGTGAGAGAGAGATAAAAATAGATAGAAGAGAGGGAGATGGGGAGTGGGATGGAGAGAGATGGAGATGGAGAGAAATGGGGAGGGAGAGAGATAAAGAGAGAGGGAGGATAGAGAGATAGAGAAAGAGGTTGAGAGATGCATAAAGAGATAGTGAGAGATATAAATACATATAGGGATAAGGAGAGATAAAGAGATAGAAAGGAGAGGAGAGAGAGAGACATATAGAGATAGTGAGAGATATATGAAGAGATAGAGGGAGAGGAGAGAATTAATGAGTGGGAGTGAGAGGAGACAGAAGGAGAGATAAAGAGATAGAGAGGGATAGGGATACACACACACACACACACACACACACACACACACACACACACACACACACACACACATATATATATATATATATATATATATAGAGAGAGAGGAGAGAGAGAGAGAGAGAGAGAGAGAGAGAGAGAGAGAGAGAGCATGTGTGTAAGAGAGGGAGAGGGAGAAAACCATAAATAAATGGTGAGAGAGATAAAAATATATAGAGGGGGGGAAAGAAGAAGAGGGAGTATAGAGAAAGATTAAGAGAGGAAGAGATAGAGAGATATAAAGATAGAGAGGGAGAGGGAGGGAGAGATAAATAGGGAGAGGGAGAGAGACAAAGAGATAAAGAGTGAGGAGAGAAACATAAAGAAATGGTGAGAGAGAGATAATAAGAGATAGGAGGGGGAGGGCGAGGGGTAGGGGGGGAGGGGGAGGGGGAGAAGGAGAGAGAGATAGATAGGCACAAAGGAATATATGGAGAGAGAGAGGGGTAGGAAGAAAATAGGGATGAAGAGATAAAGAAAGAGTAAGGATAGAGAGATAGAGAAAGAGAGTGAGAGAAGATAAGGAGAGAGAGAGATACATAAAGAGGTAGTAAGAGATATATAAAAGGATAGAGGGAGAGGGAGAGGGACACACACACACACACACACATATATATATATTGTAATGCAGCATGATTTCTAAACCTAAAATATGCAAAAACAACAAAGAAATGCAAATGAGAATAACACAACACCACCTCAAGATTAGCCTAAGTTGAACTTGAATAAAAGAAAGATGAAACAACAAATATACCTTATCCAAGTTGATCTTCTTGGTTGGCTCTTTGATGAAGATTGATGTGTGCTCCTTGATGGAAAATATGATGAAAATGGATGCAAAATGATGAGGATGCAATGAGGATTCAAATGATTCAAATGGGTATTTTGATAAGTGTATGAAATGGATGCAAGGTGAGCTTAAAGACTGAAACAATGGTGGATGAGAGTGCTTGAATGCAAAAATGATTGAAATTAGAATGCTTGAATGTGTGTGTTATCCATGAATGAGAGAAAATATTCCATTTTAAGGGAAGAATCTCTAGAGAATTCAATGGCCAGGATTTTTCCAACATGGGAAAGATGAAAGGCTATGGTGAGTTGAGGACTCACAAGCCCTCACATCTTGCCATGTGGAAAAGGAGGTGTCAAAAGGATAGGTGATGTGGAGATAGGACATGTGAGGTGGAGGTACTTGCAAGTACCTTGGGATTAAGGAAATATTTCCTAAAAAAGGAAGTTCTTGTCCCCATGTGAGGATGATGGTGACAAGTGATGAATTTTAGAATTCCTTACTTATCACCATGGGGATGAGAGAAGTTGTTGGGGGAATAAATATGAATTTTAAATTCACATGATTGGGGAGTACCTTGGGGATAAGACAAGGTCCTCATAAAGGAGGTCCTTGTCCCATGTGACTGATGTGACTTGTTAGAGAATTTATAATTTTCCAACAACCTTCATGGGGAAGAGGGGAAGAGGGTAGAATTGGAGGAATAAATGTGAATTTTTAATTCACATGGGGAAGAAGTCAAGGCCAAATGAAGAAAGTACCTTATGAAAGGTTGACTTGGAGGACATACCAAAGATGGCATGTGATTAAATTAAGGTTGTGCAAACAGGTGATTAAAAAGACTGATGAAGGATTAGAGACAAGTGGCCAAATATAGAGGATTTGACATTAATCCTGATTAAAGGTGTGCACATCCTAATCATGAATTAATTAAATTAATCCAAATTAGGGGAAGATTATGGAGGATGTGACAAGGGGAGAGAAAAAGGGAGAATTTAAAATTAATTTAAATTCAAAAAGCTAAATGTCTAAATTAAATAAATTGATGTATTTATTTAATTTAGAGAAGAAGGGGTGAAAGGTAAATCACTTAATTATTAAATTAAATACTTTAGAAACCTTAGGAAAAAGGTGAAATATTAATTAAATAAACCATTTAATTAATATCAATGGAATATATGAGTAACAAAGATGGATTTAACCATATGGGAGTGGTCAAATTTGGATGTCGACATTTTGCCCCTCTTTGAGATGGTGCTACAAAGTAGCATCATTTCAAAGAAAATTAAAATATAGGACCAAGAAGAAGATGGTTAGATTGGAAAAGATGCCCTAGTCATTCAAAGGAGTGACTAGGAAGAAGGATGATGGGGGTGAAGATAAAGATTAGGGATTGAGGATGCCCCCTCGAGAGGACATGTGGGTTCAAGAGAACATAGGTGTGCTCTCGAAATGGATGAGGCGATGCGAGAGTAGATGGGGAAGATGATGAAAAATGATGGATAAGAGAGGATGAAATAAGATGAAGAGATACAAGCAAGCACAAATGGATTCAAGGACAAATGTGATGTTGCCCCAGTCAAGCTACAAGCCAAAATGGGTTGATGATGAATGGAGTGTTGTCGATGAGGGAATGATATATCTTGAAATAACACAAGGATAGGGAAGGATACATCTCAATGAGGATGATGAAAGTGTTGTTAATGAGGGAAGGACACATCCCAAAAAAACACCACAGGATAGGGAAGGATACATCCTGAGGATGATGACGATGATGACGATGATTGGACCAAGGCTTGTAGCAAGGTTGGGAACAAGACCAAGGATGTGATTATATGATTTGTGTTAGATATGATTGGATTAGGATTGGATGGAGATGTGAGATGGTTGAAATGAATGAAAATGATGAAGGAAAAGATGCTCAGAATAACTAAATATGATTAATCTAAACAACTTAAAAGGAATATGATGTAGCAATGCATATGAGATGAAATGCAATGAACCTAGAATGTGGAATGAAATGCAATCCTAGTGTAAATTGCCATTTTTGGAGAACTAATTTTTGCTATAGCATAAGACACTAGGTGTCAGGGTATATGTAACCAAGGCAGATTAGTGTCTAATGCATAAAACAAACATAGTAGACAAGAAGGCTATCCTGAAACCCCAAAGTCGCGAAGACCTTGGTTGGGCCAAGCATTGGGATAACCACAAGCACAAGAGGATGCCCTAGGGTAACACAAGACCACAAGGATCTTGGTGGGTACTACGTGGGACAACTGGGAAGACAACAAAAATGAAAAGATCAAGATACACCTCTATGTTTACTAGTCAAAACACACCATGCTATGATAGATCATGGTGGCCTTGACAAGTTATGATAGAAAGCTCAAATGATAAACAAAATCCAAAAGTATCAAAAGATCACAATCAATTTCCAACATCCTTTGCCAAAGGATCAAGGGGATGGATGGGATTGACGAGGTTTGTTAGGAAGGATACATCCTGTTGAGACCAAGGATGGATACTAAACTAAAAGATTGATATGATGTAGGAGATGCCAAAAATTGACTGAATCTCATGACACAAGTGGATCTCATTTATGAAGAACCAACAATATAAGGACATACTTGATGAAAAGACACAAGATGCGAGACTCACGACATAAGAATGACACACCCTAAAAACCTAGGGACTTGGGGGTTGATCAAAGATTAGCCTTGCCTATGTGAAAGCGCAGAGCCCTCGTAGTTCGATAAAAGACCATGGATAAAAGCAGAAAGAGGACAATGGAGATGAAGATGGATGACAAAGACTAGACAGAAAAAAGAAAATCCCCATGGATGGATCAAATGATCAACCTTGCCTACGTGAAAGCATAGGGGCA
This sequence comes from Sequoia sempervirens, assembly GCA_007258455.2. NCBI lineage: Eukaryota > Viridiplantae > Streptophyta > Pinopsida > Cupressales > Cupressaceae > Sequoia > Sequoia sempervirens. Next base: position 114,875,917 of record VDFB02026320.1, on the reverse strand, counting down.
ACATAGTTTGACAAAATACCAAAGACAAACGATGGATAATGGATGATGAGATAACCATGATAAGTGGGTAAAATGATGGGACCGATACGATGAGAAAAGATAGACCTAGTGGATTGGATAGGATGATGGTGTTTGCATGAAGCTCAGGGATAGGATTGTTATCCAAAAAATTAAAAGATGAATTTGGAGGGTGGCATGATGGAGAGATGAGTGATGAGAAGTGATAGGAGATTGGAAAGATGTGTGAAAGAAGTGGGAGTGATGACGATGAGATAGATGGCATTGGATTGCCTAGGGAGAGGAGCCTATAGTGAGATACCAATGACAAGAGATTATGAGATGGGATGAAGATAGAGATGAATGGATAGGGAGATAAGGATGGGGAGATGAAAATGATTGTTTGGATTGGTAAGGAGATAGGGATAGGTAGGAAGATAAGGATAGGGAGATAGAAGGGATGCTATGATGGATGGATAGGAAGATAAGGATGGGGAGATGGAAAAGGATTTTCAGTTTGATGAATGGGAAGATAAGGATGGGGAGATGGAAGGGATTTTATGCTAGATGAAGGATGTCTCTAGGGACTATGTCACAAAGGAAGTAGATTCCCCCACTCTAGATATGTAATGCATGATAAGGTGGGAGGGATGGAAGATGAGTGGATGGGAAGATAAAGGAGATAAATGGAGGAGGATATGATGGGTGGATGAAGGAGGGAGATGGATCTAGAAAAGGAATACAATAGTGTATGGATGAAGGGGGTGTATTCCAAGAGGTTTCCAAAGCATATATAAATGTTTTCCCATATCTATATTAAGATCACAAGGAGGATGGAGGGATTGGAGATAAAAGGGATATGTTAGGTAGGATGTGGATGGTAGGTGGGATGGAGGAGATGGATGGAGGGGATGCATAATAGGAAGTTGCCTCCAAGTGCAGAAGTAAGCTAGATGGAGGATTTACACATGACACCTGTTTTCCAGGTTTTCGTCATGGTACTTATCCAAGGTGATTGTTTTCCAAGTTTTCACCAGTGGACGAATTATTTCTCTTTACTTTTTTATTTTTATTTTTTTTTTCATTTTGATTTTTTTGATTTTTTTGATTTTGTGGATAGCATACTGATGGAGATGGATAAGGATATGGATGTGGATAAGTGGATTTAGAAGATATTCGATAAGGAGACAGAGGAAGGACTCATGCATCAAGTTTCATATGAGGTATTAAGAGCCCATGTGTGAAGTGACTATTGGATGTTGGTACAACCTTATTAGGATAAATGGATTATGCAAGATAATGGATTAAAGGGATTTGATGGGGGAGATATGTGGGATAATGGATGGGATGTTGGAAAGTGTATGGATGGAATGATGGGGTCAATGTACGGTGGTGAGATGTTTTCAGGACCAACATTGGCACATATGGCAGTGGATGTGAAATGATATGAGGATTAGTGGATGGATGATGTGGGGATAATGGAGCAGATGGGATAGTGAATTTTGGGACATAAGGACCCAAAATAGATTTAGGAGATGGAGGGTGTGTATGATTAGCTTTTGGATTAGAAAATTTGGATGTTATAGATTTTTCATTTGCAGGTATTGCATCTTTTTTCTTTTGGATCCACATGGTTTTGATCTTTGCTTTGGTGGGCCTTTGTGGCCTATGGGTTTGATTTGGATTTTGGAGTTGATTTTGGATTGGATTTTTCTTTTTGTCAACATGTCTTTTTAAGGAGACATGAGGGGATTTAGATTCACGTGGATGTTTAGATTTATGAATTTTTACTTTAGCATCCAAAGTGCTTTTAATAACAATGGGATGGGTGCGAGGATATGGATGATATGAAGGAAACATGAAAGGAGTGATGGAGGTAGGATTTTAGGGATGATATGTGGATGGAGAATGCGTAGGCACGTGCCTTTGTTGATCTTGATTAAGGAACATGAGAGTGGGATGTTTATAGTGGGTGACATGGATAGGTGATGGATGGACAAAAGGATGAATAGGATGAGATGGAGGAGGTGATTTTGAGATATAAGGGCCAAAAATGGACTCAATAGATGAAGGATGGGATATGGTGGATGGAGAGACATAAGGACCCAAAATGAATGGAGTAGATGAAGGAGGAATATGGATGTTTTTTTTGAGGTGATACAATGGAGGGGGGATGGCCGAAAATGGTTTAGTGGAATGATGAGAAGAGCCTATTATTCTTTTGGAAGAGGCTCACTTAGGATGTATAGAGGTTGTACCAACATTTTTGGATTGTGAGTCTTGAGAGATATATCCAAGACCTTGTGTACATGGATTTTCTTTGACATGGATGGGTTCCAAAATACCTTGCCCATGAAGGCCTAAACCTTTTCCTTGATAGTTCATGCTCTTGAGCATTCGATCTATGGTAGGATACTTGTTATTTTGGAAGAATGATTCAAGTCCATTATTAGGTGGAGGATGGGTGTTGTATGTGCTTAGTTCCTTGTTTGCAAGGAAACCACCATGGATGAATGTGAGAGTACCGAGGGAATATAGAAGTGGTGTGGGCATAGTGGGGTTAGACGATAATGGAGGATCATGGGATGGAGATGATGGGATAGCAACATCTTGATCAAGAGGAGTGAGTGGTAAGGGATCAGGAGAGGGATTAGGTGATATGCTAGGATCTGGATTTGTGACAGCAAGTAATAAAGGCTCATGCGATGGAGTGATTGGATCTTGAGTGTCAAGGGGATCATGGGATGGAATGGATGGGGGATTGTGATCTTGAGGTGGACTAGATGGGATGGTAGGATCTTGATTTGGAGAAGGGGATATGTTGGTATGCTTTGGATCAAGCTCTTGGCATGACTCATCTTGTGTGGGTGGCATGATGATGAAGTGTTGGAGGTACTCCTCAAGTAGGGGAGATGGAAGGATGGGGGATTCATGAAGTTCATGGGAATGGATTTCGGTGATACTAGGGGTGGGAGAAGTGGATTGGATTTGGGTGTCTTCAATGGATTGGGTGGATCTAGGAGTAGAAGATGGTGATGGGGCTTGGTTATCTTTGATGGGTTTGGTGGCTCTTGGAGTAGGAGATGGGGGTTCAATGAATTCAGTGGGTGTGATGGTTTCAAAGGTTTGAGTGGTGCTAGGGGTGGTAACATCAATGATAGGTGTGGTACGAAGAAGGGTCTCATCACTAGTGACTATGGATGATGGATTGGGATGGCATGGTCCCACAACTTCAAGGTGTGGAGTTGGAGATGTCTTCTTTGTCACAACTACTTGGAGAAATTTTGGAGTGAGAATTGTGTATATTCTAGGATTAGCTGGGATGATGGAAATAGATGAAGGATTATGGGTTGGTGGAGGACTGGGATTATGGATTGGTGGACTGGGATTAGACAGAGGAATGGGATTGGATGGAAGACTAAGAGTAGGTGGAGGATTAGGATTAGTGGGGGGGTCAAGATTAGATGGAGGGTTAAGGTAAGAATATTTTGATAGCAGACTAGAATAGGAAGACGTGGATGGTGGATTGATGTTGGACGAAGTAGATGGGGAATTAAGATAGGAATATTGGGACGGTGGATTAGGACAAGAGGATATGGGTAGCAGATTGTAATAAAGGTATTGGGATGGTGGATTAGGATGGGAAGATTGAGATGTAATATTGAGATATGAGGACATGGATGATGGATTAGGATAGGAAGATGTGGATGTTGGATTAGGATAGGTTGATGGGGGTGTAGGATTAAGATAAAAAGGTGTGGATGTTGGATTAGGATGGGTAGATTGGTAAGGAGGATTAGGATAGGGGGACATGGATGGGGGATTGTAATAGGAGTATTGGGATGGTAGATTAGGATGGGAAGATTGGGATGGTAGATTGGGATAAGAGGATGTGGGTGTTGGATAAGAGAAAGATGTAGATGAGGGATATGATGGATATGTAGATGGGGAAGATAATGGATATCCTTTGTCAGAGGTAGCATAAGGAGTGTTATTAGGCGTGGATGAAGATGTAACAGGACAACTCAGAGGGGTAATTAGATTTTGGAAAGCAGTTGGAGAAATCTTACTAGAAATGACAACATCAAGGGGATCTATGTCATATACCTCTTGATCAACAAGAATTTTGTTATCATCGTCAACGTAATTAGCATTCCCCTTGACTACTATTTTTGGTTGTATTGGTGAAGGATAAGGATTCATGATGTTGGATGGGATGGATGTGGATTGAAGGTATGGGTACGGACGATTAGAAGGAAAGAAAAGGTGATGAAAGGATAAATAGGATGGATCAAAAGATCTTGGATGGAAATGGACTAAAGCTCAAGTTTGGATTTAGGTCAAGCTCAGATTGGGATTGGATTAAAGCTCAGATTAGGATTGGATTGACGCTCAGATTAGGATGATTGGATAGGGATGTGGTTGGATTGGATTGGATAAGATCGATTGATGAGATTATTAATGCGACTTAAGATACTGATTGATCGGATAAATGGATGATTATGACATGAAACCCACCTTAAGATGGAAGCAGATTGATTGGGCCAAAGATGATAATTAACTCAAGACGGATACAATCCTAAGAAGATGTGGATGATGATGATCATATACCTAATCCAATTCAGACAATAACCTCTATAAAAAAAATTATGGGATTCAAATCGAGAAAACAATGATGGATGTACATAACCTAGAGTCGTTCTAAGATGTGTCTATTTGATTTAGATGATGAACGAATGACCTGAAGATAGAATAAAGTGGAGATTATGGATGAACAAAAGGTGATAAAAATGTTTCAATCACGAAAAATGATTGGGAAAATGTCAAGATAGAGTATAAGGTTGCAAGGTCGCCCAACTGGAGGGAAAGGTCCCCCAACTAGAGGGAAAAGTCACCCAACTGGAGGGAAAAGTCACCCAACTGGAGGGCATGGTCTCCTAACTGGAGGGAAAGGTCATCTAACTGGAGGGAAAGGTCACCCAATTAGAGGTCAAGGTCACCTATCTTGAGGGAAAAATTTCCCTTGTTGAGGGCAGGGTCACCTATTCTATGAAGGATTGGTGATTGTGATAGGAACAGACTATGAAATGAATCAAACAGAAGGAAAAATCACCCCTTTGGATAGTAGGGCTACCCCTGTCAGAGGTAGAATCGCCCCCATTGAGGGAAATGTCACCCCTATCAGTAGACCTAGACTTAACTTGGATGAAAAATAGCTAAGGAAAAGGACCAAAACATATCAAACAAAAAACAAAAGGCAGAGGCTGACTCGACCAAAAAGACATGCACTGGTTTCAAACAATGATGACAATTCAATCAACACAATCCTAAGATTTAGTGATAAGGGTATGGCCAACACAGTCCTCTATCTAGGCCAAACAAGGTGATCTAGGGAGTCCTTGATATACACACGGTACGTGAGGCACAAACGTGAACACCAACCTGTCATAGGCGTGAGTTGGAAGCCCCAACGAGGTACTAGAAAATTGGACAAACTCTTCACGTCTTATCTAGGTATCACCCTAGCTTCGACGCTTCGCCAAACATGGCATGAATGGATTGGGGTACAAATTTGGCTCTTCCCTCTTTATATACCCCGTTGGTACACATGGTTGGGATCGTCTCTTGGGGTGATGAAATTCCCAAGTAGATCCCACTAAAAAGAGGACACTAAACATTTTTGGCTAGTCCCCAGGCTCACACAAAGTGTAAGGGAAAATCTTGAATGATCTAGTGCCTCCTAGGTAACACAAAGGACTAAGTGGACTACGATTTATCTTCACCTAGGATCGTTGAATGATGCAAGGGGATTGGATACGTCAATAGTCTACTTTCAAGCACAACAAATAGATATATTGACTTCCCCTAATTAGATCTGTGTGCCTAACTAGTATGAAAAGATAAGCAAACAAAGCTAACTAAGAATGCTTAGCCCGCTTGTCTTGTAGAAAATACGTTTGTAGTCTAGATCTCTGGCCCTAGATAAACGTGAAACAAATGCAAAAATGTTAGTAAAAACAAGCACATTCACTGATGAAACAGGTTAGGGGGTCAGTACTAACAAAAACAACAAGAAACAGACTCTGGAAATGAAGTTTAAGTCATTGTTTTTACCTCAAAGATGCCTTTGTCTGGGGAAAAATTTCCCCTATTGAGGGAAAGGTCACCCCTGTTTAGGAAATAGGGAGCAAATTTTCTCCTGTTTCACATATGCAGAATCACCCCCTGTTGAGGGTAGGGTTGCCCAATTGGGGCAAGGTTTCCCCTATTGAGGGCAAGGTCGCCCTTGTTTAGGAAACATGGAGCAGATTTACTCATGTTTCATATATGGGAAATTCTGCAAGGCAGAATCGCCCCTGTTGAGGGAAAGGTCGCCCATGTGTAACCTAAACCTGCAAAAATTTAAACAACAAAAAACATGAAAGTAACAGACTCGTTTGTGGGTCCCACTGGGCGTGCCAAAAATATAATGCAGTGTGATTTCTAAACCTAAAAGATGCAAAAACAATGAAGAAATGCAAAGGAGAAATAACATAACACCACCTCAAGATTAGCCTAAGTTGAACTTGAATAATAGAAAGATGAAACAACAAATATACCTTATCCAAGTTGATCTTCTTGGTTGGCCCTTTGATGAAGATTGATGTGTGGTCCTTGATGGAAAATATGATGAAAATGGATGCAAAATGATGAGGATGCAATGAGTATTCAAATGATTCAAATGGGTATTTTGATAAGTGTATGAAATGGATGCAAGGTGAGCTTCAGGAGTGCAACAATGGTGGATGAGAGTGCTTGAATGCAAAAATGCTTGAAAGTAGAATGCTTGTGTTCTTGAGCTTAAGATTAGAATGCTTGAATGTGTGTGTTATCCATGAATGAGATAAAATCTTCCATTTTAAAGGAAGAATCCCTAGAGAATTCAATGGCCAAAATTTTTCCAACATGGGCAAGATGAAGGGCTATGGTTAGTTGAGGACTCACAATCCCTCACATCTTTCCATGTGGAAAAGGAGGTGTCAAAAGGACAAGTGATGTGGAGAGAGGACATGTGAGGTGGAGGTACTTGCAAGTACCTTGGGATTAGGGAATTTTTTTTCTCAAAAATGAAGTTCTTGTCCCCATGTGAGGATGATGGTGACAAGTGAGGAATTTTAGAATTCCTTACTTATCACCATGGGGAAGAGAGAAGTTGTTGGGGGAATAAATATGAATTTTAAATTCACATTATTGGGGAGTACCTTGGGGATAAGAAAAGGTCCTCATAAAGGAGGTCCTTGTCCCATGTGATTGATGTGACTTGTGTGAGAATTTAGAATTTTCCAACAACCTTCATGGGGAAGAGGGGAGCATTGGAGGAATAAATGCGAATTTTTAATTCGCATGGGGAAGAGGTCAAGGCCAAATGAAGAAAGTACCTTATGAAAGCTTGACTTGAAGGGCATACCAAAGCTGGCATGTGATTAAATTAAGATTGTGCAAACAGATGATTAAGAGGACTGATGAAGGATTAGAGACAAGTGGCCAAGTATAGAGGATGTGACATTAATCCTGATTAAAGGTGTGCACATCCTAATTATGAATTAATTAAATTAATCTAGATTAGGGGAAGATTATGCAGGATGTGAAAAGGAGAGAGAAAAAGGGAGAATTCAAAAAGCTAAATGACTAAATTAAATAATTTGATGTATTTATTTAATTTAGAGAAAAAAGGGTGAAAGGTAAAGTATTTAATTATTAAATTAAATACTTTAGAAACCTTAGGAAAAATGTCAAATATTAATTAAATAAACCATTTAATTAATATCGATGGAATAAACAAGTAACTAAGATGGATTTGACCATATGGGAGTGGTCAAATTTGGATGCCTACATATATATAAAGAGAAAGATAAAAAATAGAGTGAGTGAGAGATAGAGAGAGAGGGGGTGAGAGGGAGAGGGAGAGGGATAAATATAGAGAAAGAGAGAGGGGAGAGAGATATAGAGAGGGAGAGAGAGGTGGAGAGGGCGAGATATATATAGAGAGATAGAGAGGGAGAGGGTGAGAGATAATAAGAGACAAAAGAGAGGGGATATATATATATATATATAAATAAAGAAAGAGAGATAAAGATAGAGGAGAGGTAGATAAAGAGATAAAGAGGGAGAGATAAAGAGAAAGGAAGAGATAGTTCAAAGAAGAAATATAGATATAGGGGGTGAGAGAGGGAGTGCTTAGTTTTGAGAAATGGGATCACATTTTTTTTTAATAAAATAACACATTTTATGTTCTACAATAATGTGATCACATTTTGTGGAATATTAAATGCGATCACGTTTTATGTTTTACAAAATGTGATCATGTTTTTTGGAGTGATTACATTTTATATTTTTTAAAAAATGATTGTGTTTTAATTAAAAAAAAAATCCCACCCTTTTTACTTTGGAATAGGTTTGGGTAACAAGACTAAAGTTTTGGACTATTAATTTTCCTCAATTTCACGTGTTTTTAACCTTTAATGGACTTTCTCAACTTGCATGTCATTAAATTTACATAGTGTATAATGATATTTACTAAAATTACCACCAAAATTTCACACTTCTTAGCTTTTTAACTATATTTAAAAATAATTGAAATACATAACATATATTGATTTTTTTTTTACTAATTTTTCTATACTCCTCAAATACATATGTATTGATTTTTTCTTTGTAACTTTTGATCTACTTATCAAAATTTGAAAAAAAAAGTGATTGTAATACACTTTATTCTTTACATATTAAAAATATAAATTTATATTTTCAATTATTTTTGTGCAAGTTATGTGACATGCATGCTCAATGATGCAATTTTTAAGATGTGCCCACTTTGAAAAATCACAAAAAATATATATTCAATAAAAAATTAAAAAAAAAAAATCTAGTACTCACTCTTAAATATATTTCTACCAATTGGTTTTTAAAAATACTAAATGCAACAAAAGGGGTGCACACCAAACACTATGTTATATTTTAGTGAGAAAAATAGGAACACTTTTTTTTGCACACAACATTTTATTCTCTTAATCTTAACCACTTTTTTAAAAAAAAAGTATTTTAGAAGCTAGATTCAGATTAATAAAAATCTTATTCTTCTCGTTTCTTCAAATTTGGAGTGCATGCTTCTCAAATTACTCATCCAAATTCAGGTTTAACTGATTTTAAGAAAAAAGTGACAACTTTTGACCCCATTTTTGCATACCATTTCCATGCACTTACCTATGCATCACTTTAGTACATTGAATGAAATATTTTTTTTGACCTAGTCTCCAAAGTGTTGAACCTCTCTTGTAAGGCAACCAAATTTTTGGTGTTGTGTTTAATGTGGGAACAAGAAATCCTAGGGATAATGAATTTATCATCCTTATTCAAATCAACAAATGAATTATCTATAGTTTACATTTCTTTTGAATGAGTTTCATTCATATCCTCAAAGTAGCTAGTGCCTCTACCAATCTCAACAGGTTTAGATCTAGCATTGTCTTTAGCCAACCCCTAGATCTTACACTCAACATCACCATCCTCCTAAAATTCACTAGTTGAATCATATCATCTTGCTCAATTGAAGTAGTGTCCTTATCATTTGAATCAATTTAAAATTTAGTGATACCATCATTAGAGTCCTTAAGGATTTTAACATTATTTGGTGATTTTATAACTATATTGGAAGATCTTCTCATAGTAGATCCTATTATCTTATTCACATAGAAAAGAAAAGTCTTACCCCTAGAAGCAGTCCTAGTTTTAGATTTAACCTCCTTCCAAATTATAGCCTTGGAAGTACACACAAAAATCTCAATTTTCTTACTATTTTTTCTATTTAAGAGGTGGATTCATTACCCAATGAATACGAGCCACTAGCAACACCCTCAACAATAAGAGATTCAAAAACATTCATATTAATCAAACCCTTTTGATTTCTAACATTATTAATTGTCACCTTCTTCTTCCAAGGGAAGGGAAATCCCTTCCTACTCTTATTCTTTTTTTGAGTACCACAACTAGCCTCAATACCCTCATCAATAAGGATAACATTATAATCCTTGGTCCTAGGGGAAAAGGTAGACTTCACGAGAAATCACTCCCCACCTTTATTAGTGACAAGTTTCTTGAACATAAAAGTCATCTCATTTTTTCAAGATCATAGAAATCATCAGGAGAGTTCACTTTTTCCCTTTAAGGAAAGAGAGAACCTTTGAAAAAATTTCTTGTACATTTTATCATGAACTTATATCTGCAACAAGATCTGTAGATTTATTAATCCCCATCCCCAAATCTTTAGCAAGGGAACCATGCATGTGACCAAAATTAGAAAAACTACAAGGAGGGATAAGAAGTTAGATGCATAAAGCATGATGATACTTGTACAACCTAAAGACTAGACCTTGATGGAGTGACACCTCAACATAGCCAAGTATAATCTCCATAATAGAGGATTCTATTGAAAAATAGTAGAGATGACCAATCCAATGATCTATTATTGAGGAAGGCTTTGTTTTGCACCTATCTAACCCATTATTAGAAAAATAGACAAGAATAGAGAGAACAAAAGAATAGTGTGGAGACCAAAGAAAAAAAAAACATAAATCTTAGAAGAATATTGACACTATGGCATAAAATAACTCCAACATCAATAGTCATAAAGCCGCTAATTTGGGAATGATTAAAACTCATCTACTCCCAATTTTGTGCAAACAAAACAAAAGGAATAACATTTAGATGATAATTACATGTTTGATAGATTAGACACCGTATTTTATTATGATTGGGTGTGTATCCCTACTAACCATAAGGAGATGATTACCATGAAAGTTTATTAAAATGTCGAGAGAGAACTTACGCTTCATAGGAAAATGACAATTTCAAAATAATTCTAATTGCACAACCTTTTTGTCTCATTATTGGGATGGGATGATGATTCAAGTCATTAATATTATTTGACAAGTTTCCTTGTAAGGAATGAGACAAATATTGACCAAGAACCAAGCACCAAAAATCATAAACAGGATAAACATAAACCCCTCCATAAAGAAAAAAATATTTGGTATATTTTACAAATCATAATTAAATATGGGGGATTGAATTAGGGAGATAAAAAATATTGAATCAATGACACCAATCCTTGATGTTAGTGTGAATGGGGTTATTTCCTAATTAGTTCCTAGTGAGGACCTAGATTCACATGATTAATAAGTTTACTTAGGAGTTAGTTTCCTAGGTGGCATTCTAGAAACTAGTATTTAATGGGTCCATGCCTCATTAATTAGTATGTAGTTATCTAGGCATTTAATATTTCTCTCATGCATTTAAAATTATGCATTAGGCATTTAATGTTTCCAACTAAGTTGGTTATCCAACCTCCTCTCACCTTGCCTATATAAGCAAGGTTCTTTTACATTTGTAAATCATCTCAAAGATTCTAGATCAATTCATCATAGATCATAATTTGATCAAGTTGTCTTATTTCTCATGATGCATCACTTTCTTGTTCATGTAGATGGTGTTCTTCTTGGTTGATCCATTGAATATTGTAACTTCAAGTGGGTTATTGTTGATTCATATTTCCAACATGGTATCAAAACTTAGGCCATAGGAGATCCATCTCAAATTGGGAAGTTGAGTTGACGAGACTATTGCAGGCAGAAGGGTTTGCATAAAGGGCTACTTGACATCATCTAGGGAGCAGCTGATTTCTGAAGCAAATTAGGTCAAATCTGACCCCGCCATTGTGATTAGAAGGTCCGAAAACCTTAGGAATGCTTACCCATTTGTCAAAATTTGACATCATCATCTAGATGCCATTAGAGGTTTTTTGTAGCTATATTCTAGGGGCATCCGTACTGTACGAATCATACAATCGCAAAGGAAAAAATATCCTCCCCCTATTGTAGAAAAACAATTTCATCTTTGGTTGGTATATATTTGTAGGTTAAGAATTTTCTATTTGGCATATAGTCTGTTCTATAGTTTGGTATAAAAAATTTTGGGGTTTGATTAATATTTGGTCGACATATTATTTTTGGGGTTTGAATATTTATTTTCCGTGGACATTATTCATTATTGATGGTCGAATTTATTTGCATGTACGCATACATATTTTTTATTAAATAGTGGGTTGAAAATATTTGATCAGGCTATATTTATATGAGATTTAATTGCTAATTAGAAATATTAAAATCTCAAAATGTCTTTTCTGTCCAGTTTCATATAGTTCATAGGGTTCTTTTTGTCAGAGGAATCAATTATTTGCAGGGCTTGCATACCTTTTTGTTGTACCCACCGACCTGCCAGATCCTTGCTAGCCCCACTAACAAGAGTGTTGGTTTCTTCTCACACCATCCATGTTTTTTTTCGTCCATCAGAATTGACAATTCGATAACCATTCTATAGGCTTAAGCCCCTTATCGCCAGGTCATGGTCACATCTTGGACCAGGGGCTTGACCCTTGGAGTAGCATTGCCATGGCCCTACTGATTCTAAGCCCCACCGCTACTCAGCTGGTGACGTGTTTATATTTCCACACAGACTAAGCCCGCGGTCATATTGTCGCTGAGGGGATGTTTTTTTTGCCCTAGGTGCTTGATTTTTGCACCTATTTAGCCTACACACCCTAATAGGGTATATTTTTTCAATGGAGTATAAATTTTTGCCAGTATATTAGATTTTCACAAACATGATATCGTTGAAAATCTGGTTTCATGTACTTCACAACCATGTAGAGTATTTTACAAAATTTTGCTATGGGTACGAATTATAGCCAACTAAATTCAATGCTTCCTTTTGGATTCTTGAGCTCGTATCTTTTCACCAGTTTGTTGGATTTTATAGATTCTAGCGACATTGTGAAGGAAATTCATAGTTCTATCATTCTATCCATCCATATTTTTTAGATTCAGCTTCAGGTACATTCTATTAATTTTTTGCAATTTGAGGCATTTTCCTGATATCTTAGACATACTACAATTTGGAGAAGGTTTATTTGCATTGGAGGCTTTATTTTATGTGGAAAATCATATATTGGGGGTTTCACAACATTTCTATTAGATATCTTTTCCTATTAGTAGATTTTGTTTGGGCACACATGGCAGAATCAAGATTTGAGCTTCTTACTACTCATAATTATCACACATGGAAGGTGAAGATGCAAAGGCTACTTTGGTCTAAGGGATTGTGGTCTACCTTGTTAGAGGAACAACTAGAATTTATTAGAGAATATGAGAAGCTTGCACATCAGAACACATGTGATGAGGCGATGGGCTTGATTGCAGTACATGTTTTTGACTCTTTATTCTTCCATATTGAGGAGTGTACTACACCTAAACAGGTATGGGGAAAATATAAGGATCTATTTGGTTCTGTTAGTGATGTTAGAGCATTGCAATTAGAAGCTGAGTTAGCATCTCTTTCCACCGATCTATTCCATACAATTGAGGACTATTTGGTGAAGTTTAATTCTTTATGTACTCAGTTAGCAGGGTGTGGGAAGGATAAAACTGACAAGGAATGCATATTTTTGATCTTGTCTAAGCTGAAGGGTGCATTTTCCTATTTTTCTACTTCTTTCTATTCCACTATGGATGGGTTAGGTGATAATTTTGTCATGCCATCATTTAAGGTCTCTTGTGAGAGATTGATTAGGGAGAAATCCAAGCTTATTCAACATGATGTCACTTCAAAGTCTCATGCATTACTTACCACACCACCTAAGGGGAAAGGAAAGAACAAGGGTAAAACTAAGATATGATCTAGTGATACTTCTGACACCTCTTTAAAAGAGTTAAAATCTAAGAATGAGAAATCCACATGTACCTTTTTCTAGGGGATAGGGTATAGTAAACATGTATGCTTTAAGGAGATTCATGAGTTGAAACAACTTCTCAAGGATCACAATATTTCATTTCCTTCTTCATCTAGTTCACATTTTTCTTCTACCTCACAAGAGGAGACACCACATAAAGAGGATAAAGGAACTACCTCCAAAAATTCCAGAGGCAAGGGTCATGCAATGATTACTACATTTTTTAATAGATGGGCAGGATAGATTATTGATTCAAGAGCATCAGTGCACATTACTAGCTCTTTTGATCACATTAGTCCAAGGTTAGTTAGAGCACCTAAGTATGATACAATGTTGATTTCCAATGCTACTATGGTTCATGTAGCTGGTATGGTTGATATTGATTTGGGTTTAGGTTATATCCAAGATGTAGTGTACATTCTTGAGATGGCCCATAATCTTCTTTCAGTTTATTAGATTGCACAGGGAGGCAATATAGTTTAGTTCACATCTGAGTCAGTTCTCATTCAGAATGATCTTGGAAAGCTCATTTCTAGAGGGTTGGATGATCATCAATCAAGGGTATATACATTCTCTCACTTTTATAATGATGATGATCCTTATGTTCTTGAGTCCCCAGATTCTAGAGTGGGTAGTAGTTGACATGATGGAAATGGTGGCCGGTTGAACTTAGCTCTTCTTTGTGTGGCTCCATCATCTCATTTAGTCCAACAAGATATATTCAAATTTTTAGACTTGGGATTACAATATGGCTTTGTTTTAGGTATTGCAGACTTGGCTACTTCTACAGGTTTGGAGGACATTCTTGAGGGGATATCACTTCTTTGTGCAAATTCTACTTTGGAGGGTATTCTTGAGTCTCCACATTCCATTGTTTCAACCTTCATTGGGGATCCTAATTTTTGTGAGACTTCCTTGGAGGCACTTGAATCCTTTTTAGATATTTCATAAATAAGTTTTCTTCTCTGATGCAAGGGCATCCTGTGATGCACCCTTTTGTTGCATTTTTGTTGTCATGTTGCAAAATTTGAGTTTTGGTTTGTTCTAGGTCAATAAGTTCATGTAAGATTCAATAAGGTCATATAAGACCATTTTGATTCATGTAAATCCATTTTATAATGTTTTGGAGTCATATTGTAAAAGTTGCAAAAATTGCACAATGTTGTCAAAAAGTTGTTAAAAAGTTGTCAAAAAGTTGTAAAAGTTGTCATTAGAGTTAAGTAAGGGGTTTTTGGTCAGTTTTTCAGCTGGAAATGGTTGGAACATGTTAAATATGTCTTGTAACACTGACCCCAAGGGTTGAAGAAGGTTGGAGAGAAGTTTGAATGAGAAACCAATTCATTTTGCACATTCTTTATTGCATTTTTTGTGAATAGTGACTATAATTCACATGGTACATATTGGTATGGATAGGTACGGTCCTAAAAACACTTGGATAATTTGAAGTAAGATCTTAGATTTCAAATGCAACTAGTTTGGTATATTTTCATTGAGTTTGTGCAAGATATTGCAATTTTGGTGAGTGTAGGTTTGAACCCTGCCTAGGGTTTCCAACAACCCTTAAAATTTCATATCTTCTATTTTAACTGTCCAAATTTTCTAAAAAATTGTGAAAAGTTATGTTTTGATATTTTGTAAAAACCCTTTAAAGTAAAATTCATAGTTTTCAATTTTTATGGATATATTAACAATAGTATGCTCGCATCTATGTGTAAACAGTTCAAAATAACTCTAGTTCCTTATTGCTATAAATAATCTATGCATTACTCATTGATGGAAGGGTGTAGAACCATGTTAGAATATTTTTTGGGGCCTACATAGGTCTAAGAATGCATGTGTTAATTTTTCTTTCCTTGTTTGAAATCATTTCCTTAATACACCTAGTGGAAGCAAGACCTAGTTTGCATGATTCATGGTGTCGAGCACTTGATTTGGACTATGTGTGTTGGTAAACCATTGGAGTATGTTGGAATAGGTCTAAATAAATATAATTTCCCTCATTCAATTCTTCCCTCAATAGTGGAGTGCCTTTGGTACGCTGCCCCCATGTTTTAGGCTTGAGAACAAAATGCCAAGAATGAATAAGGGTGCAAATTTGAATCATTTGTATTGAAGTCTTGTTTGAATGTGTCAAGGTAGTTAGGTGTGAGTCCTTCCTCTGCATCATTCCCTTCCATTTCATCATGGAGTTGGAATTTCTTCCATATCTACCATTGGATTTGTTTCTTCCTAGAGGGAGACATGTGGTTTATCATCATTGGATTCTCTTTTGGCTTTAGATTGTCTTCAGTGGTCTTGGAAATGCCTCATTCAAGGGGGAAAATCTAGTCTCCATATATTAGTTTCTTCCACATCTACCATTGGATTTGTTTCTTCCTAGAGGGAGACATGTTTATCATCATTGGATTCTCTTTTGGCTTTAGACTCTCTTCAGTGGTCTAGGTGATGCTTCATTCAAGGGGGGCAATATAGTCTCCATATATTCCTTCATTGGAGGGTTCATTATATTGTATTCTTGTGATAGATGTAGCTCTTGGGGGTATTGATGTTGAGACCTCCACTCATCACTTCCATTACTTGTACATGATTTGCATTATTTGCATTATATCTCTTTTTTGGAGAGGAGTTTTTTCCCATGAGGTTTTCTCCCTTTCTCTATTTGTAAGATATTGCATTTTCATTTATAAATGAGTACCTAACATGGCCTAGTAGTTGGGACCTATATTTCATTTGTATCATTTGCATAATAACTACACTCCCAAGTTGCACTTAAGGGGGGATGCTGGTGTGAATGGGGTTATTTCCTAACTAGTCCTGAGTGAGGACCTATTCACATCATTAATAAGTTTACTTAGGAGTTAGTTTCCTAGGTGGCATTCTAGAAACTTGTATTTAATGGGGACATGTCTCATTAATTAGCATGTATTTATCTAGGCATTAAATATTTCTCTCATGCATTAGGCATTTAATGTTTGCAACTAAGGTGGTTATCCAACCTCCTCTCACCTTGAATATATAAGCAAGGCTCTTGTACATTTGCAAATCATCTCAAAGATTCTAGATCAATTCATCATAGATCATCATTTGATCAAGTTATCTTCTTGCTCATGATGCATCACTTTCTTGTTCATGTGGATGTTGTTCTACTTGGTTAATCCATTGAAGATTGCAGCTTCAAGTGGATTATTGTTGATTCATATTTCCAACACTTGATTCTAATACAAACATATTCCAATTTATCAAGAACTTGGTTGCCTTCATGATAAATGTGTATAATATCAAAATAAATAAATTCTCTAGCAAAACTCAGGCTATCATGGATGAGGTTATACATATTCCATCCAAGTCTTGAATATTTATTTATAACATCAATAATAAGTTTGAAATCACCCTCAACAAAATTATTTTAATTTCCATATAATGATCTAATTTCATCCCAAAATGGTAGCAACAATTTTATCTTCATTATAATATTTAAAATCCATACCTCTAGAATATGCAACAATAACATCATCATTATTAGATCTAATGATTCCCTTAAAACTAGCCATGATAAGATTCCACTTAGAGGCTCTATCAAAATTCAATTTAATTTCAGAGATTCATCTCTTGAGAATCAATGTTATAAAGGTCCTTGTTGATACCCCAAATAACTATTTTGATTTCACAAGCTAAAGGGAGAGAGGGCAATTTATTTATTAATTC
The DNA here is from genome assembly GCA_007258455.2 of Sequoia sempervirens. NCBI lineage: Eukaryota > Viridiplantae > Streptophyta > Pinopsida > Cupressales > Cupressaceae > Sequoia > Sequoia sempervirens. The sequence continues at coordinate 114,858,396 of VDFB02026320.1, read as the reverse complement.
ATGATTCATATTCTCCATAATAGATCTAGAGATGGAATTAAAAACATCACTTACAATTTGAGATAAATCCCTAAATATTTGATATTTCTTTCCTACCACATTCCACATATTAGGTGGGGAGGCACTTAAGTCTAAACTTCTTTGAGAACTGGGTGGAAAAAAGAAAAAAACTAGCTATTGAAAAAACTAATCATAGAGTTTTGTATATCTAGAAATATCAATTTTTTAAAATGTATTTTACCAAATATATCTCAAGAAATCATAATTAAAGAGAAGATGGTCAAAAATATCTTCCTTAATAAGACAAAAGAAACCCTTTTTTTTTCAATTTAAACCCTCTTTTTTTCTTTAAATTATTTTGAGTGAGGATTTTATTATGAGCAATAATCCACCAAAAAAATAAAATCTTAAGTAACAATTTATTCATTTAAATTTTCTTCCATAAATTATACTTAGTGTGAATGTCCAACAATAGAGAGTATGTAGAGGTAATATTAAAATCCCACTTAGAATTTGTAGACCAAATGGATTCATCTTCACTTTGAAAAATTGGAAGCTTGAAAAATTCAAATGAAATTATAGATCAAAAGAAATATTAGTCAATCTTCCTTCAACATTCAAGAAGTGTTGAATGATTTTCCTCACAAAAAAATAAAACCTTGTCTCACCATATAATCAATCACAAAGACACAAAATAAATTAGTGAGAGGCACCTACAACTATCTAAATAATTGATAGAAATTTAAAGGGATATTTTCCATCCAACATTCCTCCCAAAAATGAATTCGTACACCATTCCAAAATCTCCAATGAATACCATATTGGAGGCGAGTTCTTGATTTAATAACATTAATATTAATAAAATAACTTCTAGGGATGTCACTAGCAATTAAGAAAAGGTTCACATCCCTCCCCCTCAAATATTTAGTTTTCATAATGTTTGACTATTTAATTACTTTCTTTCATCATCCCCTAACTAATGTTAGCCATAAGGTCATGTTGATCAAATGAATTTTCTTAAATTTCATCTCACCATTTCTTTTGGGTTCACAAACCTTGTCCCAACTACCAAGAGCAAGTCTCTTTCTCTCTTCAATACCAAACCAAAGGAATCTTTTTTAAATCTACTCTATTTTCTTATAATGTACTACAAAATTTTAAAAAAAGAGAAAGTAAATTAGGATACCCTAAAGAGAAGTTTTAAGAAGGTAAAATTTGCTGGCATGGCTTAACAACTTCCCTTTCTAATGAACCAATTTTATCTACATGTGTTATAAAACATCATTATAGTAAAAATGTCAAATCTTCTTGATTGTAAGAGGTGGCCCCAAATAAGTCTAGCCAACGATTGAACACAAACATAGTTCAAGGTCAAGGAAATTTAATACTGTAAGGAGCTATGAGTATTGAAACAATACAAGCTACTTTTTTATATAGTCGATATGTTGACTAGAAACAACAACATACTTGCTAAAAAAATTCTTCCAATTTTTATCCTCAATGATGGAGGACTTACCAAAGAAGATGGTTTCATCCCTAATTTTTTGAAGTGATGAGGGATCCAATGAAGAGGAAAATTTAATTCCCTAGAAAGAGTTGGTCATTATTATTTTAGAAATATTCCTACCAAGCACTTTAGCCATTGAGATGAAAAGATAGGGGAATAAGGGATCTCCCTACCATAAACCTTTACCACTACTAAAAAATTATAGGGATACCATTGATTAAAATATATATTTTTTTCATGGAAACACATTCTTGAATCATTCCCAAAAGTTTATGTTGAAACCAAAATCTTTTGAGAACATCAAATAGCAAAATCTCAAGAAACTTGATGATAATCTCTATAAATATCTAGCTTGAGAACCATACCTTCCTTTTGAATCTTCTTTGAATAGAATTTTGAATCTCATGAGTAGTGATAGTGACATAAATAATTTTTATACCAAGGAAAAGATCTTTCTAGTTATGAGAGACCAACTTAGATAAAAAAATATTTAATCTCGAGAACCAAAATCATAGATAATGCCTTATAAATGGTATTACAAAGACTGATAGGGAAAAAAGGCCTAAAAAAGTCTCATTCTTCTTTAGGATGAGGGTAATAAAAGTGTTATTAAGCTTCTTTAAAATATTACAAAATCTTAAAAGTTCACACATAGAAGTTGTAACATCCTTTCCAATGATATCCTAAAAATTCTAAAAAATAGGAGGAAAACTAGTCAACTCAAGTGGCTTAAACTCACCAAAAGGAAAGATAGTAGTCCTTACCTCCTCATCCAACACATCCTTAGACATAACAATAATATTTTCACTTGATAAAATAATTTGGATGGCCTCTAAAAGCTAATTAGAAGAGTCACTATAAAGAGAAGGTTGTTTGTTTAGAAGATATAAGAAAAAAATGAATGTCTAAAGAGCCCAATTCCCCTTTAGAAGTGATCTCAAAACTATTATCATCTAGAATCTTGTAAAATATTATTTCAATTTCTATCCAGCAAAACACTAATGATAGAAAAATGAATTATTTTTGTCCCTTTTTTCAACCATTGTACTCTAGAGTTTTGCTTCCAAAAAACTTCCTCTCTTTTCATAATTGTATGTCAATACTCTCTTAGGGATTTTTCGAGTAAATAGTTCTCCTCATCAGTTCTATCTTTAGCCACTAGCTCTTGACTCTCTAAAGCTTTTTTTAGAGATATTCTTTTTTTTCTCATAAATATGAGCAAAGGAGATTTTGTTTCATGATTTCACCATATTCTTAATATTAATCAGTTTTTTGAGTTAAGTGAAACATAGCATAACCATGAATATGGATGTTCCACTAAAATAGAAATATAGTCTTTGAAGTTGGTTGGTAAGGCCCACAATATTTTGTAATAAAATGGGTAAGGCCCTTTCAAAGTTTGTTCAACCTAATTAAGAAGAAGAGGGATATGATCAAAACCCACTCTAGCTAAAGTTGAATGAGAAATATTCACAATGACATTCTAAGAGTAGGAGATGATAAACATTTCAAATTTCACCTATATAAGATGATATCCACTACACAAATTGATCAAGTTAACTAATGATAGTGATAAAATTATCTAAGTCAGTCACAATGTCAAAGTAGTCCATAAGACCTCCTAATTTCTTATAAGGAAAAAGAAGGGTGTTAAATTCATCAACTAACATCCAATAACAATATTTATAGTCTTGGATAAGATTAGAAATAGCCAACCACAAAAATTCCCTAGCTAATTTAGTGTTAGTAGAATACACATTTGACAAAAACCATTATTTATTGGAGTGAAGAGAAGAAAAAACAAATTACAAACTATTTATGGAAGAAAAATTTGGTCTAAAATTAACACTAGTTGGGTTCCATATAGTAAAAATTCCACCAGGCACTCTGGGTAGCACTAATACACAAATCTATATTGAACGAAATATAGTTAGAAAACTCCTTAAAATTTGACAAACATTTTGACTTCTTGGATGATAAGTATGCCCAATTTATTCTCAATGATACAAATTTTAATCAAAAACTATTTGTGGTAGTTTTTTAGCCCTCTCACATTCCAAAATAGAACCTTTATTTGTGATGCTTCCTAGAGGTAGATAGCTCTGGAGTCTTTTGTCATCTATTTTCTATTTCTCAAGCAATCTCTCTAGATTTGGTTTCTCACTAAGAAATCCTTCACCCTTTATGTTCCACCCCAACATCAACCATTTTTCTAGCCTCCTTCTTAGCTTGTCCCTTTCCCTTGCTGGAGTTGAATGGTTTTGACTTGTTAACATTATTATTTTTGAGTGTCAAACACACTCATTTTCTTTTCCTTATGGTGGCCTAGAGCTAGAAATTTCAGTCTCATGACTATTCCATCCATCACATACCAAATAGGCTTCACTTTTCTTTTGATTCTTCACTTCCATACCACCCAATGAACTTTTGTCCAATAGAGGAGAGAAAAATTCAATCATAAGACTACCCTTTCTTAGACTATTTAGACCATCCTTAAATAAAATAATGTTATGAGATTGAAAAAGATTATATATACATATATATATTGAATTGATCACACCAACCACATTTTCATGTTGTTTCTCCTTCTAAAATTATATCTATGGTAACTCAACTCCTCTCACCAATTAAAATCCATTAGACAAGAGTTGTTGCAACACTTGTTTAGAAGGAGAGGAGCAAGGCAAAGGTAACCCAATTCCATTTGTCACATTGGGAGGGATTGACTCAAACCCAATAATCTTCATGCCCTTGATAGCAGGTGAATCAAGAAGTATAAATAACTCTTTTTCAAAGGATACATATATGCCATAATTAGAGAGTGTTGTTCACCTAGAGCTTGAGGCAACCTCTTCCCCACACCATCCACTCCTACCTAGACAAGAGGGAATTCCTTCCTATCTAGCTTTGAGATAACATCAAATACCTTTGGAACATGTGAGTATTTCACTATTTTTTCCTTTCCTTTATTCACATCATTTGTTTCCTTCTTAACATTCAAAGCACACTCATGAATGAGACGACCTCCCTTCAAGCACTTTTGACAAAACAACTTAGAGTTCTCATAGGAAATGGGTTGAATCGACCTTCCTAATTTGGATTCCAAAGTAATGGATATGGGAAGGGTCTTGGGAATTCCCACTCACATAAAAGTGGATGAAAACTAATCTAATTTTTTCTATGGTCACTTTGTCAATAGCCAACAAATGACCCAAGGAGTTAGCAATCCATGCAATAACTTCCTCATCCCAAAACTCCAATGGGGTGTTGGGAAGACGAACCTAGATTGGTGTAACATCACGTATAATTTGCTTTAGGGTCAAACCTTGGCTTTCGTTTGCATTATGAAAGAATAATTTTACCAAAAAACCACAAGTCATCAACAAGAACCCTAAGTAAATCTTCTTAAAGGGAGAAGAAGAAAAAGAATGATACCTCCAAATAGCACATTAACTGAAACATGACCCTTTAGCTCCATTTTTAAAGGGTGTGCATTTACAAAATAAATCAACATTAGGGAAAAAAGAGAAAAACTAACTTACTAAAGCATTCTCCATTTTTTCTATTATTCAATCCATTGTAATATCAAGCAATTTCAAAGCAAGACCATCAACTAACACAAACAACTGAGGAACACCAAGAAAATCAAAAGCAACATGAACCATTGTTGATTTCTTTGAATATTTGACCACCTTGGTCCATTCCAATGACAACCCACCACCTAAGGTACTAACATTACTATACGTTGAATAAGGAGAGATCCCCCTAACCATGAGTAGTCATGTTCCCATCGGAACTAGATTTGATTTTTTTTTAATATTGCAATCCTTGGAGCTCTAATATACAATAATCCATTCAAATGTTTTATTCTTTTAATATGATGTTGCAAGCAAAGTAGGAGCTTGAATATTGTAATTGTTTTATTTTGATTTAATACAGTGGAGAAAGCATGTTTTAAAAGCTCTTTACTTTTTTAAGACTTTATGGATGAAAATTATTTTTTATTTTTTTGAAGTTGTTGTCTTAAACTAGAATCAAGAATAACCCTTCAAAATAAATACAAATAAATTCAAATTATGTATCAAATTTTCATATTATATTATACTACTCATACATTTGTCATTAAATAAAAATAACCAAACCTAAAAAGAAAAATAAAAAATACAAAGAATTACACAATTTTTACCCATAAATTAAAAAACACTCTAATGATAAAGTTGGGTAAGGTATTTCTTACCCATAAATGAATTAAGACAATTGTAACACATTTACTTTGATTGATCTTGTCATGATGCATGACATTATTATATCCTAACTTTAATGGACAAGCACACATAATCCCTGTCAGGTTTCAAGGATTCAAATGAACGAATAACATTTCAAAACGATATGATTCTTCATAAGTGTGTTGTCAGAGATACACAACTCTCCATGAATGAAAAACTTACAGCAAGATTGAAATCAGAATGATGTTTAAATTCATCTCTTTTAATAGTTGTCACCTGTAAGGTTGGCTTGCAGCAGACTAATCATAAACAAACATTTTAATTCGAAGCCAGAGAAGATTATCATATCATAAAGCTGGAAGGAACATGCGGACAACACCATGATTAACAGAGATAACACACTCCAATGCTTCAATGGAGTATAATACAAACAGAATTCACATTATGCTTCCCTGTGACGTCTCCCTCCCAAATAGTATAAAACCCATTATAAGAATAGAAGCAATCAACTCTCAGTCGACCAAAATTAGAGAGACAAATAGGAATGCTTGTCCTGTACAGCAATAACTGCCTCATATCCTGGGTATTAGAGAAATTCTCTTTTCCTATTGTTTGGCGCACATTTTTCCAGCAGCATCTGACAGGAATTCTGTTTTCCTATTGAGGGATGTAATTCTTGCAATTCCATGGTTTGAAAGGCTTTCCTAACCACTTTAAGCTAAATTAAATAGAAGAAAGAACACTTGGATGAATAAATGGGGATTTAATATACAAGAACATTCAAATGTATATGTAGAAATCAAAGGGTATGCGGGAGAGAAAGTTAAAGCAGCAATGTGGACAAAGCATTCCGAACAAAAAAGGGAATATTATGTCAAACATTTCAATCCCACATGTGATCATGAGCAAAAACACTATATAGAGGAGGATATAAACTGGAAAGTTAAAATGCTAATAGTCCAGTTAAGAACTAGCTCACACCATCTTAGGTGTGAAACAAGGTGGAAAACACCCAAAGAGGAATGGGCTAATATTACATCATGGAGTGTTCGGCCTATGAGTACATTCGGGCCAAATATGCTAATACTCTAAAAGTTGAGTCTCTAATTGATTTGTTAGAGGAGGAACGAATTGCAAAGTTGGCATAAATTACCTGGTCAAAATCCATTAACCATGATCAACAAAGAAATAGAGGACACTCAAAAGTAGAGGTTGGGGTTTGTTGTTTGTGTCTCTTAAGGTCACTGTGCTATTTTCAATCCTAGGTTTAAGGTGTGAAAGATTTTTGGTATTGTATTTAAAAGTTAGGACATAATAATCCTATCAACACCAATGCCATTCACTTCCAATATGTATGTGGTAAAATGAAGAATCAACTAGATGATGATAAGTTACAATCTATTTTTCTCGAATGACTCCTTCCTCCCACCAAAGATGATGTTTACTTGAATAGTTTCAAAATGTTTCTTTCATAGATCTTTGTGTCAATGTTAAGAAATTCAAACCTAAATTGCCCACTTTCAATGGATTAAATTATGTTCTCATACATCTTCTCAATCCTCTTAAGCTTCAAATTTTCAAAATTATAATGCCTTCCAAAAGGAAAATGATAAGAAAGATAAATGCAACCGTTGCATTTAATGTTGTATCTTTTAATTCTCAAGGGCCTAAAGAATTTAAAGTATCAACACAATTAAAATCCACAAAATAAAAAAATAAAAAAAATAATTTAAAAAAACTTAAGGATGCCAAGGCTTAACATAAGGGATCCTAATGCATTCATGGACTAAGGTTGAGTGTAATTGTGAAACATAATCACATTCTCATTAATTCGTGAGGTGAAGTGGGACAATAATTAGGATTCTTGATTGATCTCTCATTCTTTCATTGGTCAACTTGTTGATATACCTATACATTTGATGCATGCATCTAATATATCTAGAATATAAATAACATAGGAAATATAAGTAAAACAATACTATTCACCCATAATAACTAAGATCAATCGCATACATAGTAGTTATGACTCATCATATTAGTTGATATCAAAATCATGTCTCAACGTGAATAAATACATAATATATATACTCATGTACATTGTAATAATAATCCATAGTTATTTTTTGCAAATCAATATTCATAAATCCTTTTCATATTAAACATCATAATTTTAGAGTTTAAATCAAATCATATCAACATTTCATCAAATCTTTAATAGATGTCTCCACAATTTTTGTCATTTAGTTCAAAATTATACTCAAATCGATTTAACATTAAAATACTCATTTAATCAATAATATGAAGACTCTTGGATTAGTATAACATCACACCATACTATTTCATTTGACTTAAATAATTGTACACAAGTAAAATGTATCTATCTAGATACCATGCACTATAATATAAATAATTTTGCTTACTAAGATTTTTTCTACATCATGATTAACACTATTATTACTTAGGGTCAATTGAGTTCATTGAAATGTCACAATATCACGAACAATAAAGTAGATTTATTGAAACAAAATATAATATTTTAAACTATTGTATGATGAATTAAAGCATCACTAGCATAAACATCAAAGTCCTATCAAAATTCAATTAAATCATGAACACTTGATCAAAGGCGATTTCATTCTCAAGGAAGGTAACCACATAAACACACCACATATTCATTGGAAGATTAAAATAATAACACAATTTCTTTCGATTCATACACTAAATTTAAATTATCTCTTGCTAATTAGGGTTGTCTCTTTGTCCACATTAATACCATAACAATTTAAAAAATTAATTTAACATTATCTACTAAGTTAAATAACTAAAAATAGATTTTAATATTGTAAGGTGATGTAGTTGTTCCAATAGTAGCTAAAACGATCATAATAATTAAACATATGAAGTGAAACTAGGGTCACAAAATCGTTGTGCCTTACATCTTCCTTCCCTTATATTATAATTCCTCCTAGAAGTCACTAAGATTCAAATGCAAGCACAACTCAATTGAACCACATACTCCCCCAAAAGACCATGCCATGTTAATAGGATCAATTCCATCAAGGTCTAATTGAGCATAACCTTTTCCTACAAGGTAGTTCTAAAAGGAATAAAAGTAACCACACATTTAGATCTCCACAATGAATGCACATAAGGCATGGTGACAAGTCTAACTATGTGAGAAGACTATGTCATGGGTAAATATCAATCAATTAAACACAACTCAATAAATGGATACAAGAGTCACAAAGGGCCAACTACCTAAGAGTAATTAAAATTCCATTTATTAAAGATTGGAAGTTCTTAAAAGTTGTGTCATTATTTAGATAAACTAAGGTGTTCTAGTTGAAAGTGTTTTGATTGAAATTATTTCTACCCAAATCACTTTTGGTTGTAATGTTGTGGTGTCTACATGGATTCTAGTGTTCTAGTCAAAATATTTTTTCCTAAAATAATTCAAGTTCCAACTATATATAGAGGTAGATTTTTTAAATTTAATTGAAACAATTTTGACCAAAATTATGTGGCTTTGATTTTCCAATATTTTTTCAAACTTTTTGAAAACCCTATTTTTTTTATCACATTTTATTGAATTACATATACCTTTTGAAAAATATTAAAATAACCTTTGGTGCATCCAAGAGTAAAGATTTAAAAAATAAATAATTAAATTGCTATTAATAATTTATTTTTTAATTTCACTACAAGCAATTCATTATGATTTAACATAGAATTGATTAGAAATTCAAAATATGTTAATTTTTATTTTAAAAAATAAGAAAAATATGATGTACTATAGGAGATATTCTTCATTGAGATATGTTGTAGGAGCATCCCGGGTGCAAGGGCAATCTTGCATTAACCAAAAAAGATTTTAATGTTTTATATTTGTATTATTTTCAATATTTTTTTTGCAGGTCCAATGAATAATTTTTATTGTTCGATTAATAGTTTTACTATTATTGATAGTAACCAAGAGCTCAATTATAGTTACCATGTGGGAATTTAATTTTTAAATATTTCCACACATATGGGGTATTGGAAATTGATGGAGGACATAAAATTTCAATTAAAAAATCAATCATGATAGGTCAGCATGAGTTATGGAGGAGCACTCAAATTAGATGCCTTGCATGTTGATTTTCTTAGACCAATGGCTAGAAAACTAATTAATTTATATCATGCATATTCCAAGTACCAAGGATAATTTCTAAATGCAAACTGACCAAATAAAGTGTGGAGATTGAGGGGAATCATCTTAAAAAAATTTAGGCACCATAATTGGTGATTTATGTCATTTCAAGTAATAAAATAATATTATTTTCAAATTTGGGCATGTGATTTTGGGGAATAATTTAGAAGCGTCAAATGTGGCATTTGAAATGGGAGCTATATCACTTTGAATTTTTGGAAACATATTTAAGTTGAAAATCTGAAAAAATAGTTCATTTGAGATGAAGATGAAGAGAAGCTTAGAATGTGAGAAGAAAACCAAGGAGGCGTCTTGTACAAAAATGTACTAAATGTTCAAGTGTGCTTTAGGTTTTTGAATGCTAAGAGTTGAATAAAATCATATTTTACATCAATATGTTTAGTTGATTTGGAGTTTCATAGCTTCAAGTAGTAGTGAAGTTACATTATTTTTCTTTGTAGTCCAAATCCATACATTTATGATAGTATAGTTGATGTATAACAATTATTTCTATTGTATATGAGGTCTTGAGACCCTTTCTAGTCTATTTGAGACCCTTTGTAGTTGTAAAGAGTGTGTAGATTGTGTGAGTAAGCTTTTGAGGGAAGTTGAGTGCTATTATTTTCTAATTTGAATGATGTTTTTTAGCTCTTTCTTTTGTTGTAGAATTTGTAATCATATTTTAAAAATTTAATGGAGTTACTTTCATTTCGTATTTATGTGAAAATTGTAATTGTTAGGAATGCATGCTTTTGAAGGGAGTACCCTTCATAGGAAGATTTAATATTTGTTATGAGAATGTGTGTAAGGGGAGTACCCTTGCATCAATTGGTATTAGAGCATGTGTATGTGTGTGTGAGGGGAGTACCCTTGCATCAAATCTTGTGTCAAAGCATTAGCTCTTGAGTGTGCAAATAGAGCATCGAATGTGGGACAATTTTCACTAGGACTTGAGGGAATTGGTAAAAGGAGTTGTGTAGATGCTTTGAGAGGTTGAAAATTATAAATATGGAAAAGAGAAATAAGAAAATGATTTTTTTCATTGGACTGATTCTAAGAATTGATATACTTGTGAGAAGAGAAAGAAAATTAAGAGATAAAATAATAGTTGAGATGCAACAACATGAATAAAATACTTGAGAAAAATTTAAGAGGATAATAACAGAGTGGTGTAGAGGAAAATATAAACTTGCAACAACATGTCATATTGAAGGCATGGGGAAAGTGGTGAAAGAAGTTGCAGAAGAAGATCATGAAAAAGAAGATGTTGAAATTGCAAGAGAGGCTTGTGAAATAATGCAGATGATGAAGATGTGGAAGAAGAATATAAATACGAACATGCTGCAATAGCAAGAAAATATCTTTTGGAATGCATGAATTAGTTAGAGGATGATGATGAGAAAGGACATGAGGTAAAAGAAGAGATCTCAAAATTTCATGTTGATTATGATGTTAATTTATGCACGTGTAGCTGATAAAAGAGAAGCAGAAAGGAGAAGAAGTGAAAGAAAAGGTAATGGTTGATATTTTTTATTTTTTAATAAAGATACTAAGTTGTATGCATATGTTGTAAGTGATGGAGAAAATTAATTTTTGTGGAGGCTGGATATCAGCGGGATGAATCCCACTAGAGAGAGGAAGAGAGGAAGGAGCGACTATAGGAGAGGGTTAGAATTTGGTGGATCAATTTTCATGAGAAGAGAAAAGAGTTAAAATTAGACTTGGTGGAGGAAAGTGAAGTTAGTCCAAGTTAAGTGTTAGAAGAGGACGAGGAAAAATATTTTAGAGATGCTTGTTGCAGTAACAAAGTTTTTTATAGGTTGTTTGCAACTTAGAAGGGTGATACTATCACCCAACCCCATTTTGTGAGCTCACATAATTTTCTTACCCTGGGTGTCTGATACAGGAGCATCCTTGGTGCAAGAGAAATATTGCATCAACTAAAAAAATTCTAATGTTTTATGTTTTCTTATTTTCAATATATTGTTTTGTAGGTCCAATAAATAAATTTTACTATCTAGTTGATAGTTTTATTGTTACCAATAGTAACTAGAAGCTCAACTACAGTTACCATGTGAGAATTTAATTTTATATATTTCCACACATGGGGTGTTGGAAATTGATGGAGGACATAAAATATGAATTCAAAAAGCAGTTATGATAGGTTAGTATGAGTTATGGAGCACTCAAATTAGATGCCTTGCATGTTGATTTTCTTACATCGATAGCTAAAAAACCAATTAATTTATATCATGCATTTTCCAAATGGTACCAAGGATAATTTTTAAATGAAAAATGGCCAAATAAGTGTGGATATTGAGGGGAATCATCCTAGAAACTTCTAGGCACCATCACTAGCAATTTATAACATTTCAAGTAATAAAATAATATTATTTTCAAATGTGCACATGGGATTTAGGGGAATAATTTAGAAGAATAAAATGTGGAATAAAAAATGGAGTTACATCATTTTTTTTTATGAATAGGAAGCTATCTATATTAATAAATATTATAAAAGTACATATTCACAAAAAAAAGTGGGTGGTAAAAAGGCACACCCCCAGAGTCATATGGGCCACACCCAGAAAAACTAAATGATCAAGTTTTTAACATAACAAGAAAAAGGCCATCAGGCGGCTAGAGAAATGCCAGTAGAGCCAGGAGGGTCTCTGTCATCCTTCTTCCCCCATACATCAGCTAGGTTGGGAGTGATGTCAGGAGGACCCCAACCATCATTAGTATCTTGATCTTGATCTTTATCTTCATCCTCATGACGAGGCGAGATTGCAAGAGCCAACCGCGAGAAACTTTTACCGAAGTCTGGCCAACTAGAACTAGAAGTAGGAGTATCATCAAAGGGCCACCCAGAGCCGCCACCACTGCTCCCCGACGCCCTGCCAGAGGGCCACCCCTGGCTAGCCTGGGGCAGAGGAGAATGGGTCCACCGAGGAGGGCGAGAATCCCACCAAAGAGGAGGTTGAGAGTGGGGACGCGCAGAATCACGCTACTGCTGACCCTGAGAAGGCAATCAACCCTGGGAAGAAGAGGGTGAGGCGGGGGCCTAGGCAATAGTACACAGGGCATTTCCCCAATGGTCTAGGAGCACCTGCAGGTGAGAAACTTTAAGAGCCACTTTGTTGGCTTGCACCTAAATCTATAATAACTCATTAGAAAAAATTATAGCTTTTGTATACAAAGAAACTTGACAATGCAATTGAGAATGAGAAAATATACAGGCATTTATGTCTTTCCAGATATTGAAGAGGATTTCCACCCTAAAAGTATGCCAAAGCTTGGTATACCTAGTTGGGAATTTGGGCGAATCACCCAACAAAATCATATGCCAGGACAACGGCTCCGGCCTAAATGGCCGAAAGAAGTCATGAATCCAAGTCTAGTACTGTTGAGCTCTGGGACAAAACTAGAAAAGGTGTTTAAAAGTCTCAACCTGCCCATAGAAAGGGCACCGAGGGTCATGGACCCCCAAGTGGACAAGTCGAGAGTCCACATGCAAGCCTTGGAAAAGAACACACTAGGAAAAATGGGCTAACTTCGACTCAACACTTATAGACCAAGTGGCAGCGAACATTTTATGCCAAACAATAGTAGGAAATTGGAGAAGCCACCTCTGGTTCAAACTCTAAATCATAGGAAAATGGGGTGAAAGCCACCTATAACCAAGCCTAGGCTTGTAGTTCCTGAAAGGAGTATCTGGGTACCACTTCCAGTCCTTCCACCAAGGTTTACACCCACGAATACCAATTTTATGATGCATCTGATCTGGAATAGCACTCACCAGACCATCAAAAGTAGTACGGTCTTGGTTCTGAAGCCTATACATGGCATGAAACTCGTCCTAGTGCATAATGCGCATGGTGGGATGATGAAAAAGTTGTTGGAGGGTATGGATACCCTTCTTTTGAAATTTGAGAGCTTTAAGCCAAGACACTTTAGCCAAAGGTTGATCATTGTAGGAAAAAAGAGGCAACCACCAGATATTTTGTTGGTTAAGTGACAACCCATCACGAAAAACTAGAGCCAGCCCATCGAAGCTAGGGTTTGATAGCTTCCCAGGAATGTGTAGTGTCCCCTTCCAGTTGACATCTCTCAGTACTTGAGATTAGTCTATTATGTGGCCCTTGTAGGCTAATATGGAGGATAGAGGGTCTTGTGAGGCATGGCTTGGCTTCAGTTGTTAGAACTATTCAGTTTGGCTTTTGTTCAGGGTCTTTTGGACATCATTTGCTTGAATTACTATTTTTAGTAAATGGAGACACTCAGTGGAGCACCCCTGCTATTTTTAGCAGTATGGTCTTGTCATATGCAGATTTAGTCACTTATCATCAGACTTTAGATGACTTGTCATTTGGACTTACATTGAGAGAGATATTAATATTTATTTGCCAAAATAAATATTAATTTAATTGAAGCTTATATTATAAAGTTATAATGTAAATTAATGTTATAACTTAAGTGACTTAATGAAGGGGTCGACCATCATGGAGAAGGGGCCACATTTTAAATAATTATTATAATTAAATGGGCACCCAAACTATTGAAAAATTAAAAGTGAAATTCAAAGTTTATTTAAATGATGTTTTTTGAAGGAAATCGACTTGCTTGAGGAGATATAAGGGTTTCTTTTGAAGAAATTCATTATTTATGATATGAGAATCGATTTTAGCCATTTCCTTCTTCAGAGAATGAAGCCAAGGGTTTTAGTTTTCTACTCCATTGGAGAATGAGTCATCTTCAATGTATTACAGTTAAGAGGCTGTGAAATATCGACTGATTTATTGCTTGTCAGTTAAATAGCTTCATTCAAAAGTTATTATAGAGATTATTATGAAGTTATTATTTAGGGTTTGTCTCAATATTCATCAAGGAAAAGTGGTATCTTGAGTGGTTGGGTATATTTATTTGTCTGGCACATTATTCAAGGTGGTACGAACTTCATAGTTGTTGGTGTAGGCCGTACTTGCTGCAACAAAGGCCGTACTTTCTTCTCTAGGAAAAAACACCTTGCTTTTTTGCACTTTGACTTCACCACAATGGACACCTATCCCTCTGGAGGCATCTGCAACTTTCTGGCGGAGGGAGAAATCTATATTTGGATGGGCCATACTTTTTATGCTTTCTGCAGGTGGCTGCAAACATAAATCAGGTTCTTTAAATATTACGTTTTGCTTGCCTTTTTGGATATTTGTTATCTATTCAACATTGTACTCCATTTACTCTTCAGAATAGAGTCAATCGCCATTGCTAGCTGTTAGTTGATTTAGCATTTGTAATTTATGTCTTTAAATTTGTACTACCATCATTTCTTTCAAATCACATTCTTTCAATATATTGCAAAAACCCTCAAAAAAATCAAATAAACAAAGAAATAGACAAAATTTTGCATTCACAGTCAGTAGACAGGGTTGAGAGACACCTGGTCTCTTACAGTGGTATTAGAGCAATTTCCTGCCATCCTGAGGGTTTGGGATTCATATGCAGCCACAGGAGGTTAGACCTCACCTATATTATACTCGAAAGAGAGCTTTGTTTGACAGGGATCAGGAATTGAACAGGCAACCGGATACCATGGGTGATAGAACAGAGATTCCTCGAGATCCTCGGGATGAAGATGCAGAGGTCAGACAGACTCAGAGATTTATAGATAGGTCAGCAGTAGGTAGCTAATGGATTACAACAGTTGACCATGGTGATACAGAGGATGGGTTTGCCTAGGAGACCGTCACCATGTTGTGATCAAGACAAGAGTGATGCAGGTTCACGGAGGATACCCAAGAATGTTTTAGGGACAATAGATAGGCCTACCTGCCCAAATTTTGTGAGATAGGAGCTTGATAGGGCTACTGCAAATGAGGAGCCTAAGGAGGTGTTCGCTGATATTCTTATGGCAGCGAACGATGAGTGGGAGTTATTGACCCCAGAGGTCAGAGAGAGAATTAATTTTGACAGGTTTCTCACACAGAGGTGAGAGCATTACAGGAACAGGCAGGATAGGAGGCTTAGACATCAAAATAGTGACCTGAAGCATGCCACAAACAAGCTCACTTTAGCTATGTTTGACGATAGCGGTAAGGTTACATCACAGACTTGGATCAGTAAGCTAGATACCTTCCTTACATTGCATCCCATGGCTAAGGAGGATGCTATTAGATATGCTACTTTGCATCTTGAGGGGGCAGCTTATGACTGGTGGCATCATGGGATGGTGACACTTCAGCATGACCGTATCACCACTTACCAGGAGTTCATGGACAAATTGGTGGAACGGTTTGACAAGAAGGATCCTGAGACTTACTTCAGAGATTTGGCCTAGTTGAGATAGGTTGGTAGCTTGGAGGCTTACATAGGAGACTTCCAGCAGTTATTGGTGATGGTTCCCAACATATCAGAGAGGCGCCTAGTTGTACTCTTCATTGAGGGATTGTTGGAGGCAATGAGAGGATGGATCAAAGCATTTGATCCTCTCTCACTACAGGAAGCAATGAAGAAAGCACACAACATGGAACTTGCAACTCCATCTAGCAAGTTCAATTCCAGGAATACTTCTTCATTTAAGGACAACAAGGGATTCAATAAAAATAAAGAGAAATATGATTTTAAGAGCGATTCAAAGGGAAAATCAGCAGCACCCTTGGACCGTGAGACTCTTAATGATTTGCATAGGAAGAAACTTTTCTTCTACTGCAAGGGTCCCTATGATGCTAACCACGATTGTCCTTTACGGTCTAAGGGTAAGGCCAATAGAGTCATGTGGGCTTATTATGAGGATTTAGAATCTAAAAATTCTAAACAGCAGGAAAATTCTGAAGAGTTAGAGTCAGAGGCTTTAGAGCCTAAGGTAGAGGTAGAGTCAGAGCTCCAACTCTAAGAAGCACGGTTATCTAGCATTCAACAAGAGGGATCTTTCAGAATTCGTGGAGTTTTGGCTGGTCAAAAGGTTATCACCCTTTTAGACACAGATGCCACCCATAATTTTATTGATGCCAGATTTGTCGAGAGGCGTGGGCTCATAACCGAAGACTTTGAGGGCATTCAGGTCAAGGTGGCTGATGGTTACACTCTTAGGTGTGACCGTATGATTAAGGATCTTCCTTTGCACCTGAATAATTATGAATTCAAGGCTGATTATTATGTGGTAAATATGGGCGATATTGATTTAGTTTTGGGCATGAAGTGGCTTCATTCTCTTGAGGAAGTTACACTTCGTCTCAAAGACATGGAGATCTGATTCAAGGTGGATGGGAAGACTCATAGACTGAAGGCCATCCGAGACATAATGTTAGGACTATTTCCTTTCGATGGATGGAGAGACTTACGCGTCATGACATGGTTGAGTGGGCCATAGAGTGCACTTTGATGCCTACACAGGAGGGACAACATTAGACTGAATATCATCCTGACATTCAGTAGTTGAGAGTTAAGCATGGGAAGGTTTTTAGTGACATTCCACCAAGGAGACCTCCAGACATAGGTATTGAGCACATCATAGAGCTTGAGGAGGGCACCAAGCCCGTCATGATTACTCCTTACTAGCACCCAAAGCGGCTTAAGGATAAGATAGAGAAGACTATCAAGGAGTTTCTTGCTATGGGTCACATTCGGCTGAGTAAGTCGCCATTTGCTTCTTCGGTTGTTCTAGTGAAGAAGAAAGATGGTACCCTTCGTATGTGCATAGATTATAGGGTCATGAATAAGAGGACTATTAAGAACAGATATCCCATACCTTGTATAGATGAGCTTATTGATGAGATCCATAGTGCTTGTTACTTTTCGAAGATAGACTTGAGATCGAGATATCATCAAATTAGAGTTCGTGAGTAGGATGTTGAGAAGACCACATTTCGCTATCATTGTGGACACTTTGAGTTTGTGGTTATGCCATTTGGGCTAACCAATGCTCCAGCGACATTCCAGTCCACCATGAATAGGGTCTTCCACTCACATTTGAGGAGATATGTACTTGTCTTCTTCGATGATATTTTGGTCTACAACAGGACATGGTAGGAGCACTTGGCTCATTTGGATACAATACTCAACATTTTGGATAGGGAGTCCTTGTATGCCAAGGAATCCAAGTGTGATTTAGGGATGACTGAGTTGTTATACTTAGGCCATATTATCAATGTAGAAGGAGTGCAGATGGATCCTAAGAAGATCCGTGCTATCATAGATTGGCCTACTCCTGCGAACCTTACAAAGCTGCGAGGATTCCTTGGGTTATGTGGTTTCTATTGCAGATTTGTCAATGGATATTCACGCCATGCAACACCTATGACAATTTTTTTGAAAAAAGGTGCATTCATTTGGACTCCTGAGGCACAGGAGTGTTTTGTGAGGTTCAAGGAGGTTATGACTACATTTCCAGTGTTGGCACTGCCATATTTTACGAAGCCTTTTGAGCTTCAATGTGATGCTTCTGGTGAGGGCATTGGAGCGGTGCTTATGCAGGACAAGCACCCGATCGCTTATGAAAGCAAGAAGCTTAGAGGACCAGATAGGGTTTATAGTATATATGATAAGGAAATGCTAGCCATAATGCATGCCTTGGCCAAATTTAGATAATATTTAGTGGGTAGTAAGTTTTGTATTAAAACTGATCATAATAGCTTGAGGAATTTTCTAGGACAGTGGGATTTGAATGATCGTCAGCAAAAGTGGGTGAGTGAGTTATAGGCATATGACTTCGACATCACCTATGTCAAAGGTACACAAAATGTTGTTGCTGATGCTCTTTCACACCGGCCTCATTTGAGTTCTATGGTACAGATTACAGAGGATTGGAGGCACCTGATTGTGGCAGAATATGCCAAGGATACATGGGCATCTGGTATTGTTGAGGGATCTATTGTGGACACCAGGTACACACTTGTAAATGACTTGATCATTTACAAGAATAGTATTTTCTTGATCCTAGGGTCAGAGATGAAGAATACCATTCTGCGAGCTTTCCATGATGTACCTATAGTAGGGCACCCTGGGTATTTTAAGACATACAGACAGGTTCGGGAGAGATTTACATGGAAGGGACTTAAGGTAGATGTTCTTCAGTATGTGCAAGAGTGTCATGTTTGTCAGCAGAACAAGCAGGAGAACACATATCCAACAGGGTTGTTACAACCACTTCCGATTCTTGATAGGAAGTGGGAATGCATGTCGATGGATTTTATTACAGGCTTGCCTAAAGCCCAAGGACATGATTGCATATATGTAGTTGTGGATTGGCTGACAAAGTATGCACAATTCTTTCTGATCACCACTACTTACATAGCTACACAGGTAGCAGAGGTATTTTTTCATGAGGTTTTCAGATTACATGGGTTGCCTCAGAGCATAGTTAGCAATAGGGATAGTTAGTTCCTGAGTCATTTCTGGCAGGAGATGTTTAGAATTTGTGGAACTAAGCTTACATTGAGCACTAGTTACCACCTG
Organism: Sequoia sempervirens; assembly: GCA_007258455.2. Lineage (NCBI taxonomy): Eukaryota > Viridiplantae > Streptophyta > Pinopsida > Cupressales > Cupressaceae > Sequoia > Sequoia sempervirens. The sequence continues at coordinate 114,839,027 of VDFB02026320.1, read as the reverse complement.
TAGACCGATGGTCAGACGGAGATAGTGAACAAATGGGTGGAAGGCTACCTCAAGAATTACATAGCAGGGCAGCAAAAGGCATGGGTTAAGTGGATATACTTATGTGAGTATTGTTACAATACTACTTACCACATGACTATTTAGATGTCCCCATCCATGGCGTTGTATGGGTATGAGGCGTCTAGTTTTCTTGATTTGCTACTGAGTGACAGTAGAGTGCCTAGCATTGGAGATTTATTGCAGGAGATTTAGGACATTATGAAGGCTCTTAAGGAAAATATTGCCAAGGCACAAAACTAGCAAAAGCAGTATGTAGATTAGAAGAGGACTGAGAGATCTTTTGAGGTGGGAGACATGGTATATCTCATGTTGCAGCCCTACCGACAGTCTACTCTCAGGAAGAGTGGATCAGAGAAGCTCAAGCCATGATAATTTGGTCTTTTCAATATTTTTAGGCATGCTGGAGAGGTGGCTTATGAGGTAGAGCTTCCAGTAGATAGTAATTTCCACAATGTTTTTCATGTGTCACGCCTCAAGAAGGCGTTAGGACATCGTGTGGTACCTTCAGCAGTATTGCCTCCCTTAGATGATGAGGGAAAGTTGATTTTAGTACCTGAGTCTATCCTGGAGTATAGGGAGAGACAGCTATGCATGAGGACTATCAAGGAATATCTTGTGAAGTGGAGAGATTTTTCAGTGGAGGATGCTACATGGGAGAGTGAGGAGATTTTGCAACATCCTGAGTTGAGATTGCTTGAGGACAAGCAATTTCAGGAGGGGCGGACTATAATGTCCCCTTCCAGTTGAAATCTCTTAGTACTTGAGATTATCCTATTATGTGTCCCTCATAGGCTAATATGGAGGATAGAGGGTCTTGTGAGGCATGACTTGGCTTCATTTGTCAGAACTATTCAGTTTGGGTTTCGTTCGGGGTCTTTTGGACATCATTTGCTTGACTTACTATTTTTAGTAAGTGGAGACACTTAGTGGAGCACCCCTGCTATTTTTAGCAGTATGGTCTGGTCATATGCAGATTCAGTCACTTATCATCAGACTTCAGATGACTTGTCATTTGGACTTATATTGAGAGAGATATTAATATTTATTTTCCAAAATAAATATTAATTTAATTGAAGCTTATATTATAAAGTTATAATGTAAATTAATGTTATAACTTAAGTGACTTAATGAAGGGGTCGACCATCATGGAGAAGGGGCCACATTTTAATTAATTATTATAATTAAATGGGCACCCAAACTATTGAAAAATTAAAAGTGAAATTCAAAGTTTATTTAAATGATGTTTTTTGAAGGAAATCGACTTGCTTGAGGAGATATAAGGGTTTCTTTTGAAGAAATTCATTATTTATGATATGAGAATCGATTTTATCCATTTCCTTCTTCAGAGAACGAAGCCAAGGGTTTTAGTTTTGTATTGCATTTGAGAACAAGCCATCTTCAGTGTATTGCAGTTAAGAGGCTATGAAATATCAGCTGATTTATTGCCTATCAGTTGAATAGCTTCATTCAAAAGTTATTACAGAGATTATTGTGAAGTTATTATTTAGGGTTTGTCTCAATATTCATCAAGGAAAAGTGATATCTTGAGCGCCTAGGTTTATTTCTTTGTCTGGCACATTATAAAAGGTGGTACAAACTTCATAGTTGCTGGTAGAGGTCGTACTTGCTGCAACAAAGGTCATACTTTCTTCTCTGGGAAAAAACACCTTACTTTTTTGCACTTTGACTTCACCACAGTGGACGCCTATCCCTGTGGAGGCATTTGTAACCTTCTGGTAGAGGGAGAAGTTTGTATTTAGATGGGCCATACTTTTTATGCCTTCTATAGGCAACTACAAACAAAAATCAGGTTCTTTAAATATTACGTTTTGCTTGCCTTTTTGGATATCTGTTATCTATTCAGCATTGTACTCCATTTACTCTTCAGAATAGAGTCAATTGACATTGCTAGCTGTTAGTTGATTTAGCATTTGTAATTTATGTCATTAAATTTGTACTGGCATCATTTCTTTCAAATCACATTCTTTCAATATATTGCAAAAACCCTCAAAAAAATCAAATAAACAAAGAAATAGACAAAATTTTGCATTCACAGTCAGTAGACGGGGTTGAGAGACACCTGGTCTCTTACAACATGCCAAATGCATTTGGAAACAAAAGTCCCAACAATTTGGACTGGTTCCTTCATGATCAGAAGGGTCTGAAAACCAATCCCCTTCCAAGTAGGTTTGTGTAAAGGAAAACCAGACTGAATACGATGGCAGAGAATAATTTTCCAGGCCTCATCCCCAGTAAGGGCACACATAATCCATTTAACACACAAGGTAGTCCCTTTCCTCTAGGTAGAGAGCAATCCCAAACCTCCATAATCTCTGGGGAGACAACAAAATTCCTAAGAAACATGATGAAACCCTCAATGGGTATTAGAAGAGGCCCAAACAAAGTCTCAGAGCAGCTTCTCAAGTTTGATATAGGCAGCCCTAGAAGGCGCCCAAAAAGAGGAATAATAAACAGGGTGGCGGCCAAAACTTTTGAGAAAACTTTAAATTTCCCTACCAGAGACAGGGGCTTGGTGATCCAATAAGCCAACTTCTTCTCAACCCAGGAAAACATAGCTTGCCATAGTTCAGCCAGGGACTCCTGAAAAGCAAAAAGAATGCCCAAGAATTGAAAGATTTCTCTTGGCCCTTCCAACCATACTGCTGGATCCAAGAAGGGCAAGGCAAGACTGATTGTCTATAACAAAGAGTTTTGTGCCACTGAATGACAAAGCTAGAGGTGAGACAAAAAATATTAAGGCACTCAAGCACCGCTTGAATGTTCTCCTTGTTCTCCAAGCGAGTGAGGAAATAGTCATCAACAAAATGGCCATTGAAAAGCTGAGCTTGAGAGTTCAGCAATGAGATGCCTTTAACACGTTGCTGGGAAACTGCATTGGCCAAAAGATAACCAAAGCCTTCAGCAGCAAGCACATATAGAGGAGCAAGCGGGTAGCCCTGCCAAATGGAATGAAAGATGCCAAAGGTAGAGGATTGATGACCATTGATGGTAATACAGGTCGAAGCGTTTACAAAGAGCATATGAACAAACTGAATAAAATTGGGCCCAAAACTCAAGGCTTGCAGCATAGGAAGGATAAATGACCATTCAATGTGATCATATGCTTTGGAAAAATCAATCTTGATAAACATGGCTTTCTGATTGGAGCGCCGAGCCCATTCCATGCCTTCCCAAACAACGATAATGTTATCTAAAATAAACCTGGAATTGATGAAAGCAGTTTGTTCTGGGTACACAATCTGAGGTAAAAGATGGAAAAATTTTAAGGGAAGAGCTTTGGCAATGATTTTGTAGGAGATATTTAGAAGCGTGATAGGCCGCTAGTTACAAATGTCTTTGGGATCACCAGATTTAGGTATGAATTTAATATTTCCTTTTTTTATTAACTCCCTTAGAGAGTTAGCATGGAATGCTTCTAAATAGACATGATGTAAATATGGGCCAACGCAATCCCAGAGGGCCTTGTAAAATTCGTAAGGAAATCCGTCAATCCCTGGGGCTTTATCAGCAGCCATGGAGTGCACCGCTTCTTTCAGATCATCAATTGTTAACAATTGATCACAGTAATTTTTTTGGGCTAGAGAAAGCCTATGTGGCACAACAGTGAGGCAATCCTAGAGAGCTTGTTGTCACTCTGGCATGGGGTCTTGAGCAGTGAACACTTGCTTATAGTGACACACGAAATCCTGGAGAATGTCAGGCAATTCTAAAAGCACCTGTACACCATCTTTAATTTTTTTAATGCCTGGGGAAGAGTGTCTAGTATGCAAGGCTAGCAAAAACTCTTTGGAGGCACGATCACCAACTTTAAGCCAGTGAAGATGTGCCTTGATTTGTGCACCTTTGGCGGTATAATTGTCAGCAATTTTCTTTTTGTGCCTTAATTCCACCACTCTAACTTGCAATGATGGGGAAAAGGGGTTGGCCACTAAAGCCTCAGTAGCTAAGCGCAAGTCGGTAGTGGTAGTCTCATAAGACCACCAGCAAAAAATGGCTAGCTGATGCCCATAAATGCACAGAAATCTAGCAACACGAGTGATAACATCATTCCACCAAGTAATCCAGCCTGTATGATGGGCTGGCCTGCATTCCAAATTCTAAACTCTACGAATGTGGGCCAGGGTAGGCTTGTGGCAGAGTAAAGACATGTTAAGAAAGAATTGAGTCTTAGACGTGTGAGACTGTCAAAACTCCCATTTAATGTGAAATAAAATGGGGAAGTGGTCTGACAAAGTCACAGCCACTAACGACTTAACCAGGAGGGAAGAGCTGTCAAAAGAGAAAAAAGACTAAGCCGAGATCATGGCACGATCGAGGCATTTAAAAATTCTATCAGAACTAGCCTTGTAATTATACCAAGTGTGCCAGAGAGAATGAGAATGGCGGCGGCCGATATTGGGATCAAAAAGCCCCAATTTATTACACATTTAGAACCACACATCTTTTTCACCAGCTGCCCATCTAAAAGGAAAGGTGCCATCTTTTTCATATGCCATTTCAACCATATTGAAATCCCCACATAAAAGCCAGGTAGCAACGGGCAATGAGTCAACAATCCATTGCCAAAGCACAGAGCGTTCCACAACATCATTAAGGGCATAAACATTAATAATCCCAAAAGAATGGTTATCAATGTTAAGAAGAATCTAGATGAGTCGATGAGTGGGATCAGACCCATGTCAACCACACAGGAGTGCCACCATGGGGACAAAAGAGTGACAACTCCGCCACGCCCAGGTTCATGAGTAATGCAAAACATGGAACTGGCTGGCCAAATAGAGCAACAAGCTGAGGCAAGCAAAAAACCAAAAATTTTAACTTCTTGGAGGCAAAGCACTTCATACTAGACAACTTACACAAGGTATCTCTGACAGTATACTTTCTGGAGAGGTCTGCTAGACCCCAAACATTCCATGAAAGGCAATTCATGGATGAAACATGTCCATATCATTAGAATCCGATTCCTCTTCGTCCAGAGAAGAGAAACGATTTTGCAAAAATTCTGGCATTGAACCAATCTAAATAGAAGGAGAGGAAATTCTCTGCTTCTCCTGAACATATTCCACTTCTTCCCTGGGAGGAGAAGGGCTGCGAGAACATCTTTGAGCTCCTAATACTAGAGTAGAAACACTCGGTTGTGCCATCATAATAGCAGTAGGCTGAGGCGTGGTCTTAGACTGAGGCTACAGAGGCACATTATCCACCTTGGTTGGAGCTGCTGTCCCCTTTGAGGAAGGGTTTCAAATTTTTTTTGCCAATTCGACTGCTTTTGAAGCCAACCCAAAACCAGAATACTTATTCTTGTGGTTTGTAATTGTAGTCCAAGCCGTATCTTGCTTTCCAGCAGAAGAATCTGCCTGACGGGGCTGCTCAACATCTCATGGAAGAGAAGGTGTACGAGGCACTGCCAAAGGGAAGTCCTTAATCTTGTGGTCTGCGGACTGACACTAATAACACATGTTGGGAAGATTGAAGTAAGTGACCTTCTGGGTGTGCCAGAGAGCTCCTATTTGGATATCAATGGAGTCTTTCAAGTCGTGGGAAAGGTCCACTTCCACACAAACCCTTTTCTGGGGATGGGCCTAAAAAAACCTATCTAGCTCAAAGCAGATAACCCTCCCCAACGAGGACACAATATGATTCAAAAAGGGCACACAAGGCAAAGGGAGATCGGGAAACTCAATCCAAACTGGGACCCGGAGTTTAGTCTCATCTGAGATAGTAAAATCATGGGTCCATGCCTGGAAAACCAACAAGGAAGACCAAACATACCAAGGCCCATGGCCTAAGATGGCTTGTACATGACTAAGCTTCGAAAAGCAAAACAAAAAAAAACCTTGGTCAAGTTTTGGACCATATCAAGGCGGACCCCATGAGGGACCCCCGACTTTGCTAACCCATTCCTTAAGCACACTTTTAGGGGGAGTCCTCCCAACAAAATACCCAACAAGGGTGTGACTTTCAAGCCATTGACATGCAAAATAAAACTCTGGTAAAGGTAAAACCACATTAGCAGGAGAGTTAGAATGCATACCTCGTGAAAAAATTTCAAAAAAAAATTCTGGGGACGCTTGTTCGGAGGGGGAGCCATTGAGAAAAGTTGTCGAACCACCAACACCAACATGAATTGCTGGGTTAGAGCCAGTTGAAGGCATATTAAAACACAAAAACTGAACTAAATGTGGTCGTACACACAGGAAAAGAGGCAATTCCTGCGTTGCAAGTGCAGTATGACGTAAGAGGGGCCACAGAAGACTGCAGACACCACAAAACCCTAGAAAATCTCATACACCACCCATTGCTGAGTTACATCATTTTGATTTTTTGGGAACATATTTAAGTTGATAATCCAAAAAAAAATCATTGAGGACTCAACATAATGAAGTGAAGATGAGGAGAAGCACATAATGGAAGCATACAACCAAGGAGGCATATTGTATATACACAATATTGAAGGTTTTTGCAAGTGTGTGAAGGTTGAGACTTGAAGAAAATTAGATTTTACATGAAGACGTTAGTTGATTTGAAGTTTCATAGCTCTAGGTAGTAGTGAAGTTGCATTATTTTTCTTTGTAGTTTGAATCTAGACATGCATGCTTATATATCTAGTGTATAATATCTCTTTCTACTATATATGAGGTCTTGAGACCCTTTCTGGTTTGTAATTCATAATTGAATATGTTTATTAAATGAAAATATGAAGCCATATTATTTGCATTTATCTTGTGTAGATGCAAAGAGTGTAGATTGTGTGAGTAAGCTTTTGAGGAAAGTTGGGTACTAATATTTTATGATTTGGATGGTGTTTTACAACTCTTGCTTCTGTAGTAGAATTTGTAATCATATTTTAAAAAGTTAACAAAGTTGTTTTCATTTCATATTTATGTGAAAATTATAATTGTTGGGCATGCTTGCTTTTGAGTGAGAGTACCCTTCGTAGGAATATTTAATTTGTTGTGAGAATGTGTGTGAGGGGAGTACCCTTGCATCAATGGTCTTAGAGAATGTGTGTATGTGTTGGGGGGGGGGTGGCAGGGAAGTACCCTTGCATCAAGATAGTGCATTTTTTTTTAATCTATTTCTAATAAACAATCAAAAATAACATGAGGACCACTTAAAATAATTATATTTTCAATAAACCTAAATTTAAACATTTACTAAAAAATATTTAGCAAAATTTAAAAAATTACTACATGCAATTAAAGAAAAAATTAAATCTACTATAAAAATGGAGGCCGCTTAAACCTCATTTTTTGAACTTTTTCTTGCAGTGCCAATTTTATTAAAAGACTACAATATGATTTTTAATTTAAAGAAGAAAAATAAACTAGACACTAAAAGATCTACATTTTATTAGCTTAGATATTTTTAAACTTCAAAACATATTTGTCACTTGTAAATGCTTCGAGTTAAAAATTTGGATTGGTGTCACCCATTTTCTTTATAAATGACATAGTATGGATATGGATGATTTTGAGTCCTAAAAAGTGGCTATGGATGAGGGAATGGTTGCATTGTAGAAGAATGACAATGAAACTTGGTACCAATACCCAAAGAAATAAATCCTATTATATATGTATATGAGAGTTAAAGAAGAAGATTGATTCAAATGGAAGTGTTAAAAAATACAAGATTAGTTGTAAAATAATATTATCAACTTGAGGTAATTGACTTTAGTGAGATTTTTTCCTTGATTTCTAAGATGAAATCTATCAACCTCTTTCTATCCATAGTATCAAATTTTGATTTAGAGATGAAACAAATGGATGTGAAGATATTATTTCTACATGGTGAGTTGAATGAAGAGATCTACATGAAACAACCAAAGCACTATGTTGTGAAAGGAAAGGATTCTTATAGTTTATAAGTTAAAAAAATATTTGTACAATCTCAAAAAGTCTCCCAGAATGTGGCACCAAAAATTTGATCAATTTATTTTGGGCTTGGGATTTATAAGATCCAAATTGGATCAATATGTTTATTATAAAATGGATGCTAATATATTCCTTGTTAGCACAATGTATGTAGATGCTATATTTTTTTTTTTGTAATAATAAGGATGTGGTTTATGATTTGAAATCTTAGGTTTCAACACATGACATAAATCCTACAAAGTATATCTTGGGTGTGGTTATTAGAAGAGAGAGAGAGAGAGAGAGAGAGAGAGAGTATACATAAATATTTGGTTGGTCTAGAGTAAGTATGTGAAATTCATATTGTAATGTTTTAGCATGGCATAGTGTAGATCATTGAGTGTTCTTAATTTCATGTGGGAATGAAGATTTTAGTAGAGTGTTGTCCTACAATACCAAAAAATATGGAGGATATGTTCCATGTTCCTTATGTCATTATGGTTGGTATTTGATTTATGCTATGGTATGAAAGACTAGACATTGTCTAAGTAGTGCAAATTTTGAGTTACTTAATGGCTAATATGAGACATGAGATCAATGAGATGCAATTAAGAGGGTGTTCAAATATTTATGGGATAGCTCTCAATACTCAATTTTTTTTATCATGATCAATCTATAAGGGACTAAAACTATAGGATATTCATGGATTTAGATTGTGTGGGAGATGTAGATAGCATAAGATCCACTAATGGATATGTATTTTGTTTATTTGGTGGTGCTATTAGTAGGATAAGTAAATGATAAGTAATATCTAATGATTAACTAGAAAATTCCCCCCTAACTAATGCTAACTAGAAAGATACCCTCCTAGGAGCTAGATAAAACTAGATAGGAAAATTACCTATTTACACCAATACCCCCCCTTAAGGACAACTTAGGGAGTATCGTTATGCAAATGATGCAAAGATGGGTCTTGGCTATGAGGCCATGTTAGGTACCCATGTACATATGAAATACGATCTCTCACAATCAAAGAAAAGGAGAAAACCTAGTGGGATAAAACTACTCCCCAAAAGAGAGATGAAACACAAAATTCTCTCAATGATGAATGACATGGATCAAAACCTCATGCGAGGAAAAAGACCCTACCATAAGAGAGAAGAAGAGAGACCATGCAACCCCCCTCAATGGTGAGTCTCCTATAATAATATAAGCTTGAAATTGAATGCTATGATCCAATCTCGTCAAAAAACATTTCTCCCCTAAAAAATATGATTTGGTATTTTATATGTAGTATGATTACAATACCATAATTGTTTTCCAGAGTTTACAATAGCAAGATGGTTCAAAGATGGAAAATTACAACAATATATTAGAATGAGATCCTCAAACTGAAATTACACTTTCCCAATATGATCTACACTGAAAATGAAGCCTTCCTAAGAGGACACATCTTCTCCAAGAGGTAGTATGTCCAAGTGATCAGCTAGAATGCAAATTTTCACAAATTTGAATAAAAGATACCTAGGAATAAATCTAGAAAATGTACATGGATAGAAACATAGAGCTCCTCAATATCTTTTAAATGCCACAAAAATCACAAAAAATAGATAATCTAGAAGAAATTATAAGCTCAAAGGTTCAAAAAGGAAAATCTAACTTCAACCACAAATAAAATTCACCTAGAAAAAAATTTGAAAAAATAGCTTACAACACTATGAAGTGCTCAGAACCATCTTTCTGTTGATATCTTGTTTGTAAAAATTTGACACCCTAGCAGGAAGTTATGATATTTTGAAAAAATATACTCTTTTAGGGCTAGAGGGGAAAAATGTTTAGTGCCTAGGAGTTGGAATTTTCAGCTCCTAGTCCCTTCATATGACCACATGCTTAGTAAATTTGAAATAAAAAGACAACACTAGGGGTGGTGGAACCTCCCAAGTGATGGGGGCATAGAGGGCAACATGCAATGGCTGCATAGCCAGGATTTTGAGCATCAACAAAAATCAATAGACCACCCGCCAAAGCATCAAGTGCTTAAAAAAATTTAATATTAACAATTAAAAAAACAATTAATTTAAATAAAATCAAGAAAAGTGACCCTCATACCAGATGATTGTGTAGAGAATCATACCATTTCGATGCAAAATGATGCCAACCCATAGAATATTCCTTGCAACTTTGTCAATGCTAACATGACCTGGGTACAGTACGGTCTGTATGGACCATACAATCTGTATAGATCCATACAAATGTATAGACTGTATGGAATGAAGATGGTGCAGATTCCAATCAAACCCCCAAAAAATGGCCCAAAAATGTTTTCATCCAAATATCAAGTATTTTATATGAAAATAAGGGTTTTTGAACCTTTTGGACTTAATTGTGATGTTCGTTTTTCCCTAATGTGCACCCAACAAAATATCAAGCTCAAATCGCCCTTAGATCTCAGAAGAGGTTTTACAATTCTAAGCCTCAAGGACTCAAGCCTCTAGGATCAGCCGCAAAAACGAAAAACAACCTTCTACAAGAGGGAAAAGCAAGAACATGAAATTGCAATAATGGATGCAATATTATGTCCAATGTGCAATACTCAAGATTGCAATGATATATTGGACTCACTGAATTGAATTGTTTTGGATGTACATATGATAACTTGTTTATAAAGACAAATATGTGAGATAGGATTAGACAAGATCTTGACATGTTTTTTGTATAATGAGACAACTACCTCAAAATTATTAAATGACCTAGGACACAAATATAAAATAAAAGTGAACTAGATAAGATCTTATCTAGAAAACTAAGAATTCTTGGACTAGCAACTAGGACCTAAGTGGACTTAACATGTAAATAGGACCTAGATAGATAAAACACCTATTTATACCAATACTTCCCTTATTTATTTGGTGCTTGAGATGGAGGTTTCATAGTGAGTTTTGTAGGTAAAATTATGTTATCAAATTTTCTTTATATATCTTGTTGGTGATACTCTCATAAAGATTTTCTTTGCAAGTGTATTGTAATGATTGATTACCGAATAATACACTAATTTTATTTGAAGTGTATCATCATATATTTATTTTATATTTATTGTTTAAACTACATGACTAATTTAATTTTTGTATATATATCCTCTCATTTATTTTATTGTAGAAGTGTATTCTAAACCTCTACTTCATTTCATTTAGTATCAAAGTTCACTCTTCTCAAATTCTAGGCGTTAGGGACAAGGTTTTCCCAAAAGGGTTTTCCCCACATAAATCTTGATGTGTTTTACTATATTTATTTTTAGTTTATTACCTTGTAACTATATACTCAATTTGATTTTTTCACAAATCCCCTCTCATAGATTAGTGTAGGAAGTATATTCCACACCTCTTTTTTCCTTCATTTGGTATCAAATTCTAATCACCTCAAAACTTGGGTGTTAGGGACAAGGGTTTTTGTACTAATCTAGAATTGGGTGGGAGGTATGAAAAATATCTTGTTGCAAGAAAAAATAAAAGTATTTCAAGGATTGAAATGAAAAGGTTGACATGCACTAAATTTGAGCTTTGGAAGATCAAGATGGAGTTTGTTGTCATAGATAAAGATATACGTTTGCAATATATAGAACCAAATCATCTACACTAATATAAGAATGATAGGACATATTAAAGAAAAAGAAGAAGGACCTCATTAGGCTCTATTTGGAAGATTTCATGTTGTTAAATGTACATGAAGAAGCTACCAAGGTATCCCTTTGGAAGAAGTTGGGATAGATTTATTAGGATAATTCCTTGTAAATAAATTTCCCTAAGAAAGAAGTTGTATACCCTTAAGATGGAGGATGGTGGTTTTGTGGTTGAGCATCTAAATGTATTTAATATGATTGTGAATTTTTACTTTGTTGGACTAAAGATGAAGGAGGAGGACCATTGCATAAGACTACTATGTTCTTTTCCAAACTTTTTGGATCACTTCATGATGACAATCTAGAACACCACCTCTAAATTCATGATGGATGAGGTAATTACATCTTTACTTTTGAAGGAGATGTAGAGAAAAACTTCTAAATCAACCAAGGAAGCCTTAGATGTTTTTGGAAAATAAAAAAGAGATAGATAAGAAGAAGAAAAAGAAGGGAAAGTCTACATCAAAATATCATGGGAAATAAAAACTTCCTAGAAAGACCAAGGATAAGTGTTGAAATTATGAAAAGAATGGGAAGTTTAAAAGAGACTCTGAAGGAGGAGAATTTTTTTTAATGATTCAGATAATGAGTTAAAAAAGTCTCAAGATGATGGTGCTGCTTTTGTCATGGCGTAGCCAACACATGTGTGAGAAGGTATGTGGTTGATAAAATTTTGAGCTCCCTTACTCATGGCCTCACATTGAGGTTGGTTTTTAAAGTAGGAATAATATGATGGAGGAAAGGTGTACCTTGGAGATGAATCTCACCTAAATATTTTTGGTCATGGAGGATTTCTAAGGAAGCCCTATATGTTTGTGGAAAATCAAAAGAAAAATACAAGAAGAAGAACAAGAAGAAAGGAAAGTATAGATCCAAATCTCATGGGAGATGAAAATATCCTAGAAAGGCCAATGCTAAGTGTTGAAACTATAAGAAACATGAGAAATTTAGAAGAGACCACAAGGAGGAGATATTTTTTAAATTATTTAGATAATGAGTTTGAAAAGTATTAGGATGATAGTGATACTTTTTTCATGGCCTTGAAAACACATGCATGAGATGTGTTGTTGATAGAGTTTTTAGCTTTCTTAAACATGACCTTACATCGAGGTTAGTTTTTAAAGTATGAATAATATGATGGAGGAAAGGTGTACCTTGGAGAAGAATCTCACCTAAATATTGTAGGTCATGAAAGAGTGCCAAGAAAACCCTAGATGTTTGTGGAAAATCAAAAGAGAAAGATAAGAAGAAGAACAAGAAGAAGGGAAAATCTAGATCTAAATATTGTGGGACATGAAAATATCCTTGACAAACCAAGGATAAGTGTTGAAAATATGAAAAGCATGGGAAGTTTAGAAGAAACTAAAATGAGGATAATTTTTTTTAATGATTTAGTTAATGAGTTTGAAAAGTCTCAAAATGATGGTGATACTTTTGTCATGGCCTTGGCAACACATGCATGATTTGTGTGGTTGATATACTTTTGAGCTTCCATACACATGACATCACATTAGGGTTTTTATTAAGTGTGAATAATATAATAGAGGAAATGTGTACCTTGGAGATGTATAATTTTGAGCTTCCTTACACATGACCTCGCATTAGGGCTGGTTTTTAAAGTATGAATAATATGATGCAGGAAAGGAATACCTCGGAGATGAATATCACCTATTTTTTTTTGTCATGGAAGAGTCTTTATTTAATTCCCTAATGGAAACATGAAGGGGATTTTATGTTAGGGTTTAGAAGGTAGATTTCTATTAGTTAAATGCAGATTTGAACAATAAAACAGAGAAATAGAAAACCTAGAAAAAAAAAGACAACAAAAGAACACCGAGATTTAACATGTTTCACCCAAAATCGGGCTACATCCACCAAAAAGACGGTTCAATTTATATTGAAGTTCTATTAAATAAATTTTACAAAGCATGCAACAACCTTTGTAACCTGCAACAATTTTTTTTCCACGTTTTTCCACTGTTGTTTTACATAGCCTTTGTTGCATGTACCCGCGACACTTCCTGCGTTTTTCCAATCATAGAACTATAAATTTATACTAACATTTTTCACTAATTGCTACCCTCAAAACTCAAATTTGAGTATTGGAATATGTTCCCATGCATGTCCCATTAATTACAAATGAAGTGTGGCCATTGGTTTTGTCTCATGCACCCAATAATACATTTTATTTTGGGCGGTTACAATAACTATTTACAAATATATTTAAATAAATATTGTAACTAATCATTTCCAACATTTAATAATTGTTTGTAACTGATATTTTTGTAATGATGGAAATAGGGTGCCCCAAATTTTAGGAGATTAAGCGCAAGGGGTAGGGTCCTATTTTGCTATTATTACATTCAAGGAAACACTAGAGATCTCAATCTAGGGATGGAATGAGAGAGAGAGATCTGCTAAAGGGTGTCCCAAGGTGTGATTAGAGACTAAAAGAGGGTTCACCACCAAGCTAGGGCTTGGAAAGACTATTAATATACAAGATATAATGATACAACCTAATGATATGCAAGGCTTGGATAAATGGCCTAGAAATGTATGCAAAATAGAATAAAAAGTTGAGAAATTAGAGATGTGCACTTGGAAACCTGTAGAAGCTTGAATGAAGACCTAAAATGCTGAAAAATGTTGAATTTAATGCACACTAAGACTCATACACTAGGTTGGGTGATTTAGTCAAATATTAGGGTTTTTGAGCAAGAATAGAAATCTGGCAAAGACAAGTCTAGAATACCTAAAAACTGGAAAATCCACTATACTGGGACTCATACACCAAAAGTGACGTATTAGTCCTGCTTCGCATTTTTAGAAATTCAAAGTCTAAATCTTCTCTTTAACTTCTACTCTATCTTCTCAACCTTATTTCTTGACTTGAATTGCTAAAATTTGCTATGTAGGTGTCTTTTAATAATCTTCTAAGCAAGGTGACAACTTGGACAACTTTGCAACTTTGACAAGTTCTTTCCAATCTCGCTCTTCAATATGTCTTCAACCTAGATCTATAAATCACACACTAAAGAGACGGAAAAATGTTGATTTGTTAGTAGAAAGGGGTTTTCCTTGGTCAAATCCCATTTCATTAATCAAACCTTATAATGAAATCAAATTAAATGGAGGAATGGTGAATGAACAAAATGGTATGCTGCAACTCACTAAACCCTAGAAATAAAATGCTACAAACATGTATGAAATGGCTAGCTTGAATGTAGGTCTTGACTCTTGCTTGAATGATATGGATCTTGAATTGAATGTTTGCTTGAATCATGAAAACCTACATCACAAATGTTAGCTCAAAAATAAACATGATGCATGATGACTTTGACATGATGCTTGATACTTGAATAATGCTCCAAAACACTTGATAATCAATTCTCGAAAAATCTTGAATGCTCTTGTGAACTCAAATTTTCTATAATGTATGAATACTTGAAATCTTATGAGAAAATAAGTGAAATAACCTTGTATTTATACTTGTTTATGCCAAATTTCTCGAAATTACAACACTACAAGCTGAAACCAAATCTAGGAGAAAAAAATCCTGCCAAGAATTTGAATTTTATTTAATTTTAAGCCACACGGGACTCATATATGAGTCCCATTAGGCTAGGCTATGGGACACATTTTTCAAGAAATGTTGAGATTCATGTGAAATCTAGATCAGGGCCCCAAAACTCAGATGGGACCCATATGCCCAAGGTGGTGTATGAGTCCCAGATCACTAAATCTAGGTCATACAATCCAAAAACACATGAATCATGATTGGATATTGATTTATGCCAAGATTAATCTTAGAAATATGCATTAATTAATGCTTGTGGATGCAAAATAAGGCCAATTAAGTCATAAAGAAGCCACATAATTAATAAAACCCTAGATTAGTGTGAAAGTGTAATACAACACTTTACAACACCCTAAATAAGGAACAATTAGGTCCACTTAGTTTACAAGGGCCCAATACCTAATGTGAATGTGTTAAATAGATTGCAACACTAAATCAAGGCAACATTGAGCTCAATTTGACAAGGAAGGCCCAAAAAAATGCGAAAATGTAGAGTGATACATTTTTCGTCATTACATCTAGCATCGACTTTAGTGAGAGGAGGAACTTGCTTCAAACTCACTCTAAAGTAGAGATAATCACATCAAGAGGGGTCCCAATGTACTAACACTAGTAAGATAGGATGACGATGATCAAGAGGGGTGGTCAAACCCCTAGGATCAAGACCCTGTGGTGAACCAACATAAGTACAAAAGAACACACATGTAAAGTGATATAAGGAGAAACAACAAGGAACAAGCAGACATTGTCAAAGTCATAAAGAAAAGCAAGAACAAAAGGGGGTGGATAAAGCTTTGGCCATTTGTCCCACATGCTGTGGATCAGATCTAAGCTATTTTTCTAAAAATGCACGGTCACTCTAAGGCAACAAAAATTTAGGATGTCTGCTAGGTGAGTATCCAAAGAGGTGAGATACATATGCACACGGTCGGTATGTGCTCACACACACAAGAAAGTGGCTATGGGAAACTCACGCCTAAGTTCAACTTCTTGTACAACCAGACCAAAGTTATACCTCCTAATAGCTTTGATAAGGTGCCACACAACAAAGAACTTTGAGCTTCATGAGGCAAGACAAAATTTGTATGCTTGATACTCATGAACAATCAAGATGGCACCACAAGAAAGCAAAGTGTATTATGCAAGGTGGCCATATAATCAAAATTGTAAATGAAAAATAGTATAAGGTGCATCCAAAGGAGTTTTTCTTAGTTTATGTAAGGTCTTAACTTAGGGAACATTGTACCTAATGTCTCTAAGAGAGGACCAATCAAAGAATAAAAGATTCACAAATTAGGGGATGTAGTGTGTGGCATCAAGCCACTAAGAGTAATATAATATGCTAAGATAGATCACGCTCTTGAAGGACATCACACCCAATTTCATCCACAAAGCGGAAGACACATTGCATGAAGTAAGAAGACTACACAATGAAACATGAAATACAAAAGAATAATGCCAATATATGCCCCCACTTTCAAAAAAATTGCTAAACATTGTGTTGTGAGCAATTACTTTAAAGTAGAAAATGATAAATTCTAACAATAAGGAGGACATGAGAGCTTATTTGGAAATCCCTATTCCTAGTCATATGTTTCCAAATGAAGCTACATCATGAAAAAGGGAGGGATTTCCCCCAAAATGAAACTCCAAACACATGAGGGATCCATGGATTTGGGGTTAGTATGTTCTTGCTACAATGTTTTTAGAGAGTTCAGAACTGTCATCATTCCCAAAATACTCATGGAACACGAAAAATGACACAGAGAGTGAAAACAAAGAAAAACATTTTGGGTCAACATGGAAGAGACCTAAAGGTCTTGACACCTTGCATCATCCTCAAAAGGAAAACACAAGACAAATGAAAAGATAAAGGGAAAGATTTTGGATCAACACATGGAAGAGACATGAATGTCTTGACGCCTTGTGTCATCCCCAAAAGGAAAACACAAGACAAAGACAAAAGGAAAAGGTAAAAGATTTATGACATAGAGAAGAATGTAGGTAAAAATAGAGGAATTCCACAAAAAGAGAGAGAGATACATCAAACAGAAAAATATGGGGGATCACATTACGCACATAGAATCACACATAAAACATGAAAGGAAAATAATGTAAAAGACTAGTAAGGTACATGTGATTCAACCTATTAGTAGGTCATCCACATCCCAATCGTGTTCATGGTATACAAAAGGTAGACAACTAGCCAAAGGGATAATAGCAAGTTCCGAACTAGGGTCATTACCAAGTTCAACGCTCTTCTTAGGAGAATTATCGTTTAAGCTCAGAGAAAAGGAAAACAATGTATTTAATTCATTATGCACTTCTTCATCAATTTTATCAACCTCATCATTGTCATCCAAGTTAATCAAAAAGGGAGGTTGAGTGATATTGTCTAAAGAAGGATTTAGCTCATGTTGCGATTGCGGTATAGGATATTTTTGTTGCATCGAGGGAGAGTCATCTTGCGTTGCTTTAGTCAAGTTTGGATTTTGATTTTATTTGTTTATTTCTTTGTTTAATCTTCAAGGAAGAACACGACATCTACACCTATGATCTCCAACATTTCTCTTTCTTTTAGTATGATTTTCAAGTAGTGTTTGTGTAGGAGCAGGTTTATCAACCATAAGTTTCTTTTCTTCCCTAAGCAGAGGAACAAAAGGAACCATGTAAGGTTTTTTAACCACTTTCTCTTTGGCTTTGTAAACTTGCTTTATCTTAGGAGTTGTGACATGATTTTTTTTGTTGTCTCGTGGTGTTTTACAGGAGATAGGAAAAGAATCTGTCTTAGGTTGGTCTTGGTTGTTTGGAATATCTTTAGGTTCAATCATAGTTCGTCAAGCATGGTAGGCTCAGTCATAGGTTGAGGAATGATTGTAAGGGATAGTTTTGCTATACATTTTGCTTTAAAATTTTAATAGGATTTGAAAAAGAAGTCCTCACAAGGTTTAATAGGTTCCATAGGCTTAGGCCAAAATAAATCTAATGAAAATTTCCCTTAGGAAGACAAAGGATTAAAGCCACTATGGTGCATAGTGAAAATTTCATTTTCAAAGGGAAAATTTCATTTTCAAAGGGAAAATTTAAGCATTTATGCACAATCGATGGGATGACTTCCATGTGGCATAGCCATGGGTAACCAAGCTTCACACATAATTGGTCCAATGTCAAGATGATGGAGAATGAGACATCTAATTTTTTTGGTCCTATTTGTAAAGGTAAGGTGATCAATCCCATTGTAGGGCAAGTGAAATCGTTATGTGTCTTTATCCATGCTTTCAGTTTATCATATGTTTCTTGATAGAGTTCATGCACAAGTGGGAATTCTTTAGTGATCACATTCTCTCCACAAACAAGATCAATTAATATCCCACTAGTGGGCTTATCATTGATTTGACCGGCTATGTAAAGAGGACCATCAGGTGCATTTCAAATAATGTCCTTAGATGAGAAAACAATCTCTAGAGTATTTTTAGTTTAGCCCTTGCGAGGTCGAGTTTTGATCAATGCAATCAAACCTTTTTCAATAGTATCCATAGAACCTTGTTCAATGGTATCTATAGAAACTTGTTCAATGGTATCCATAGGAATTTGTTGAATTGTATCCATGTTCTCATCATACATGTCAACATTCATCACCTCATTCTTTGTAGTTTCACTAGCTTTGACAGTGAAATATTATGATTAGGCATGGGGTTGGTAAATATTTGCAATTTTTGGTTGGGAGGGGTAATGGACTTATTTTCTTGATCATCAACACCTCCAACTGAAATACAACCAGAATCAATGAGGTCTTGCACAAGATGTTGAAGACGCTTACAATGTTTCATGACATTTCCATTTTGTTGATGATATGGTGGTAAGCATTCGATCTAAAATTCAAAGGTAAAGGCTTATTAGGATTGGGAGTTTTAATAAGAGGAAAGGTGATCATTTTCTATTCTAAAAGTTGTGACATTGTGTTATGAAGGGTATCAGGTAATGGAGTGAATTGCCTAGCCAGATCCCCAAATGTGAAAGGAGTTGTTTTCCTTATAGCAGCCACTTGGATACTGACATGTTGAGTTGTTTGTTGATGGGGGTTAAGTTGAAGGAAGCCTTTATTATATTTCCTAAAATTTTGGTAATTGTTTTGGTTTACGGACTCAAACTTCTCAGGTTGGCTAGAGGTGGGTTTTGTGGCACGACTACTAATCGAGTTTTGATAATCACTATGGGTAGTGCATAAGTGTATGAAGGAAGGAAATTTCATCATGGTAAGCTTATCTTGTATCTTATTTTTCAAGTTCTCAATTTACATTCATTGAAGGTGAGGATCAGGGATCCTTACGTCAATTTAGGAATAAAACGATTGGTAGTGTGAAAAGAAGTTAGTAACTTTTTCATCATCTTTTTGCTTACATCTCACCAAATTGGCTAAGGTCATCTTAGGATTCATGTGCACTTGGAAATGGTTTATAAAGGCCTCAAAAATATCATTGAATGAATGAATTGAGTTGTTTGGTAACGTGCAAAACCATTCTAAAGTGGTGTCTTTCAAGAACCTAGGGAAAATATTAGCCAAGAGCTTATCCTCAAGGACAAAATCACTACACAATGTGGTATAAGCGGAAACATAGTTAGAAGGATCTCCTTTCCGTCCATATTTCTTGAATCTAGGAATCTCTAGACCTTGTGGTATCGACATTCTCAATATCTCCAAGGATATTGGATTACTTTTGACATAGTATGTAGGTTGGCCATTTTAATTTTGGTTTATGGTGGAAACTTGATTTTGGAGGGATGAAATAGTTTACAAAAGTTGATTTATGACGGTATCATTGTTTGCATTTTGAGATGAAGGTGAATATGGTGGAGGTGTGTATGTGTTTGAGGGACAAGTGAGTGGAATGCTTATAGGAGGTAAAGTGGTAGGAGGTATGATGTGTGATGCCAAAAAGGTACTAGGAATACTAGCAGAAATACCTAAGGTAGGAATTACATTACTAGTAGGTTGCATTGTTGTTGTAACTTGAGGGTTGGTATAGGTATAAATAGAGGCAATTGTTGCGAAAGAAGGAATTTGGGTTCCTCCTTGGTTTTGGACATTGTTCGAAGGTTGAATACCACTAGTAAGTTTACCAAAAATTTAACCTAGGTTACACACAAGTTCAACTCCTTCAGTTTCAATCATGGAGCGTATGTTATCTATAGTAGGGATAACAGTGGTTGAAAGTTTTTAGTACTTGATTTGTAGGTTTGCTAAGTCTTCATGGATTTTGGATTATGTTTTCTTGTAGAATACTAGCAACCATTGTCTCAAAATTTGTGGAACTACATGAAGGTAAAGATTTGTTAAGGGTATGGTCCATACCTAGTTAATTAGTGTCAACACTAGTAGTGAAAGAGCTAGACAACCCAAGATCCATGATGATTGTGCTATCACGGGAATGAGTCTCAAACTTCACCTCACTATAGTATTAGCAATAGGAAACCAAGTAGAAAAGCTCATACAAGGGACAAGTTGCGAGATGAAATGAACACTAGAGAAATACTATTCTATAATGAAGTTAAGCTAAATGCAATAAAATGAATGAAACAAAAACTCTGGAAACTGAAACAGAAAAATAACAACAAACTAAAACAACAAAATAGAGTTTTTAATGTTGGAAAATAAAATTTCAAATTTGAAATGGGACTAAATCGCCCAAAGTGGCATATGAGTCCCAATCAAGCTTTTTCAGAGGTTTGAATGTTGAATAACAATCACCACATAATACCCAAAAATCAAGCAAAACCACCTGTACTAGGACTAAATTGCCCAAAGGGGCATATGAGTCCCAGATTAGGGTTTTTGCACAAATTTCAAAAAATTCTAAGTGAAAGTTATGCTTTCTATTTTGTATGATGTCTAGACTAAGTGCAAATGTATATTTCAGATGAAATTCAATGATGCAAGATGCAAAAATGCAACCTATATGCACTTTCACTAATGCAATATTTAGAAACCCTAGATGCAACTTAACTAATAAAAAATCTAATGCAAAGTTAATGCAAGCTAGATTTAGGATGATGATGCACTCCAAATTAGAATTAAGATGTTCTAAATGCAGGTTCACCAAAATGTAATGATGCAAATAGGGTGCCCCAACTTTTAGGAGATGGAGCATAACCTGGGGTAGGGTCCTATTTCGCTATTATTACATTCAAGGAAACCCTAGAGATCTCAATCTAGGGATAAAATGAATGAGAGATCTACTAAAGGGTATCCTAGGGTATGATTAGAGACTAAAAGAGGGTTCACCACCAAGCTAGGGCTTGGAAAGACTAGTAATATGCAAGATATAATGATACAACCTAATGATATGCAAGGCTTGGATAAGTGACCTAAAAATGTATGTAAAACATAATAAAAAGCTAAGAAATTAAAGATGTGCATCTGGAAACTTGTAGAAGCTTGAATGAAGACCATAAATGCTAAAAATGTTAAATTTAATGCACACTGGGACTCATACGCTAGGGTGGGTGATTTATTCCCAGATTAAGGTTTTTGGGTAGGAATATAAATCTAGCAGAGACAAGTCTAGAACACCTGAAAATTGAAAAATCAACTATACTAGGAACCATACGACAGAAGTGGCCTATCAATCCTACTTGGCCTTTTCAAAAATTCAAAGTCTGAATCTACTCTTCAACTTCTGGTTTGTCTTCTCAACCTAATTTTTGGACCTAAATTGCTGAATTATTCTTTGTAGGTATATTTTAATGATCTTCTAAACAAGGTGACAACTTGGAATACTTTGCAACTTTGACAACTTTCCAATCTCGCTCTTCAATATGTCTTCTACCTAGATCTATAAATCACACACTAAAGAGAGGGAAAAATGTTAATTTGTTAGTAGAAATGGGTTTTCCTTGGTCAAACCCCATTTCGGTAGTCAAACCTTATAATGAAATCAAATGAAATGGAGGAATGATGAATGAAAAAAATGGTATGTTGCAACTTGCCAAACCCTAGAAATAAAATGCTGCAAACATGTATTAAATGGCTAGCTTAAATGTAGATCTTGACTCTTGCTTGAATGATATGGATCTTGAATTGAATGTTTGCTTGAATTAGAAAAACCTACATCACAAATGTTAGCTCAAAAACAAACATGATGCATGATGACTTTGACATGATGCTTGATACTTGAATAATGCTCCAAAGCACTCAATAATTAGCTCTTGAAGACTCTTGAATGCTCATGTGAACTCAAATTGTCTATAATGTATGAATACTTGAAAGCTTAGGAAAAAATAAGTGAAATATCCTTGTATTTATACTTGTTTATGCCAAATTTCCTGAAATTACAACACTACAAGCCGACATCAGATCCAAGAGAATAAAATCCTACCAAGAATTTGAATTTAATTTAATTTTAAGCCACATAGGAATCATACACTAGAAGTAGCGTATGAGTCCCATTAGGCTAGGCTATGGGACATGTTTTTAAAGAAATGGTTAGATTTATGTGAAATCCAGATCAGGGCCCCAAAAATCAAGTGGGACCCATACGCCCAGGGTGGCATATGAGTCATAGATCACTAAATATAGGCCATACAATCCAAAAACGCATGAATCATGATTGGATATTGGTTTATGTTAGGATTAATCTCAGAAAGATACATTAATTAAGGCTTGTGGATGCAAAATAAGGCCAATTAAGGCATAAAGAAACCCCATAATTAATAAAACCCTAGATTAGTGTGAAAGTGTAATACAACACTTTACAACACCCTAAATAAGGTGTAATTAGGTCCACTTAATTTACAAGGGCCTAAGACCTAATGTGAATGTGTTAAACACATTACAACACTAAATCAATGCAACATTAAGCTCAATTTGACAAGGAGGGCCCAAACAAATGCAAAAATGTAGAGGGATATATTTTCTATCATTACAATTTTAAATACAAGTGCAGAAAAATATTTATTATGTTCAAAGAATTAGTTAATAAGATAATGTTGAATATTTTATCCGAGTCTGATTGGTCTCGACAACATAACAATCTCCACTTGGAGATTGATTGAACTCCACTTCATACCATCTCCTACTTGGAGACTGATCATAACATCGTTGCCCCTACAACTCCCACTAGAAATAATCACCTTGGAACCTACTGTTCTATTTTAGATAAATTCAACCTTGAAGGCCAACATAAGCTAAAGAGGAGCTTAGCTTCTCCATTGTCACTACCTTCATAAACATATCCATTGGATTGTCATATGTATGAATCTTTTCTAGCCTTACCTAGCCATCCTCCAACATTGAATAAATAAAATTAAATCTCAGTTGTATGTGTTTTGTTTTTTAGTGCAAGGTAGAATTATTTGCAAGATGTATAGCACTCTGACTGTCCATAAACAAGTAACTTTCATCTTTTTTTTTCCCAAGTCTTCCATGAAAAGTTACAGCCATACTGTCTCCTTTGTCGTCTCTATTGAAACAACATACTCTGCCTCTGTGGTGGATAAAGCAACCACCTTTTGTAAATGAGAAATCCAACTCACTACTATCCCACCAACTCTAAATACATAACTTGTGGTACTTTTTTTGGTATCAATATCCCCTACCAAATCTTTGTCAACATAGCCTTTTAAATCAATATTAGAGCCCCTATAAACATTTATATGATGCACCTCTCAAATACCTAAGAATCAATTTTACCGAATTCCAATGCTCAACTCCAATATTACTCATATAGCTACTAACAACTCTTATGACATGTGTAATATCCAGTCTCATGCAGACCATGGCATACATTAAACTGCCTACATCTGAAGCATATGGTACCTTGGACATTTTTTCTTCCTCCTCTTGTGTCTTTGGACACATATCCTTAGTCAATTTGAAATGACTAGGAAAAGGTGTGCTGATAACTTTTGCATTCTCCATATGAAATCTCTGCAACACCTTATCAATATAATAAGCCTTAGATAAAAACAATTTTCTATTTTTCCTATCTCTAGTAATCTTCAGACCAAGGATTTGTTTTGCTACCCCCAAATCCTTCATAGCAAATGAATTTGCTAACTGTTGTTTTAACTCCCTTATGTGATCCATGTTAGACCCCGCTACAAGCATATCATCAACATATAAACATAAAATAATGTAGCTATCATCATCTAACCTCTTAAAATAAACACAATGGTCAAAATTACACCGGTTGTAGCCATGCTCAACCATAAAACTATCAAATTTAATATACCATTGCTGAGGTTTTTGCTTCAAGCCATATAAAATTATCTTCAATTTGAATAGTGAACCAAACCAAACTAGTGAAATTTTTCTTGAGCTTCTCCACTTGCTCCAGCAACATGCGATGATCCTCCCCTTTGGCTGTAGTCTTTGCTATGTCTTCCTACTCCATTTCCTAAGGTTTAGAGGACTGGGAAGTCAAATTCTCCTTTAGCATTTTTTGGAGGTCCAAAAAGTGGCTAGGCCCTTCAAAAAATTCCTCCTCCTCTTCCTCCATGTCTTCCTCATCCCAATTGCCCCTTGTTGGTAGACCACTCCTCATCAATAGAAATTTGATTAATCTGCACCTTCTTGCTATTTTTTGCCAACCTGCCAAATCTCCTAATGCTGGTATTTTCAACCCCTATCTCCACCATAGTAGCAACCACAGTATCCCCCTTGGAGTCTCTACCCACCACATTCTTTCTATCGTAGCTAGTGGCTGGTGGCTCCACCAAACCTTTCCCTTCTTATTTCACTTTTTTCTTGGCTGCAGGTTTGCTGTCAGACTTGTCGGGGGTGGATTTGAGCTCATAGAGCCTAGCCACAACATTTGACTAAGCAAGCCCCACAACCCCCTTTTTCTTTTTGGTGGGTGGTTTCTGCTTGGGGGCTTTAGTATTCCCTAGAGGGGTTTCCCTTTTGGGTCCCTTAGATGCAACTGGAGAGATATTGGTTTGAGTAGGGGGTTCAACTTCCTCAATGTAGGTTAGTGGAAATGGGTTTTTCCAGGTAGAAAGCGAGGTGAAAATGATAAAGCCTCAAGATGAGGCCTTGGTGGAGCCATAGGGGAGGAGAATCCTCAAGGTTTTGGGTAGCAGAGTCTAAGCATTTCTCAATAGAGCTTTCCAAATTAGTGAGTAAGAAAAATGGGAAGCTTAACAATACTTCATTTTAGCTTCTCTTTCAAAGCTAGACTGGGGCAAACAAGTTTTTGTGAATCATTAAGGCTTTCATTGTCCTGAGCCTTGGTGTGCTTAGATACTTCTTCCCGGTACAGGAGAGCCCTGTCGCCTGAACAATCACCTACTCATTGACCTCGAAGGAAATTTTTCCCATTGTAACCCTTCTATCTTTCCAGGAGCTTGAGAATTGCACTGACATCCTAAAATCACGGCCAACCAAGCATTCCATTAAAGGTGCCAACCCTCCTTCGACATAGATGTACCAAACCAGTGGGTCCTTGTGAAATTCCCCACAATTTTCCAGCTCTGTCCTCACCTTGTCGCCACCCATTTCACCACTCTTGACTCTACAAAACTAGGAAACCTGTAAGAGCAAAAGATTAAATTTTTTTGTTAATGTGAGAGGTCACCCAAACACTTCTTCTTTAAAGCCAACCAACAAGGCCTCGGGAAATCAAGACAGTATGCAAGACACACACTTCAGGAGTTAAATCTAAAAAGGGAAATCTCTGTGAGCCCATTAATGGAAATCTTTAAACACCTGTGGCTAGGTTTATGAAAAAATGATGAAATTGGGAGGTTTTCCTTCCACATTGCCATAGCACAAGTTCTGATCATGGTTTTCCATGGGGCCAGATTTAGACTTCCCTAAATATCCACTAAAAAACAATAGGAGCTTTTTAGCGGAGATGATAAGACAAGGCAGGAGCTTCACACCATAATTAGTAGGCACATCAAATTTGAATTTGGAAATATGCAAGGATATGTAAAGGCTGAGACAAGATCACAAATAAAGATTGTGTAAGGCCTGAACCAACTTGGTCGTTACCCTATCATCTTCCCATTACTCCTCTTAATTAGCTCCGTAATTTTGATCTCCACCCCAAGAATTAAATTATGCCATGAATTAAAAACCTCAGCATCCATCTTCATCCACATCACCCAAAAAGAAAATATGTGGACCATCTAGAAAGCGATGACAAGTTGATAGGTTGTCGTTAGGTCCTAACACTTTAGTTGATAAATACATTAATATATAGACTGGGTAGTGTTTGAAGGCTATATGCAATAGAAGACATCTTGACTATCTCCCTCAGGTTTCCTAGGTGTTGGACAACTGAAATAAAACTCTAAACTAAGAGGCCACTAAACTTAGAAAGTAGGAAATCATTTATCTAGAAAGCTTGAAATAACTAAACTAGAAAACATAAAAATATAAATCTAAAAAGCATAACAACTAAACTAGAAAGCATGGAAATGATTAAACTACGAAATGTATAAATTGTTGAAGAAAGTAAATCTTGTAAATAAACTAGGAAACATTGATCTAACAAGAGATAGAAATCTAAACAACTAATAAAAAATGATTTAACAATCTAAAACAAATGAAAGAAGGTGCTCCAAAACTTCAAATACTAAACTCAAAGACTATAGAATCAGCTACAACCTACAAGATTAATCTTCACAAAATTACACATGAAAATAAACTTCAATTCCAATTATTATCTACTAAATGAAAGTACATAATTAAAAGTAGAATACTTATCTATCTCATCTACAGTTCCCCTCGAGTGGCCACCTCTCGGGTGCTCCTATGCTTAGCTTAGATCACATACACTGGTAACTCCAAAATTACTTCAGTCAAAATAACTCCATTCACATTACCCAGTAACTCCAAAGGTGGCAGAAAAAACTCATTTATTTCATATTAAGAGTGTAACTCAGAAAACATAGTGACAACATAACGATATTCATTTGTATATTATCGTTTTCAACAGTTACATATTTATATAATTGAGCAGCTAATGAAATCCTACTTTTCAGTTGGTAAAGTCTTCAAATGATTGTCAACAACTAATAGACTTTAAAGCCCATGACATGAAACATTAAAGGGGCTTGAAATGAGCCATAAAGTCTTTAAAACTGAAAATAACATAAACTACAAAATGCGGTCCATCATGTATGCTCCTAAAGTTCTGGTGCCCATTCGCTTGTCTTCAATGGTGTTGAATTTTGTGTTAAACCTCTTTGACTGTCATGATAACCGATTGTGGAAGTTGACCTGTGCAATGCTCAAAAACTAAACCATTAAGTTAGCGCAAGTTAGCTTATTTAAACTAATTTCAAGAAATAGAGATTGTATGCCTATTCACAAAAAGAAAGCAATTACTTATCCTAAAGACATTAATTGACAGGTTAAGGATGGTTGAAAGATGTAAGGTTAAGTATTTAGTCGATTATATTGATAAGGTTATTTTTACCTCATCATTTCCTCCCCTTCCTAAGCCCGAGTAGGTCCTCCTACTTTTTGTTGTGCCCCTTACCCTTCATTTCCCCAATTCTTATTCAACTCCTCATATTTAGAACTGAGATCATACAAATCATCTACTTCTGTATTTAGTTCCTCTGGTTCCTTTAGAAATCCCTGATGAAAAGTAACCCTTTGTACCCATCTTTCAAAATTGTCATTACTCTGATCTGTATTGATATATGCTACAAGGGGTGGTGAAAGAAGTAGAGGTGGTCTATACCTCATGCCAATCCAGTTAACCTTAATTTATCAAGGATAGCGGTCAAGGCTACTGCCCTTCTGTAAGACCATCTAATATTAAGAGGTGAAATTACCTCCCTTTTCTTGAGATACATAGGAAGAGGGGTATACCTTTCTTCACATGCATGCCAAGCTTTCCCTATCAGCTTTGGTCCTTGATCTTGAAAATGATTATGGCACAACCAAATGCTATTATTATACTTTCTTTGTACACTCTCTCTAAGTTGAACACCTGGAAACTGTGCCTTGAAATAGAAAGGCTTCCTATGGGGGTATCTCATTTGCAATCCAACAATTTTCTCTGCATGTGCATACTCCCTTGACCAATCCTTCTAGTGAATCTGATTACGTATTGTGGATAGGAATGATCTCAAATAAACTTCTCCCACAAAAAAATTAACATAAAAATCTATATATTCTTCCAAGAGAAAATTATGGACAAATAATTCACATAATAAATCTTGCTGATCATGAGTTGACTCAACAAATATCTTAACAAATTCTTTATCATCAGGGTCATGTGGTTGGTTATGGCGAATTCTAAGTAACTCCCATCTTAGGAGTTGTTCATTGAGGAACATAGAATACAACCTAGATGGTCTTCTACAAGCCAACAATAACTCACTGATTTCACAAGCATCCTGTTTAGCTCTATATGCTTTGTGAAATTATTCTTTTAACAGTACTAACTCCTTTTTTAGACTATTATTTTCAAATTCTACATCTCTTAAGAAGTAGCATCTCCATCCATTTCATCAATAATGGAGGGATACTTACCTGGAACCATTCTAAAATAGTTGGTTTGGTTTGTGTTCCCTTGGATTCCATTATTGGCTTAATGTCACTTTCCTACAAGTCCTACTCTAACTCCACAATTCTACTCATAGAAGCATTAAGTTCAACTTCCTACCTATTTCTTTCTTCTTCAAAAGAATTACACATTTGTATAAAATTATTTTTCAAACCTTGGATGTGCTTATCTTTCTCAGTAAGATCAACCATATGCGACTTGCTTTGTTGATTCCATTGTTGTATTTGGTACTACAACTGTTCAATGACCCTATCTTTTTTCTCCATCTGTATTGTCAATTTTGCAATCTCTTGATCCCTTTTACTTATAATTGCAGCATGCGCTTCAATTTCTTCTTGCTGCTAGGTGATATGTTCTTCATTCCTTTGCAACTGAGATTTTAATTCAATAATTTCTATCTCCAATTTCTCTAATTCCTCCTCTTTTTGATCATATTTTGCATCCCCTGTGTCCATAGAGAAAGATGGATTGGGAATTTCTCTATCATCATGAAGTACATTTTCCTCAGTACTAGGTATACTTTCAACTATCAAGGAAAGGGGAGAATCCCCCCATAGGTTCATCTTCAATATGCACAAAATGTGATGACTGTACTTTTCCCTCTTCCTACTCCTTTGGATATGGCATTCTCTTCTCTTCATCCTTGGGGGATTGATTGACCTACTTTTCTATTTCACTTATTTCCTTATCACCAGGCTGATTTTCAGTTTCCAATATTCTTGTTCGAGTCCTAGGCTTTTTATTTTTAGAGGTACTTCCTATGTCATAGGGATCAGTTTCACTGGACTTTGCAAACAACCTCTTGCTTCTTCGTAGAGGATGGGTTGTTTGAATAGTGACTTTAGTTCGCTTCTTCCTCTTGCGAGGAAGCTCTTCTTCTTCTCTAGTATGCACAATTTCCACATCCCTTGACTGTCCTGGGGTTTCTAACACATTCGACAAAGTTTTCGGTGCATTTTCGCTAGGAGCTGTTGAAGTTTGTTGGGATTCAGGAGCACCTAAGGCCTCAGAGGAGGGTTCTTCTAAGGATTGTTCTTTTTGTTTAGAGGACTCACCTTCGTCAAGTGGTCTTTCAGACTCCACTTTTTCAAAATTTCACAAATTTTTTTACCACTTCTTTTCTGGCTTTTTACAAAAATGGTACTTGCATATCAACTATATAAGGTCATGGTGTTTGAGGGCCCCTTTCCCAAATTTATATTATTCAATCATGGTGGTAACTAAATGACACAAAAATGATTGTAAATTAACCCTAAGAGAAGGGTCTTCAGTGCCATGGCACAAATGAATAAGTAGACAAAAAGGAGGTCCTACTACTGTGGTTATTTGTCTTTCACAGGTAAAGTATTTTATTATCCAGGCTATGATAGTTCTCTAGGGTTCTAGGATAGAAATTTTGTGAAAACCTTTGTTTTGTCCCCTGGTACTTATGGTGATTATAGGTTGAGTCTCCTCCTCCCTATGAAATAATTCTACTAGTCTTTGATAGGTAATATTAGCAGTTTCATTCAAATCAATGCCTTTATTCTCAAGACCATAAAGACGAACAATAATTTTTGAACTTACTTGGAAATGCTTGCCATGCACCACAATCTGTTTGTCTACGAAATTCTCTATGAATTCTCTCACCAACTGCTCGATATATCCCTTGAAAATTTTCATAAATTCTAGCCACACAACTTTTTGAAATAGGTCTGTAACATTACTTAATGCCAACAATTGAGTTGTTGAGGCTGGTTCATACTTTTTCTTGACTCCTCCCATTTTACCTTCCCTTGCCGCTTTGCTAAATTTTGTAGAAACTCTGTAATGTTTACCTTGTTTCAATTAACTAGATTGCAGATGAAAAGGGACACAATTGGATATAACCGACATAAGAGGAATTAATCACCTTACTTGAGTCCTTACTAAGTAATCATGATAATTATTCATGGGGAAGTACACAACCATTTTTGTACTTTTAGCAATCGTGTGATGACACAATTTTCAAAATTGAGAGAGGGAATGGTTCATGCCAATTAATTAATCTCTATTCAAAATAATTACTAACTTTAAGTAAAGAAATCCATACACACCTTATGTCTTTTCATTAAATCAAACACCACTCACCTTTTTTGACATAATCGGATAGTTACATGATTTGGTAAGGGTGGTGATAGATAATTATGACATGGATGGGATGGTTTAAATGATGGAAAAAATTATTATGACAAAAGGGTTTTCAAAATAATTTCATTTATTACGAAAATATTTGATATGATATGGCAAAATGAAAATTAAGGAGTGGATCTTGAGGTGGTAGGAAAATTAAATGATGGGTATGTGCAGAAATTAGGAAAAATCAAAATATTGAAAAAGGAAAGAGTACAAAAATCTAGGGCATTGCCGAAAAATGCAATCGGGGTGGAAGGATAAAAAGTTTTGGAGCATCATTGAGAGATGTCATTGGAACATAGCAACCAAATTGAAGATTCTAGAGCATCATCAAAAGATGCAGCTAGAGCAGTGACCAAAATTTTTTGGAGCATTGTCGAAATATGCAACCAGAGCAGTAGCCAAATTTTTTTGGAGCATCGTCAAAAGATGCAGTCAGAGCAACAACTAAAAATTTATGGAGCATCATCGAAAGATGTAGCCAGAGCAAAAAACAATTTTTTTTGGAGCATTTGAACAAGTTCTAGAGGAACCAAACAAATTCCGGAGCATCACTGAAAGATTTTGCTGGAAGGAAGAAACAACATGATTCCAAAGCATATCTAGAAGATGCATCCAGAAGAATGAACAATAGAATTTTGGAGCATCACTGGAAGATGCAGACATAAGAAGGAAGAAGAATGTGAAATTTTGGCCTTTGACTTCCCGAAGCATCATTGAGTGATGCATCAGAATGTAGGATCAGAATGAGGAACGACACAAATTAGTTGTACAAGTTTTGGAGCATAGCAACAACAGTTCCAGAGCATCGCAGCAACCAAGCCAACAAGTTTTAGAGCATCACAATAGGGTGTGCTAGAATTTGTGTTCACCAAAGAAATGAAGTCTTGCAAAAAATGGACAAAGTTTAGCCAAATCCAAATGATTAGGTTGATGAATAATTTGAAAGAAACATTTTGAAATGAAGTAAATTCACACACACATTTTTGTTTTGGTGTTTATTATGGGAAAATACTATATTGACTCCACCATAGCAGAGTCAATGCATTGGATTTCTCCCTACATCTCTACCATTTTTGTAAATTCCTCTCTATTAACAGGCTTATGGTAGACACGTAATAAGTGTACATTAACTAGGATAGTTCGGGTATCACCATCAATGGGTTTCAACTGAATTGAGCCATTTGCAAATACCTCAAAAATTTCATATGGTTTGAGCCAATGTGTTCTGAGTTTTCCCTAGTGATCCTTGTATCTCAAATTGAACAATAATTCCCAATCCCCATTATGAAATTCTCTCTCCTTGATATGTTTATCATGTCAGACCTTGTGTTGTTGTACCAACTTGATTTGATGGATGACATCCAAACGGAGTTCATCCAATTCACTAAGCTGTAAAACTCTCTCTATCTAGGCTCGTTTAAGATCTATACCCAACTCCATGGCTTTCCTAAGGGTTTGGAGTTCAGATTCAATGGGCAAGATAGGTTTCTTCCCAAAAACTAACTTGTATGGAATATACCCAGTAGTTGATTTCTAGGTGGTGTATAATCCCAAATGACTTCACGTAGTTTTCAAGCCCAGTCTTTCCTTCCTAATGAATTTTTTTTTTCTAATTTTTTTCATAAACTAGGGGGCTTGATCTGTGACAATTGTCCTAGGAGCTCCGAATCAGAGAAAAAAATTATTGTAAAGGAAATCAACTACTTGTTCCTCCTTAGCAACGCGTAAGGCTTTCACTTCTACCCACTTAGTCAGGTAGTTGGTACATACCAAAATGTACTCTTTTCCTTGTGAAGGAGGGTCTAAAGGGTTGATAAAATCCAATCCCAATTTTTCAAATGGTTAAAGGACTACCTAAGGTTGTAGGGGCATTTCATTAGTTGTAGTTGGTCTTCCTACCCTTTGACATTAATCACATTAATCACATTTGCGAACATATTTCTTGATATCCTTATGCATAGAAGGCCAGTAGTATCCTGCTCCCAAAATCTTGTGGGTTGTCCTTTTAGCAAAATAACGCCCTCTGGAAGGATCATCGTGACATGATCTAAAGATACTATAGGTCTTATCTTCCCTAACAAAATGTCATAGAACTATATCAGGTCCACATCGAAATAGGATCCCATTAATCCATTTGAAGAGGGAACTTTCTCTAACAAGGTGTTTCTTCTGTTTTGATGAAAAATGAGGTGGTACTTCTGTAGTGGCCAAGTAGTTTGCAATATTGGAAAACAAAGGGGATTTAGTAGAGATGGTGAACAAATTTTCATTTGGAAACTCTTCCTGTACTGGAGCACAATCACCATCATGTTTAATTCAGGATAAGAAATCTGCGACTACATTGGACTTCCTTGGTTTGTCAATAATTGTTACAGTGAATTCCTAAAGAAGAAGCAACCACCGAATTATCCTTGCATTTACTATAGGTTTATTCATAAGGTACTTGATGGCTGAGTGATTTGTGTACACTGTGACTTTGTATCCTGTGATATAATGTCAAAATTTATTAATTGCATGGACTACAACCAAGAATTCTTTCTCCGTTGTGGTATAATTCCTTTCTGTTGGAGTCAAATTCTTATTGATGAAATATATGGCATATTTTCCCCCATTTTCATCTTCTTGTCCTAAAACCGCTCCAATAGCATCATCATATGCATCAACATAGCTATGGAACAAAAGGTTCCAATTAGGCCCATGAAGGACATGAGAAAAGATGAGTTTCTCCTTTATGATTTCAAATGATGACTGACACTTTAAAGGTGTCCAGATGAACTCTACATTCTTCTGAAGAAGGGAAAACATAGGGGTCGCGATCTTACTGAAGTTTTCTATAAATTGTCGGTAGTATCCAACATGCCCTAAGAAACTTTTGACATCGGTCTAGGTTTTTTGGGTCTCAAGTTGTTGTATTACTCTGATTTTCTTAGGATCAACCTTAATCCCTTTAGCTGAAATATGGTGTCCCAACACTATTTCTTGTTCTACCATTATCAAACATTTCTCATGGCTTAGGGACAAATGATGATCCTCACATTGCTTCAACACCTTATCTAGATTTTGGAGAGCCTCATCAAAGGTTGAACCATATACAGTGAAGTCGTCCTTATAAACTTCCACACACTCATTTACCAACTCAAAAAATATAGCCAGGATAGCTCTCTGGAGCATTACATAGCCCAAAAGGAAGAACTTGATATGAAAATGTCTCCCAAGGGTAGGTAAAAGTCATCTTATCCTGGTCTTCTGTTGCTACCTGTATCTGGTTGTAACCTCTAAATCTGTCCAAGAACGAAAAACATTTCCTCCCAACCAAGTTATCCAACACCTGGTCTACAAATGGTAAAGGAAAATAAACTATGTGTGTTTCTTTTTTAAGTTCCCTATAGTTTACACACACTCTCCGCTTTTCATTTTTCTTTGTAACCACAACCAAAGGTGACACCCATTTGCTGTCAGAAATTGGATAAATAAACCGTACTTGTAGGAGTTTCTCA
Organism: Sequoia sempervirens; assembly: GCA_007258455.2. NCBI lineage: Eukaryota > Viridiplantae > Streptophyta > Pinopsida > Cupressales > Cupressaceae > Sequoia > Sequoia sempervirens. The sequence continues at coordinate 114,804,660 of VDFB02026320.1, read as the reverse complement.
ATTTCAGTTTTAATGATATCTTTTAGGGAAGGATTGAGTCTCCATTATGGTTGGTGAACATGTCGAACATCCTTAGTATAGATGTGATGAGTACACACACTTGGGTGTATTCCTCTCATATTTGTATATTCCCAAGCGAAAGCTTTAGATCTATTCACTAGGGTGTCAAACAATTTGTGTTCTTCCAGCTCAGTCAACCAACTATTAATGTTCAAAGTTTTTTTTGGTAGCAACATAATGGTTTTAACTCCTAGATGGTTGGATGTGACAGTATACATGGGACTTGTCAGGGTGTTAAGAGGAAATCTATGAGGTATAGTTTTATGAATCTTGGCAATGCCTACAAAGAAATGGTGCTTTTTTTTGGAACTAAGTTTGTCAAAGAACAAGGCAATCCCATGAAACTGGCATTATCAAATTCTATGTGATCTATGTTGATTGGGTGTCCTAGTATCTCTTCTATGTCTATCATCTCCTCACCAATCGAATCCATAGTAAGAATTTCCATGTTGTTTTCCTATTCATCCTCTAATTCTTCACCATGTTGTTTGATGACTACCATGGCTAGTGAAGCCAAAGTTTCCTGTCCATTGGGGCTTTCTGGTTCATCAACCCATACTTTATTCTGTTTAGCAGGCTTGGTAGGAGGATACAAAAATAAATGTTTGCTATTAGGTCCATGTGAAATGGTCATTTCTCCCTCTATAGTCATTTTTGGCTACAATAGTAGCTAGCCATGGTCTTCTGAGAATTATTGGATAACTGTCTTTAGGTGTAAGGGACTCAATTATTTGAAAATCTATTGGATATTCCCATCCATCCACCTTAACAAGAACATTTTCAATGACGCCCTTGGGAATAGATATGGATTGATTTTCCATCTACAAGATTGTAGTTGTGGGATATAAATCAATAAGTCCCAACTTTTCCATGAAATCAACAGTCATTACGTTAATGGATGCTCCAAGGTCCACCAAGGTATTAGGTATTGCTACCTCATTAACTATTACTATTATAAGTGGACTACTTGGATCGTCATATTTTAGAGCAGTGGTCATTCCAACCAACAAGTTAGCTAGATAACAATTTATGTAGACAATATTTATTCATTTTAGTTTCCTCCCTGGAGTTTTGATACACAACTATTTGATCAATTGGTTCAACTCAGGAATCTCTTTAATCACTTGTAGCAAAGGGACTTCAATCTGCAATTGTTTAATTTCTTATATCAATGCAGTCCTGGTAGATGTGGTCATTTTCAGAGTATCTTTCATGGTGATTGGTTTTAGATGCTCTGAAAAAGGTGCTTTAAATTTGTCTTTAGGAGTGGAATCCTTCAAAAGATTAGTTGGAGAGTGACCCCCCTCCTCCTGAGGTAGGTCGAAAGCTCCAACTGAGGATGGTGTGTTGGGCTTGTTTTGAGTAGCTTTTGGGGCTTGTTCTACAGATGTGAGTGTTGTTGTAGTTGTCTCAACATACTTCTTAATAAGTTCATCTAGAATCTCTTCAATAGTCGGATATGAAAGTGTTTTTCCAAACCTTAACTACAACTTCCCATAGTGTATCACATTAATTCTAGCGACATTGTCCTGTTCAATGGAATACATTAGAGTATTTAGGAAATTGTTCTTTGGGTTTGGAATGGGTTGCATCGGAAGTTGTGGTTGGTTAACTTGTTCATTTTTTTGAGTATTCTGGGGAGGTGATAAAAGATTTTGTTGTTGAGTAGGCATCCTTTTGGGACCAGTATAAAATTGATGCTGAGGTTGATTCCATTGAGGAATAGGATTCTGAGGGTACTAGTGTTGTTGAGGCTAGTTAGGCCACTGAGGATTTCCCCAAGATTGATTTGTCCATTCAGGTGGTCCCCAAGGATCAATTCCCAAATTAGGTGGTACAGGAGGTGGTACCTAAGGCCAAGGTGTTTCCCATTGATTTTTATTCTAGTTGGGTTGAAGTCTCTAGTTAGGGTTTGAATTTTGGCCATAGGAAAAATTCCCTCCAATTCTTTGATTTACAATGTTGACTTCTTCCTCAATCGGGGGTGTTCTTTTCTTAGAATTCTTGATGGAATTCAAAAACTCACATTGATCAGTGGGGTGATTCTTGTCACAAACTTGAAAAACATCAATTTTTTCAACTTTATCCAAAAGAAATTCCCTTAGCAAATGTTTGTTTCGACACCTGGGGCAGTAAATGGACAAAGTCTCAGGATTTCATGTTTTAGCCTATATGCCATCTAACATGGTGTTTAGATGAACAAGAATATCAGTCTTGAGGTTGGCTAGCTCTTCACATAATTTTCCTATTTCATTGGAACCTTTAAAGAAGGTGGACTTTCAGATACCTCCTTGAGTACGAGAGAAATTCTGACATAATTTTGTAATATCATCGAGCCCCAGTTGGGACACATCTCCTTTTCACATTAAATCCAAGCTCCTTCGAGCTTTGTTGTCAAGACCCTTAAGGAATAGGGTCTTTAGAATATCAATACTTATGAATTCTCCACCAAATCATTTAGATAAGAAGATAAACCTCTCTAGGTAATCCTCTAGACTTTCATCCTCATTTTTCCTTATTTTGAATAGTTCTTCTTTCCTATTGTTGATCCTATAGTAATTTTGGTTTTTCTCCAAAAAGGCAGAGTCCATTTCATCCCAGGAGGTTATCGACTGAGAAGCTAATCCCATAAAACAGTGCATGGTTGAGTCTTTTAGAGTGGAGGGAAAAATATTTAGTTTCTGGTTATCATTCTTGTAGTCATATGTTTGACACAAGACTTTGAACTCAAATAGAAACTGGTTAGGGTCCTCAGTAGACAAACCTCGAAAGGTTGGCAAGAAGGTTGGTGAGATATTTCTCATCATCGTATCATCATCTGCATCAATAGCAATAGGATAAGTGAATGCGCATGGTGGTGGAGGGTTATTATTGTTGGCAACATTTCTATGGTCACCCATGATGTTGAAGGGAATGTGGTCCTCTTCAAAAATTCGCTCAGTTAGGCCAGGTCCTAGAGTTTTCAAAGGAATACACTCCTCTACAACTAAGTGTTCTCTTTCTAGGGTATGTGGGAAGGTCTTAGGTTGACCCTGCTCAATCAAGTCCTCAATAAGTTCTTCATCTAAGTTTCCTTCCTCCCTACTTGTGGTTGGTACGTCGATTGGGGGTGTTTTTGGTATGAATTTTCTGTGGGGGCCTCGTTTCCTAACCATGTAGAAAAAGAAGCCAAAGGACTATTTTTGTTCCTAAAAGAGGTATTCAAGGTATCTCCTACTAACACTAGAAAAAGAAGTTCCCCAGAAACGACGCCAAAAAGTGATAAGTTGTCTTTAGGTCCTAAAACTTTAGTTGATAAATGCGTTAATATATTGACTGGGTAGTGTTCGAAGGATATATACAATAGAAGACATCTTGACTATCTCCCTCGAGTTTCCTATGTGTTGGACAGCTGAAATAAAACTCTAAACTAAGAGGCCACTAAACTTAGAAAGTAGGAAATCATTTATCTAGAAAGCTTGAAATAACTAAACTAGAAAGCATGAAAATGATTAAACTAAGAAATGTATAAATTGCTAAAGAAGTAAAGCTTGTAAATAAACTAGGAAACATTGATGTAACAAGATATAGCAATCTAAACAACTAATAGAAAATAATTTAACAATCTGAAACAACTGAAAGAAGGTGCTTCAAAACTTCAGACACTAAACTCAAAGACTACAGACTCAACTACAACCTGCAAGATTAATCTTAACATAATTAGACACATGAAAATAAACTTCAATTCCAATTATTATCTATTAAATGAAAGTACAAAATTAAAAGGAGAAAAATTATCTATCTAATCTACAACCCCTCGAGTGGCCAACTCTTGGGTGCTCCTACTCCTAGCTCAGATCACATACACTGGTAACTCCAAAATTACTTCATTTAAAATAACTCCATTCATATTACTTAGTAACTCCAAAGGTGGCAAGAAAAACTCATTTTTTTCATATTAAGAGTGTAACTCAAAAAACATAGTGACAACATAACGAAATATTCTTCTGTATATTATCATTTTCAATAGTTACATATTTATATAAGAGTAGCTAACAGAATCCTAGTTTTCAGTTGGTAAAGTCTTCAACTAATTTTCAACAACTAACAGACTTTAAATCCCATGACATGAAACATTAAAGGGGCTCGACATGAGCCATAAAGTCTTTAAATCTAAAAATAACAGAAACTACAAAAACTTGATCCATCATGTATGCTCCTAAAGTTCTGACGCCCATTTGCTTTTCTTCAATGGTGTTGAAGTCTGCATTAAACCTCTTTGACTGTCATGATAATTGATTGTGGAAGTTGACTTGTGCAATGCTCAAAAACTAAAACATTAAGTCAACACAGGTTACCTTATTTCGACTAATTTCAATAAATAAAGATTGTACGCCTATTCACAAAAAGAAAGCAATTACTTATCCTAAAGACAATTAATTGGTAGGGTAAGGATGGTTGAAAGATGTAAGGTTAAGTATTTAGTCCATTATATTGATGAGGCTATTTTTACCTCATCAAAAGCAAGATTAGATGTCATCATGATGAAAAAAAGTGCCCTGCTCCTTGAGGATTATACCTTGTATTCTAGGTGGTAGGTTCCCCATATTCCCCCAACAATTAGAATCTCTCTAATGGAAGTCGAGATTAGCTAGAGCATCAACAACTTGATTACCCTCCCTATAAATGTAACAATCTTCATATTCAGCCTCAACACCAAAATATTTATGTCTAACAAGATATCCCTGGTAGTCCATCCTAATAATCTACCCAAATTAATAGAGTCAAACACCAACTTAGAATCCCCTTCTATGTGCAGTTTCTTTATCCCCATACTGACAGCTAACTAGACACCCTTCAACAACGCCCTTGCTTTCATAGTCAGGGAGGTCTGAATCCCTATACCTGAGTATCCAACCACAAAGTTTCCCCTACAGTCCCTGATAATACCCCCTATGCTTTCCCTACCCAAGTTTCCTTTGGCAACACCATCAAAATTGAGTTTAGGCCAACCACGATCTGGGGGTTTCTAAATAGTGTCCCGTTTAGCTTGGGACCAATATTTGTCAAAGGAGTTAACCTCAATATTTTTGTTCCAAGCTTTAGCCATTTTAATCTCCCAATCAATAGGAGCTTTGTTCGGGGTTTTCCCATTGAAAATTGAAATATTTTCAGAAATTAACCTTAGCCCTATACCAAAAACCTCCTTAGGACTCATCTCAATATTCCTAAATATATGGTTGTTCCTCTCTTTCCATAAGCACCAACAAATAATGGGGGGGACCTGGTTGCCAATATCTCTAGGTAAGGGGTGATGGAAACAGACAAACCACCTCAAGATATAGGATTTGATGTCCTTACACAAAGTCCATTGAGTACCCAATTTCTCCAAAGCTAGCTCCCAGACACCAACAACAAATGAGCAATGCAAAAGTAAGTGATCCATAGATTCCTCATTGTATTTGGACATCAAACACTTGTTAGGGATCTAAAATCCCCTTTTCCTCAAGTTATCCTGAGTGAGGATCCTGTTATGGCAGGTTGCGCACTAGAAGAAGTTTATTTTCAGAATCATGTTCCTATTCCAAACCTGTTTCTAGATTCCATTCTCAATACCCTGAACCAACGGTAGATTGTAAGCCATTCTGATTGAAAGATTGCCTTTCCTATAATTAGTCCAGTATAATTCATCCTCCATGCTGGATAAAGGTAATCTGGTAAGGGAGAGTAAGTCTTGTAGAGACTTAGCCAAAGTTAACAACTCAGGGGACAAAGGACAACAAAGAAGCAGGTCTTTCCACCTCCTAGCCCCTGACTGGCCATGGAGGTAGTCACTAATGTAAAAACCAAAGAAGAATCGTGCCAGTCTCATAAGATTCTTGAAGTCCAAGTGTGAAAGGGGGGCATCTAACAACCAAGGGTCTTCCCAAAATATAATGTTATTACCATTCCCAAGCTTCCATTTCAACCCGATCTTGAGCAACCCCTACAATTTGCAAATTTTCTTCCATGCTAAAGATCTTGAGGGGTGATCATCAGAGAGGCACTTGATCATAGGACTATTGTGGAGATACTTAGCATTCATAATCTTGCACCAGTCCTTAGTATTCCTTAGATGGTCACAACCAACCTTAGCAAGTAAGGCCTTTTTAGTGCATAGGATATTTTGATTCCAAGCCCACCACAAGATTTAGGCTTACAGACTCTGTCCCAGCTAACCAGAGCAAAAAAAATATTTTCCTTGGTCCCGAACCACAAAACGTTCCTTTGAATTTTTTCAAACTTCTCAGCAATATAGCTGGGAATCTTACAGATAGAGAGGAAGTAAATAGGGATCCCATAAAGGGCCACCAACATAAGTTGCAGTTTTCCAACATTACTAAGGATGGACCCTTTCCACCCTGCCAATTTCCTTTGAATCCTTTCAAGAACAGTTTTCCAAAAGGTAGGAGCGACATCCTTAATAGTAAGGGGTAACCCTAGATACATCGATGAGAGAGATCCACTCACACATCCAAGGACAACAGTGACCCAATCTTGTAGAGCAGGTGTGTTGTTGAATAAGTAAACCATGCTTTTGTTATAATTTATACATTGGCTGGAGCAAGCAACATAATGATTAAAACACCTTTTCCATTTCTTGGCTTCAACCACAAAGGCCTTCCCAAAGAGAATCGTATCATCAACGAACTGTTGGATAACAATAGGTTCCAAGGAAGAGACATGTTTGACCCCCATTATAGACCCCTCCGACAACAGTTTAGATATGTTTCTGCTCAAGACATTTGCAACCATGATAAATAAATAGGGTTAGAGGGGGTCACCCTGTCTGATACCTCTCCCAACTTTGAAGAAGCGAAAGGGGGTCCCATTAACCAATACCAAGTAACTTACTGTGGTAATGCATTCCATCAAGAGGTTGATCACCCTACTGTCAAAACCAAACTTAGCTAGGACTTTGGGGATAAAGTCCCATATCACCTTATCATATGCTTTTGAAATGTCCAAATTGAGGGTCATACTGGCATTATTGCATCTGTCCATGGAATGGAGAATTTCACGAGTAGTTATGGTAGCATCCAAAATATGATGACCAGGGACAAACCCTTTTTCGGTAGGGCAAATTATTTTTTCTAGGAGGGGTTTTAGGTAGTTCACCAAGACTTTAGAGAAGATCTTCTAAATGGTATTACAAAGGCTAATGGGATTGAAATTAGTCATTAACTAGGGTTTAGCAACCTTGGGAACCAGGGAAATAAAAGTGTGGTTCAATTGTTTGAGAATCTTACCAGATTTGAAGAAATCCCTGGCAGCCAAAACAAGGTCCTCACCCATAATCTCCCAAAATATCTGAAAGAAAGCAAGGGGGAAACCATATGGGCCAGGTACCCTATAGGCTCCCATACTGAAAGCAACTAGACGAACTTCTACAAGAGTGATAGCACAAATGATACTATAATTATCATCCTGGGTTATGGTGGTCGGGAGAGGGTCCAACAACAGGTTATCCAAAGTTGGATTGGGAGCCTCAACAGGAGCTAGATAAGCCCTTTGAAAATAGTATGATGCCAAGAGCCCAATCTGGGTAGGCGTATTGACCAAGACCCTATTCTCATCTTGAAGCTTAGTTATCTGGTTCATTTTCTTGTGTTTTAGGGCAGAAACATGAAAAAAGAGGTATTTTTGTCCCCCTCTTGCAACCATTGAACTCTAGATTTCTATTTCTAGAATATCTCCTCCTTTTTTAATATTTGTTCCCATTCCCTAAAACTCTCTTTCTTGGTTGCATGTCAGCAGGCTAACATCCCCTTCTTCCATTCTTTTTTGGATGACCTCCAGCTTATCCCCTAAGGCTCTTTTTTTTTTTGAAGTCACCAAAAACTCTCTTATTCCAACCTTTCACCATATTTTTTACATGTTTAAGTTTGTTAAAGATCCTGAACATGGGGGAGCCACGTATAGGGATGTTCCACCATTCAAAAATTTTGTTCCTAAAGTTAGGATGGAAGTTCCACATTATCTCAAACCGGAAAGGAAAAGGTCTAGCAATAGATAGATCATTCATGACCAGCAGTAGAGGGTTGTGGGCAGAGATTGTTCAGGGCGGAGCAAGAAAATTAGAACTAAGCAGGGACGTCTAATTGTGGGAACAAAGAAATCTATCCGATCTGACCTGAATCAACCCATCCCCAAGGTGCCTATTGGTCCACGTAAAGGATTGACCCAATAAGTCAATGTCAAGCAAATCGGTGACACTCAGAAAACTCGCCAGATCACTCATGCTATTAGAGTAGTCCACCAAACCACCACATTTCTCCAAAGGATACAAAGGAGAGTTGAAAGCCCCAACCACCAACCAACATGTCCCTTTGTTATTATTTATCCAATCAGTAAGATCTTGCCAAAGGGAATTCCTAGCATTCCTTTGGTTAGGGGCATAGACATTAATGAGTGACCAAGAGCCACCTGGATGAGAAAACTTGATTCCCACACTACTCCAGTAATGGAAAATTTCAGACCCAATAATCCTATTAGGATTCCATAACACAACAAGCCCACCAAACGTACCCTCAACATCACTGCAAGATAAAAGGGCACCTGACCATATATACTTAGCAATATTATCAAAGTTAGTCTCCTTCATTTTGGTTTCCTGTAAAAGTAAGACATCAATCTTATGTTCTAAAACATAGTTTTTCAGTGCTATCTATTTGTGGGGGCTATTTATCCCTCACACATTCCATGACATGACCTTCATTTTTGACCCTTCTTTGAGGACACTTCCATTGTCCTCTGTTTACAAATGGCTATCTCTTTTGTTGTCTCTCTTTGCTTGGTCTGTCATTGGTTGGGCCTTCCAAGTTTAGAGTCAACACCCACATCTGCTTTCCTCTATTTCCCCTTCTTCTTTGGGGTTGACCAAAATTCCTCCAATATTTTTTCCTGATTCAAACCCATAGAATCCATTTAAACTGTCTCATCTTAACTTTTGAATCCTCCCCTTCCATGATTTTGTCTTCTTCACCATCAGACAAAAAAGATCCAGTTTTCAAGTTTGTCCCTTCTTCCTTCGAAGATTCACCATTTACACCATCTTCCCACAACACTTAACTAGGGGAAGGATCACTAACCCCCAGAATCCCACAGCCAAGATCAGGGGCAACAGGGACCAGAACCGAGTCCCCAAAGGAGGCATTCTCCCCAACAATGGGGTCAGGGCCGACTTAGGAGTCAACCGACTTGGGAGAGCCAGAGTTGGCAAGGGAGTCAACAATATTCAAGATGTCATCTTCAAAAGGGTAGTGGTCATCGACAACAGACTTACTAGGGTTAGGAACATGTTTTAAAGTAGATTTGCAGTCTGTGATTAGGTGGCCAGGTTTAGCACATTTATGGTAGTAAATAACAACATTCTCATAACAGACTTGTTGGTTCCAGGAACCAAACTTAGAACAGAGCTTTACTAAAGTAGGCAGAGATTTATGTACTTTGATATTAACACAAAAGTGGGCAAAAAATAACCTAGATTTGGACCTAGTAATGGAATCCAAAGTGATGAACTGGCCCAAGGAGTCCCCAATATATTTGAATATGGTATCATCCCAGTATTCCAAAGGAAGACTAGGTAAACAAACCCAAACCAATGCCGATTTGTTGAGATCCACTGTGGGGTCGAACCCCGACTTCCATTAGCACAAATCCAAACTATGCTTACCATAGACCCAAGGTCCTGAAGAGAGGACTGAGACTAGAACTTTGTTATTTTTAAAGTAAACATGTATTTTTTATTCAAGCTATGAAATAAAAGGAAGGATATCATCTATTTGTTGATTATTGAAATTTGATTGGTCTCTCTTCAAAGGTGGAGCAAGGGCCCACTCCAACCAATGGACATGAAATGGTATTTCTTAAGTATTAGATTCTTTATTCAAAATAATATTTCATGTTGTGATTTATGATTTCATTGGATTAATTTATTTTCAACAATAATATTTCCTATTGTAATTTGTGATTTCATATTGGCCTTAATTAGAGCAAGTTGATTATGACAACGTGACCCTCTTCAATATTATGATTTAAAAAAAGAGTTCAATCAACCTTCCAAATGAAAAGTTGCAGCCTTTGATGATTGGGTCTCCCATATGAAAAATATTAGAGCATCGATGACACATAAAATAGATATAAGAGAGAGTTACACTTGTTGATCAACTTATGATGCATGTTATAATACATCATAAAGAATATTTTAATGGAAATAATGGAGCACCCAAGTTGGTGAGTGGATTATAACAAGCTTATGACAAGTAGAATGAACATGTTATTTTTCCTATGGACTCATATTGGGATTTGGGCACCACATTTTGGGAGGACTTGTTGGAGTAAATAGGTCATCGTCTGATAATTAATTAATTACTAGATACCTTTTTACATTAATTACTTAAGCTAAATTTAGGAGTTACCTTTTTATATTAGATCGAGCTAAATGTAGGTCAAGTTATCTCATTGTATGAACTAAGACACTTGTCACATTCTAATCAAATCCTCATCCAGGGTTTTATTTTTTATGCTTTTATAAGCATTCACCTTCATTGTAATCATTTCATTTAAGTTATATTGCATCAATACAATTTTTCAAGTTGTTGAGCGCATCATCTTGCTTAGATCTCTCTTTTGTGATAGGATAATTGCTTGTAGGTGATTTTTGGGAGCCGTGGGGTTACCTCACAATTTTCCAATTACTATTTGATGGTTTCATGTATTGATTCCCTTATATTGTGGATGCTTTAGATAAATGTTTTATGGTGAGTTTTGTATGTATTATCATGCTTCCAAAATTGCTTCAAATCTATTGTTGGTGATACCCCTATAGTATATTACACTTTGCAAGTGTACTATAACCATTGAATTCTAAATAATAAATGAGTTGCTTCAGAGTGAGGTTTTTCTCCCAAAAGAGTTTCCCCATGTAAATCATTGTGTTATGGCACATTTATTTTCTATTTTTTTCCTTTAGTTGCTTGATTAATTTAATTTCTAATCATATATTCTATCATAGATTAGTGTAGGAAGCATATTTTGCAACTCCACTTCCTTTCAACATTTACATAATAGGTCCACATGGGCTAAATAAGAAACACAACTCTTGATAATTATTAGCTAGAGGAGGAGGCACCTTTGTTGATAGTTATTAGTAGGATCTCATTGAATTAGAAGGCTCTTAATATGTTATTATTAACATGGGCCCATTAACTACTAGTAATTACCTCTTGGATGTGTGAACAAAATAAGATTATTATAGATCTAGTCAATTTTTCTTTGAGTGAACCTATTTATTGTTTAAACCTACATCTTTGTAATGATGAAAATTACATATTTGCACTTTCCCATTAGTTTTGTACTCACTTTGATTGGGTTAGCCTTTATAATAACTATCATATAAGTGATGGGTTTCTAGACTAGGAGATGGAACATTTCCTAAACTTAGCATGATTATGCTTTCATGCATTACCAAGAACTAATTTTGATCCTTCACTTGTCCATTTGACTTTTAATTATGTGATGCAAAAATCAACTTTGACCTTTTTAAAATTTAAAATTCATATTGGGCTCATTCACCTCCCTCCAACTATTCATTATACACCAACTTGAAATATAAAACATCTCAAATTATACAAATCTTGGGTGTTTTGTTGAAGGACAAAACCCTAATTCATTTCTACACATGTAGGTATCAAATATTTGTCTAGCTCTCACTTAGTACTTTTCATCATTCAATGATCATATCCAAGCATCCACTACCACATCAACATCTACATACTTAACAATAGATATGCATAATACATGATTGCTTATCGTCTTATACATTTGTTTATAAGTCATTGAATCAATTCACCTAGGAGTTTGACTAAGGAGAACATGACCTTGAATAAATTCTTTAGAGGTGTTTATGGACATCATTGCAAATTTAAATATTAGAAGGAACTTGACAAATCGATTTTCATATCGCTAAACCTACTTTGTCCATTTTGTATACAAACAATCAATTACACACACTAAGACCAATTCTACATCATACAATTGACCTAGACCAATTATGTGATGCAATTTCACCTCATTTCATAATATAATTTAGTTCACTATTAGAATATTATAGGATAAGAATTGAAACTAAAACATCATTTTTTATCATTAAATGATAATTTTCAATTCAAATCATCAAGTCACACCTAAAATTAAGTAACCTTTAGCCATCTTTATCATTTTGAAAAATATACTTCATCTCTTTTACATTTTACTATCTCAACACCTAAATCCAAAAATAAACTTAACTATTATTATTTTTTTATTTATTCTATTATATTTGAAAAGTTATTTTTAATCTTAAATGCTTAACAAATCATTTTTTTTTGGGTTTAAGTGCACTCAACATATATGAAAGACACTACTAAAATAAAACCCAAAATACCATAAATTCATAAAATTATATTCATGTCATATTTTCATAATTTTAAAATTAAAAAATTTGTCTATTGAGATACCAAAAAATAATAATTTAATATTGAAAATCTCCACACCAGAAACACTCTTTAAGTACAGTAATTTTTTGTTAACAGAGAATTCAGTTCATTTGATACTGGGTAACAAATATTATTTCTTGTGGAGTACAACTCACTGGAGTACGATCTGCCAACTCTAGACAAAATCATCTTACCCTTGTTGACTAGCTCACAATTTAAAAATAACATTTACCTTAATAATAGTGTTGACAAAAGTCTAACCTGCCACTTGGGATTCCTCAAAAGGCTTTGTTTTATTTGGATTACAGCAATGAAAATGAAAAAAGATCAAATAAAATATGGAGGCCAACAATGAAAAATCAATAGACAGACTAATCAAAAAGTTCTGCAAAAAACATGTCAACAATGTCGATGAAGAATGGAGTGGTAAGTCGAGAATAATAGTAGAGAAACTCCTGAATATCCACCAAACTTTCTTCATCCTCCATTACTATTTCCTTCAGTTTTCTCTCCAATTTAATGCATGCCTCTGCTCTTTTCTCAGTCGATACAGGGCCCGATTCTTCTTCCTTTATTTCACCCTTTTCTCCGCCATCGTTTTCAACCACGCGTCCATTTCTGATGTTGCCAAAGTTCAGAAAGCTGCCCTCAATCACTTCTTCCTTTTCCCCATTGCCCCTGTTTTCTGTAACTTGATCCTGTTCTTCATGCATAATGGTGTATTAAAAAAAAATGTTATTTTTATGGTTGTCTTAGCTTCCCTGTATCTTCCCTACAGTCCCTGTGGTATCGGAGGGCGTGTTCTGTTATGTCACCAGTCGCGTGAAAAAATTTACCAGCTCACTGCAGTTTATAGGGGGCGGCTACCCAATTCCAATTCCTGCAATTTTAAAAAATTAAACCTTCCCTGTACCTTGCTGTACCTTGGCCTTCCTGCATGTAATGTCAACAAAGGAAAAGTTCGTGGGATGAAGCCTTGGTTGTCAACGGACAGAAAGCCTTTAATGGTGGCCACTGGATTCTGATGCAGAAGTGGAAACTGGTCACTGATCAACAATATATACAAAGTTGCATTTCTATCAGTCCCCTACACTTTATATTGGGGCCAGTCCTCCATTGGATAGGCTGAGACAATTGGGCCTTTACCTTCTGTAGAGCTGAGCTAATTCCAACCCCGATTTGATATAATGCCTGAGTTGCAGAGTCCCTTGCCAGAAGATCATCTGTGATTGTGTCAATCCTACTGATTGTCTCCACTATCCAGGCAGAGGTGTTGGGCAATCAGATTCAGTAACTCAAAAGCAAAATTGATTAGATCATAATACATACTATTTTTAGTAACCCAAAGAACAAATATGAGTTCTCTTGTAAATTCACACCAAACATAGGTATTGGGCAAGGCACATAAGACTTCCTGATTTATTGTAAGCTCTGTCAGGCAGAGGCTCAAAATGGGTGCCCACCAGATTGTGTTGTGTCTGCTAACTATCTCCCAGAGAGAATGGTCCCCTAAGCGTGCTGTGGCAGGCAGGCATCTTTCTTTGAACCTAAATCACTCTTCTTGAGGGCGATTCTCCAACTATGAAAAGAAGAGAGATCTCAATCCCAACCTACCCATATGAAAATAACAGAAGTGGTTGGATTTCAGCTTTATTTCTTCTGCTATACCAAACACTTTAATTCTCCTCCTCTTATTTTTGTCTACATGATGACTTCACTGTCCTCATTGCTTTTTCTTTCAAGCATGCTGTTGTGGGTCCTTATCTAACATCCCAGGTAGCAACTCTCCTACAAGGAATTTAATACGGTGGGCTCAAATTGTATTAAAAAAAACTGTCTATTTGAAAAAAGAACAAGAAAAAGAAAGAGAACATCATCATAATCACTCAAATCTATCTCTCTGCAAAAAAATCTAACTTTGCTTCATAGGGTAGAACTCTGCTCTTCTTAAGGAATGGGAGAGGAGACTCCATTTATTGAATCAATTTGACAGTTATACCTTAAATGCATGCAAGCTGTAATGCAAGCAAATGGAAAGGGATACCTGATTTGTGGATAACTTACTTTTAATGATAGCAAGCATCTATTTTGCATAAATGTGCAGCATAAAGGCTGTGACGTGCTGTTAAATTGAAGAATATTTCAGGTTGGAATCTATTTTCATTTACCACACTCATCGATCACATCGAACCTCATAGGAGAAATTTAGTTTGTATGAACCTTCCACTGAGCTAACATTTATATATGTGTTAAGCCTTAACTAAGTGTGCTAGTCGTTGGTGTTTTACAAAAATTTCGATATAATAATTGTAGTAGAAAAAGCATGGGTTTTATATGAATAGGGAAATTGTTTGGAGTTATACATATCTAAAGTAATATAGAACTTCTAAATAGTGTAATTAGAGGGTATATATTTTTTAAATATTGTAATATTTAACTGTGAAAAATAATAGAAAATAAATTTATTTAATTTTATGATTGAAGAGTGATTATTATAAAGTGTTGGAAATCAAGGTGACAATTTGTAGCAATAGAACTTAATAATGTGTTTGCAAATCTGAAATTATGTGTCCAAGATTACCATAAAGAGATTATGTGATTAACAAACAATTCAATAATGAAAGCAAAATCAGCAATACTGTAAGTTGTCAAACACAAGTGACATAAGATATATGTGGAGAAACTCTTGCGGGAAAAAACTCCACACCCAAAGAGATCTAATGTTTGTATTAATCTTTAAATGAGATGCAACAATACAACACTTCTCTCTGAATTTCAGCAACACTTTGTCCCTCTAACAACTTGCAAACAAAATTTACGAAACATCATCTCAAGACTCCAATATATAGAAGTTTGTGGGAGAGAATACCACAGATGGTATCCCAAAACAATAAGCAAAACCACTTAGAAAAACCCATGCCCCCCTTAGTGGACAACCCATAAACATGGCATAAAATATTAAATAATCACATGGCTTTCACATGGCCACCTAACCCACAACCAATCATAATTGGTCAATCTTGAGTGCTCCATAACTCTTTGACGACTCCAACAGCTTCATGCAAGAGCATGCACCAACATGCAAACATGGGCACCCAACCATTCAAGAGCATGCAAAACATGCAAATAACATACAAGGACATGTGCACTGCAAAGTGGTCTCCACTCACAAAATTGGACGTCCAAAAGGAATATCCTCCCAAAATGCTCTTTAATTGTCATCGTAATAGGTCCACCTCTTTGAATGCAATTACAATTTATCATAGGAAAATAAATAATAAATATTTTTCCACTCATGTCCTCTAAAACACTTTCCAAAGAACATGGAGACACACAATTATGAACTTAAGATAGCAATTATAATATCACCTATCCTAACATTCTCCCACTTGACATTATACATTGCAATTACATCAATGAGATACAAATAAAATATATAATTGAGTACATTGATCAAGGGCCATGACCTTCCTACACCAAGAGAACTTATCTGTGGTCACTGGTTTTATGAGAGAATCTGTAACATTATCCAAAGTTTTAACCTTCTCAATCAAGACCTTACCATTCTCAACCATTTCTTGTACAAAGTGATATTGAACATCAACATGCTTAGTACAAGCATGATACATAAGATTTTTGGCTAAACATATGATACTTTGATTGTCACATCCAATCCTCACTGTCCTACAATCAAAACCAATACCATTACCAAGTCTCTCTAACCAAACTGCCTCTTTAGGGGTATGTGTAGCAATTATAATATCACCTATCCTAACATTCTCCCACTTGACATTATACATTGCAATTACATCAATGAGATACAAATAAAATATATAATTGAGTACATTGATCAAGGGCCATGACCTTCCTACACCAAGAGAACTTATCTGTGGTCACTGGTTTTATGAGAGAATCTGTAACATTATCCAAAGTTTTAACCTTCTCAATCAAGACCTTACCATTCTCAACCATTTCTTGTACAAAGTGATATTGAACATCAACATGCTTAGTACAAGCATGATACATAAGATTTTTGGCTAAACATATGATACTTTGATTGTCACATCCAATCCTCACTGTCCTACAATCAAAACATTACCATTACCAAGTCTCTCTAACCAAGCTACTCTTTAGGGGTATGTGTAGTAACCATGGGTGATCCCACAAAGGCAGTTTACAATTTCACAGGAGGAAGCCCGGTTGCATTGAAATCCACATATTTTTAGAAAATATAATAATTTAAACCTTAAAGGTTCCATTTAAAAGAATTCCAATTGAAGAGGGTTTGATCAAACTACCTTAGATCAAACCCCCTTGGATAGAACCCCGCTAGTTTTAAACCATACCTATAACGGATTCTCCTTTACACCTATCAAAATCTTGATAAAAAACCACTTTTGATTTACCTTTTGGGGGATCAAATGAATTCATTTAAAATTTATTTTTTTCAAGTATGTATTCCATATTATAAGCTTCCAAAAAAGTATAATTTTAAATAAATTTAATTTTATTATTATATTTATTTTTTATTTCTCGTGAATGTAGATTTTTCACCAAAAATCAAGCTCTCTGCTCTACACATGGAAAAATAGCATATTATTAAAAAATAAAAATAAAAATATTAGTGCACCATATATTGAAGTCCTTGATCCAACAAAGAAAAAAAATTGACTTTGATACACACAAAAAAGTTACATACATTATATAATTAAGTGCTATGTTTGAATTATAATTGGTTTTGAATTTGAAACTTGATTAAAAGAAAGCATATTCAATAAAAAACTATCTAACCAAGTGGAAGGAACTAGATATTAAGAGTTATGAATCTAAATTCAAAAGAGAATTAAATTTTATCCTTCATGGAAAAAAGAAGTTATCACGTTATCTGATTAGTCACTTTTAAAAAAATGTTGTTTTAGAAAAAAAAACTAGTTTTTTTGAGGGAGATGGAAAAAGAAGTGTAATTTGATTCCACTTTGAAAAAGCCATTTAGAATCATAGAAAAATTTCGAAACTCTAGTTTGCATAAGTCTTCAAAATTCCTTCTGGTTTAGCAGCTATAGGTGCGAGGAGTGAAGATTTAGTTAAAAAATTTATTTGAATGTCTAGTTTGGCAATTGTAAACCAGTGGGATCACTATTATGCTCTGCCCGGTGGTGGAAAATGCAACTGTAGGCTACCTCTTACTCATCCAACTCACTTCACCTCCAAACAAAGTAAAAACATAGCCACTATTGGACCTTCAACTGTCCAAGTCACCTGCCCAATCTGAATCAACAAAGCCTTGTATGTCCAATGACTTAACCACATCATTAGTACCATGATAAACCAAACAATAATAAAAAGTACCACACAAACATCTATACACCATTTTAAAAAAAATCCAATGCTCTCTACCAGCCGGTTAGACATAAATTTGCTTAAAAATGCCACTACTTGGGCTATATCTAGTCTAGTGCAAACCATTATATACATCAAACTACCAATGACACTAGCATAAAGAATGTTGGACATCTCTTCAAAATAATCATCAAAATTAGGACACATATCTAAACTCAACTCAGTACCAACCAAAAATAGAATATTTATTAGTTTATAGTTATGCATATTAAACTTCTGGAAAATGGTATCAACATACTTACTTTGACTTAACTAAAGCTTTCTGTGAACCTGAGCTCTACTAATCTCTATCTTAAGGATATATTTTGCAACCCCCAAATCCTTCATATCAAATGTGCCAGGAGGTTGAGTCTTAAGCTCCCTAATCACCATCTTATTGTTACCCATAAACATGTCATCAACATACAAGATAATAATTAGTATCAGATCATCAATAACCTTAATGTAAAAAAAAAATGATCCTCCTTGCTATTGGTAAGTGATTTCTAGATTCGATTGATGCAAAAAATTTGCACACAATCGAATCCAAAAATCACTTAGCAATATCATTATGGATTGTGGAAACTTGATCTCACTTATATCCTCCTTGCTCTTGACAAAACCTAAATTCAATGCATTGGCATCAAACTCTTGGTACCACATCCTAGGTGACTATTTCAAAACCATATAAAGATCTCTTTAACCTACAAACCAAGTTTTTTTTCCTTTCATAAGAAAACCATTAGGCTGTCCCATATAAATTTTCTCCTCAAAATCCCCATGCAAGAAAGCAATTTTAATATCCATTTGCTCTATTTCAAAATCATAAGCAACAATAATAGAAATAGGAATCTAATAGAAGTTAACATAGCAACATGAGATAAAATTTCACCCAAATCAACTCCCTCTCTCTGGGAGTAGCCCTTGGCCACCAATCTAGCCTTGTACGTGTCTAACCGACCATCTGCTCCAAATTTATTTTTAAATACCCACTTGCAACCAATGGACTTCCTTTGTTTGAGAAAACTCACAAGATCCCAAGTATCACAACTATCCAAAGCCATCATCTCCTCTTGAATGGCTTGCATCCAAGACTCACTTTCTTTTGAAGAAAGAGCCTTCCGATAGAATCTAGGCTCATTGTTAGTACTCATCAAAGAAAATACACAAAAATAAATAGATGGGCTATACCTACGAGCTAGATTTCATTGTCTTGTGGACCTCCTCAAGGTAGGAGTCATGTGCTCTACCTATTCTTCATCTATTGTGTGCTCACCTTGTACATCCTCTAAACTATCTAAACCCTCTTTTTATTTTCCATCCTTAAATCCATTTGGTCTTTCTTCCACATGCACATTTTCCTACTTGATCTTTTTCTCGAAGTGCACTATTTTTCTCTTATCTTTCTCCTTTGGTTGTTCATCACTTGAGTAAGCTCTAAATTCCTTGAAAATCACATATGTAGGGAAAACCATTTTATGGGTTAATGGATTCCAAAGCTTATAACCTTTTACATTCTCATCGTAACCAACAAAGATGCATTTTGTGCTTTTGGATCCAACTTAGAATGCTTCTTTTGAGGCACATGAACAAAATCCTCACAACCAAAGATCCTTAAATGTGAAATAGAAGGCTTTCTACCTATCCACGCTTCATAAGGAGTTTTATCAATAAGAGTTGAACAAGGAGATCTATTAACCAAATAACATGTAGTACTTACATCTTCTGCCCAAAAACATCTATCAAGTTTAGCACCACTCAACATGCTCCTAGATCTTTCCATCAAGGTTCAATTCATTTTTTCTACTACCTCATTTTGTTGAGGTGTATAAGGAGTAGTATTTTTTTGAACAATACCTACATGCTTACATAACTCATCAAATTCCCTAGAACAATATTAACCACCATTGTTAGATCTCAACATCCCTATCTTATAATCCATTTTCTTTTTAACTATGGCTTTAAATTCCTTAAACTTAGTGAAAACTTCAAATTTTGCATGCATAAAATAAATTCAAGTGTATCTTGAGACATCATCCATAAAAGTAACATAATAAAAATATTTTCCAAAGATTCAACATCCATTGGTCCAAACATATCTGAATGAATGATCTCTAATAATCTCTTAGATTTATTAGTCGCATTAGAAAATGATGATCTATTCTATTTACCAAACTCACAATTCTCACAAAAAACATTTTTACCAATAGGATAATAAAAAATATCATCAACCAAATTTTTATTGAAAATGGTCTTAAGACCCTTTTCACTTATGTGACCCAATCTATTGTGCCACAACATACATGCAATTTTAGTGTCAGTTACATTAGCAAAGTTACAAAAAGTTAAAGCATTAAGCTTAAACAAAGTCCCAATATGAGATCATTTAGCTATCACCAAACTCCCTCTTATCAACTTGCAACTAGACTTGTCAAATGTCACATGCATTCTAGAATCATTCAACTTGGATACTGAAAGTGAATTTATCACAAGTCTTGGAATATGTAAAACATGATCAAGGGTTTTAACCCTCCCATCACTAAAACACAACTTTACCTTTCCCTTACCAATAATCTTCTTTGTGTTGTTATCACCAAGGAAATCTTCTCCCCCATCATAATTTGAATACAAACTAAAAAAATCCTTGTGAGGAGTCATATGGTAGGAGCAACCTAAATCAATAAGCCAAGCATCATTTCTAATATTGTTAGCATAAATAATCAAAGCATCAGAATCGCCATCTTCTAAGGACATTTTCATGGAAGTATCCAAACTCTTTTTCTTATTTGTACACTCTTTCAAATGTCCTCTCTTACCACAATTCCAACAGTTTCCTCTGCTCTTCCCAGGGGTTTTAAAACATTCTTTACTTTTTAATGGAAGTATCCAAACTCTTTTTCTTATTTTTGCACTCTTTCACATGTCCTCTTTCACCACAATTCCAACACTTTACTTTGCTCTTCCGAGGGGTTTTAAAATGTTATTTAGACTTGTCTCTCTTTTTGTCCCCTTTAGACCCTCCTTTTTCTTTGGACCTTCCTCGCACATGTAAAGCATCTTGGTAGCCCGCATTCATGGACTTTCTAAAAAAATACATTTATCTTTCTCTTCTATCTTAACATCTATAGATGCAAGCCAACTTATAATCATATTAAAATCATTTAAATGTTCTACAATAAAATCACCATCCTTCATTTTCAAAGATTACAAACATCTTTTGAGATATAACTTATTTATTAGACTTTTAGTTTGATAGATTTAACCTATTCTCCTCCACTTGACTTGAATACAATAGATTCTTTTGAAAAATTTAGTAGGATGAAATATTCAAGAAACAATTGAATGGTTCTTCGTGCCTTCTTGTCCATTTTCTTCCAATCTTTATCAGATGTTGATTCCAGTTTCTTTTCATTTAAAATTTCCAACAACTGATCTCTCTCTCTTTAAGGAGATCATCCATCTTCAACTTCTGCATCTCATAACCAGTTCCATTGAACTTTTAAATATTTAAACAAGAGGTAGAAGCCATGGTTTTCAATCTTCTTCACAAATTTACAAAACCCACAATGCACAAGCTTCCACTACAACCAAAAAATCTTGAACACTAAAAAAATGTGTCCCTCTCTTAACAAAACCATTAGCTTTAATACCAAATGTTGAAAATCAAGGTTAAAGCATACAACAATAGAACTTAATAATGTGTTTGAAAATATGAAATTATGTGTCTAAGATTACCATAAATAGATTATGTGATTAAGAATTCCATAATGAAAGCAAAATTAGCAATACCACAAGTTGTCAAACACAAGTGACACAAGATATATGTGGAGAAACCCTTGCGAGAAAAAACCTCCACACCCAAAGAGATCCAATGTTTGTATTAATATTCAAATGAGATGCAACAATACGACACTTCTCTCTAAATTTTGTAGCACTTTGTCACTCTAACAACCTGCAGACAAACTCTACAAACCACCATCTCAAGGCTCCAATATATAGAAGTTTGTAGGAGAGGGTACCACAAATGGTATCCCAAAACAACAAGAAAAACCACCTAGAAATCCCACGCCCCTTCAGTGGAAAACCCATCAACATGGCATAAAATATTAAATAATCACATGGTCTTCACATGGGCGCCTAACCCATAGCCAATTATAATTGGTCAATATTGAGTGCTCCATAACTCTCTAACGGTTTTGATGGATTCATGCAATAACATGCACCAACATGCAAAATTGGGTGCCCAACCATGCAAAAGCATGCAAAACATGCAAATAAAATGGAAGGACATGCACTACAAAGTGGTCCCTACTCACAAAGTTGGACGCCCAAAAGGAATATCCTCCCAAAATACTCTTTAACTATCACCATAGTAGGTCCATCTATTTGAATGCAATTACAATTTGTCATAGGAAAGTAAATAATAAATATTTTTCCCCTCATGTCCTCTAGAACACTTTCTAAAGAACATGGAGACACATAATTATCAACTTAGGATATAATGATAGTGTCACATATCCCAACATAAAGATTCTAAAAACTAGTTGATATCGTTTGCAAAATTACATTTTTTACGTAATTTTTATTTTTCCTATTTAATTCTTTGAGTTCTATGTCTACCATCCATTTTATCATGGATCAAATTAACAACTTTATGTCTAATTTATAGTCACATATTTGTTTTCTATGCCTATGTAATATCCTCGATTAGGGATGTTCAATTTTTCAATTTTATTTTGCTCCATGGTATACCAATTATTTGATCTTATTTCAATTCAAGTCTATTCTAACAAAAAAGAGCTTAACAAAATATGTAAAAATAAATTGTAAACCCTTGAAGGGAACAACAATTTGCAATAATTGTTTATTCCTCTTATTATAGTAGAATATTACACTTACAATCAATTTAGTTGCCTGATTAGTAATAATGATATTATTAGCAAAAGTATAAAAAATCACAAGGGAATATCATAGAAGCCATATTGAATTACAATTCCTAGGTGTTAAAAGAAATTTTCCTAAATCAAACAAATAGGCACTACAAATAGTTGTCCTATCAATAAATCAATGAAGCTTAGATGTAATCTCTAAGTAGAATTACTTAACGTTAGATAAGGATTTTTTTCCACTAGCCAATTGTGGGGTTTAAGGGTTTTTGTCATCCAATCTCTAATGAAAAATGAATAGGATACCTAATTTGTTTGTGGAATAATGTCATAAATTCTAGATGATGTCATATATCTTTGAATTAGGTTTAAACAGTTAACTGAGTGCTCAATTTCCCTCCAAATACAAATACAAATTCAAATATTTTTTATTTCTCTTCAAGGAGCCCCCCCCCCACACGTCCTTGGTCGAAAAAATTAAAGGAATACAAATCAATTACATAATACCCAAAGGGCCCTATAATTTGGTAGCACATACAATAGGACACACCAAATTATTATAAATTCATTTCTCTAATTTATTTTCCCAAGTCTAAGATAAATTGAAAATAGGCTTAAGGAACATCTATTAATTTTATGGAAAAATGAGACATAACAGTCTTTCCTCCCTAAGATTGCATGCCCTCAAAAAATTTAAGTTTGGATGCTTTAGGATATTGACTCCTTCCCATGTAGCATCTTTAGTTGGTAGATTCTTCCACCTCACCAAATAATCACTAATGGTTCTATTCTTTAGCTTTCTTTCCCAAGCATCCATGATAATCTTTGGTATCAAAATAAGTCTTCTTTCATCATCCAAATATGAAAAGCCTTTGGATGGTACAATGTGCTTTGCTAATGCCTTTTTAAGGAAGAAACATGAAATATGTGGATTTTATTATTCTCAAGAATCTCTAGTTCATAAGTTGCTTCTCCCATATTTGTTTATAATCTTGTAGGGCCAATAAGAATTAGGTTTTAACTTCTCCACTCTTTTCTTATTCAATAAAGGCTGATTTTAGGGTTGCAACCTTAGGTAATCCATCTCCCCCAATTCAAAAAACTCTTTTGGTATGTTGCTCTAGTTTGCATAGAGATTTTGTTGGCTCTAGGCATGCTGAAGATGCTTCTTAAGGGATTTCAATACCTCTTGATTACTTGATCATATATGTTGCTCTAGGAACCTTGTTTTTTGTGATTGCAAGATCCACTAAGGTTAAATCATTATATCCATACAAATCCATGAAAGGTGACAACCTATGGAAATTTATAGGAGGTTATATATATATATCAATATTTTTCCAAATGTGACCATTTGACCCCAGTTATTTGTTACTTAGAAATGTAATTTTTAAGGTACCCTTCAATCCATTTGTTGATAATATTTTAGTTTTTACATCCATTTAAGGGTGATAAATTATTTTAAGGGTGAGATTTTTTCCTACCAAATAGAATAATTCTTGCTAAAAGAAGCTCAAAAATCTACTATCCCTATCATTAACAACATTCCTAAGTAACTCATGTAATATGAAAACCTCCTTAAAGAATACATCAATAATTTGGGAAACCTTAAAATTAGAGGATATGACATAAAAATATTCATACTTGGTGAATTTTCCCACCATAAAAAATTATGTAGTCTTTTTTATTGGTTAACCCAATGATAAAGTACCAATATATAATATCCCATTTTTACTCAAGAATGGGTAATGGCTAAAGCAAGCTCGCATGATAGACTTGTAACACCTTTTTCTACTAGCAAGATGAACATTATTTAATGTGATTAAGAACATACCTTTTTTATTATTTTCTAGGATATTTTTTTTTATCTATTTATCTATCTTAAAATATCTTGGATGCCTAGCCAATGGAGTATCATTTAGGGCCCTTAAATAATTTTCTTTCAAATTTGATTTTGGAATCAAATATGTCCTCTTTTATGTATAATTATTTCTCTTTCCACTTTGAACCTATCATATTTTACTCTTCCATTCAACAACTTAGTAGTAAAATCATTCTTACCATATTTAGATATGGTGATCCAATCAATAGAGATAAAAAATAAAACATAGAGTAGGTCTCCAAGATAATGCATCGAAAAATACATTATGCGTAACCTTCACATATTAAATATAAAAATAATATGCTTGTAGCTTTCTAAACCACTTCTATTTTCTATCCTTTAGGTCTTTATGCTTGAAAAAGTACTTAGAGTATTGTGGTAAGTTTTAACCATAAACTTGCCATGCACCAAGTATTGTCTAATCTTTGGTAAAGCATACATGATTGCTAGAATCTCCTTATCATATATAGAAAATTAATGGGATGCTTTTGTTGCATCAACGAAACTCTAATACCTTCACCAAAAGTATCATATTACAACACCAAAAAAAGAGAGAAATTTAGAAGAGAAAGTACTAGAATTGAACACTTTACCTTATTAAATTTGTTAAAAAAATTCTCAATAAACTCAATGCACTTAAATTCACACTTAATAAATTTTTTGAGTGGTATTGTGAGATAAGAGAGTAATTTAAAAAACCTCCTATAGTAGCTACATAATCCTAAGAATCTTATTAATTGCAATACATTCTTGGGGGTGGCCAATCCTAAATGGATTGGATATTTTGTTGGTCTACTTGGGTTCCTTATTCATTGATGACATGTCCCAAATAAAGAATCTCTCTAAGCCTAAAATCACACTTTGAATAATTTGTGACTTGAATAATTGTCACTCTAATATGCTCAAGACTTCATCCAAATGCTTCAAATGATCCTTCCAAATTTTAATGTATATAAAAATATCATTAAATGGAACTAGGAAAAACTTTCATTTCTTGCTAAATACTATGTTCTTGCATGATTGAAAGTTTTATAATGCATTAGTCAAGCCAAAGGGCATGAATAAAGAATCAAAGTGTCCACAATGACACTTGAAAGAAATATTTTGAACATATTCATCCCTCATTTTGATTTGATGGTATCTTGAGTGAAAATCAATATTGAAGAAGAATATAATTCCGTAGAGCACATCTATTAGTTTTTCAATCCTATATCTATTGATTATTTCTTATTTAATGCTTGATAGTCAACTTGTATCCTCATGCTATCATAAATTTTCTTCACTAGTAATAAGTTGTAAAGAAAAACATGGACTAGAAATCATCCTAATGTGGTCCATATCTAGTGGATCCTTTATTTCATTTTTTATCTCTTCCTTCTAAATCCTAGGGTGTGTTGAGTAAGAAAATTGAGAGGGGGGTGAATCAGTTGTAGAAAATATTTCATTTACAACATTCACCAGTGATTAATTCAATTACTATTCAAAATTTTTTTATTTTGCTAATATGATTAATCATTAAGTGCAAATGTAGAAATTGAAAGAAGAAAAATCATATACACACAACACCAAATTTATGTGGAAAACCAAATAAGGGAAAAAAATGGTGAGGATTAGCTCACAATATAGAGAATATCAAAATCAAATACAAAGGCTCACTACCAGAGAAGGCTAATTTCCAAAACATGACTCACTATTTGGATTAGGACTCATTGTCCAACAAGAGTTAACCACCTGGAGGGATCACTCCCACACAGATACAAAGAAGATAGAAGAGATTCGTTACAAAGAGAATACAATATCAATGAAAAAAATATTTCCACCACAATTCGCTCACAATCTTGAAGGCATGATAGAGTACACCTTCAACTCACTGCTTCTCGAACCTCACAATTAGATTTATCATTGATTTGCTCAACCTCACATCACATACACATTGTTTTGCATCTATCTCACATATATCTTTCTTGGATTCATTCTCTCTCTTTCCACAAGCATCTCAATCTATATTTATACCATCTTCAAGTTTGAAACATATCCAAAGTTGGCCCCACACACACCATTTGTATTACAAATTCAAATTAGGTCAGCACCAAAACATTCTAGAGTGGAATTAGAATGAGGGCGACCCAAACACATGCTCAATGAGGACCTAAATAAGTCCTAACATGCTTCATAAACTTTTGCAAGTAGTGTTTAACACACAGTCAACCAAACCAATGTAAATCACATAGAACAATTAAGAACACACAACCTTAGCCTAATCCAATCTTTCTAGACAACAAAATTATCTTTAATACAAACATATTAGTTTATCTTCAAAATTACAAGTCATAAAACTCAAACAAGAAGAAATTTAGAGCAACTATATTTCTTGTGTACCTCAGCCAAAGATAGTGAAAAGCACAGTTCACAACTGGTGAACATATCTCATACTATACTACAATCCAGAACCACAAAATTTGGATAGAAACCTTCAACAACCATGATTAACATATCTAAACCACACGAACATAGGAGAAAATCCCAGAGAAAAACTTGGAGCAACCGGTAAATACCAACAACCTTTCTTCATTGCAATTTTCTCAATATCCTCAACATATATAGCCAATAACCTTCATCCATGACACTAATCACAACAAAAACCAGTTGATAACCAGTTAACCAGTTGACATCAATGACAAAACCTTCATTCTTGCAACAATATCTTCATACTTGGAACAATCTCCCCCTTTGTCATTGATTGCAACACATGGTGTGAAAAACCATCAAAGACAACACATCAACTCTAAACACACTTCCTTATGAATTCACTTTCTCCCCCTTAGGGTTAGTGTAGGATCATGGGGGTCCAAATCAGGCCTCTAAGTGGCATTGAAAATTCAGAAAAATAGAGTTAGGTAACTTGACATAAATATTTGAATAGGCTATTAACATAGTTTGAAAAATATGTAAGAACAAAAGTTGTAGCAAATTGAATGTAGTTTCTACGCTACTAGTATTTTTTTGGAAACAAGTAAATCTGTTTTTTCAAAATTTGAAACTTCAATGCAATGGTACTAAATTTTTAGGAAAAAGATAAGAAGAAGGTGTATGTTTGACCACCCTAAGTACATGAAAAAAATAATATATTTTTTTGAATCTTTCAATATATGTAAAGGACACATGCCCGGATGTGCCAGATTTTTTTTGTAATTTTTTTCCATGTAAATAATTAGTTATGGTTTTTTTATTAGAACATTTCAAAATTATTAAAACATGTGTGTTTGACCACCATAACTTGGTCAAAACTTTATGAAATTCATTTTTTTTTAATCCTATATTATGTAAAGAATAGAACGTGACACATCTTGTAGGTTTGAAAAATGTTAAGCAGTTTGAAAGTTATAGAAGTTTTTCAATCACCCTATCAATTAGGACTTTAGTCGTAATGTATGTAGAAAATAAATAATAATTATTTATTGAATTCAAAATAAGTCATGACTTATATTGGTGGAAAGCTGACAATTTTTTCTATAAACCCTTTTCATTTCATAAAATTTAGATAAAAAAAGTCGTTAGCCGCAAGGGTGATCTTTGGAAAAAGGAAATTTTGTAAATGCGTTTTTTTAGTTGACTTTCCAGGTTTGGAAATCCCAAGCCAAAAACAAAGGAAAACCTGAGGGAAATCCCAAGGTTGAAAATTTTGTCAAACAAAATGGATATCCATTTTGAAAAACAAAACAGATATTTGTTTTGAAAATAAAAATGGATATCTATTTCAAAGACCTAAAAAACCCTCTTTAGTAAAATGGGCATAACTTTTGCGTTTCTTATCAAAATTTTCATTTTTTATAGGCATTGGAAAGGTGATTAAGATCTCTATGCAATGGAATATGTAGTGTTTCTATATTATACATACAAAATTAATTTTAATCATTTGAACTTCATATTTCATTTTATAAACATCAAATGCTCACTACTTCTACATGCAAAGTCTCTTTTTCATGATTTTTTTTGTAACACTCATATCAAAATACTTGAAACATTAGAAAAAGTAATAAATAATGAAATATTTAAATTTTTTATAGTAAGGAGATGAAAAAATATTCATAAATCATCATATCTCTCTGTCCCTTTCTCTACCTCTCTATATTTCACTATGTCTCCCCTTAAGCTTTGGACCTATCCCTCCACTTGTTTCTCCCTCCCTCCCTCTCTCTATCAATCTATTGAACTCTAAACTTAACTATCTACTTTTCCATCCCTCTCTCCTTCCTTCTCTCTTTATCCCTCTTTGGACCTCTCTCTCTCTCTTAGGTCCCTCTCTTCCTCTCGCTCTCCATCTCTTCCTCTCCCTCTCTCTCCCTCCCTCCCTCTTAAGTCTCTCCCTCTCAAGTATCTCTCTCTTAGGTCTCTCCCACTCCCTCTCTCCCTCATAGTTCTCTCTCTCTCTCACATCTCTCGCACTCCATCTCTCCCTCTTAGGTATTTCTCTCTGAGGTCTCTCCCACTCCCTCTCTCCCTCTTAGGTCTCTCTCTCTCTCTCTCAAGTATCTCTCTTTCTCTCTTTCTCTCTTTCTCTCCCCCACACACACACTCACACTCGCCATCTCCCTCTCAGTTCTCTCTGTCCCTTTCTCTGTACCTCT
This sequence comes from Sequoia sempervirens, assembly GCA_007258455.2. Lineage (NCBI taxonomy): Eukaryota > Viridiplantae > Streptophyta > Pinopsida > Cupressales > Cupressaceae > Sequoia > Sequoia sempervirens. The sequence goes on along the minus strand of VDFB02026320.1, from coordinate 114,775,328 downwards.
CTATATTTTAGAATGTCTCCCCTTAAGCTCTGTACCTATACCTCCACTTGTTTCTCCCTCCCTCTCTCCCTCTATTTTTACCTCTTTAGACATATCCTTATCAATATATTGAACTCTATACTTACCTATCTACTTATGTATCCCTCCCTCGTTCCTTATCTCTTTATCCCTCTTTAGACCCATCTTTCTCACTCTCGCTCTCTTTGAGCTCTAGAGCTATCTCTCTACCTATCTCTCTATCCTTTCTACCCTCTCTCTTTGTCCCTATTTATATCTCTTTGTCTCTCACTCCCTCTCTCTTTATCAAGTCCCTCCCACTCCCTCTCACTCTCTATCTCCCCCTCTTCCTCTCTCTCTCTCTCTCTCTCCCTCCCTTTGAAGTCTCCCTCCCTCTTTAGTCTCTTTCCCTCTTAGGTCTCTCTTTGGTCTCTCCCACTCCCTCTCTCTCTCTCTCACACACACACACACACACTCACACTCTCCATATCCCTCTCAGGAATCTCTCTCCCCCCTCTCCTTCCCTCTATCTCCCTCTCTCCCTCTCAAGTATCTCTCTCTCCATCCCTCTATCTCTCTCTCCCTCCCTCTCTACTTGTTACCCTCTCAAGTCTCTCTCTCTCTCTCTCACACACACACACACACACTCACACTCACACTCTCCATCTCTCTACCAAGTCTTTCTATCTCAAGGACTCTCTCCCTCTCCCTCCCTCCTATCTCCTCTCTCTCCTGTCAGGTCTCTCTCCCTCTCACACTCTCAAGTCTCTCTCTCTCTCTCTCTCACACACACACACCATCTCCCTCTTACATCTCTCTCTCCCTCCCTCCCCCCCTCTCAAGTATCTCTCCCTCTCCCTCCCTCTATCTCTATCTCTTTCTCTCCATCTCAAGTATCTCTCTCCCTCCCTCCCTCCCTCTCTCTCTCTCTCTCAAGTCAGTCCCACTCACTCTCCCTCTCCCTCTTCTTATCACTCTCTACCTCCCTCTCTCCCTCTCTCTCCCTCTCAGGTATCTCCCATTGCCTCTCTCTCTCACTCACTTTCCACCTCCTTCTCAGGTCTCTCTCTACCACTCCCTCTCTTTGTCTCTCAAGTGTCTCTTTCCCACCCTAACTAGATAAATCTCTCTCCCCACCTCTCTCTCCCTCTCTCCCCCACTTCTCTCCCTCTCTCCCTCTCTCCCTCTCTCCCTCTCTCCCTCTCCCTCCCTCTATCTCTCTCCCTCCCTCCCTCCCTCCTTCCCTCTATCTCTCCCTCCCTCCCTCCCTCCCTCCTTCTATATCTCTCTCCCTACCTCCCTCCCTCTCTCTCTCTCCCTCCAAAGTCTCTCTCCCTCTTAAGTCTCTATCCCTCTTAGGTCTCTCTCTTAGGTATCTCCCTCTCTCCCACTCCCTCTCTCCCTATCTCTCTCTCAAGTATCTCCCACTCCCTACCTATCTCTCCAAGTACCCTAGATAGAGAGAGAGAGAGATAAAGAGGGGGGGAATATAGGGAGGGAGAGTGGAAAATATATAACGAGGGTGTAGATAGAGATATAGAGGTAGAGAAAAGGAGAAATAGGTTAAGAGGTAGAGAGAGAAGAAGAGGGGTAGAGATATATCAATATATAGTGGGAGAGGGAAATAGGGAGAGATAATGATAGAGGGAGATATAGAGAGAGGTAGATAGAGGTATAGAAATATATGGATAGAAAGGGATAGTGAGAGAGAGAATGAATAAGAGAGAGAGGTAGAGATAATGAGATATAGATAGATATAAAGAGAGAGATAGAGAGATATAGATAGAGAGAGAAAGAGTGAGAGAGAAAGAAGGTGATAGAGACACGTAATAGAGATAGGGAGAGACATATCCAGAGAGGGATATAGAAAAAGAGAGATATATATATATATATATATATATATATGGAGGCATAAATAGGGTGTGTGTGTATATATTATTGAGAAAGAGATATGGAGATAAAGAGGGAGAAAAATGTAGAGATATATATAACCTATGAAAGATAGAGGGGAAGAGAAAGGGAGAGAGCTAGGTAGAGAGGGAGATAGATATAGGAGAGATATATATAAAGATATAGTAAAGGAAAAGGGAAAAGTAGAGAGATAGGTAGAGAGGGTAAATGGAGGAGAGGGGGAGAGATAGCTATATATATATGTATATATATAAAGACAACAAGGAGGCCTTCTATGATCTGATTTATTTAAATTTCTACTCTCCTTAGTAAAAAATATAATTTTTTCATTATTTATTATTTTTTTAATGTTTCAAGTCATTTAGGATGATTATTTCCAAAAAAATATCATGAAAAAAAGACTATGCATGCAAGAATTATGAGCATGTAAAATTTTAAAACTTAAGCAGGAACTTAAAATGATTATAATTAGTTTTTGGTGCTTAATCTATCAAAATAATATTATCCATTGTATAGAGCTCTAAATAAGCTTTCTAATGCCTATAAGAAGTCAAAATTTTGACCAATAATGCAAAGGTTATGCCCATTTTACTAAAGAGGGTTTTTTAGGTCTTCAAAATAGATCCATTTTGTTTTTCAAAAAAGTGGATTCTCGCTTTCCAAAAAAAATATCCATTTTGAAATGGATATATCTATTTTGTTTCATCCATAAATTAATTTCGAGAAACAAATATCCATTTATAAAAAGATATTCGTTATAAACGGATATCCATTTTGGTTTGGTATTACCAAACCAAAATGGATATTGTAACTGACCCATTAAAAAGTCACATTTTTTTTCTCAATTTCGTCAAAGTAAAAATGTGATTTTTTCCTCATTGCCACTTTTTTGGACCCCCATGATCTTGCACACGCCCCTTAGTAAATGATTTTTTCACATGATACTTTCTCTTCTCCCCCTTTGACACAAATGACAAATGAAAAATATATTATTGCTGATTTCCCCTTTGACATAAAGAACACTACCAATACTGAATAGTCTCAAACATAAAAGATACTACCTACTCCACTTGAGAGGTAGCCTCCAAACATCAATCCAAAAGAAAGATATATCTATAGACCCATTACACTGATGCATCTCCATATGCATCTAGTTCAAGAAAGGAGGGGTAATGACCCCTAACTTCTCCTGGAGATACTCAAAAGTATCTTTAGGAAGAGCCTTTGTAAATATATCGGAAACTTCATTCCTCATTGGTACATACTCAAGCTTTACTTCATTCTCCATAACCTTCTCTCTCAAAAAGTGATACCTAATAGATATATGATTTTCCCTTGAATACATCACAAGATTCTTTGAAATGTTAATTACACTTGTATTATCAAAGAAGATAGAAATGGGATCATCATATATTATTCTTATATCTTTCAATGTTTGTTTCATCCATAAAACTTGTGTACAACAAGATGCATCAACAATATACTCAACTTTAACAATAGATATGGAAATTGAATCTTGATTTTTACTCAACCATGACACCAAACTTCAACTAAGAAATAATGTACCACCACTTGTATTTTATATTTCATCAACACAACCTACCCAATTTGCATCTGTATAAGCACTAAGTGTAAAGTTAGTATCCTTAGGATACCACAAGCCATAATCCATAGTGCCATTCAAGTATCTAAATATCCTCTTAACAGTAGCAACATGTGTTTCTCTAGGATATTCTTGAAATCTAGCCACAAGACAAACTGTATGCATGATATCTAGTCTAGTAGCAGTTAAATATAAAACTCCTCCAATCATAGATTTGTATTTGCTCTTATCAGCCTTAGGTGAGTCATCATCTTTACTTATTTTACAACTAATCACCATAGGAGTGCATACCTATTTGGAACCATCCATTCCAAACTTCTTCATCACTTCTCTTAGATATTTTGAATGTGAAATAAAAATCCTTTTTTTTGTTTTATTAATTTGTAGCCCAAGAAAGAAATTCATCTCACTAAACATAGAAATTTCAAACTCTTTTTGTATCTCTTTAGCAAACATCTTGCACATTGTTTCATTTCCTCCAAAGATAATATCATCAACATATAAAACTACTATCAATATCTTGTCATTTTCAATTTTAAAATATAGATTACTATCTTTTGTACCTTTATTGAAGCCTTGTTGAATCAAATATCTATCTAACCTTTCATAACAAGCTCTAGGAGCTTGCTTCAATCCATATGCTATGTTATGTTTTTTGAAAAAAAATAGGACCAATTTGTGTGGCCCCCATTTTTGAATCCCTTAATATCTACCATTTTTTTTTTAAATAGTAGTTTAGAAAGTAGATTTTGAGCACTACGACTCTTGTTTTTGTTGCACCTTAAAATTTTGAGTTTAACTATCTTCAATTTCTCATCCAACATCAATCTTTCTTGATTTTGAAAAAACGTAGCAACTTAAGACCCATTTTTAGTCCCCCATCTTTGTGCACCCACCCTAAGGCTTATTCACATCCATCCTCTAGATGTCAAAAACCAACACCATTAAATTTATTGGCATCTGAGTCTTGCAATCTATGCCCAAAACTTGGCAAAGGGAAAGCTATCTTTATTAAGTAATCTTCAAAGATATCATAGCCAAATGGCTCCAGTTCTCCACTATTAAACCTTCTTAATTCCCTATTTGGCCCTCTTGGCCTAAAGCTCGACAACAATTTTATCCTATAGTTGGCTCTATGTCTTTGGTATTATCTAGTTAGGGCTCACAAATCTATCAGTAATTGAGAATTAGGGTAGATTGAAAACCTTGCAAATGTAAGCTATATCCAAATCCATCAATAATTTTCCATTGGTGGTAAATAATTCTCGTTTCTCAAGGTCATAAGCTTGGGAAATTCCCCTAATTAGGTCAACATTGATGAATACATTTGTTACCACCAATATCCCCAATCCTAGCCTCCATATATTACAAATAGGTCTGTCAGCTAGGCATTTTCTTAAGGCATGTTTGAAAATGGCATACCCTTGAACTAAAATAATGGGGTCCTTGGAATTATCATTCTTACCAAGAACCCTATCTACTAGAATTATCGACCCTTGTGCCATTCTATGCCTCTTGGATGACTTAGGTAGCTATTTCATAATCTCATTGCCTAATCCTCTTTTCACACCTCTCAAAGTTCCAACCATGGTTTTCTTACTAGGGATTTAATGTTTTCAAATTGGTGTTTTCTAAAATTTTAAAACTTTGTAAAAGATTTCTTTAAAATTTTTAAACAATTTCCACCCTTCCAAAACCCTAATTCTCTTTTTGAGTTTGATAAAATAGAGAATATTCCCCTTTAGGTCAAAATATGTAGAGATAGTTTGAATTTATTTACTAGTTTTTTCTTGCTAGAAATCATAAAAATGTAGCAAAAACCCTCGTTCACCTAGAAATTTGTAGCAATTTTTTATTTTATGTCTTTGTTTTATGTTTTGAATGATGAAAATAGACATAATTAAGAAAATACCCTTGATAATTTGATAGATACAAATCAAATCCATCATCAATTTCTCTACTTGCTTGAATGGATGACTGTAGTAGTCATTCTCCAATTTTGAATGTGGACCATTGATTTGCTGAAGATCGACAATAATCATGGAGATTTGAAATTTTTTTCATGACGATAAACCTTCCTTTAATTTGCACAACCTTGAGACACGTTTCATCATTTCAAGGACTCATGGGAACAAAAGGAACATATTATATGCTTCCTTGATAATACTTTCCACGAAACACTAGGAATGGGAAAGAAAAGACACAGAGACTGATTTTGGGAGTTTGAGGGAAAAAATATTAGCTTAACATCACTCTACGAAAGTTCAAGTTATCACAAAAAAGAAAGGACACATGCTTATTATATAAAAAACATTTTTCTCATTCGTGGCGAGAAATATTTCAGAATAAAGGGCCCCATAATGCATATAGTTAGAGTGACTTAAAAGATCTAAAAAGGTATGTGTGCAAATAAACTTAAAAGATCTAAAAAGGTATGTGTGCAAATAAACAACTTAAGCTACTAGGAAAGAAGGGCCAATAATGCACGAAAAAAATGACTTCACTTAGACAACTTGAAATACTGCATGAAAACAAAGCTCATGACTTGATTGGCTTAAGACCCATACACACCAATGACATCAAGAAGCAAAAAATAATTTTGAAAGCTCATGGTAAGAAAATAATGACATGGAATGTGCTAAAAAAACTAAAGAGACTATGTGAAATGACACCATGTGTCTAGTGGGACTCGGTAAAGCACAAAAGCTTAAGTGGTACTTTAAAAATGCATAACTTGGTAATGGGCTCATTCAATTTTTTATCAAATAGGGTTAGTAAACAAATAGGATGAAGGCCTTAAAAGGCTAGGAAACCAAGACCAAACGTCAATGGTCAATTATAAGAAAAATTGAAGGGATTTGGGCAAGATTTAGGGTTTCAATGAGGGTTTTGGGTTTTTGCAAAGCATTAATGCAATTTTTTAAGGAAACACATACAAAACATATGATTTTTAGGAATTTTAAGGACTAAAATAGTTTAGAGGGCTACAATTGAATAAGCACCATGAAGGACCATACAATTTCATACTTGAAAGGATAAGGGTCCTTTGGAACAACATCATTCCACACAACAAAAGTGAATAATTTTGAACAAAAAAATAATTTCAGTCAAAAAGATGGTCTAGCTAGTTATATTCTAGTTAAATTAGGCATGTGCCACAAATTTTTGAACTAGAATTATGTACTAATTTCATATGTAGAATCACTTTGGGGCCAATTTATCAAAAAAATAATGAATTAAAAAAAATTGATGCTTTCACAACTCCTACTCATGTAAATAATATTTTAAAAATGATCTAAAAATACTCTTTTGTAGATCTATACGTGTAGTTTAAAAGCTATTATTTTCCAATTGTTTGATTATTGTTTATATTTGTTGTTTACTTTTTTTTTTGATACACAAGTTTTGAGATTTGTATTAAATATGTAAAAATTACATTTGTTTGCTACACAGGTAAGATTTCCAACCAACTTTCATCACCAAAACTTGACCCAACCTTTGACACCAAAAAACCAACCCAAAGACACACAAAAACTAGAGACACAACCTACCATGGCATACTGCCCGACCACCAAACGAAACCTACTTCATCCCCAAAAATGGCAATGAGGGATTGGCCCCAACCATGAACTAACTGAACCTCGACCACCAAGAGAACCTCAAAATGGCTATGAATAGTCCAATCCAACAATCCCCATGAGATGGAAACACCAAAATACCCATAAATCAAAACCCTACTAACTACCAGCACCACATCCCATAGAGAAAAAAAGATTATCACATAAAATCATTTAATTTTGTGAAATCTTCAAAGTCCTTTACCCACTCGACACCACCCGTAGCCAACAAACCAAAGAACTTCTTTAGGTACTCAATCACCACCACTGCCACCATTCTATGCTTGGCCAAAGTCGGGCCACTAAAGTCAAGTAGGAAAGGAAATAGCTCCACAGCCTCGTCCAAGGCCCGGATACTTTCAAGGTCACACGGTCTTAGAAAACCTCTTCCCTCAACAAAAAAATCCAACACATCATCGATTCCACCCACCAGGTTCTTGCAAAACATATTCACCGGCAATAGTTAAGCCTCGGCCTTAGTCACCCCATTGTCTTGTAGAGAGGCCGAGAACCGAGAAGAGATGTGAATATTATCTCTTCCATATTCATTTTTGGCCAAATGACCAACCCCCATAATCATTTTTGTTGCCACCAAAACTAGAGAATCCCCATTCATGAGAATTCGCTTCAAATGATGGTCCTTAATTTCTCTAAAGGAGGCTTGTCTAGCCATCGACTATAGAGAAATTGGATTATCCACACCAAATTTTTCCACCCCTTCTATAGAGACCTCAATGACAAAATGAGATCACTTTGCCATTATCTCCACCACATACTCATAGATAGAAGTTGCACCAAACACCACCATCAACCGACTCTAGCTCCACAAAGGAATGAGAAAAAAGCCTTTAATTTTCCAACTTAAACAATTAATCCCATTTACTACCAAGTACCTAGCTAATGAATACCTTCCAAACATGCCAAGGAAAATCCGTATGGAATGACCTCCAGGCTATAATTCCTTAGGAAACCTTGTGAATAGAGAAAGAAATTTGGTGTCTAGGCCACGTGATCACCATCCTACTCACCCCCTCCACCATCCCCCTATACCATATTTGTTGTTTACTCTTACTAAAATTAGGTCATCAACACCAAACTATAAGTTTGATTGTCTTTTCAAGAAAATATTAAAGTTTATTCATAAAATATGATACATTAGAGAAGAGATTCCATGTGAATATGATATTTTTTTTCCAGTTTCTAGATAAATAGTTAATACAAATAGTGACATCCCATCAAAACAATTGTGTTTCAATATATTAAAATTTTAAAATATATTTATCAAATTTAGGAAAAAATGAATCCATGCACTAAAGTTTCAATTTATAAATATAAAAGGTTAAAGAAAAAAAATTACTATATACTAAGCAATGCCTCACTTAACTTCATTTTTAAATATTTATTAGAAACTAAATTACAATGTCAATTTTATAAAAAATACATTCATTTTTTAAAAATTCAAAAAAAATATAAACATAAAATAAACTAAAAATATATATTTAATTAGTTCATAGTGATTCAAGTTAAGAAGCTAGACCATTATTTCTCATTTCCTTTATAAAAATGTGACACAAATTTAAACTTTTTGAGATCAAAGATATACTACTTTAATCTCCAAATATGTGCCCATTCTCAAAGTACACTTTGTGCATAGTTGCAAGACATTTCACAATGCATACCCCACAAAAAATGATACTTGAAATGACTCCCTAAAAATTAGAGTGTTTCTAAAGGAATGAGATATGCAAAGAAAGAAGAGAAATTAACATTATTTAATTGTTAAATATTTATTAAAAAGCTATGAGTGGTTTGGTGTGATGAAATTTTAAATAGTATATTATATAGATTGCTTCCTTCATCCTATATCATGAGCTACAAGTTTTAATCTCAAAACCAACTCGAGTAAATTTACATGTACAATCCAAGATAATATTACATAAAAGATGATATCCACAAGGGATGGTCACTACCTTCATACACATTAGTTGGGATATATCATTAAGAGATGAAACATCATAAAATCATAACAAAAGAATTGATTCTACTTCAACAACCCATGAAAAAATAGATTATTTTTTTGTATTGCATTGAAATAATAACATACAAAGTCTTTACAAGGATTTTACAACCTTCTTATTTATCAATAACCAATCAAAGAACTTAAAATGCCAAATGTGAATATAGGAATAAATGGCATTCCCAAAATCCTTCTTAACATTCAAGGAGAGACTTAGAATCTTGGAAAATTTTGCATTACAAAATCTCCTACAAATGATTACAAGATGTAGTTACTAAGTGGACTAGATATCCAAATACACAGTGAAAAAACTACCATAATAATTGTTACAAAAAGAACATCCATGCCTTACAAATCTTCTCTCCATGCGTTCTATAGCTAATTAACCCCATATATATATAGGAGTGAATTTTCACCCCTTGTGTAAATTCTCCTTTCACATACCCTCACCTTATAAAATCAAATATGAAAGCAAAATTCTATTGGAAACAAGATGCCATTTAATTGCAAATCCTAAACATTAATTATTTCATGTATCTCCTAAGTTATTGGAATGTGTTCAACACCACTAAGATTAGGATGAGATAAATATTTGATGAAATAATCATGATTATTGACATTTGTAATTAATTCTAAATATTAGGAGCATGTGAGGGCATCCATTGTGAGTTTCTAAATAATAGGGGAACATGGGGTGCCCACATGGTAAGGTGACACTCACCTTGAGTTCGGTTAACTATTCAGAGTAACAGATAACACTTTTGAATGCATGTAAAGATCCTAGGAGTTAGGGTTTGATGTTTGCATGCATGAAGTTTAGTTCAGTTTACTTCAAATCAGTTTAGTTTAGTTTAGTTTAGTTCAAAATCAATTTAGTTCAGTTCAGTTTAGTTTAGTTCAGTTCAAAACCAATTTATTTTAGTTTAGTTTAGTTTAGTTGTCTTTAGTTAGTTTTAGTTGTATGCTAGTTGACTTCAGTTAACTTGGAATGCATGGCTAATAACTTGAGTTGTAGGATAGACAACAAGGAATACCTCTAGTTAACAAGAGATGACGATGACCATTCTTGCATGAATGGTGTTGAGTAATGTTTCAGTTAACAAGAAATAACTTGGACCCAACTTGGGTGCCCAATTTTGCTTCTTGTAATTAAATCCCTTGCATGATAAGATATTTCTAAAGGCTCAGTTAAGTGGGACCCTCTCTTGGGTGCCATCTTTGAGGAGGAGCTTTGGAATTATCGTTGAAGTGAAGGATGAGTTGTAGTTTTAGTTTGGGATGCACAAAAGGATGAAGCACATGTTCTAAGCTTTGGTTTTCACAATATAACTCAACTTGAAGCAATATGGCGTACCTTTTCTAGGGCTTCGGCTTGAGCATTGTAATTGTCACCTTTTGGAGATTACAAGGTTGCTTATTGCCTCTATATTTCATTCAAGTTGAAGAGAGTTTTTATAATTGTTATTGCAGGCTATGAAGAAGATTGGCTAAGGAAAAGGAATCATTCTCAAGCAAGAATTAATGCTATTGTAATTTAGAGATTGAATAATAGAATAATTCTTGGTGGATTTTTTTCCCCAAAAGGGTTTCTCCACGATACATCTTGTGTAATCTTTCTAATATCTTGTCTAGTTCTTCTATTAACTTTTGTCTACATTCTACAATAGTAAAATGGATTAATTAAGATAATCACCCACAAAGAATATATGTAACAAAGAAAAAAGCTTATTTAGATCAGTAATATTAAAGTTTTATAGAGTATTAAGCTAAGAAAACACCTCAATTTTTAACAAATTCCACATCACCCACCTACCTTCCATCCACTTGGAATTTGTCTTGTGCATTAGTGAGAGAATATTTGTTAGGGATGCAGGTGTAGTGCGTGGATGTTTGTGTGACATGTTGTCATCCCTGACGGATTCCTACATATAAATTTTGTAGAGGCATTACACTCCTCATTGGGGATGAATTGTAATGCCTCTCTTTGATGAACTGACCTGAAAATGCCTTATTCCTTTTCACCCCACCTTCAAAAGAATCCATTTCACATTCACTTCATCTCCTACACACTCATTTGATCTCTCTTAGCAATTCATTCATAAAATATCTATCTTTTCAACATTCCAGCACTCCATTGTGAGTATTGCAACAACATTGACACTCCAACACTACATTGCACATGTGAGGCTACCACAAAAGTTGTGAGCTTGGAGTCTTGTGAGACCTCCCTTCACCAAGGTGGTGACTTTTCCAAGTTTGTTGCTTGCATTCTACCTTCATTGGCCTTGAGAGCCTTTGGGTGGAGGTGGAATGCTTCATTCCTCTCCTTTGTGATTTGATAGAGTAGCATTTGTCTTTTGTAGTGTTCATTGCACTTATTTCAATCTTCTTTATTGTATTTTTCTACCTCATTTCTTTCTGGTTGTCCATGGAGGTGGAAACACCAAAGTGAGGGTCTAACTGAGGCAGGCCCCTATACAACCCCAACAATTTTCCCCTCTTTCTTATGTGTAGGTGAATGTGTGTGTGGAGCTAGCTAGTGAATAAATGCTTTTGTGAGATCATATTCATCAACCTAGCTTTTATTTACTTGCTTTATCATCTTTGTCTTTACTTTTCATACTTATCATTTTGGTCATTTTTATTAAAATCAATTTGCTAGACTGTCAGTAGGTTTTTGGATGTTCCTTAATTGTAATTTATGTTTTCTGGCTATACAGATGCCAATGTGCTAGAGAGATGCTCATGCGCTATGCTGTCATCCTAGACCCATGCTACCATCCTCAGACATAGAGCTATTTGAGGTAGAAATCAGCTTGTCTAGACCCTAAATAGAGTTCTAGGTCTATAGAGTGACAAAAGTACTACATAGTGCTCTTCATTCTCGATCCTCACCCCAAACATCCCTTTAGAGTGAGGTAAGTTAGGAAATTCCCCTACTCTGGACTCTTCGTGACGTAGAGCCTTGATGTGGTTGGTCTCCCTCTCTTACATTTTTGGTGAACTTAATGTGAAACATTTTGGTTCCATTTAGCAGTACTAAAGGGTCCTTTCCTGATGTTCTAGTAGCATTGTAGGTGTGAGTGTTGTGACGTGTTTTCACCTTATAGCTCAACCTGTGACCCCTAGTAGGTGTAGTTGCAAGGTTCTATAAGTGTTGCAAAATGAAGCCTTAACTGGGTCACTATCCTATTTCAAACGTTTGGGGGGATTTGTGAGAGTATTGTTTAGTGTACATGATGGCTTCCTTATTCATTTTCTTATCTCCTCTACGTAGCCTACAAGTAGTAGTCCAGGTGTAACCTTCACCTCACAGGACCTACCGATGGGTTTTAATAAAGAACCATCTCCTCTTTATATCCCTATGTGAATCAACGAAAACACCATAGTAGGTGTTCTTGTTGAGCTGATGTCTCAGGTGAATATTATAATCGAGGAGATCATGTTAATTAACTTCTTTCATAAATATGGGTACAACACACCTATAAACACCATGATCAGTACACATAACAAACTTTCTATACCTCCCTTTAGTAGCATCATTTTTTCAGTCCTTATCGGAGCTAAGTTTGTAAACCTATTATTTGACATAATCTCGGGGTTCAAACTCTTCAAAGTGAAGTTGGGTATCTCCTACTTAGTAGCTATGAACACAGTTCCCTTGGTTGTGCATAAATGTCTAAACTTTATTCATGAGGGTTTAGTGCATGTGATCCACGACATTGGTTATAAATCATCAGTTACCCATGGTAGCTATTCCTTAGATCACTTTTGGCTTGTACCCATTGGTCTGCTCCCACCTAGGAAGGACCTCTTGTATTGCACCTATGAGAAGTACAAGAAAGGGCGTTGAATGCCTAGAGTGAGATACCCTCCATCACCTTATGTTTTATCACATAGGGCTTGTTTAAAAGTTGATGGTGATGCCACCTAGGCGCATAAAAGGTAAGAAGAGAAGTGCTCTTGCAATTCCTCTTCCTCCCCTTTTTCTGTCCAACTTGATGCCTCCTCTCAACCTACTACAATGTCATCAGACTTTGCTTTTTGTTTGTAGGAGAACCTTATGGTACCCTCTTGGTGAAAGCCCAAGTGTCCTGCATTCAAACTTCATGTTCTTCCCATGGAGCCTAGGCCCATTTGATATGGTAGAAGGAAGGGTCCTTGTGGGTAATCCTCTATGTCTTGACCTCTGCAACCTCCTACCACTCCTCCTCCTAAAGTGGTGAATGGGAAGAGGCCCACTGCCAAGGCACTAGAGCCAACTCTCCCCGCTGTTTCCCAACCTCTTCCTCCTGCTCCCATTTAGGAGTCTATCCCTCTATCAAAGAAAATTGTGATAGAAAATCTTGTGGCTGAACAGGAGCCTTCTATCCCTTCCTAGCCCATAGTCTCTAGCTTAAAGAGTCACAAAGACTACCTTGTGTGTGAGCACAAGCATTGACAAAAGTTTCTGGCGGTTGAGCAGACTGCTTTATAGAGAAAGGAAGAGGAGTCGACTGCCCCTGTTTTAGGGCCTCCCGATGCATCCTCCTCTCTCCTCCCCTCTACTTCCATTCAATTGAATTCGGTCCTACTGTTAGCTTCCCCTACTAGTATGAGTGTGTCTGACCCTAAAAAGGTGCAAGTGTTTATTGCTTCTTTGGTCAAGCCACCTCTTTTAATGTCCCTCCTAAACATCCACCATTTTCTAAACCTATGAACATGCCAAATACTTTGGTGGTGTCTGTCATGGTTTTCTCCTCCTTCTCTGCACCTATTGCCTCATTTGTGGAGAGATCGCATCCTCTAATGAAGTAGAAAGTGGAGGTTGGCCCTTCTAGAAATGGAGGGTGTAAGAGGAGCCCGCCTTCTTCAAAGGGTGGTCCTATGCTAGCTTATTCTGTCTTAGTGACAGAGCTAGTTTTGGCTTCCCCTGAGTATTTCACTGCTTCCAAGTCAATTGGTGAGCGAAGAAGGGAATCTTGGGTGTCATCTACCTTTCCCATTGAGGTCACACATGGTACTCCTGTAAAGTGCATGTTTAACTCTTTGGACGAGGTCTCAACCTTGTTGGTGATTTTCGCGAAGTTGTTGACGATTGCTCCACAAGAGCCTAGTAGAGAAGTCCTTGTGAGGCTTTCTTCCTTAGCCCTTGTTGTGGGAGGGTTGGAAGCACCTCCCCTTAATATTCCACCATTTCAGGCTCATCCACCTTCCCCCTATAATGACCTAGATTGGAAAGTAGATGACCTCTTGGTTGATGAGTGTTAGGGGAAGGCTTCTTCTTTATCTTTAGATTAGGTGTGTGTTTTTTGTGATGTGTTCCCCTGTGATTGTGTTATGTGTTCCTATATGACCCTTGTCACCATTGTTCGTGCTTGGATATAGGAGTGATTTTGTGTCGTAAAAATTTCTCTATTTGTTGCATCATTCTTCCTCTATTATGTGTATTGATTTTCGGGAAATTGGGGACAATGTAAAGTCTTGGGAGCATTTAGTCTTCCCTTCCATGTTGACCCAAATTTTAATTTTTACTTTGTATTCTCATGTATTCTTTACATGGTTTGCTACAGTAGGGGGTTGATGACAACTCATTTATATACTATTATTATTCTTATATATATTTATGAGTAGCTTTGACCCCGAAATATCAAATCACCCCTGTGACCCTTGTCTGTGATGATTCTATTTTTCTCTTTTATCTTTCTCTCTTATTTGCTTGATTTTTTCCTCTTATACGTGACAACGCCACTTTCACAATGTTTCAATTTTTAGAAAATGGATTCGTTGCTAACAAATCTTTTCTCAAAAATCCTCTCAAAACCTTTTTCAAGAAATCACATTCTCAACTTGGACCCCAAATAGAATGTGTTTTCTTCATCACGGGTTCACAAAGAAAGAACTTGAAGAACTTTCCTTCGAGGTGTTGACAAATTTTCCTACGCGAGAAGCCTCAAACTTCCCCTCATGAGAGGGAATTTTCTTCCTTTCAAATTCCTTGATGAAGTGAAAATCTTTTGAAAGGATTCCTTGATGTTGAATTGATATGTGAAAAGCATTCTTACACTTACTTTTTTTTCTCTCGTATGTTTTATCTATAGATTAACATGTTGCTTTGTAGGTGTGCCTGTGAAGCCACTTTCTAGTCCAAATATGCAAATTCCACTTACACTGGGCTTCCTTCATGAGAGATTACTTGGGGGAATGCCTTCTTACATGTTTGCAAGCCTGTAAGACACTCACGTCCTATGAGATTTGTCCATCATTGGTCTAAGGGTCTTTAATGTACTTTCTAAAACTTCACAGTCCTATGGGGCTATGGATTCCTTTTTTTTGAAACCCCTCAAGAGAGAATACCTGTGGATTCCTTTTATTTCCCTATGCTTTTGAGTTTATCAGATTATGGTCTACTTCCTCGATAGTTTAGGTATACATTTCTAACTCTTTGATCTACTTTACCGAATTCTCATCAATATATGCACTCACTAAAGTGGGGGAAAAATGTATAGGAGAGAATTTGTACCCCTTGCGTAAATTCCCATTTCACATACCTTCACCTTAGAAAATAAATATTGAAGGAGAAATTCCACATCACCCACCTGCCTTGCATCCACTTCGTGTTTGTCTTGTGTGTCGATGAGAGAATATATTTTGGGGATGCAGATGCGATGCAAAGATGTCTACGCGGCACACTACTATCCCTAACAAATTCTTGTGTCTAAAGATGGAAGAGGCATTACACTCCTCATTGGGGATGAATTATAATAGCCCTCTTCGACCAACCAACCCAAAAATTCCTTATTCCTTCTCATTCCACCTTCAAAAGAATCCATTTCACATTCACTTCATCTCTTACATGCTCATTCAATCTCTCTTAGCAATTCATTCACAAATTCTTGATATCTTCAACATTCTAGCACTCCATTGTGAGCATTTCAACAACATTGATACTCCATCAACTCCACATTTCATGTGTGAGGATACTACATAAGTTGCAAGCTTGGAGTCTTGCGAGACCTCCCTTTACCACAGTTGTAGTGGTGGTGACTTTTCCAAGTTTGTTGCTTGCATTCTCCCTTCATTGGCCTTGAGAGCCTTTTGGTGGAGGTGGTAATGCTTCATTCCTCTTCTTTGTGATTTGATAGATTATAATTTTTCTTTTTTAGTGTTAATTTCACTTCTTTCAATCTTCTTTATCATATTTTTCTACCTCATTGCTTTCTAGCTATTTATGGAGGTGGAAACACCAAAGCGAGGGTCTAACTGAGGTAGACCCCTATAGAACCCCATTAATTTTTTCCTCTTGTTTGTGTCTAGGTGAATGTGTGCATGGAGCTAGTTGGTGAATCAATTCTTTTGTGTGATCATATTTATCACCCTAGCTTTTATTTACTCGCTTTATCATCTTCGTCTTTACTTTTTGTACTTCATCATTCTGTTTACTTCATTAAAATCAACTAGCTAGATTGTTAATAGGTTTTTAGAAATTCCTTCACTGTACTTTAATTTTTTGGCCATACAGATGCTAGTGCACCAGTGAGATGCCAGCACACCACACTGTCATCCCAAACCTGCATTTCCATCCTCAAATAGAGAGCTATATGAGGTATAATTTAAATTCTAGAATTTGACTTGTTTAGCCCCTAAATAGAGTTTTGGGTCTGTAGAGTGACAAAAGTACTACATAGAGCTCTTTATTCTCAATCCTCACCCCAAAACATCCCTTTAGAGTGAGGTAGGTTAGGGTATCCCTCCACTCTCAGCTCTTTGTGACCTAGAGCCTTGACGTGGTTGGTCCCCCTGTCTTACAATATATATAATTTTTTCTATCTTTAATTTTTTTAAGTTTAGGTAAACAACAAAACTTTCCACTTAGCACCATATCCTAGGAATTTTTAGCACACACTTGTAAATAAGGAAAAAAGAAGTATCTTTATTAGATTAGATTCATGTACCAATAGCAAGGGAGATCATATCCTAATTACTAAAAAGAAATGAAGATAGGCCCATACAAGAATGGATCCCTCAATACTATGCACAAATCATCTAGAGTCATGTATAACCTCAATAGGGAATTAAATGTATCAATAATCCAAGAATAAGTTGTATGATTGTGTGTACAAAGATTTTGGCACCCAACTTTCTTACACTTCTAGGGTTTTTCACCTAAAAGGAGAAAGATGGGCCAAAATGGGAAATGCATACACTCAAAATCAATGCAAGGATGAATTAAGTATGCCTAAATGTAATGTATAGATGTAATAAACTAATAAAAGATGTGACATATTAATGCAAAATGTAAGAAATGCAAGATGTTTGAAAACACAGTGATGTATGCAAAATGACATAGGAATGCAAGTAAACAATAACACAAATAAAAAAGAATGGAGAGGTACACTTGGAGATTGAAATGTGATGTAGAGAGGCTCTAGAATCCTATATATTTTGTTGTTGAAGACAATTGGGACACTTATGCCAAGCTAGGTGACTTAATCCTGCTTTAGGGAGATTCCCCTAGAACAGGTTTCTACCAAATGGGTACTCAAAAATCTAAAAATAACTTTTAAAGCCTGGCAGTGGGACTAATTCACCACAGATGGTGACTTATTCCACCTGGGCATCTCAAGAAATTCGGGACAAGAATATGTAGCTTTCAATCTGCACTTCCCTTCATGATAGGTGTCTGGTTCAAATTCTGTAGAAAATAGGCTGAATGAGGTCTCCAAGCTTCAATTAGGGCTTTTTGACTTGAATGACTTTGATATATTGTTGACCACTTTTTAACACCTTACTCTTTGATAAATTTGCATACAAGACCAAACCCTTGATATTGAAATCTGAAGATATGCAAGAAGTTGCTTCAATGGATGCATGAAAGTGCTTAGAATGCTTGAGAATGACTAATTGAATGAATGTATTACTTGAATAATGAATTGATGGGGGTCAAAATGAGAGAAAAACCCTTTATTTATGCTTGATTTTACAATATTTCCCAAAACTAACACATCACAGGCCGACCTTAAGGTTAAGAGAATAAAATCTTGCTAGAAAACTAAAATTATTTTGATTTTTGTGCCTAGTGGGACTAAGTCACCCCAGGTGGTGACTTGGTCCCACCAGGAAAATTTTACTGGGTGTCAGGGATTGAAGTGTATTTAATAAGGTTTAACGGGAATATTCTCAAAAATACACTTAAGTAGGGTTGGAAAGTGCATTAAGGCCCGACCATTTAAACATAAGAAAGGGTTGAATTATTGATGAAAAGTCTAGAAAAGCATGAGAGTTTGTTACAACTCTTTACAACTAGCACTGAAGGTGACATTTGGTGGGCAACAATTTCCCTTTGAGTCTAGAACCACTATTTAATAATTAAGCACCATAAACAATAACATCAAGGCCCAATGCCAATGTCACATAGATACCTTGTGGCATCACATTATTGGACCACATACACTACCAACTATGTCCCAATATATTCGTCCAGAATTAGCCATAAAACAACTCAAGACTCCCATTTCTTGGGAAATATTTGACCTTGTACAAACTATGGAATACATCAAACTTCCAACAACACTTGCATACAATAATTTGGTTATGTCCTCTATCTGAATAGGATATTTTGGGTAGTCCTCCATAGATAACTTTATTTCTTATAGAATAGGAACTACAAAGGATGTACATGTTCATTGGTGTTATTCTATTTCTCTCCAACATCGATTTCATGTACTTTCTTTTTCTTAACCAAAGATTCATTATAACTCTATATCTTTTGATCTCCATACCTAGAATGTACCTAGCTAAACCTAGATATACATTTCAAATTGTGCTAACAACTGAGACTTCAAATAAAAAATCATAGATTTACCATTCCCAAAAATAACATACCACCCACATACAATGCAATAATGAGAATGTGACCATTATCAATTTTATAGTAAAATTTATACCTTTACTCAATACATAGGTGTCAAATTTTTGGTACCACATTCTAGGAGATTATTTTAGACCATATAGAGACTTAGTCAACTTACAAACCAAATTTTATTCTCAACATTGTCATTAGGACCAAATATTTCCTTGTACACCCATTTACAACCAATGTGTTTACGTCCTTCAAGAAAATGTACTAGATCCCATATGTTATTTTTCTTCAATGCAACCATTTATTCATCCATGAATTCATCTAAGAATTTGCATTACTCATACCCATATCCTCTTTTATATTTCTAGGCTTGTCAATGGTAGAAATCAAAGAAAAAATACAAATGGAATCCAACAATGATTAACCAAACCTTTTTAGTTTCCACATAGTTCGCATAGACCTCCTCAATGGTTGAGGTTGAGGTTCTTCTTCTTCTTCATTAATTTCGAAGTTGTTAGAGCTCTCCTCATGATTAGGCCCAATAGGTGTATGTAATTCATGTTTCATCAGATTAGGTGGAACATGAACTATATCCTTTTGTTTCTCTTCTTTCTCTAGTTGTTGAACAATATAAGAAGATTTCAACTCTCTAAAAATCAAACTTCTACTATAGAGAATCTTCTTGGCCATTTCATCCCAAAGCTTGTACTCCTTATCAACATCATAGCCGATAAAGATACACTTAATTTCATAGTTATCCAAGTTAGAAATATTCTCATTTGACACATGCACATATATCTCACAACCAAACACTCTAAGATGTATCAATGAAGGATTCTTACCTAACCACACCTCCATGGGTGTCTTATCAACAAGCATTGATGTATGATATCTGTTTACCAAGTAGCACACAATGGCCAAAACTTCAACCCAATTTTTTTTTCATGGAAAACTCACATAGCATACTTCTAGCCATCTCCATCAACATCATGTTCATCCTCTCTACAACTCAATTCTATTGAGGTATATATGGATTTGTCTTATACCTCTCAATCTCGTGCTCTTTATAAAACTTGACAACTCTTTTTGAACAAAACTCACCACTATTTTCAATCCTCAAACACTTAATGTTTATACTAGTTTTCTTTTCAAGAGAGATTTTAATTCCTTAAACCCACTAAAGACTCCATATTTACTCTTGAGGAAATAAACAATTGTCCTTCTACTATAATCATTAATAAATAAAATAAAATATATAAATTTTGATAATTAAGGAACATCAACAAGACTAAACACATCTAAATGAATATAGTTTGAAACCCTAGAAGATTCATGAGAACTAGAATATTTTAATGAACTCATTTTTTCTTTCCATAGATGTAATGTTTATAAAATTTGAACTCGAGATTCCAATTTCTTCAAGCTCCTCTATGAGTAATTTATTTTTTAGGGATCTAAGACATTTCTCACAATTATAGCCAATTATCTGGTGCCATAACATTGTCTTCTAAGCTAGAAGTTTCATCTCCAAGGAATGAGAACCCTTAGGTACCCAAAATGGGCAACCATTGGAAGTAGATGTAACATATTTCTTCACTTCTTGATCCAACAGTGAGGATATAAAATCTAAGGATCTTTTTTTTATGTTGTCCAAATAAATATTGCATTGAATAATGCATGCATCCAACTTGAATAAGGTGCTAATCCAAACACCATTTTCCAACACCATAACTTCTCTCTTCATCTTGCATCCTCCACTCAAGAAAAAACTTGCATAATTGAATCATTCACCTTGCTTATTGAAAGTAGGTTTCATGCCAAAAATTAGGATATGAATAATACCATTAGTCCCCTTCACTCTGCCATCAAGGAATTGGATCTTGACTCTTTCATGACCAATAATTCTCATATGAGATTCATTACCCAAATACACCTTCCCATCATCAAATTATTCATATTTTGAGAAATGAACCCTATGTGAGGGCATGTTAAAAGATGTACTTGAGTCTATCAACCACACATCTTTAGATGCATGCATTTAAAAGGCTACAAAAAAAGCTTCACCTTCATCTTGAGAGGAATTTTCTATATCATAATAAAATAAGTTTTTCTTGTTCTTGTTCTTGTTCTTTTTCTCCTCACATTCTTTGTGAAAATTACTAATGTTGTTGTAGTTCCAACATTTCACCTTGGACTTTCTAAGATACTTAGATCTTCCTATGGATTTGGATTTTGATGTCTTGTCATTTTCCCCTCTCTTTCAATCTATCATGAAAAACAAGGGCATCCTTAGCCATCTCAAAATATTTTATTTGCATCTCTTTAAAAGTAATGATATGACCTTTTCATCCATCTTGAAGGTGGTAATGACACTCCCAATGACCATGACAAGGTGATCCCATGCGTCTAGCAAAGAACATAGTGTCATGCAATGATACTCATCATTCATATTCACACCAACATAGCCTAATTGGGAAATGAGCATGCTAACGGAATTCAAGTGATCAACCATGGATCCTCCTTCCATCCTTAAAGAATACAACTTCTTTCTTCAAAATAGATTGTTTTCTAGGGATTTAGCCTAATAAATCTCTCTAAGATTATTCCAAATATCATTGCAATATTATCTTCATAGACATTCAACAACATGGAGTCTACCAAAAAGAGTCTTATGAACCCTTGCATTTTTGATCCATCAACTCCTAGTTTTCTTGAGTCATTTTGGTAGGCTTTACATCCAATATTGCAACCCATAGATATTTGTCTATGAGCATATCTTCCATTTTGAATTTACAAAACTCAAAAAAAATTCCATTAAACTTTTCCATCTTGATCCTTCCATATATGCTTTCATTCTTTCTCTTGCAATAAGGTCATGAAGAATATTTCTACAAAAATCTCCCACCCAAATAGAGATCAATACAAAAAAACTCAACCCAACAACAAGATCAAAATTGGATAGGCTCTAATACCACTAAAAGGAAGTTAGGTATGTGGAAGAGGCTTCCTACATCAATCTAAGTGGGGAAGATAATGGATTTTTTTCTTTTAAAACCTTATTAGTTATAGTATGAGATGCACATTCATTTGTTTCATTGAAATATACAAAACAAGATAAACCACAATAGAATCATGTGGGGAAAACCATTTTAGGAAAAAAAACCCACACTCTAAAAGCAACCTAAATTATATTATCAACAAACAATTAATGTTATAATATAGTCACAGAGCTAAGCTCATTCAAGATTCTTCAACTATAACAATCTTTCTAGAGTGATTCTAGTAGCATAAAGGTGCCCATGAAATCTTCAAACATCTACTATTATACAAAATGAATAAGTATCAAATAAATACAATTCCATAAGAGATGGATGCCTAGGTTTTCCACATGCAAACAATATAATGTATGCATGCCTTTCTTGAGTCTCCATGAAATGTACAACACTTGCATGCATGAAACAATCTTGCATGAAGTGTACTATCATAGTCGAGACCCATTTGATTTTATTTTTCTATTTCTAATTCATATCTACTCATACATAGGATTCCCTCAACATGCAATGTGCTTGCATGAATGCAATCACCTTGCATGCATAGGTGAATCAACTACATGGAGCCCACCTATTATAGTTTGTCATACACAACTCCTCCACCACATAATTTGTCATAGCAACTTGTCATAATCCATCATAGAGTGAACTCTTACAATTTATGACATATGCCATCAAATTAGCCTTCAATAGGGTCCAACATGTGGGGAATATACTTCCACACATGCAATTTACATGTCATATAGTCATCTCCATGTAGGATCAAACCTTAATTGGTAGGTCCCACAATATGAATTGAAATTAGTAGGAAATAAGCATAAAATAAATTAAAAATCACCAAAATACTAAAATAAAATTAGTATGATGCAAGGGCTTTCGTGAGTCACAACTTTTGACTTGGAAGTCCGTTTGGGCTGAAATTTTATAGGGAGATGAATTATGAGGATTTTTTTGGATTATGGAGTAAGCTTAGCTCGGTAGGAGGCCATTTTGACACTTTTTTCAAAGCCAAATTCTTTCATCCAAGCCTTCAAAATAAGCTTTTAGTATTTTTTTAGTTTTTTAGAAAGTTGTTTTCTTAATAATGTGGAACTCACGTTTCCAATTTGAATTGTATGTTGACAATTAGTGTCACCATAGTTGCAGGAATATTTTTGGAAAAATCCAAGCTCAAAGGGATAAGCATGCAAAATTACTAAAAATGGCAAATTATGATAATTGTCAAAATGGCCAAAAATGGTAATTTTGAGATTTTAAAAAAAAAAAATATAAGGAGGTTTTTCCTTTCATTGTAGGGGAGAGAGGAATAAGGAAACAATGTTGTTTTGAAGCAATTCTCTATTTACTGGATTTGATTTAGTAATAATGAACAACTATTGTTAATGGTTGGCTTGGTTGTATCAATGTATCACTCAAGTGAGTAGTGGTGGATGCATAAACATTTATTATTAACAAAGCATGACAAGATACAAGACCAAGGGGACAACAAGTGTAACAAGTGATAGACTATAATGAAGATTAGGTAAGGTGATGGTGATAGTATTTAGAATTTAATGCATGTGCTTTGAGTTGTTTGGTGGTGTGCTAGTAGCAATCAACAATGTAATAGAATAAAGTGCATAGGAATTTTTGGTGAGTGGACTTTATTAATTTAGATGCCATGGGAATATGAAGTAAGGTAATGTATGGACTTAGGGCTTATGGTTTTGTGTAGACTACTATGAAAATACTATTGAAGATCAAACTAGTGAGATGATAAAGCAATACCAACCATAGATAGAAACTCAAAACACAAACACATTCCATAAAGGCCATAGAAAGATGTAGGACACCCCTCAAAGCACTAACAATGCAAAATATTATGCCAATCAATGGAGCCCATTGGTTGGTCACCATTAGAACTAAAGTAATACCAAGGCACACAAGAACAAACATAAGAAAAGGGACCCTCTAAATATAATTGCAACAAACCCTCATAATAAGCATGCACAAATGAGCAAATCCTAGGCCAATAATATAAACCCTAACATAAAATGGAAATCAAGTGGATATATCAAAGATTTTAGGCTCATGGTAGGGCTAACATTAGGCACTAAAGCACTTCTATACAAAAAATTGATTAAAGTTGAAATTTTAGCTAATAGGATGCACGACATTTCAACAAGTGCATATTTGACCCTAATCTACACACTTAGTTCACTATGGAGTTGACAAAATTCTCTAGTGCTAAAGCAAGATAAAGGTTGAGAGTGTGTACTTTTCCAAAACTATGATATATTAAATTCCAAAAGCTTCATCCAAGACATTCATTCTTTGATCACATAACTAAGTACCTCTCTACTTCACATTTAATTTTTATACTTTAACATTTAATTCAAAATATACATATTCAATGATGTTAGTTATTTAATCTAAATTAGTATAAGCTTATATAGATGTATCTTATTTGATGAACCTAAATTGAATTTACGAAAAATTTATTTTATTTTCCTTTACATTTATAAAATAATAAAAAACACACACTTTATATATGTCCTAAATAAACTAATATTGAACCTAACCTACAAGAACAAATTGCAAACAAAATAAAATAAAAATTTAATTAATAAGAAATTCAATATATTTTTCTTCAACACACTTTATTTAAATATCACTAAACACGTTCTATTTAAATATTACTAAACACACTTTATATTTAAATAACACTATTTCAATTATTAAACAGATAATAATAATTTTACAAAAATTCAAAATCTACTTTTATTCCGATCTCAAACATATTATATTTCTTTATGGAGTACAACTAATACAAGTACGCCCTCACCCTTGAGGACAACCGTTACGTTGAACATTTTCACACTCCATAAATTCAAACTAAATTACATTGTTGAAAGAGACCCACTGTAAAATCAATGAACAGAAGAAATCCACATTATGACGAAAGTCGAATCTAGCCTACCACTTGTTCTGACAACTCATGTTGATTTATTTGGATTACACGGAAAAAGATCAAATATGATCTGTCAAAGCTAACAATGAACAATCACTACAAGACTAAACAAAAAGTTCTGCAAAAAACCTGTCAACAATGTCGATGAATAGAGGAGAGGTAAGCCGAGAATAATAGAAAAGAAACTCCTGAATATCCATCAAAGTATCTTCATCCTCCATTAAAATTTCCTTCAGTTTTCTCTCCAATTTGACGCATGCCACTGCTCTTATCTCACCCGAAACAGAACCCGATTTTTCTTCCTTTATCTTGTCCTCCTTTCCACCATTGTTGTCGACCACACGTCCATTTCTGATATTGCCAAAGTTGAGAAAGCTGCCCACAATTACTTCTTGTCCTTTCCCATCGCCATTCTTCTGTGTAACTTGACCCTGCTCTTCAGGCATAATGGTTTCTTGAAAGATATTCTTATTGTTATGCTTATGGTTGTTTCCCTGAAGCTTTCCTCTACCTTGAGCTTCCTGCATGTAAAGTGAAGAGAGGAAAAGGCCCTGGGATGAAGCCTTTGGTATTCCTTGGACAGAGAGCTTTTAATGGTAGCCCCTGTTTGATGATGCAGAACTCGAAGCTTTTTACCGACCCACGATATATATGTAGCTTTTCTATTAGTCTCCTACACTTTATATTGGGGCCCCTCCTCGCCTTTACCCTTTGAAGAGCTGAGCTAATTCCTATCCATATCCAAATTTATATAATGAACGAAAGAAAGATTGATTTTAATAACGTTCACAAGATGAAAGTGGTTTATGAGAGTAGACTGATGTTTGAGATATTGAGTCGTTCATTTGCTATTCATTTGTTAAAAAAATATTTTAATAGTGTCAGTTCTTAATAATGATTGGTCTCTATGGATCGGGAGGGGGGCGAGTTCGATTGGCTAAAGCATCATGTTGCAGGCAAAAGATCACGAGGTCTAGTCTGGCCCCATCCCCGTGGTACCAAAGAGTATGTCATGCCAGCATCATGGTCACGTGAAAAAAGTTTACCACGGACCTACCCAATTCCTGCAGTTTAAAAAAAATATAATGATTGATTTCTATAGTCAAAATTCTTAACTTGGACCCATTAAGTCTTATTCTACTTTACAAATATTAAATAATTTAAACGTCAAATAATCAATATTAATTTTGCATCTTCTTCACACTAAACCAACTACATCTTATATTCTTTTTAATCTAAAAAAACACATACAATTCTGATATAAATTCACACAAGGCACTTATAAGTTTCTGACTTGTTGTAAGCTCTCTCAGGCAGAGGCTTACAGCGTGGTTGTGTCTGCTTAACTAACTCCCAAAAAAGGATGAAAATGAAGTCTCCCGTAAGCATGCTCTAGCAGGCAGCCACCTTCCTTTGTACCTATATCACCCATGTTGAAGGCGATTCCCCAACTATTAAAGGAAGGCAGATCTCTATCCCAACCTACCTCTGTGAAAACAACAGAAGTTGTTGGATTTGATCAGCTTTATTTCTTCTGCTGCACCAAACACCTTAATTCTCTTCCTTTTTTTTCTTGTCTACATCATGACTTCTTTGCTTTTTCTTCCCAGCATGTTGTTCTGTGGCCTTGTCTAATGCTCCCACCGCCATACCTCAAATTTCTCTCTGCAAAATGGCTTTCCAAACAATTTATTATTGTTGCTAAATATAGTAGAATTTTGCCCTCTTTTTAGGTATGAGAGAGACGTCCATTCATTGCACTGGAGAAGGTACAAAAGTTTGAATTCAATGTTTTGATGGTTATAGTCCAAATTCATGCAAGCTGTAAGATAAGCAAAGGGAAAGTGATACCTGATTTGTGGAGCAAGCTTATTCTAATGGATAACCTCGTAGCAAGCAAAGAAAATGGGGCATCTTTTCAACAAAAAGACAGTACTAAATGTTAAATTATGAACTATCTTCAACATTGTGCATTATATTTTCATTGAGAACCGCACTGTTTAAGACTTCTATTTAAACATAAGAGGTTTCTTATCTATTTTAAAAGTAGTAAATGGTAGTCTTTTCAATTGGTAAAAAGTTATTGTTTGACTATTGAATTATTAATATTTAAAGATAATTTATTTAAATATATCTAAATTTTTAGAGTGACAATTTAGTATATGTATGTATAATATTGTAATGGTAAAAATTGAATATCTATGTTTTTTTTTAGATTTATAGTGACTAGATTATCTTTAAATATATTAACTAGTGAGTGAAATGGTCAATTTCATATGGAAGTTGGCAAATAGTATTATTCAATTTGGTAAATGTATGCAATAGACAACGCTAAAATGATATGTTTGATGATGACTGTGAATCCCAAATAAATCTAAAATGAAATTCACAAAATGAGTATGTCATAGCTCATACGTGTCTCTAGGGTAAGGACTCATTTGTTGACCTTTAGGACCCTCTCGGTATCTTCCATTCCTATTCCTTATCAATTATATATATTTCTTTATTTTTTGTTTTGATTAAAAAAAGTTGTGTTTTCTTACTCAAGTGAATTTGTTGCAATATTTGGCACTTTCACCATTATAGTTGTGAGTTCATTGTGCTAAATCTATTTTCATTGGATATTATATGAATGTTTTCCATGGTGTTTCTTTAATTTTTGTAGTATATTAGTACATTTTGTAGTATTGCTTTGATTACCAAAGTATATCATTATTTTCTACAATAGTTATAATTTCGGGTAAAAGCACAAACCTGTGTCACACTTTCTAAATTGGCCAACAAAAAAAATAAAATTGAACTTCAACCACATAAAAGTGGTCTTTATGTTTTGAATTTCAAAATGGTGTAAATTAATGAAATGTAGAACTTTTGATGAAGTTTATTTTTATAATTTTTCAGATTTTTTAAAAATTGTTTTCATTATTTTTTTTATCAATTTAATAATAGATTTTGGAATGCTGAAAATTTCAAAAAAAAAGTGATGTTCACGGGACATCAAGAAACAAATTATATCATTTTGAAGAGGACTCTCTCCTCTAGTGCACCATATATGTTTTAAACCTCTTTAATATGTTTTACTATTTTTTTTTAAAATTTCTAATCAACATCTTTTTTAACTTTAACAATCTACTTGCATTATTTTAAAAATAAAATGTTAAAACTAATCAAATATTAAAAAAATTACATATTTGGATTTACCACTCTGAGCCTATGAAAAAGGTATTTTTCTTTTTTTTTTAAAACATCATTTTGACTAAAGAAATACTTAGTTGAAGTTGAAAGTTTCAGAAAATTCTGAAAAAAGTCGAGTTAGCTGCCAACTAGGATGCCACATAGATAGTTTTGATAGAAAGGGTTTTAGTCGAAACCCTTTCTATAGAAACCTCGCACATAAATTAAGCCAATTTC
The DNA here is from genome assembly GCA_007258455.2 of Sequoia sempervirens. Classification (NCBI taxonomy): domain Eukaryota; kingdom Viridiplantae; phylum Streptophyta; class Pinopsida; order Cupressales; family Cupressaceae; genus Sequoia; species Sequoia sempervirens. Next base: position 114,746,931 of record VDFB02026320.1, on the reverse strand, counting down.
AAAGCGACAAAGCGGATTTTTTTATTTTTTTGGATTCAGCCGAAGCCCTGTGTGTCAAGTGGTTTTGGTTGAAACCTATTCGACTGAAACTTTTTTGAGTGAAAATGTTTCGCTTAGAACTATTTATTTGGCTAAAAGTGTGACACAGCTTTGTGATTTTACCCTTTCACTGGATATTAATTTCACACAAAAGTACTGAAATCATCTTTCTAATTTCACATGTAGTTTCCTTCTAGAATGTGAGTTTCTTCCCAATTCCTTTGTCGCTTCTTCTCTAGTTACAATCAATCAAGATCCACTTTCAACATACATGATTCTTGTTAGCCATATTTAAAAAAAAAATCCAATCTAACCATTTGAGAAGGTCCTCAAAATTGTGATTTACAACTAGCACTCCATTAACACTTTCCTACTTGACTATTATTTGCATAAATCTATCTCAATCAACCATAATATATCCTTAGGATATGTGTTCCCTTCCACCTATACTCTAGAAGCTTATCTATGCGAATAATTACTTAAGTAGGAGAAGACTTGAAAACAAGATTTCTAAGGGTACATATTGCCATATTAAAATCTACTCTACATCTATAGCTAATCTAGCTAAGTGTGAATGCTCCACTTTATAAAATTTCTTGTAATTGTTTTCTTATAAATTAGAAAGTATTGTATGTTATAATTTTAGTATAATTTGTTAGTAGGGGTTATTAATGTAGGAAGGTAAAATAGGAACACTATTGTTTCTTTCATTTACTTTTTTGTTTATTATTCAATACTTATCAATGCTTATTCCTATTTATTGTGCTATCATTCCATGAAAAATCATATTGAAGGTATTTATTTCCTTCAAAAAAGTATGTTATTTTTTCTCTAAAGGCAATAAAATTCACATAAATGCTTCTTTGCAACTTAGACAAAAAAAATTAGCAACCCCAATAGAATTTCCCCAAAAGAAACTTGTAAGAGTTCTTTGGGATTTCTTATACATGAATTACAAGGACAACATTTGGAAATCATTCAATGAATAATAAGTTTCTAGTGCAAGAGCACTAGTCCGTCTTAATGAATTTTCTCTAGTTGTTTCATGATAGGTTGAGTCTAGGTGTTTGAGTTTGAGTTGTTTGAGTGTTTGAGTCTAAATAAGGTCAATTGAGACCATTTTAAGTAATTGGAAAACTTGGTGCCTTTTGGGGTCTATATTGTAAAAGTCATAAATCATGACAAGAAGTTATCAATGTGGGGAAAAGTTGTCAAGGAGGGTAAAATGTCATTTTTCTTGTGTGAGGTCATGTTCCTAGGTTGAATAAGGTCTAAACAGACAATTTTTAATGTTTGAGGTGATTAGGAGAGTTAATTCATAGATAATGCAAAAAGTGCTGAATGTTGTTAATAAAAATGCAAAGAAAAGTGCAATTTTTTAACTATAATGGTCATGGGGAGTTTGAAAGTTGGTTGAAGGTTGTTGAGTTAGTTTTTCCTTGGTGGGAAAGAATTAAATAAGTGAAATCCATTGATGTAAATATTGGTTGGAGGATTGTGAAGGAATAAAAATAAGAATTTCCCTTGTTTTTATCAATTTTTTGTGTTTTCTTGTCATTTCTAGGTCTATACAGACTCGTAAGTTACTGCATTAGGCTTCAAAATTGTTAGAAAATTGTGAAGGACTATTGTATCTTTCATTTGAATCCATTTAGGAGGAATATCATTGAATAAAACACATGTTTTATTTCCAAATCTCAGAGGATGGTCTCAATTTGCAAAGTTAAGGGTTTTGAAGTTCACAATGGAAATCTGACTCATTCCTCCTATTGTAAACTCTGTGGCTCAAAGGAATGAGTCTGGTAGGTTAGGTTTAGATGTTAGGGTGAATTTTTTGTGAAGGGAGAAAGGATTAGTGAGGATTGAGTTGCTGTCCTTCATGAATTTAAGTGGAAAAGAGCATGAAAATGGAGGTTTAAGGCTAGGGTTTGTTGAAATATTTGGAGGAAGCAATATTTCTTGAACTTTTAAGTATGTATAGGCTTAAATAAGGGTTTTGGAACTAGTTCCAAGGTTTGGTAGGGTTAGAGGGATAGTTTTCCAATAAACCCCTTTGTAAAATGCAAGAAATGAGGGTTTCATGGTAGAACACTTTGGGAAACGTGTCACTATAAATAACCTATGTAATATGGGGTTTTGATGTCTGTTTAGTGCTGTCCCATAGATTTTTTGGGTAGGCAGTGAGTAAAAAGTGGCGACCCTTTGTAAAAGTGGCCTAATTCATGGCCTAGGTTAGCGTAGAAGGCATAGTTTCAAGTTGATGTTCTAAAAGAGTTGCATGAGGTGTTAAGGTATGTTATATTTTGCCTTAATGGGTCTTTGAAACTATGAGGATTTGGTTGGTTGAGAGAGTTTGATGCAAGTTAGGTTCAAGTTTTTAGGTCTGCAGACCTAGTAGAGAAGAAGAGTGCTTGTGTGAAGAAGTGCCCTTGTTAGGGTTTGAAGTTTCAAATATTTGTTGAATAGTGTTGGATTTGAGTTTTTGGTTTGGAAACCACCTTGATTTCTATTAGATGGTATCAGAGCATAGTTAGTAGATCTTTGAGGGTGATAGGTTGAAGGTTGCAAAGAAGAAGGTTGAAAGATTGTGCAAGGAAAAAGGTGTAATTGAAGGAGTTAAGATGCCTCCCAAAGGAAGCATTGTTGTTAGAAAGATTGATCAGTAGGCTAGAGAATTAGAAGCCTTGAAGAAGGAGATGGATGTATTGAAGTCTAAAGCTGGGGTTGACATGGATGAAAGTGATTTTGAAGAGGAAGAAACTTCTAATGAAGAGGAAGAGTTTGATCCAGAGGATGTGAGGATGCTAAATATTTTGAAGGCTGTGAAAGGTGATGGACATAGCAAAATGAATTTTCCTATGTATGGAGGTAAACTAGGTGGTGAAGAGCTCTTGGATTGGATAGGGGCCATGGAGAATTTCTTTGGAAGTGAAGAAGTAGATGAAGAGCACAAGGTGAAGAAGGCTAAGACCAAGTTGAAAGGACATGCTTTGCTATGGTGGAACTTTGACCAAGATGAAAGACATACAAAGGGGAAGGCCAAGATCACTTCTTGGGAGAGAATGAAAGCAAAACTCAAAGGTAAGTTCCTTCCTAGTGATTACAATGTTCAATTGCTTAAAAATTTCAAAATTATCTTAAGCAAAAGGATCTAGATGTGTGAGCATACACCGAGGAGTTCTATAGGCCAAGTATAAGGACAAAACATCAGGAAGATGAGGAAGAAAGAGTGGAAAGATATCCTAATGGACTAAGGTATAATATATATGATGAAATAAGTTTGATGACACCAAAAATAGTAGAAGAATGTTTTCAAATGCCTATAAGGACAAAGGATAAGGTGAAGATGAGACAAGAGAAGACCACAAGAGGAAGAAGCAATATTTCTAGAGGGAGAGGAACCTTTTCTACACCAAAACAGTCCAATCAAGAACAAGAAGATGCTGGTAAAGGTAAATAACAAGTGGTTGAATCTAGAGGTGGATGGAGAGGTGGAAGAACAAGTTTTAGGGGTAGGTATGTAGATCAAGGAAGAGGTTCTAATGTGTTTTTAGGAAGGTGTTACAAATATGGTGAGTTTGGTCTCCATCCTTTAAGTGTCCTAAAAAGCTTGGTGCTACTTCAAGTGGGAGTGAGAGAAGAGGTGAAAAGAGAGTCCATATTGTGCAAGAAGAGGAAGAGGAAAGTGTCAATTCATCAAGTCTTGTTGTTGCACCTGAAGTTGGTGAAGCTTTGATGTTGCAAAGAAATTTTTTGAAGGCCTCCAAAGAGAAGGAACCAATGCAAAAGAGAAATCTATTCAAGACTACATGCAAGAGTAAAGGTAAAGTATGCAAGGTTGTTATAGATTCAGGCTCCACTGATAATATAGTATCAAGAGAAATGGTAGATAAGTTAAGTTTGGTAAAAGTTCCTCATGCAACACCCTATAAGGTGTCATGGTTAAATGATGATCAATCACTTCTAGTCAATGAGCAGGCTTTAGTTGAATTTCAGATTGGAGGGTACAAAGATAGGGTACTTTGTGATGTTCTACCAATGCAATGTTGCCATTTGTTGCTTGGAAGACCATGGAAATTTGATAAACATGTTGTGCATGATGGAAGGGCCAATACATATCAGATTGAACATGATGGGAACTCATTTACTTTGCTTCCATTGCAAGAGGAAGTCAAGGAGCAAACAAGGGCAACAAAAGTAATCATGATGGGTGTAAGGTAGGGGGACCTCCATGTGCAAGGCCCTAGGTCACGAAGGGCCAAGATGCGGAAAGATGCCCTAACTTACCTTAGCTAAATGCAGTGTTTAGGGTAGGAAGATGAGAATGATGAGGACTATAAAGTCCTGTAATCACTTTGAAATATTGAGTTTTGAAGTGGGGCTAGGCGAGTTGATTTTTAGGTTCAACATTATGCCTCAAGGAGCTCTCTGCCCAAGGACGAAAGTGCAGTACTTGGATGACAGTGCGACACACTGACATCTATAAAGTGTGCTGGAATCTATACGGCGAACCAACAATAGAGGCAAGGTCAAACCTATCAAAATGACTAATGACCTAGCTAACTAACTAAAGGGCCAAAATGATGCAATTAAGTAAATAAAATATTCTCTAATATTATAAAGCAGAAATGCAAGAGTGAAAAGGGAAAGAATGATCTCACCAAGAAATTCAGTTGCCAGCTAGCTCCTTAAAAGCACGTCCACCTAAACATAGAAAGAGAGGAAAATGTTGGATGACTGTATAGGGGCCTGCCTCAGTCAGACCCCCGTTTAGGTGTTTCCACTTCCATGGACAACCAAAAAAATGAGATAAAGAAAGCAATATAGTGAAAAGCACAAAAGCACTACATGAAAACAATAAAGTGCTAACTGAACCAAGTAATAGAAGGAAAGGAAGGGAAGCTTACCACCTCCACCAAGAGTAGTCAAGGTTGCTTGGGGGAGAAATTGAGAGTACTTGAGCTTCTGCTACAATGGTGTTTCATTCCCAAAGTCTTGTTTTACCAAAGATGGATTGTTGTGTTTGCTGCAATGAGTTGCTAGAATGTTGCTTGAAAGCTTGAGAGTAAGTGTAAGAGTGTGAAGTGAGCTTGTGAATGGAGTGAAGAGTTGGATTGAATGCTTAGAGGATGAAATGCTTGTTGAAGAGATGAATTTGAAGAAGGAATGGAGAAAAATGGCCATATTCGGGTCGATTGGTTGAAGGGGGCATTATAACTTTAACTCCCAATGAGAAGTGTATCACCTTTACAAATTCAACCATAGGAATCTGCCAAGGACCTAAGTGTGCCATATGGATGTCTGCATGCCACATGGGAATCCTCGACAAAAAAACCTCCACTGATGCTTAAAATAAGCACCAAGTGGGATGACAACAACGGGCTTAGGTGGAATTAATCCTCAGAACTTGGTTTTCTAAAGTGGATAAAGGAAAAAAGGGGATTTGCACATGGGGTGAAAATTTACTCTTATACATTTTTCCCCCACTTTAGTGAGCACGAATACTGATGAGTGCTCGGTAAAGTGGGGGAAAAATGTATAAGAGTAAATTTTCACCCCATGTGCAAATCCCCTTTTTTCCTTTATCCACTATATCAAGAAGAGTGTAAGGTTAGAAATGTATACTTGAACCATCGAGGAAGTAGAGCTCAGTCTAGCGTACCTAAAGGTTCAGGGAAAGTAAAGGACCCCATAGCTACTCAGAACTATGAAGTTGAAAAGAAAAAGTTCCTTCCAGGTTCTCGGTCCTGTAAGGAAGGTGTCCCCCAAAAAATCTAGCATGGAGGATACCCTGTGAAGCAAGAGCCTTATAGGTTCTCGATCCTGCAGGGAAGGCATCCCCCAAAAACTCTACCATGGAGGAGACCCAAAGGAAGTGCCCTACAGGCTCTCAATCCCATAGGGAAGGTATTATTCATGAACTCAAGCATGAAGAACACCCAAAGAAGCGCCCCATAGGCTCTCAGTCCTATAGGGAAGGTAACCCCCAAGATCTCTCACATGGAGGAAACTCAAGAAAGTTCCCTACAAGCTCTCAATCCTGTACAGGAGCCACCCCCAAGATCTCTCGTATGGAGGAAACTCAAAGGAAAGCGGACTCCGTAGAGTCAGAAAGCAACCATGTAGGTAGGTGAGTAGACAGTTGCATAGATTGTTGGTAGTTTAAAAAAATTTCAAAGGGGTCCCTTGGGAACCTGCTATGAAGAGAGGGTCCATTCAAGGGAGACATAGTTTGGAAGTGGACATGTTCTTTCTCTTTAATCGATCCTTCATCAAGGAATCCTTTTGAAAGATGTTCACTTTATCAAGGAATTCGAAAGGAAGAATATTACCCCACACGAGAGGAAGATTAAAGTTGTTCCCGCATCAGAGGAAGGTTTAAGTCCTTTCTTTACAAACCCATGATGAAGGAAACACATTCTGTTAGGGTTCTAAGTTGAGAATACAATTCTAAAGAAAGGTTTGCAAGGATTTTCGAGAAAGGATCCATTGAAAATGAATGCACTTTCTGAAAACCAAAATGTTGAAGAAAGAAAGTTGTCGCACGTAGGAGGGACAACTCAAGCAAAGAAAAGAGAAAGATAAATAGGAAGCAAAAAAAAGAAAACCTAAACAAAGGGCATAGGGGTAGCTTGATATTTTGGGGTCAGAACTACTTATAAATATATATAGATATGTATAGTAATAGTATATAAATGAACTGTCATCAACCCCCTACTATATCAGACCATGTGAAGAATGCACGAGAAGACAAAGTAAAAATAAAAAATTGGGTCAACATGGAAGGGAAGACTAAATGCTCCCAACACTTTGCATCATCCCCAATTTGTCAAAAATCAGGCACAAACATGGAAGAATGATGATACAAATAGAAGAAGGTTTACGACACAAAAACCACGCTTGTATCCAAGCACCAATAGGGGTGATGAGGGTCATCCAAGCACACATATCATGATTACAGGGGAACACATCACAAAACACACATACACAAGATCAAGAAGAGGCCTTGTCCTAACATTGATCAGCTAGGAGGTCATATGCTTCCCACTCTATATCATTGTAGGGGGAAGGAGGATGCGCTTGTAGTGGAGGGATGTTAAGAGGAGGGGCGTCCAAACCTCCCGCAACAAGGGCTAAGGAAGAGGACCCCTCGAGGTCCTCTCCACCGAGCTCTTGTGGAGTCAAGGTCATCAATTTTGTGAAAGATTGCTGATAGGGCTGAAACTTCAATGGATGGGCCAAGTTAAGCCTGAGATTCACCGTTGGTCTCGCCAAATGACTCTGGAGCAGCGACAAACTCAGGGGAAGCCGAGATTGGTTTCGTCACTAGGACAAAACAAGTTAGCATAGGACCACCTTGCAAAGAATGTGGACTCCTCTTATGCCCTTCATTGCTAGAAAAATCACTCTCCACCTCCTTTATCAGAGGAGATGAACTCCCCACAGACAAGGCTAGGGGTGCAAAAGAAGAGGAAGAAATAACTACAATGGATATGATTGAGGTATTAATCATATCCATGGGCTTTAGAAAAGGCTAAATATCCGAAATGGAGATTAGCAAAGGCAGCTCCACCGAAGGAGCAATGAACACTTGTACCCCTTTGTGGTTAGGTGCATTTGCACTTGCAATGAAAGTTGAAAGCATCGTGAGACCAGAGTGGAGAGAGACAAGAGGGAGGGAAGAAAGTGACACTGCAGGAGGTCCTGAAGTAGGGGTGACCATCTCTTCCTCTCTTCTTTGTGAGGCGACCTGCTTAGCAAAGAGGGCCTTTCGTCGACGCTTGCATTCAAACCCAAGGTGGTTTCTTCAGCTCTTAGAGCTGGAGGCCGGAGGTTGCGAAGGAGCAAAAGGCTCCTACTCAACCATAGGAACATCCACTATGACCGTTTCTGATGGACGAATGGATTCTTGAATAGGAGCAGGAGGAATAGGTTGAGGGTCAGCGAGAGGAGTCGACTCAAGAACCTCAGTAGTGGGCCTCTTCCCATTTACTACTTTGGGAGCAAGAGCGGTAGGAGGCTGCAGAGGTCGAGACAAAGAGGACTCTCCTTGGGAGACCCTCTTCCTATCATACCAAATGGGTCTAGGCTCCGTCGATAGGACAAGAAGCTTGAATGCGGGACACTTAGGTTTTCGCCAAGTGGGCACCATAGGATTCTCCTACAGATGAGGAGTAGAACTTGACTATACCACAATAGAGCGAGAAGAAGCATCAGACTGACCAACGAAAGAGGAAGAAGGAGGATCATGGGACCACTTCTCTTCTTCCTTCCTTCGAGCCTTAGTAGCATCGGTGTCAACCTTTAAGCAAGTCCTATGTGAAATAGCATAAGGCGAGGGAGGGTATCTAACTCTCGGCCTCAAATGCCCTTTCTTATAGTTCTAATATGTTTGGTGTAGAAGGTCTGTCCTAGGTGGGATAGGACCAACGAGCGTAGGCCAAGAGTAGTCCAAGGAGTAGGTATCACGAGTAACTGGTGATCTATAATTGGTGTCATGGATTATGTGTACAAAACCTTTGTGGATAAATTTTAGACATTTATGCACAACAAAGGGTACCACGTTCATCGCCACTAACCAAGGGATTGCCAATTTCACCCTAAAGAGCTCAGACCCAAGGATGATGTAAAATAAGAGGTTCACAGATTTAGGTCCCACTAGGACCGACATGATGATACTACCTAAAGGGGGCATGGAAAGCCCGTCATGTGTGCGGATATTACTCATGGGTGCATCATACCCATATTTATGTAAAATGTTGATCAACATAATCTCCTCGGTGATTATGTTAACTTGTGACGTCAGATCAACAAGAACACCTGATACGATGTTCCCATTGATCTGCATGGGAATATAGAGAGATGTATCTCTATTGAAACCCATTGGTAGGTCTTGTGAAGTAAAGGTTATGCCAGTACCACTGTTCATAGGTTGCACATAGGGGATAGGTTGATACATGAAGAAGGCCATAACACACACTAGACAATACTTCCATAGAGTCCCTAAAGGTAAAAGGATAAGACAGTGACCCAGCTAAGGTTTCATCATGTAATACCTTCAGAACCTTCCAACTATGCCAGCTAGGGGTCATAGGTTGGGTTGTAAGGCAACAACCTCACAACACTCACACCTACAACACTTCTAGAGTATGAGGAAAGGAACTGTCAGTATCACAAAAACAAAACCAAAATGGTTCACGTTGGGTTCACCAAAATGTAAGGTAGGGGGACCTCCACATGCAAGGCCCCAAGTCATGAAGGACCAAGATGTGGAAAGCTGCCCTAATTTACCTTAGCTAAATGTGGTGTTTAGGGTAGGAGGATGAAAATGATGAGGACTATAAATTCCTACAATCACTTTACAATCACTTTGCAATCCCGAGTTTCAAAGTGGGGCTAGGCGAGCTAGTTTGCTGGTTCAACATTGCGCCTCAAGGAGCTCTCTGCTCGGGGATGGAAGCGTTGTCCTTGGATGACAAGGCAACACACTAGCATCTCTAAAGTATGTTGGTGTCTATATGACTAGAAAACAACAAAGGAAAGGTCAAACCTATCAAAATGAATAATGGCCCAACTAACTAACTAAAGGGCCAAAATGATGCAATTAAGTAAATAAAATATTCTCTAATATTATAAAGTAGAAATGCAAGAGTGAAAAGGGAAAGAATGATCTCACCAAGAAATTTGATCGCCAGCTGGCTCCTCAAAAGCACGTCTACCTACACATAGAAATAGAGGAAAATGTTGGGTGGCTGTATAGGGGCATGATTTAGTCAAACCCCCATTTAGGTGTTTCCACCTCCATGGATAGCCAAAGAAACAAGATAAAGAAAGAAATATAGTGAAAAGCACAAAAACGCTACAAACCAGTAAAGTGCTAACTCAACCAAGTGATAGAAGGAAAGGAAGGGAAGCTTACCACCTCCACCAAGAGCACTCAAGGCTGCTTGGGGGAGAAATTGAGAGTAATCGAGCCTTTGTTGCAATGGTGTTTTGTTCCCAACTTGTTCTACCAAATATGGGGTGTTGTGTTTGTTGCAATGAGGTGCTAGAATGTTGCTTGAAAGCTTGAGAGTAAGTGTAAGAGTGTGAAGTGAGCTTGTGAATGGAGTGAAGAGTTGGATTGAATTCTTAGAGGATGAAATGCTATTGAAGAGATGAATTTGAAGAAGGAATGGAGAAAAATGACCATATTCAGGTCGGTCGGCTGAAGGGGGCATTGCAACTTGATTCCCAATGAGAAGTGTAACGCCTTTGCAGGTTCAACCACGAGAATCTACTAGGGATGTAAGCATGCCACGTGGATGTCTACACACCACATGAGCATCCCCAATAGAAACACCTCCATTGACACTCAAAACAGGTGCCAAGTGGGATGACAACAATGGGCTTAGGTGGAATTAAGCCTTTGAACTTGGTTTTCTAAAGTGGATAAAGGAAAAAAGGGGATTTGCACATGGGAGGTAAATTTACTCCTATACAATGGGTAATAAAGAGTTTGTGCAAGTTGAAAGTGAAAGAGAGATGAAGGTTATAGCCACCCCAAGGATGGAAGAAGCCATGACAGTGAGCTTGTAGAATGATGCCATGTTGAAGAGAAAGGATGGCAAGTTGATGATGAAACCTAATCATGGAAAGGTCAAAGAACAAAGCAAGACAGCCAAAGTCATTATGTTTGGTAAGAAGGATCTTGTGAATATTGTAAAAGACAAAAGTATGGAGTATGCAGCCTTGACAACAATTACAGAAGATAGGCTAGAGATATTGAAGGGTGATGCACAATTGGAAGGAAAAAATAATAAGAAGAAGAAGATGTAGACTAACCTAGAGAAGGTCAAGGATGAAATGTTGATGATGAAGCAAGATGGCTTGAGGAAAGATGGTAAATTTTTTATTGGAACAGTGTTGTGCAGGTGATCCCACAATATTGGTTTACAATTTTTGGCCAAACTGGACACTAAAATAATTTTTTGTAACTAAATCTTCACTTTTGGGCACCTATAGCGGCTAAACCGTGAGGAATTTGAAGATGATGCAAGCTAGAGTTTCTTGATATTTTTTCTATAGATTCTAAAATATTTTTTAAATATTTTTTGAAATTAGATTGCACTTCTTTTTCCATCTCCTTTGAAAACTATTTTTTTCTTCAGAAAACAACATTTTTAAGGAGTGACGCTCACCGTATAACACACAACTCTTTTTCCATGAAGGATATAATTCTAATTCTTTTGAATTTAGATTTGTAACTTTGATATCTAGTGCTTCCACTTGGTTAGATAGTTTTTTATTGAATATTTTTTCTTTAATCAAGTTTCAAAGTCAAACCAATTACAATTCAAACATAGGTGAGCTGTATAACACGTAACTTTTTTTGTATGTATCGAAATTCAATTTTTTTTTGTTGGATCAAGGAATTCAATATTTGGTTTTCATTTTTTTTTTGATAATTTGCTATTTTTCCACATGTGTAGAATAGAGAGCTTGATTTTCAGTGAAAAATCTATGTTTAATAAAACTAAAAAAACAAATACATAATAAAACCAAAACATATTAAAATTATAGTGTTGGATAGCTCATTCTGAGGACTACCAAGGATTCCAGTTGGGTTTGTGAAGTCTCCTCCATTTTCATCCTCAACTTGAGCTTTGAAACATAAAATTTTGGACTTCTTTGATGCTAGAGGATGACAAGGTGGGAATTAAGGGGTTCAAGCGAACTAGGGTTCATTTGAACCCCCTCTCAAAAAGTGTTTTTTTATTGGGCGGGAATGGGGTCCACCTTGCATTTGATTGGTTTGCATGAACCATGGTTCATTTGAACCCCAAAAACCAATTTTTTTTGTATGGGGTCATTTTTTGCCACTTTTCCTTCCTCACCGAAATTGTAAAACACTTTTGTGGGTTTACCCGTGTCCTATAGTAGTTGCAAAAGTAGAGGGGAAGTCAAGTATTGGCAAAAAAAAATCCTCCTAAGACTTAAAATACAATGGTATATAGGTCTAAAAATGAAAAGACTTTGAGGATAGTAATCTGATGCATAAATTCAAAGGAAAGGATGGAGTGAGACAAGTGGAAAGGAAAGGACATATTCATTAAGGTAGGTATGTTTTATGGACAAGGAAGAGGGAAGTTGGTGCAGGTTCTACATTAGTCACAGATGGAAGAGAGATCAAAATATGTTCAACAAAGTAAGGGAATCCCAATTTGGTTGGCCATGAACTCTAGAATGGTAAGCATAAAACAAGTTTTTAGAATTTACTAGTCAAGGTATCTTTTGTAGTTCAAAGGAATGAAGCTTTCAAAGGAGTAGTTGAAGATCAAATTCCAAGAGACACATGGAAACCTTTTTAGGTGGTGTGTATGGTGCAGGAGCACCAATCCATCTCAATGAATTTTCTCTAGTTGTTTCATGATAGGTTGAGTCTAGGTGTTTGAGTTTGAGTTGTTTGAGTCTAAATAAGGTCAATTGAGACCATTTTTATGTAATTGCAAAACTTTGGTGCCTTTTGGGGTCTATATTGTAAAAGTTGTAAATCATGACAAGAAGTTGTTAATGTGGGAAAAAGTTGTCAAGGAGGGTAAAATTTCATTTTTCTTGTGTGAGGTCATGTTACTAGGTTGAATAAGGTCTAAATATACCATTTCTAATGTTTGAGGTGATTAGGAGAGTTAATTTGTAGATAATGCACAAAGTGCTAAACGTTGTCAACAAAAATGCAAAGAAAAGTGCAATTTTTGAAAGTTCCAACGGTCATGGGGAGTTTGAAAGTTGGTTGAAGGTTGTTGATTCAATTTTTCCTTGTGGGAAAGGTTTAAATAAGTGAAATTCATTGATGTAAATGTTGTTTGGAGGATTGTGAAGGAATAACAATAAGAATTTCCCTTGTTTTTATCAAATTTTTGTGTTTTCTTGTCATTTCTAGGTCTGTACAGACTTGTACTACTACAATAGGCTTAAAAATTGTTAGAAAATTTTGGAGGACTGTTCTATCTTTCATTTGAGTCCATTTAGGAGGAATATCATTGAATAAAACACATTTTATTGCCAAATCTCATAGGACGGTCTAAATTTTCAGAGTTAAGGGTTTTGAAGTTCACCATGGAAATCTAACTCATTCCTCCTATTGTAAACTCTGTGGCTCAAAGGAACGAGTCTGGTGGATTAGGTTTAGATGTTAGGGTGGATTTCTTGTGAAGGGAGAAAGGATTAATGAGGATTGAGTTTCTGTCCTTGATGAATTTGAGTGGAAAAGAGCATGAAAATGGAGGTTTAAGGCTAGGGTTTGTTGAAATATTTGGAGGCAGTGAGATTTCTTAAAATTTTAAGTGTGTGCAAGCTTAAATAAGGGTGTTGGAACTAATTCCAAGGTCTGGTAAGGTTATGAGGGTAGTGTTATAATAAACCCTTATGTAAAATGCAAGAAATGAGGGTTTCATGGTAGAGCACTTTGGGAAACATGTCATTGCAAATAACCTATGAAATCTAGGGTTTTGATGTCTATTTAGTGCTTCCCCATAGAGTGTTTGGGTAGGAAGTGAGTAAAAAGTGGTGACCCTTTGTAATAGTGGCCTAATTCATGGCCTAGGTCAATGTAGAAGGCATAGTTTCTAGTTGATGTTCTAAAAAAGTTGCATGAGGTGTTGAGGTATGTTATAGTTTTCCTTAATGAGTCTTTGAAACTATGATGAGTTGGTTGGTTGAGAGATTTTGATGCGAGTTAGGTTCAAGTTTTTAGGTCTGCCGATATAGTAGAGAAGAAGAGTGCTTGTGTGAAGAAGTTCCCTTGTTAGGGTTTGAAGTTTCAAATACTTGTTGAATAGTGTTGATTTTGAGTTGTTGGTTTGGAAGCCACCTTGATTGCTATCAAATTCCTTCAAAGTAGAACTTTAAGCATAAAATAATTTATAGGAACCTTAGTACGTAAAATAAATTGTTATTTTTCTATTATTATAGTAAGAAAAGGTTTTTCTTTTTTTATTTATGTTGTTTTAGAAAGGTTGTATATATCGTCAAAAAGGAGAAATTATTTGTTCTCTATAGAAACAATGCTTTTTTTTTAAAAATCCAATTTTTTCCTATCTAAAAAGCTTTACTTACAAAAAGTAGAAAATTATCAATAGTTAAATAAACAACAAAGAAGTGATTTTATTTTCTACATTTGATAAATAATTTTCTAATATTAATAGTTGCACACTTTTATTCTAGTTCAATTAAAAATCCTTTAGTTCAATCATAAAAAGAATGTCTACAACAACCACAAATGAATGCTTTCAAAATATTTAAACTCAATCAATTTAACACACAACATCCTTGCAAAATATTGAAATTTTTTATGTTTTAGAGAAACTCAAGGTCTTGTGATTAATAGGGCATCAGACAAAGATTGCAAGATTAGTAAAATACTTAGGCCTCCTCCTATTGTTGTAAATTCCATAAATTAAAAAAGAAACCATCAAAATAAAATAAACTTTGTAAAACCCCTATACCTCAACCATCCATCAATCAAGCATTTTGTTCGACTTTTATTTTTTATCACATGACCCTCATTAATCATTTAGGCCACCAAAATCATAAAATTTCATTTTTCATCCACATAAGTGGCTTGAGTCAACATGGCCTCGAGAAATTGTGTATCTTATTTGAAGGCATACATAAATTGATAAACCCAAAATGAATTAGAAATGTTTATGTTTTCCTTTTGTCTTTTCCTTATTTCTTTTCTTCACCTTCATATCTCTTTAAAATTTATTTTAGAATTCCAAGACCCTTTCAATAAGGGATAATTAGGTCTAACACCCCATAGATAGAGGGAAAGATATATTGAGCAACAAGTTGACTAATTGGAAGAAAAGTTGGCTCATGAATGTATTATTAGAAATATTAGTTTAACCCTAATAAACCTCATCAAGCTATAAATATAGATATTTTTAACAATAATTCAAGGATTGAGAAAGAGTTAAAGAGAAATCCCCTGCACAAACTAGTTAAATCAATGATAAAACACAAGACCCTTCTCAAATTTTTCTTTACATCAATACCAACCAACTCAACCAAAAAGATGACCAAGCCACTCCTAAAGCTCTAACTACCACCTTAGTCAAGAGAATTGAGATCTTAGAGGCTAGTGACACACAACCATATCATCAATTTCCTACCCATAATAATGTGAAACTAGCATCTCTTAAACCTTGCACAAACACCAAGTTGTTCCTTATTTTTTGAAATGTAGCCAAATAGGGGACCAAAAAAGTTCCTCTATATTATA
This sequence comes from Sequoia sempervirens, assembly GCA_007258455.2. Taxonomy (NCBI): domain Eukaryota; kingdom Viridiplantae; phylum Streptophyta; class Pinopsida; order Cupressales; family Cupressaceae; genus Sequoia; species Sequoia sempervirens. The sequence goes on along the minus strand of VDFB02026320.1, from coordinate 114,731,627 downwards.
ACTTCTACTCATATAATATCAATAAGAAGATCTTCCTACTATCATGCCCACCACCATTCTCCACTTTCATTTCTCACATCCCTAGTGTAGCATATTAGAGCCATATTTCTTCCAACACCTCTCATATATC